>OY757016.1:100067659-101267659 GCA_963580285.1 Lucinisca nassula
ACAACATTTAAACAAACCCACTGAATGCACTGAATGGGATATTTTGCTTAATGTTTTTAGCTCACCTGACCGAAGTTCATGGTGAGCGTTTGTGACTGTGTGATTTCCGGCGTCGTCGTTCAGCATCCGTAGTGCGTCGTGCGTGCGTAAACTTTTCGTGTGAACACTCTAGAGGCCACCGGTTTGGTCCGAGCATCATCAAATTTGTTCAGAATGATTATCTTGATAATATCTCGGTCGATTTCGAATATTGGTCATATCGGGTTAGCTAGTGGGTAAACAGCACAAATCATAGAAAAACTTTGTGAACTCTCTAGAGGCCAGTTTCTGTCCAATAATCATCAAACTTGCTCAGAATAATATTCTTGACAATATCTCAATCAAGTGAGAATATGGGTCATGTCCGGTCAAAAGGTAGGTCAGTAGGTCATATCATATAAAAACCTTGTGAACCTTGGAGGCCCCAGGTTTGGTCCAACCATCATCAAACTTGCTCAGAATGATCATCTTAACAATATCTCAGTCAGTTTCAAATATAGGTCGTGGTGGGTCAAAGTAGGTTAGTATGCCATTTTGTCATAACTTTTGAACCGTTTGAGATAGAGCCTTCATATATGGCATGTATGTTCCTTGTGACAATGGCTTCCCACTTATGCAAAACTTTTGACCCGTAACCTTGATCTTGACCTGTGACCTACTTAATCATAACTTTTGAACCATTTGAGATAGCGCCTTCATATCTGGCACGTCGGTTTCTAATGATAAGGGCTTCCAAACCATTCAAATTTTGACCTGTGACATTGACCGTTTACCTACTTGCCATTACTTTTGAACCATTTGAGATAGAGCCTTCATATGTAACATATAGGTTTATTGTGACAAGGGCTTCCCACTCATACAAAAGATTTTGATTTGTGACTTGACATTGACCTGTGACCTACTTTATCATAACTTTTGAACGTTTGGAGATTGAGTTTCCATATTTGACATGTAGGTTTCTTGTGACAAGGGCATCTCACTCATATAAAGTATTCTGACCTGTGACATTGACTTTGACCCCTGACCTTCTCATACTTTTGAACCGTTAGAGATGGAGCGTTCATATTTGGCATGTTCTGTATTGTAAAAGGGAACTACTGACTCATAAGTCTAGTTTCAGACAGATGCCACCCCTCCCCTCTTGTCACCACGAAGCATTGTAAGTTAGTTAGACTGAGCCAGTTCCTCTGCATATGGTTCACTAGGACCTGACCCGCACTCTCCACACAAGGTGCACAAATAGTGACATACAAGTCAGCACTGTATTGAAAATGGGAATTTTTTAAATACGTCATCCTCAAAAGAAAATAATTTCGAAGGAATGCTCCATGCATAGGTGACTCTCTGACAAAGTTGCTCACAATCCTTTCGCTCCATTGAACATGGTAGTCACAAGGACTAAACTAAAAACATACGACCCTTAAAATGACTTCTACTAAATATTTGAAATATTTTCAAAGAAATGTTCATTGGGTCACTGTCAACCAAAACTGCTCAAACCATTCACCCCACCTTACATTACCTACTATTTTATTTCTGCAATTAAAATTCAGATGAGCGATCCAGGGCCATAATGGCCTTCTTGTTGAAGTTTTTTCGAAAGTTTGTGTTATTAGGTAGGCTGGATTATTTAGAAAATGACATCTTTTTTAAAATCACTAGACAATCATATTAACAAGTCTATGAATACCCCTCGAAACCCCACTTCGTATAGAGTAAGTGGGGCTTACGGGGTTACATATTTTTTTCATTATCAAATACATAGGTAGTGGGTACACATTAGAACCGCCTCAATGAGGTGGTTCCAACGAGCACCCACTTCCTATGTTAGGAGTCAAAATAAGGAAAATGTCACAAAATTAAATCAGAAAAGTAACCATTTTGGAATATGATACGGCCCTTTCAAGATTATTTTACTTATTTCGAGCCGATCGTTAATCAGAGGTGGGAGATTACCGGAGTACCGGAGGAAAACACTTTAATTTCCGTTGCATAACTTTGCGTCTCACATGTGACCCGAGCGATGGCACAGCGGTGAGCCTGGGAGACCTAATGATTCAGAGTCTTACGACAATACATCCTTAGTGTATTCTGTGTCTGCTGAACTAGCATTTTCAGATAAAACAATGAGTTACTTTTTAGCTCACCAGAGCCGAAGGCTCCGGGGGAAGCTTATAGTATAGGCTGTGATCCGCCGTCCGTCGTCCGCGTCCGCGTCTGCGTCAACATTTTCAAACGACTTCTCCTCTGAAACTACTCAGCCAATTGAAACCAAATTACATGTGGAGGCTCTGTGGAAAGGGGGAACGAAAGTTTGTTCGTGAAGACTGGGTCACATGACCAAGATGGCCGCCATGCCCATATATGGTAAAAACCTTTAAAACTCTTCTTCTCAAGAACCGAATGGCCGATGATCTTGATTCTTGGTATGCAGCATCGGGGACTCAAGCCCTACCAAGTTTGTTCAAATTATGACCTTTGGTTGACCTTGACCTGTTTTACGTCAAGGTCAAATTTGGTCACTTAGACATTTGTATTGACAAAAGGCAAAACAGTGGATTTTTCTGATTGCATGGTAGCTAGTGGCATCAGAAATGGTATTTGCAATCAGCTGAATGGAAGTTTATAAGGTCCAAAGGTCAAAGTCAGTTACCGACCTTTGTTCAGGACGGCTCAGATTCAGTATTTTCATCTTCTTCTTCACTTAAACTACTTGGCCAATTGAAACCAAATTACATGTGGAACCTCTATGGAATGGGGGAACGAAAGTTTGTTCGTAGGGATGGGGTCACATGACCGATATGTCCACCATGCCCATATATGGTTAAAGCCTTTAAAAATCTTCTTCTCAAGAACCGAATAGCCGATGATCTTGAAACTTGGTATGCAGCATCGAGGTCTCGGGCCCTACCAAGTTTATTAAAATTATGACCTTTGTTTGACCTTCACCTATTTTATGTAAATGTCAAATTTGGTCACTTAGACATTTGTATGGAAAAAAGGCAAAATACTGGAAATTTGTGATTGCCTGGTAGGCTGTGACATCAAAAATGATATTAGCAGTTAGCTGAATGGAAGTTTATCAATTCCAAAGGTCAAAGTCATTTACTGACCTTTATCATGGATGCCTCAGATTCAGTTATTTTTTTTTATCTTCTTCTCCACTTAAACTGGTGGGATGATTGAAACCAAATTACATTTGGAACCTGTATGGGTAGGGGGAATGAAATTTGTTTGTAAGGACTTGGTCACCTGACCAATGTGGCCGCCATGCTCATATATGGTAAAAAAAAACAAGAGTTGTCAGAAGACAACATAGCTCGCCTTTGGGGGATGGCTGAGGGCAAGTTATCAAAAAAGAGCCACAGTGACCTTGACCTTGAGCCCCAGACCCTGAAAGTCAAACTCGCTCGAGATATCATCATACCCAACATTTGTGTAAAGTTATATTAAAATCCATTCATAAATGTAGGCACTAGAGCGATCACAAAGTTTTTCTAAAAATAGCCACAGTTACCTTGACCTTCAGCCCCGGAACCTGAAAGTCAAAGTCACTCGAGATATCATCATACCCAATATTTGTGTGAAATTATATAAAAATCCATCCATTAATAAAGGCGCAAGAGCGATGAAAAAGATTTTCTAAAAATAGCCACAGAGACCTTGACCTTCTGCCCCAGACCCTGAAAGTCGAACGAGCTCGAGATATCATCAAACCCAACGTTTGTGCAAGTTATATTAAAATCCATTTATAAATGTAGGCACTACCGCGATCACAAAGTTTTTTCGAAAAATAGCCACAGTGACCTTGACCTTCAGCCCCAGACCCTGAAAGTTGAACTTGCTAGAGATATAATCATACCCAACATTTGTGTGAAGTTATATTAAAATCCATCAATAAATGAAGGCGCTATAGTGATTACAATGTTTTTCTAAAAATAGCCAGTGACCTTGACCTTGAGCCCCAGACCCGCTATGTTTTTAAAAAGAAAAAAAAAAAAAAAAATTTGCCTCCCCCGGGATTTGAACTCAGGCATCTTGCAGGTAAACTTTAACACAGGATTTCAAGGGAGGTAATACAGAGGAAAATATTAACTTCTCAAAAAGACCAATTTAAGCCAAAAAACCTGTAAAATGAAGTAAAATGATAATGTTAAATATTGTTTTTTACCAATTGTGAATTATATATTCAAAATAAACTTGTAAAACATCACATATAAGAGCTTGCAGGTAAACTTTAACCAAATGCGGACGCCGACGCCGACGCTGACGCTGACGCTGACGCCGACGCTGACGCTGACGCCGACGCTGACGACGGACGCCCGGGGGTATGGCAATAGCTCCCCCTTACTTTCGTAAGGCGAGCTAAAAATAAGAATTTTCTTCTCAGGAACCAAATAGCCGAAAAAAAGGTCTACTCTTAAAGGAAAGAATTTGCTCCTCCTTTTCTTTAAGAGTTGACCCCTTTTGACATGGAAGACAAAAATACTTTGTGTACATTGTTTTTCTTATTGCTGCTCAAAAACATAGATTGTGGGTACTCGTTAGAACCGCCTCGCTGAGGCGGTTCTAACGAGTTCCCTCAATCTATGTTTGGAGCAGAAATATGAAAAATATCAGATTTTTTTTATCGAAAATTTTCATAGTTTTGGCGGTAAAATTTTCAAATATTTTTGAATAGGCGTGTTTTCATAATGGGTTTATCTAATTACTATACATTTTACCAAAAAGAGAGGAGTTTAACAAAAAGTGTTCATGTTTGTTGCCCCTACTGGCCAATTTTAATTCCCTCAGTGACTTAATGAGAATGGGAAGACCTTCAGGTAAGGTAACTCCTGCCAAAGTATTTTTGTCTTCCATGTCAAAAGGGGTCAACTCTTAAAGAAAAGGAGGAGCAAATTCTTTCCTTTAAGAGTAGACCTTTTTTTTCAGTGCGACAGAGCTTATAGAAAAGCGAACAGGAAGTCCCGAAAGTTGTCTCCCTTTGAAAAATGGCGGAAAATCTGCCAGGTGTTCCCAGTCCCCTTAAAGGGGTTATCGTTCGTATTTGTGTTCTCTCCTAAATACTCGAAGATCAATTTTTTCCAGTTTTGTACTCCTTGAAAAGGGTCAAACAATAGAATAATCCAGCAATCATTTTCTCGTTTTTATTTGTATGAGTCTTGCATCAAAATGTTCTTAATAGCTTGAGCATATTCATATAAATGTATGCTTTGTAGAAGTCAAACAAAAAGTCTTTATTTCTGTTCAAAACATAGAATGTAGATACTCGTTAGAACCGCCTCGCCTCGTTGTTTGGAGCAGAAATATGAAAACTATCTGATTTTTTTTTCGAAAATTTTCATTTTTTGGCGGTAAAATTTCCCAATATATTTGAATATGTGTGTTTTCGTTTGTTTGTTTGATTTGAGGTTTAACGTCCCCGCCAACACTGTAATGGTCATTTTGAAGACGTTGCTTCCAACTTTATGGGACTTTTACCCGACCTTGAGATGAAATGACATCTCAAGCCATGCCGCCCAATGAAACCAATAGGGTTTATTAGCATGGACTCGCACCGCTTTGCTTGGGCAGGCTTAACCGGCATTTGTGTGCGTCTTGGTTTCAGCTCTGCGTGGAAGCATCATGCAGCCCATCTATTTCTTCAGATGGGCGGGGGCCGAATGATTGTCATACATTTTATAACAAAAAGAGGAGTTTAACAAAAAATGTTCATGTTTGTTGCCCCTACTCGTCAATTTTAATTCCCCCAGCGACTTAAGGGGAATGGGAACACCTTCAGGGGAGGTGACTCCTGCCAAAGTATTTTTTGTCTCCCATGACAATCGGGGTCAACTCTTAAAGAAAAGGAGCAAATTCTTTCCTTTAAGAGTAGACCCCTTTTTCAGTGCGACAGGGCTTATAGAAAAGCGAACAGGAAGTCCCGAAAGTTGTCTCCCTTTGAAAAATGGTGGAAAAATCTGCCAGGTGTTCCCAGTCCCCTTAAAGGGGGTTATTGTTCGTATTTGTGTTCTATCCTGAATACTCGAGGTCCAAATTTTACCAGTTTTGTACTCCTTGAAAAGGGTCAAACAATAGAATAATCCGGCAATCATCTTCTCGTTTTTATTTGTATGTGTCTTGCATCAAAAAGTTCTTAATAGCTTGAACATATTCATATAAATGTATGCTTTGTAGAAGTCAAACAAAAAAAAAGATGTTGAAGGCTTGTACAAAAAAATATCATTTTAACAATTCTTACTGTCAACAGGAATCAAGAAGGTCATAGTAGGTCTTCAAAACCAAACCTTGGTGATTGCGAACGACCCCGCCATGGTTGTGACTGTATATTTTGCAATATACTGTTCGAAAAGTGCTCCAGCCCATCAGGGTTCGGAGAAATAAACTGGGCTGCATGAAGCTTCCGTGCAGAGCTGAAACCAAGTAGAGTGCTATTAAGACCACCTAAAATTAAGACTAATTTTGCCTGGTAGGTTATCTTCAGTCATTCTTTCTGTGTTGTCTGCTTGCAGTATCCTCTGGACAGAGATCACCTTTGGGACTGTTTAAAAGTGGTCTTAAAGACCACTTTTGAACAGTCCTAAAGGCGGTCTTATTATAGGAACAGCCCTAAAGGCGGTCTTAATATAGGAAGTTTACTGTACTGGTAAACCACTTAGAATGTACATGCATAAGCCTACCTAGGAAAAGTGACCGCACCTTAAACCCAAGCAGTTTCTTTTAGTAGCGCTTGAAATGCCATTTCATCTCAGTGTCGGGTAAGTCCCATAAAATCGGACCTAAATAGTGCCTATGGCGACGAAAAACCTCTTCGAAAGCCATCGAAAGCCGATGTCAGCACGTGACATCGCATTTCAGTTTAACGCAACTGACAATGTGTTTATTGACTTGTGCAAATAGTGACAATTTTAAACAAAAACAAATTAATATGTGCATTAGAAGGGGGACAGATATATCGAAAAGGACAATTTTACTGCTGGTTTATGGTCGCAAATTCCGTTTACGGTTCCTGTTGAAGTGTTTTCATAATGGGAAATTTGTGACTGTAAAACCAACAAATTACAGTTTTAAAGGCAATTATAGGCGAAAAAAAAATGTTGTTTTCCTCTAATGTGTTTCATCAGGCCTTCTGCAGGGCAACGTGCTTTCCTGGAGAACTGTGCGCTCAAACTTCATCAGATACAGTGAAATTCCGCTATTAAGACCACCTAAAATTAGGACTAATTCTGCTTTAAAAAGCTTATTTTGTGGGCTACGGTTATTCTTTCATTGTGTTTTCTGCTTACAGTGTCCTCTGGTGAGAGACCTCCTTTGGGACTGTTCAAAAGTGGTCTTTAAGACCACTTTTGAACAGTCCCAAAGGTGGTCTTAATATAGGAGATTTACTGTTATCTACACTATGTAGACACATAATGTACATATATAAACTTATAGCCTTTTCTATACATTTCATTCAGAAAATGCAGAATCGTCTTATTCCGTAGTTTCAACCATTTTTTTCTAAGATTGGATACATGCAACTTATCCTACCATTTAAGGTGAATGGATCCACCTGGGATATATTATTTGAGCCAGCGCATGAGAATTTGAGTACCCACAACACAACCTTTGTTTTGGAGCAGAAATAAGAAAAATAATGTATACCCACGTAAAACCCAGTTTTCTCTATACGAAGTGAGGTTTAGGGGGTCTTCATTTCACGGACTTGTTCACATGATGAAATTCGAGAATTATCACGTGTTTGATGTGCACTGGTTGAATAGGACAGGACGTCACGTGCGTCGTGGTTAAGTTTGACGTTAATTATAGGTCCAGATCAGGCGGCTCATCGGAAGCCATCTGATCCGGATCTTTACTGTTTTTTTCCATTCTGCTTCTGATTCCGTGGTAAAAGTGTTATTATGCGACACAAAAATGGCTAAAATTTGAAAAAAAATTTGTTTGTTTGATTTGAGGTTTAACGTCCCCGTCAACACTGTAAAGGTCATTTTGGAGACGTTGCTTCCAATTTTGTGGGACTTTTACCCGACATTGAGATAAAATGACATCTCAAGCCCTGCTGCCCAGTGAAACCGATAGGGTTTATAAGCATGGGCGGGCCGACTCGCAACGCTTTGCCTGGGTAGGCTTTCCTGCGGGCTGAACAAATTATTTGTCTAGGTCGCGACGGAGGTAGGGGCGAGGATTGTGGCCACGTGAAATCGATTTAAGCCCCCCAGTGGACATTTTCCACTGACCGTTCCAAGGCGGTTCTTCTGTGGCGATTTATTTATGTTGTTGTTTGTTACTTGCTGTGTGTGTCGCTTGTGTCTTTTGGTTTTGGATGGCCATATGGCCATTTTGTGGGAGAGTGGCTGTCCTCATGGCCTTCCTTTGTTTGGGTTTCCATTATGGTCTGGTCGCTG
This sequence comes from Lucinisca nassula, assembly GCA_963580285.1. Lineage (NCBI taxonomy): Eukaryota > Metazoa > Mollusca > Bivalvia > Lucinida > Lucinidae > Lucinisca > Lucinisca nassula. The sequence continues at coordinate 100,076,104 of OY757016.1, forward strand.
GGTGTTTGTATTTCTTTCCCTTTGGTGTCTTTGATGGGTGGAGTAAGTTAATTGTACCGATTCCTGATCTTTGTTTTACTTCTACTTTGATCCTCTCAGCGGTTTACCAGTTCTTGTGTGCGGGTCTGTTTCAGCTCTGCGAGGAAGCATCATGCAGCCCATATATTTCTTCAAGCCCCGATGGGCGGGGGGCGAAAATTTGAAAAGAGTGCAGTGTATTAAAATATTTAGTGATGAGGGTTAATCGCTGATATTAACTATTATTTTATTTCATTTTATCAGCATTTTGTAACTCATCGAATTAATGCTACATCTCCAAGAGGGACCATTTGATCTAAATGTTCTATACCCTGACCATACAGGGTAAAAATGCTTTGATTTGACATCTGAATGTCTAGGCGAAGCGAAGCAGATTTTCACTGTGAAGAAATCTCTAAATAGTTTCTAACCGGCTGCTGTCAATTATCTTGAGTCCGTCCAATGGTCTCTTTAGACCACACAAATTTTCCAAAAAACTTCATTGTTTTAGATTTGTAATACTTGTATTCACTCACTTCATAGCTCTTTACTGAGAAGTTATCTTCAGAGAGTGTCCTTTTTAAAAGTTTGAACTCAAAGAAAAAATGTCAGATCTCATACAGGACGTGTTTTGAAATACCATCAACAACACAACTGTTTTCTAATGCTGCGGCGAACTGTAAACCAGAGTGACGTTTCTTCTCTTTCAGCCAATCAGAAGCCATTTCTGCTGCTCACTATATTGTGAAGAGGCCTTCTTATTCTTAACCATTAAGAAGAATTCTAACACACCGCGCCTATATAGGCAATGGAAAATAACTGTGTTTTATTCTGCAACAAATCACAGCTCGAAGGAGCATGACGAGTGACGTCATTAAAATTCCCAATTTATGACGTCACTAGTCGATTTCCTTGACGTTAGACGGTGTAACGTCATTTTCTCGCATCGAAAACGTAAGAAAAGGATATAAATGCATGTGTTTCAGTCGATAATTTTAGCGGGATTTCTTCTAACAATGGCGAAAGGTTGTGAGATTTTGAAGGAAACAACAACTTTATTGCCGATTTTCAGCGTGTTAGAATCGAAATAGATCAGCTCTTGTCTGTGATTTGTTGAGTAATAAATCACAGTTTGTAGGTCAGTTGTAAGTAGACAAATCACGCGCGCGTGATTTGTCTACTTACAACTGACCTCCAAACTGTGATTTATTACTCAACAAATCACAGTTAGAGCTGATCTATTCCTTAATTCTTAACAAATTAATCAACCCAGATTCTTCTGAGTGACTGAAAAGCAATACTCAGAATAGAAAAGAAATAGACAAAATCTACGAAGTATCAATAAATATTGTCCTTAGAGAAACGGGAGCCGCTCAGGATTGTCTCCTCCTTACTCATCATACTCTGACGTCTGGTTTCCAGTTTCTTTAACCTGCAAAGATATAGAAGATTGTACATGAGTGTTCATGTATTATTGGCATTTCAAACCATGGAACATGTGCCACCTTAATCTATTTTGAATTGAACTTCCGCCTAACAAGACTCCGGTTTAGGTATCATGAAAACATGCCTATGTAATTTTGGCCCACTTGAACCCCACTTAAAAAAAAACTGGTGTTTATAAGGGTAAATCATATTTTTCTTATTACAGTCCTAAAATTTAGACTGTAGGTACTCGTTAGAACCACCTCAATGAGGCGGTTCTAACGTGTACGCACAATCTATATTTTGAGCAGACATAAGAAAAATGCATGTATCACTACACTATTTTTCATCTAGAAATGTTTGCTTTTAGACGGTAAAATTTACAATGTATTTGTATAGGTGTGTTTTTGTAATTGTGCCTTTATTTATTTATCATAAAATTTGCCAATATTTTTGGCAAACAGTGACTGTACTGATCTGGGCCGGCCCTGTTCACAAGTGCCCCGTGTTTGAGTTTTCTTAAAAAAAGTTAACCCTTATCCCGCTGAATATTTAATTAAGGCACCCCATTTCTAACTTTGAACCAATCAGATTGCTTGATTCAGTTCACTCCTGCAGATTTACAAACTGAGTGTCAAACAGTGTAGATCCTGATCAGATGGCTTCTGAAGAAGCCATCTGATCTGGATCTACACTGTTTGCAAAGGTAGTGGTTGCCGTGAACAGCAGGATAAGGGCTAATCGTGAAATCACCCACCTGGTAAGTTTGTCGGCTTTGTATTTTTCAAGTATCTTCAAGTACCCTTTAGACATCTGCTTAGCGTTATTACTGGGGAACATCATTTCGTCAATGGCCCTCTTCCTCGACCAGAAGGCAGATGCTTTACTTAAACTGCAACCTAGCGGATTCATGTCTCGTTGTACCTGTAAAACATTTAACTCAGCATGTTTCTCCTATGGTATACATGTCTGGGTGTAATAAAACATGGTTTTGATTTTGGGTAGATTGTTCATCAATCGACCCAAAGTTACTAAGTAGTGTAGCTTCCCGCATGTTATTGTCCACCTGGCTATCGCTGACCATATACAATGTACAAAGTCCAGGAAACGGTTATATCAAGTCCTTTCCTTCTCCCTTTGACGTCAGAGGGCTGGGTAAAATGTAAAATATGGACTGGACACGTTTACTATTACACTGGCAAACAGTGACACCCAGAACAATGCGGCGTCTGATCATGATCTTAAAATGTTTACCTACAATACAAGAATAAAGGATTAAACGAAAAAGGTTCCGTATTGTAATTTTCACCGCCCCCGCCCACCGGAGCTTGAAGAAATAGATGGGCTGCATGATGCTTCCACGCAGAGCTGAAACCAACCGGACATGTGTACTGGTAAACTGCTTAGAGGTTCTAAGCGTGCAAAGGAAAAGTGATGCGAGTTGGACTGTCTATGCATATACACCCTATTAGTTTAATTGGGTGGCAGGGCTTGAGATGTCATTTCATCTCAATGTCGGGTAAAAGTCCCACAAAATCGATAGCAAAGTCTCGAAAATGACCTATACAGTGTTGACGGGGACGTTGAACCTCAAATAAAACAAAAATTGTGATTTTATTTGGAGACGAAAATATTACCTCTGCAAAAGGTCGGCCGAGGCTAGTTTTCCTCCAGCTGTGAAGATGTTAGACTATTTAATGACTGTCAAAAAGAACACGTATTCAGGTATTATACCAGCCGGCGTAATCTTTTTCATTTTTTTTTTACATTCAGTAGATAATATATAATGGAACTTTATAAGATATCAACCAGATAAAAGAACTACAGCTCACAGCATACCAAAGTATGAAATGGGAGCTAGTAGAAACTAGTACATACCGAAGCGGGTCGTTGTCTTGGCGGTCTCGAGTACTTGTGATTGGAGTTGTCCAGGGGGTTATGACATATGTTGTCATGCATAGACAAAAACAGGGGAATATAGCACATGTAGTCCAGAAAAGATATCTGAAAATAGAAAACACATAGCTCCAGATAAGGCGCTTGATTCATTCGAAAAGTACAATTTTTTATTTCTGCACGAAACATACATCGTGGGCACTCATTAGAAGCGCCTCGGCGAGGCGCTTCTAATGAGTACCCACAATGTATGTTCTTGTGCAGAAATAAGGAAAACGATACGTGAATACCCCGCTTATCTGGGACTATGAAAACATAATTAAAACTATAATTTAAGAAATACACGAAGTTAAGGCGTGATGCCTAATTTTTCTTGCTGTTATTTTATATCAACGTATATCAAGAATGGTTTCGATCTTGTATTCGTTTTCAAACGTATAGCCCAGCTGATAGTGAGAAAAAGCTGCTTTTTATGATCGAGCATGAAACTTGCCATAATTGTAGAGGAGGACTATCTAAACGATTTACGATCGGGAGCCATCGCGAAAAAAAATCTACTTGCGGTTAAATTCAAGATGACGGATCCCATACATATCAACAGTTTCCGACGTACTCAACGAAATTCACAGAATAAAGCGGTCAGATGGCGACGATCATTCACCACAAATGTAGGAAAACGAGTTTTCATGACAAGTCATTCAAATTTAGTCATAAAACATACTACTTCCGGTCTAATCAAAGATGGCGGATCAGTTTATCGACCTTGGTGTCTACTGCCCAGCGGATTGAGAGAAAAAGCTGCTCTTTTATGGTACATGCATGAAACTTGTCACTGTTGTAAAGGAGGGCTATCTTAGAGGTTTAGGATCGGGAGCCATCTCGAAAAAAAAAACTGCTTCCGGTTTAATTCATGATGGCGGATCCCATGAACTAATTTTGTATTTAAATCAACAGTTTCGGACGTACTCAACGAGGTTTCGAGAATAAAGCAGTCAGATTGCGACAAAAAATCACCATAAGTGTATGAAAACGAGTTTTCATGAGAAGCTATATATATTTAGTAATAAAACATATTACTTTCGGTCGGATCAAAGATGGCGGATCTGTTTATCTACGTGGTTGTCTACTAACTACATTATCTATATCGGGGGATATTATATTGATCTTGTGCAGCAGCATACATATACATTATGTTCAGGTTATGATAGTTGTCTAAATATGGTACAAAAAGGCTTACATGGTCTGATATAAGCTGATGGATTTCCACTTCCGGTTTAACGTTTACACTTTGTGTGGCTGATGCTTAGACCTAGTATGCTCAAGCTTTAACTAAGAACAATTTCCACTGAAAGCACACAACGCTGTGCATGACAACGCACTTCTGTGACACTTACAGTTCCCATGACATCCCTTTTTGCATTTGCAGTGTACAAGCTCTTGACAGGAGGTTGCAGCTTCGGGAAGCAATGTCCAAAGGGGCTCCCATATTTTACCATTGGGTTTTACCCATCCAAACTCAACTGGGCTCGGAAGCACAGAACATGATCCTAGAGCATTGCCCCATATGAACGGACCTTGGAAAAATGTTTCTATTCGTGTGTTGCAACAATGCAGTCACTGTTGGTGGAAGTGCTTCTATTTGTTTCCCCTTTTGCGCAAACAGAAGCAGTCTGGCTTCGTCTGCAGTCTGAGCACTGCTTGTTCTGTCATACATAACAACTACAAATCTTTGCACGACCGGCATGAACACACCAAATTGATGTGCCTGTGCAGGGTCCATCATCATCGCTAAGGCATCCGTCAGATCACTGTATTCTGTCCAAGTATTCCATGCCGATTTCTTGCCTTTTCCAAAAAAAGCTGAGACCGTGTCACAACTTGTGAACGCACGGAACAACGATAATACTGAAGCTTTCTCTGAACCAAGTGCATTTGCAACACAGTGGGCACCTATATACCTGAAATGTTTGCTAGTCCCAAAGGCAACCCATATTTCAGATGCTGATAAAGAGTGATAGTATTTAATAGCAAGAACAACTACGCCTGTATCCACTGATCCGATCATTATTCGGTCGTACCCAGACATGGCTGTATTGGCAAGGTGAAGTATAATTCTAGTGTCAGCCTCTCCATGTGAGCAGGGAGACAGGTTAGGGTGCTGAAGACTATCATTACACATGACCTCGCTTCTAGGTGTTGTAATGATTTGTTTGTCAGTGTTTTGCAGCCCTGCGATGTGATGAGCAAGGAATTCAAATAATTATGCTTTGTTTTCGTCAACTCGCAGGAACATTTGCCAATTTCTTGGTAATGAATTACGACCTTCTACACGCCATCGAATTCCCTTTCCTCTCTTATACCTTGCAGTTGCCTTTAAACTGTCTGCTATATATACATCCCAGTCCACATCAATGCGTTTCAAGGCCTCTAGCTGACTGCAGATTTAGGAAAGGGAAACGGTTGATGCATACTCGTCAAATGTTTTGCATGTTCCCGGCCTGGGCATGTTAACGAGAGCAGTGCCGTCAATTATCAGTACTTCAACTAAAGGCGCCTCTTCTGCTACAGTCGACAAAGGGTCCAAGCATTTGGTAAGAAGTTTGCCTTGTTTCAAAAACGGATGTTTCCATGACTTAACGATTGGGGTGATCGCTGGTTTTCATGCTTGAAAAACTCTTGAATATTTCTTCCATGTGTTTGGCAAGATAAGTAGAGCCTAGAAAATAGGGAACAGTCGTTTTTCAGAAGAGAAATTTTAGACTGGTCTTTTTGTGTTGTTTTGTTTTCCACAGGTGTTCGAAACAGAGAGATTGAATTTTTCTATATTTGATCGAACACCTTTTTCTCGCGCTGACTGAACCGCTCTTCCAAAAACGTTGCATACATTTCTTGACCAGTCTTTTCGATTTGCCTCAGTGTGTTCTTGAAAGCTATTATATGAATTTTGGTTACAAATGGTCCAGTGGTTTCAGAGAAAAAAAAGGATTAATTTTCATGTCTGAATAACCTTGGGCTGAGGACAAGGAATGGCCAAAACCCTTTGTGGGAAAGTAACTCTCCTTTTGGCTTTCCGCTATTGATGTTTCCATTAGGGTCTGTTGTTTCATGTTTGTGTTTCTTTCCCTTTGGTGTCTCTGATAGGAGCTGTGGGTTAATTGTATCGATTCCTGATCATTGCCTCAACTTCTACTTTATGCCAAATGGTAAAAACGCTGCTAGCCTGATAAACCAAGGGTCGTGAGTTCGATGCCGGGCTTCTCCAGACTTTCGGATGAGTCTTTAAACCGAGGTCCCGTCTCCGTATGACCTTAGCTGATAGTGGGATGTAAAGCACAAACACACACACATTAAATAGATCATTGAGCCAGCGCATGACAAAACCTACAATAAGACATGTGCACCCAACGAAGACTCAGATCAGCCTGCGCATCCGCGAAGTCTGATCAGAGTCTTCGTTGTGCGCTATAAGGATAGCAAAGAGCCCAATGCTCCTCCAGGCAGCAAGAAAAGTCTGTGGTTAGACTATATGGATGGATGTGCAGGCTGATCTGATTCTTCGCTGGGCGCACTTGTCTTATTTGAGAAAAAGATCAGCTCTTCGTTGGGCGCTATAAGGATAGCAAAGAGCCCAATGCTCCTCCAGGCAGCAAGAAAAGTCTGTGGTTAGACTATATGGATGGATGTGCAGGCTGATCTGATTCTTCGCTGGGCGCACTTGTCTTATTTGAGAAAAAGATCAGCTCTAACTGTGATTTATTGAGTAATTAATCACAGTTTGGAGGTCAGTTGTAAAGTAGATCAAATCACGAACGCCTAGCGCGCGTTATTTGTTTACTTACAACTGACCGACAAACTGTGAATTATTACTCAACAAATCACAAACTAGAGCCGATCTATTTCGATTCAAACAGGCTGAAAAACGACAATAATGCTGTTGTTTCCTTCAAAATCTCACAACTTTTCGCCATTGATAGAAGAAATCCCGCTAAAATTATCGACTGAAACACATGCATTTATATCCTTTTCTAACGTTTTTGATGCGAAAATATGACGTTACCGTGACCGTCTAACGTCAAGGAAATCGACTAGTGACGTCATAAATTGGCAGTTTTTAGTGATGTCACTCGTCACGCTCTTCCTTGCCGTGATTTGTAGCAGAATAAAACAAAGTTATTTTCCATTGCCTATATAAGCGCGCTATTTTAGAACGTTGGTTTTGTCATGCGCTAGCTCAATTATAATAACTCTACCTCTCCCCAGTCATTCGGTTCCAGTTTCTCCAGAATATATTCTTGCTGCTTCCAATTCAACCCACCAGCAATCAGTTCGATTTTAAGCGAATCAGACGTGATAAAATTCGCCGTCCTGTCTGATCTTGTGTTGTGATAAAACATGGACTTGTACAAGTCTAACTTTCTCTCTATATCGGCTAGGTTACATATCTCTAGAAGTCTTTGACTCAGGGTGCTGAAATATATTACAAAGCAGCATCTTTAACCCACTGTAAGCGGGAACCCCTTAAAGGGCTACCTTGGCAAAAAGTGCAGGCCCAGATCAGACGCCGCAGAACGCGGCGTCGGATCTGGGCCTGCACTATTTGCTATCAGAATTTTCCATCAAAAATAGAATAAAAACGAAACAATAGGCCTGACACCCCTTATATGACAAATTGACTTGTCCAACATATAGCAATGGAAGAGTCTACTAGTATACAATGGGTTAAATTTCACTTATTCCACCCTTGAGTCTCTGAAGTAGACACGTCCATTCTTGTAATTGGGGTGTTTAATCAAGATCACTAACCCTTAAGATGCCAGGGTGAACTACTTCTGAAAATGTCAATTGCTAATGTTGTCTGCTTCAGCTTATTGCCATATTTTCAAACACAGTTTTCCATGCAGGTAAACAGTGTGGAACCTGATCAGACTGCTATTGGTTTCATTGGGCGACAGGGCTTGGGTTGTTAATTCAACCAATGATTAGCATCACGAAAACACACCTATATAATTGTGACCACCTTAAACCCCACTTTTATATAGTAAAACTGGGGTTTACTGGGGGAAACCTTATTTTTCTTATTTCTGCTCTGAAATAGAGATTGTGGGTACTCGTTAGAACCGCCTTCATGAGGCGGTTCTATGCCCCCGCCCATAGGGGCTTGAAGAAATATATGGGTTGCATGGTGCTTCCACGCAGAGCTGAATCCGGCCCGCACACTAGTAGTGGTAAACCGCTTAGAGGATCTGAGCCTGTCCAGGAACCGAGGTGCGAGGCGGACCGTCCATGCTAATAAACCCTATTTGTTTCATTGGGCGACAGGGCTTGAGATGTCATTTCATCTCAATGTCGGGTAAAAGTCCCACAAAATTGGAAGCAATGTCTCCCAAATGACCTTTACAGTGTTGACGGGGGCGGTAAACCTCAAATCAAACAAATGAGGCGGTTCTAACGAGTACACACAGTCTATAATTTGAGCAGGAATAACAAAAATATCACAATTTTTTAGCTAAAAATTTTGATTTTTCGGAGGTAAAGTTTACAATGTATTTGTATAGGCGTGTTTTCTTAATGTGAAGATATGTAAGCCATGTTGTATACTTTAACCAGAAATGTGAGAATTATCGCATAACTTTATTACGAGGGACGTTCATTCAATGTTGCCATTTGGGTTCGACAGGGCGCGTTACTATGACCCCATTCATAATGCGTTTACTTAAACCATCGAAGTTTCCTGTGTCTCACCTGACGGAAACAAACTCGAAATCCATTCTGCAAAGGCTAAGAAGTAGGCCTTTACATCACGAAAACACGCCTATATAATTTTGACCCCCTTGAACCCCACTTTTATATAGTAAAACTGGGGTTTCAGGGGGTATACATTATTTTTCTTATTTCTGCTCAGAAACATAGTTTGTGGGTACTCGATAGAACCGCCTCGTCAAGGCGGTTCTATCGAGTCCCCACAATCTATGTTTTGAGCAGAAATAAGAAAAATATCACATTTTTTCATCTTAAAATTTCTATTTTTGGCCAAAAAATTGGCAATGTATTTGTTTACCATGAAAACACTGGTAAAATGCACTATCAAGGGCACTGGCGATCAGAAAAGGGTTTTCTTTAGTAAAGGGAAAAGGAAAAGTCGCAGGTACTAAGGTTTAGCGAATAAGCTGGATGAGAGAGCTGAACTTTTTTGCCATTGCGGAAACCGTTAGGAAATTTCCGTTGACAATGTGATGTTTCAGCTGAAGGGAAACGCGCAGTTACTTTGACTATGACTGAACTAGAAGCTTGTTTACAAAATGTAAAAGATTATGTAGAAAAATGACCATATGGTCTTTATAAGCTATACATTCTGAATTGGTTATGATTGAGGCTATGGTTGTGTATGAATAACATAAAAATCCGCCGACAGTTTAAAATGAGCCGTGTCTTGACTATTTGGACACAAATGTAACAAACACGTGAATATGTGCATTGCAATGAGCATAACCTTGTGAAATAGTCCAAAGAGTTGGCCTAAATCGTTGGTTTTATGGTCGCAAATTCCGTTTTACGGCTCCGCTGCATTACGCAAACACGCCTATACAAATACATTGCCACCTTTATCGCCGAAAAAAATGAAAATTTTATGATGAAAAAGTGTGATATATTTCTTATTTCTGCTCAAAATATAGATTGTGGGCACTCGTGAGAGGCGGTTCTAACGAGTACCCACAATCTATATTTTAGAGTAGAAATAAGAAAAATAAGGTTTACCCCTGTAAACCCCAGTTTTACTATATAAAAGTGGGGTTCAAGGGGGTCAGAATTATATAGGCGTGTTTTCATGATGGACGCATCGCCATATAACGAATTTTCCGACCGTAAAACCGCCGATTTACCTCCATAAATGACAATTTTGAATACAGTTGCCTCATTTGTTTGTAATTTAATAAATTAAATTATTAACATTTCAAATTTCATTCTGAAGTGAGTTCCGTTCCAAAATGTATAAACAGGACAAACACTATTATTTGCTTAAATGAGCAGACACATTGCCTCACTTGTTTGAATTTTTATAATTATGATGAGCATTTCTTTGCTCAAGTGAGTTGAACGCCTCAATAAGTTCTAACGAGCATTTAAAATCTTTGTTTTGGGAAGAAATACGAAAAAAGTATTATATTTTTTTTATCTGATTCTCCCGTTTTTGGTAGTACAATTTCAATATATTGGAATAGGCAAGTTGTTGTAATGTTAGTATATGTAAACGAGACGTCGGCGTTCGAGCCATCGAAGCTGTCCTATACTTACTCCATATGGGTTACTCTCTCACAAAGTGCTGTTACAACTGCGAACATTCTGAATGTGATCAGCGAAGCCTCGTCAATGTGGAGTACCTAAAGAAATCAAAGCACTGAGAGCACTGGTGGGTCGATTGTCTCTGAGTGTAGGCTGGAAAATAGTCCAGGGGTCAGTTGTTCAAAGTATCGTTAGCTTAACGAACTCGTTAGAGGTCAAATTGTTTACTATTCTGGCAAGTACAATATCTAAAATTCTGTTATTTTTGCTGAAAAAATGTGAGCAGCTTTTGCATTTGCAAAAGCTGCTCACATTTCTTTCAGCAAAAGTATTAGCATATTTGACATATTAAATGATCAAAGTTTGAACGATACGTTAACTAACGAAGTCGTTAGTTTTGAACAACTGGTTCTTGGATTGGGAAATAAACTGTTCCGTTTACCCCTTTAATTCCTGTGCTGTAAACAAGCACTGTAGACCCTGATCAGACGCCGCGCTGTGCGGCGTCTGATCTGGGTCTACTGTGTCATGGACTCGTGCAATGGACTCGTGCAATTCATATGCTCCGCATACATGAAGATGCAAGCTTTATTGCATATTCATGTGCGTGTGAGGTTGCACGCATGTCAGATGTACCTTTCATACATGCATATGCGTGAGCGTAAGACCATGCCGGTACATGAATAACATATCATAACGTGTGTGAAATCTTGTTTTCTTATTGCTGTATATAGTATACATCCACTTGGTTGTCAAATGCAATTGACGGAGTTCTCTTATATTATACAGAGTAAACCCCCGGACCTCTCAAATTCCCTGTACGAAAAGAAAAGCAAACACCAAATCAATGGATTACAAATGGTGGAGAATCCGGGTAGATTGATTCAGCGACCAGAAAACACCAAAACTTGACACTGAACAATAATTGTCGGTCTGAGACTTATAGTGGAGGTGTCCAGAATTAAGTCTATATTTGAACGAACATGTACACGACACTCTTCCAGATGGTGATGCAAAAGCGAAAAAAAAAAAAAAAAAAAAACAACAACAACAACAAAAAAAAAAAAAAAAAAACGTTTTTGAGCCTGAAATGTATTTGGTTGCTGACAATGTTCTATATAACTTTACTTCCTTGCGCTCAAGAGGTGCGCCAAAAACTATGCAAGCTAGCGGTTCCGACACAGTTATTTTCTGTTATCATGACGGGCCAGTCGGTTCGTACTTTGGGCTTGATATTCGTCAATAAAGGCTAAATACTATTGGCCCAATATACAAAGAGATGTTGAAACCCATATTAGATCATGCGACCCTTGTCAAAAAAGCCAGTAGCGTATCAGAAACGAAAAGCTCCTCTGGTACCCTTGCCCGTGACAGAACCATTTACGCGCCTTCACATTGTCATTCTCGGTCCATTGACGTCATCTTACCTGCCATTTGCTCCTTCTGTAGCATGGGAATATTTATCATATGACGTCGCGTCTGAGAATGTAATATCGCCATGGAATACATTCGATAATCCATTAGTGCATTAAATATGTAAATTAGTTAGATACACCCCGTAACGTTACATGTACGGCACCCTTCACGACGTCGCGTTTACAAATGGCGGAATAGTGACATTTTTGTGCAAAAATATCGAATTAAATGCGTTTTAACTGTCATATGATAGACAGAATCTTGCTTTCGTGCTCATGTATTTCAGAATTTATTAAACTCGTTGAGGAAAAGGGATGAAATGCTCGGTGAAGCCTTGCATTTTATTCATTTTCTTCAACTAGTTTAGAATTAAGTCGTTGAGGAAAAGAGATAAAATGCTCGGCGAAGTCTCGTTTAATAAATTCAATAATTCATGAACACTCATGTAAGATCCTTTATCTTCTGCTAAAAGCCTCCGTGGTGTAGTGGTTACGCTACTCCCTTTGTAAACGGTAACAGGACATTTCGACCCCCAAACCACTTCGGCCCCTAGACACTTCGGCCCCAAGGCGCCTCGGCCCCAAAACCACCTCGGTCCCACTTTTTAAAATTGAAACCCTAGACGGGTCGGCCCCTGGACACCTCGGCCCCTAGACACGTCGGCCCCATATACCTAGACACTTCGGCCCCACTTTGCTTTCACAGCTCTAAAATACTTTTTAAATTAATTTTAATAAGAACATTTAACCTAATTATCCTTATTAATTTGATGAAAACCTGGAAGGATCGATGGATGGATTGATGGATAAACGTAAGGACGTATTTTCGGACGGACGGGCGGACGAACGCCTAAAGTTTATCGTTGTTAACCAGTTAAACGCTTAGCAAAGTTATATAGACTATAAAATACCCCCAAAATCAAATTTATGAGTTCTCCGAATACGCACAAAGCTCTCAAAGGACACGGAACAAAATATAAAACATGCATTTCGTTGATGATCAGGGAGACTGTAAAAAAAGCGCCGCCCATCGGGGCTCAGAGAAAAAGACTGAGCTGCATGGTACTTCTACGTAGAGCTGAATCTGACCACACATGAGGACTGGTAACCCGCTTAGAAGGACTAAGCCTGCCCAGGCAAGGTGGTGCGAGTCAGACCCTCCAACGCATATATGCCTTTTGGTTTCATTGGGCGGCAGGGTTTGAGATGTCTTTTGGTGTAATTGTCAGGTAAAAGTCCCACAAAATTGGAAGGAACGTCTTAAGAATGACCCAAACAGTGTTGACGGGTACATTAATCCTTAATTCAGACAAACAAACAAACGAAAAAAATAAGCGACTAAATCCGAAGGCCCCCGCCCATAGGGGCTTGAAGAAACAGATTGGGCAGCATGATACTTTCAGCGGAGCTGAAACCGACCGCAATGAAGTACTGGTAAACCGCTAAGGGATTCTAAGTAGAAGTAAAACAAAGATTAGGAATCGATACAATTAACTTACTCCACCCATCAAAGACACCAAAGGGAAAGAAATACAAACATTAAGCGACCAGACCATAATGGAAACCTAAACAAAGGAAGGCCATAAGGACAGTTACTTTCCCACAAAATGGCCACATGGCCATCCAAAATTAAAAGACACAAGTGATACACACAGTAAGTAACAAACAACAACATAAATAAATCGCCACAGAAGAACCGCCTTGGAACGGTCAGTGGAAAGATTTCCACTGGGGGGCTTAAATCGATTTTACGTGGCCACAATCCTCGCCCTTACTTCCGTCGCGATTTAGACAAATAATTTGTTCAGTCCGCATGAAGGCCTCCTAACTCATCAGTGCAACATCTCCGTCAACACAAAAAATCAAAGAACCACAGAGGTGAGACAACGGTGAGGACTCGACAGCAAGAAACCACTGAAATGCTGGAGCAAAAGACCACCAACAGTTAGACTCCGATGGGCCCGACCAGAGACAGAGCATCAGGCACCAACCAACATTACCTTGAATTAGATCTCTCTAATTCTCAATAAGCCTTTACGTTGGAGCCGTCATAGAATCTGAGGCCTGACCCACCGGCGTGCAATTAAAGAGGGAAGCAAAGTTGCCAACCGTGATTGGGTTAACTACCATGCATGCAGTCTGTCGTATAACATCCATGCTGTACCCAATCTTTTTATATCGAAGAATGATTTTACGAAATTGGGTGCTGTAGTCATTGCGGTTATATATGTTTCTGAATTTATATACTAAGTCACCATAAAATTCGGGTTGCAGAAGAGATTTAAGTCCAATATTGAATTTTGAAATTAAATCAGAATGGCGTCTATAAAATTTTGAAAAGGCTTTGCGTAGTTTATGGTACCGGTAACCCTGATTAAGGAGTTTAGCCGTTAATAATTTATTACGAGTGTTGAAGTCAGTTACATGACTACACACTCTAGCAAATCGAATTAACTGTGAAATATAAACGCCATAGGATGGCGCACGAGGAACATCACCATCCAAAAAAGAAAAATTTACAATCTCAAAATCAAAGTCATCGCGTTTATCATAAATTTTGCACGAAACAAATCCATCTACAATAGATAGATGTAAATCCAAAAACGGGGCCTCGGTATCAGAAGAATTTGCTTTATTTAACTGAAGTTCTGGGGGTAAATCTGACTGATCAAACCATCGAAATAGGTATTATTAATATTTAATAAAGCATCTAAATATCTAGAAGTGGAGCTAAAAGCTTCAATAATTTCAGATTGCCCAGAAAAATGTGGTTTGAGTCGGACCGTCCATGCATATAAACCCTATTAGTTGCATTGGGCTGCAGGGCTTGAGATATAATTTCATCTCAGTGTCGGGTAAAATAACTACAAAATTGGAAGCAGCGTTTCCAGAATAACCTATAGTGTTGACGGGGACTTTAAATATCGAATCAAACAACCAAACAAAAGACTAAATCCGACTGTCTATCAATACGTATAATGTAGTAACATGTAAACAATTATCTGTATGGGACTACAAAGTCTGGTAAATTCATTCCTCGAAAGGGGCCTTCGTGGCCTGGGGGATAAGAGCGTTGACTTTTAATCATTAGGTCTCTCGCCGCTGTTGGTTCCAGCATGGCTCGGATCACATGCGAGACGCCAAGTTCTTCAACGGTAGGTCAAGTGGTTTTTCTCCGGGTACTCCGGTTTTCGCCCATCTCTGCCTCTGTTGAACGATTGGCTCGAAATAATTTGGATAGGCCCGTAAAACAAAACAAAAAATAAATAAATAAAAAAAATAAAAAAAAAAAAAATAAATAAATAAATAAAAATCCTTCCTCGGTTTCATCAATCATGGTGATGATGGGGATAATCTATTATTTGTTAACATATTTATTTATTTATTAATTTATTTACACGGCCTCGGTAGCTTAGTCGGATGCCCGTCTGACTGGTGATCAGGAGGACGCGGGTTCGATACCGACCGGTATCGGCAACATTCTTTCTTGGAGATTGATTATGAAATCTTTTCTGCGGGCATTCTCCCCGTCCGCTGATTTAAGAAGGACAGCTCTCCGTTTCTGGCGAAAAAATGTGCACTGTTCTAGTTAACCGGTTACGTATAAGCCCGTCCAGGAAAAGTGTGGATAGGTAAACTGACCGGCTCAAAAATGACCTAAAATAGTGTTGACTGGGCCGTTTAACTCCAAAACAAACAAACAATTTATTTATTTATTTATTTACACGGCCTCGGTAGCTAAATCGGATGCCCGTCTGACTGGTGATCAGGAGGACGCGGGTTCGATACCTACCGGGGTCGGCAACATTCTTTCGTGGAGATTGATTATGAAATCTTTTCTGTGGACATTTTCCCCGTCCGCTGATTTAAGAAGGACAGCTCTCCGTTTCTGGCGAAAAAAATGTGCACTGTTTTGGTTAACCGGTTACGTATAAGCCCGCCCAGGAAAAGTGTGGATAGGTAAACTGACCGGCTCAAAAATGACTTAAAGTAGTGTTGACTGGGCCAAAACAAACAAACAATTTATTTATTTATTAGGTAATTATCAGTGTTCAGGTTCACTGAACTAGAACTATCCTCGTAATTAAACCAATTAATATAATGTTTCCATGCAATTCAAAAACTGCATGAAAAACGGTGCAGATCCGGTACAGAGGGCAGAAGCAATCTGATCAGGACCTACACTATTTGCAAAGATAAGGATCATCGTGTTCAGCGGATAAGGATTAATTAATTTCAGGTAAGTACGCTATTTGGCTGGCATGAACAAACACAAACCTTTACAAGAACAATTATTGACTTAAATTAGTAAAGTGTGACCAGGCGTTACTGATCCCATTTCCCCAATAAAGAGATCCTTGATGATTATAAACAGATCATTGTTATCAATTTTCACACATTTGATTGTCATTTTAGCTCATATTCAAAGACGGACAGTAACAAGTATACTGTATTCTTTATTTATTTATTTATTTATTAGTTACATTTCTGACTATCAGCCCCTCAAAGTACTTGGTACATGTATATTGTATTCATTTAAAAATCGCAAACTGAACGGCAGTGTAGATCCAGATCAGATGGATCTGGATGCACACTGAGTGAAAAGTCTTCATGGCCCGTATTTTTGTATTCTGCTTTGTGTGGAATCATTTACCGGCTGGTGTGAAGATTTCCGTCTTGTATCACAAGATGCTAACGTCCCTGTTATATTCAGAAATTTCCTGTCGTTACGGAAGCCCAGACTGTATAATTTCAGACTGAGGTTTTCAGTTTATGTTCCGACTTGTCCAAGGTCTCTGTAAACTTTTTGTAGAAGCTAGACATCGGCCACCCGCTTGTAACCGGTCTGTAATGGCCGAATTGAAGTTATGAATTCTATACTTGCAAAATCTCTGCGGGCACACTGTGATGGCAAACAAGAAAAATGTGGGTCAACTATTTACCTGGGATTCCTCTGGGCGTAACAATGTCATCAACCTCACAACACTAGCATCACCCTTTCAGCTTGTGTTGTGCTTACCCCTCTTGACTGCGCATTGTTGCCAAAGGAGTCTCTTGGGCAGTCAGTAAAACACAGTCTTGCAGAAATGCGAAATGCATTGAAACTTTCTGCAGTAGTGGCCAGTGAAAACACAGCAAAAACATAAGAAGTACTTCGACAAAAACACCGATGAACCTAGCTTTAGAATCGGTCAAAAAGCCGTGCTCGACACCAATACACCAAGTAAACGAAAATGGTAGACTCGGTTTTATTGAGTCTGTTCATGGCCACAACTGAAATGTGCAACACCGGCCACGCCCTCTAGCACCGGCTTATGCAGTACTCTATTTTCAACATGATTCTAAATGAACTCAGTGTTCCCATAGAACCAGAAAATATAATCTGCAGTATGATGATTATACGGGGAGACTTTTTACAGCCGCCACACGGCACAATACCAGCTGCAGTGAAGACAAATAAGTTCTGAATAGTTAGATCCTTTGGAAGCAAAGAATACTCCAAGTAAACGAAAATAGCAGACACGGTTTTATTGAGTCTGTTAATGACCAGTACTGAAATGTACAACAACGGCAACGCCCTCTAGCACCGGCTTAAGCAGTACTCTAATTTCTAAATTATTCTAAATGATCTCAATGATCCCAAAGGACCAGAAAATATAAAGAGAGATGTCGAACAAATATAAAGGTCCTTACATGATCCCAGGTTATGTCCCGAACTTTACGTATTATCCTAAACGAACTCCTAGACAAAGCATTACATAGCAACCGCATAAAGGCGTGTTTTGAGCCTTCAATCCGAACTACTCCCAACCCAGGCGATGTTAACGACAGAAGCAAAACCTCGAGCACAAGGGCAAGAACATAAAGATATTCCAGAGCATTAGAATGCTATTGAAGGCATACAAGGCGTGCAAACCTACACAAGGCCTTCGCACGTACAACATAAAATGGAAAGACTGTGAACAAACCACTTTTGAACCTGAAGAAAACCTTCATCCAGAGTTGTTGCATGAATATCGTAAAACGCATACACTTTCTGGTAAGAGACGAAAAACAAAAAAACAAAAAAAAAAAAAAAAAAAACGTGCGCAAATACAAAAATTTCAATGAGGCTAAACGCTAAATACGCCAACAACATGCTCAAAATTCATTAATACCTTACGTCGTGTACCTACACGAAAGCAACATCTGTAAATTATACGTCTTGGAATCGGGCTAAAACTAGCCAAGGGGTTTGAGGTCAAAAAACCATATAGCTATTCTTGTCAGACAATACAATAGCTTTATTTCTGTCTTTAACTCTTATGCTCCTGGTAATATATTTTATGTATCAAACTAATTCTGACAGTTCCCGGATTATTGTTTAAGGGGACTGGATACACCTTCAGCGGAGGCAACTCCCGCAAAAGCATTTTTGTCTCCCATGTCAATAGGGATCAACTCTTAAAGGAAAGAATTTGCTCCTGAGGAAATTCTTTAAGAGTTTCTTTTAAATCTCCTTTAAGAGTAGACCCTTTCCTTGGGACAAAGTTTATAGAAAAGTGAACAGGAAGTCCCGAAAAGTGTCTCCCTTTGAAAAATGGTGGAACAAATCTGCCAGGTGTTCCCGTTCCCCTTAAGTGTGCTAAATATGAAACTGATCATTTTCAAATTAAATAAGCGTTTGTTTACATATTCTCTACTAATTTTGCCTCCACGCTCTCCCTTTCGGAAACATATTGTATTTTATTGATTGGAAGTCTCCCTTTGGTCGGACTGGTACACCTGAAAAACTCTACTCTCAAATGTATTTTCTTAATTATTCAACAAATGTATTTTAAAGTTACATTTTGTATACCAAAATTCTTGTTCATTAAAGTAAAATTTCTCGCTACCCGGAAACTGGGTCATAGCGACTTAATCCCTATCAAACCCTTTGATTAACAGTCTGTCAGGTTCAGTGACAGAAAGGTCATACTGGGCAGGAGTGAATCTTCTCAAACTACCTTACTGTGAACAATAATCAACGGGTCGGGCTACAAAAGCACCCAAAATCACTGACTGAAGATGAGAATTATTTTGTACAGTCGACTAAAATGTATATTACCAGGAAACTTGTATATTTTATTTTTCATTTTTAATTTATAAATACATGTACTTAGGGTCATGTACACATATATGTCTGTAAGAGGTTCATGTACACATTTATGTCTTTAAGCGGGAGCGTAACTTTTTCAGGCAACGGAGAATTGTGCCACGGCCTTTTAATCTACCATAGCATTAATATTTAATTGCGTTTTACTCATATGAAAGTTTTATATATAATATAAATTGCGAAAGAAAGAAAAAGAAAGAAAGAAAGAACAGTATTCCCAACAAAATTTATATAATCGACATTTGGAAATATATTACCGTCGAAGCGGCTCAGAAAGTATAGGCTAGGTAAAAAAAGTTACGATGACTTCCGTAGCTAACGGAGATTATACTTGGGTGTCAAATATATGCGCCACCGGGACGGTAATTGACGCAGTTTTCTTAGTTTATACAGGTTAGTAATTATCACTTTCTTATTTCTTCTTTCATTTCACTAAATAAAAACAAAATAATACCATAGCTCATATTAATTTTCTTAGTTTTTAAATGTCATACAATAAATATAAACATCACGCAAACATGCCTTTAAATTTAGACCCCATTTAACCCCACTTTTATATGTTAAAACTGGGATTTATCGGGATAAATCTTATTTTTCTTATTTCTGCTCTAAAAATAAGAAAAATATCACATTTTTTCACCTGAATTTTTTCAGTTTTACGGCGGTAAAATTTACAATGTATTTGTATAGGCAGGCGTGAAACAACAGCATTTCATTTGAAATACGTACTTTATACAATAATATGTATATTAGATAATAATAATATTTTCGCCCTTTATTTTGTTATAGTAACTGTATTTTCTACATGTGTACATGGGTATAATAAAATGCGTATGCAGGCGCATTAAATTGCAAGGGTTCACGCACATACATTCATGTTGTCGCATATGTTTAGTATTTAACCCATTTTATACCGGAAACCTCAAAACGGGTACCTTGGCAAACAGTGTAGGCCCAGATCACACGCCGCAGAACGTGGCGTCTGATCAGGGCCTACACCATTTGCGAATAGTTCAGCTATTTTCCAATAAAACAACCTGTCACCCCTTAAAATCGAAATAGACTCCTGCCATATATTAAGAGGAAGATTCCATTTGGTACAAAAGGGTTAAACAAATACTCGTGTGTTGAGTGTAGCGCATTAATGTTGTCACATAGTTTAATATGTCAAATCATACCAGTGTGTACATTTTTCATGCAGCGCGTTTATGTAGGTACACTTTAATATACAGGGATTCACTCGTTCTGTTAATATGCCCCGCAGCCATGAACATGCAAGCTTTATTGCATAGTCATGTGTGTGCGAGGTTGCGCGCATGTCAGATGTACTTTCCAGGCATGTGCATGCGTGAGCGTACGACAATGCGGGTACATTGGTACATGAATAACATATCATAACGAGTGCGTACTTTTGTTTTTATTATTGTGGTATATAATATACATATACTTGTTTTCAAATATATCTGTCACGGCAATTGACAGCGTTATCTTATATTATAGGTACCTCTCAAATTCTACATACGTAAAAAACAACGTATCAAGATATTATATAACAGTCTTTGCCAAGACCAAACGATTCTATCGATAACCCTCTTACGCAACACTCTGACCTCACAGCGGCTACTTTCTATAAATAACCGTTATTCCGACAAGTCAGTGATATTCATGCGGACTTCAGCACCTAAGAGCTTTTATGCTCGGTAACTTTGGGTCGATTGACAAATAATCGGCATCAAAAGGTGGAACAGTTTCTTTAGGGGACAAGTCACATTTAAGACAGAACATCGCGTGAACAAGTCCGTGAAATGAACGCCTAAACCCCATTTTATATACAGAAAACTGGGGTTAACAGGGGTATACATTAATTTTCTTATTTCTGTTCCATAA
Source organism: Lucinisca nassula (assembly GCA_963580285.1). Lineage (NCBI taxonomy): Eukaryota > Metazoa > Mollusca > Bivalvia > Lucinida > Lucinidae > Lucinisca > Lucinisca nassula. Next base: position 100,097,161 of record OY757016.1, read on the forward strand.
CATAGGCTGGGGGTATCCGTTAGAACCGCCTCAATGAAGCAGTTCTAACGAGCACACACAACCTATGCGCAGATATAAATCACATTTAAGACAGAACTTTATGGGAGTAATGGGAGTCGAATTTATTGTGAAACTTCATTACAATACTGAAGATTGCTAATTTATGGAAAACAAGGCCATGTGAAATAATGGCGTCCAACATTGTGTCAGTAATGACAAATATTAGGTAAAATTGCAATATCTTTCTTATTTCTCCTTTCAACACAGATTGTGGGTGGTCGTTAGAACCGTCTCAATGAGGCGGTTGTCTTAAAATGGACTTTAACGCAAGAAAAGTACGTCTTCTCTCTATCAATTGTATTACTCAGTACGTTGGAACACAATAGCAACGCATTCAAACATATTATAACGAAACACTTGTACGTTAACAAGACTTTGCCACCAAGATCCTGACATACTCTGGGCCATCAAAATAAAGTCAATGCTTTGAAAACCACTAAGGTCTCTAACATCTCTATATGGAAAGTGTAATCACTATAAATTGAGCTGAAACACTTGTTGGTAATTGCACGACCCGCAGAAAAAGCAACCGACTGAAGTCGGTTTTTTCTAAGAGTGCCCTAAAATCACCGTGTCATTCTGTCATTCTGTCAGTCTGTCAATCTGTCATTCTGTCTGTCCGTCCGAAACCCGTTTGTGAAAATTGGTGATAGTGACTTAACCGCTTGGAATATTTAAACAATTTTTGGCATACTGATAGATATCAATGAGATCTAACCAATGCACTTACGAAATATTACATTCCATTTAGTATAGCCTCGCCGAGGCGAAAAATGTGAAAATTTTCGAACATTTTTGAACTGCTTCTCCTCGGAAACCGTTGGGCCGATTGAAGTCAAATTTCATATGGAGCCTCTATGGGATGGGGGAAACCAAAATTTGCTCATGGGGTCAAGGTCACATGACCAAAATGGCCGCCAAGCCATATATGGTTTGTCTGTCTGTCTGTCCGTAACCCGTTTGTGAAAATTGGTGATAGTGACTTAACCGCTTGGAATATTTAAACAATGTTTGGCATACTGATAGATATCAATGAGATCTAACCAATGAACTTGCGAAATATTACATTCCATTTAGTATAGCCTCGCCGAGGCGAAAAATGTGAAAATTTTCGAACTGCTTCTCCTCGGAAACCGTTGGGCCGATTGAAGTCAAATTTCATATGGAGCCTCTATGGGATAGGGAAACCAAAATTTGCTCATGGGGTCCAGGTCACATGACCAAAATGGCCGCCAAGCCATATATGGTAAAAACCCTTCAAAAATAGTCTTCTCCAGAACCACTGGGCAGATTTCCACGAAACTTAATAAATAGCATCTGGGATGTAGGCCTATCATAAATTGCTAAAATGGTGACCCTGGGTTGACCTTGACCTTCTTTGGGTCCGTCTGTAACCTGTTTGTGAAAATTGGTGATAGTGACTTAACCGCTTGGAATATTTAAACAATTTTTGGCTTACTGATAGATATCAATGAGATCTAACCAATGAACTTACGAAATATTACATTCCATTTAGTATAGCCTCGCCGAGGCGAAAAATGTGAAAATTTTCAAACATTTTTGAACTGCTTTTCCTCGAAACCGTTGGGCCGAAGGAAGTCAAATTTCATATGGAGCCTCTATGGGATGGGGGAAACCAAAATTTGCTCATGGGGTCAAGGTCACATGACCAAAATGGCCGCCAAGCCATATATGGTTTGTCTGTCTGTCCGTCCGTAACCCGTTTGTGAAAATTGGTGATAGTGACTTAACCGCTTGGAATATTTAAACAATTTTTGGCATACTGATAGATATCAATGAGATCTAACCAATGAACTTGCGAAATATTACATTCCATTTAGTATAGCTTCGCCGAGGCGAAAAATGTGAAAATTTTCGAACTGCTTCTCCTCGGAAACTGTTGGGCCGATTGAAATCAAATATCATATGGAGCCTCTATGGGATGGGGGAAACCAAAAATTGCTCATGGGGTCCAGGACACATGACCAAAATGGCCGCCAAGCCATATATGGTCTGTCTATCTGTCCGTCCGTAACCCGTTTGTGAAAATTGGTGATAGTGACTTAACCGCTTGGAATATTTAAACAATTTTTGGCATACTGATAGATATCAATGAGATCTAACCAATGAACTTGCGAAATATTACATTCCATTTAGTATAGCCTCGCCGAGGCGAAAAATGTGAAAATTTTCGAACTGCTTCTCCTCGGAAACCGTTGGGCCGATTGAAGTCAAATTTCATATGGAGCCTCTATGGGATAGGGAAACCAAAATTTGCTCATGGGGTCCAGGTCACATGACCAAAATGGCCGCCAAGCCATATATGGTAAAAACCCTTCAAAAATAGTCTTCTCCAGAACCACTGGGCAGATTTCCACGAAACTTGATAAATAGCATCTGGGATGTAGGCCTATCATAAATTGCTAAAATGGTGACCCTGGGTTGACCTTGACCTTCTTTGGGTCCGTCTGTAACCCGTTTGTGAAAATTGGTAATAGTGACTTAACCGCTTGGAATATTTAAACAATTTTTGGCATACTGATAGATATCAATGAGATCTAACCAATGAACTTACGAAATATTACATTCCATTTAGTATAGCCTCGCCGAGGCGAAAAATGCGAAAATTTTCAAACATTTTTGAACTGCTTCTCCTCGAAACCGTTGGGCCGATTGAAGTCAAATTTCATATGGAGCCTCTATGGGATGGGGGAAACCAAAATTTGCTCATGGGGTCAAGGTCACATGACCAAAATGGCCGCCAAGCAATATATGGTTTGTCTGTCTGTCCGTCCGTAACCCGTTTGTGAAAATTGGTGATAGTGACTTAACCGCTTGGAATATTTAAACAATTTTTGGCATACTGATAGATATCAATGGGATCTAACCAATGAACTTGCGAAATATTACATTCCATTTAATATAGCTTCGCCGAGGCGAAAAATGTGAAAATTTTCGAACTGCTTCTCCTCGGAAACCGTTGGGCCGATTGAAATCAAATTTCATATGGAGCCTCTATGGGATGGGGGAAACCAAAAATTGCTCATGGAGTCCAGGACACATGACCAAAATGGCCGCCAAGCCATATATGGTCTGTCTATCTGTCCGTCCGTAACCCGTTTGTGAAAATTGGTGATAGTGACTTAACCACTTGGAATATTTAAACAATTTTTGGGATACTGATAAATATCAATTAGATCTTATCAATGAACTTGCGAAATATTACATTCCATTTAGTACAGCCTGGCCGAGGCAAAAAATGTGAAAATTTTCGAACTGCTTCTCCTCGGAAATCGTTGGGCCGATTGAAGTCAAATTTCATATGGAGCCTCTACGGGATGGGGGAAAGCAAAATTTCCTCATGGGGTCCAGGTCACATGACCAAAATGGCCGCCAAGCAATATTTGGTAAAAACCCTTCAAAAATAGTCTTCTCCAGAACCACTGTGCAGATTTCCACGAAACTTGATAAATAGCATCTGGAACATTGGCCCATCATAAATTGCTAAAATGGTGATCCTGGGTTGACCTTGACCTTCTTTGTGCCTAGGTCAAACTTTGACACATATGCTTTTGTGTTGGATTTTATCCTGCAAACGATTCAGAATACAGTACTAAAGTATAAGATATATTTTTGCTCCTTACGATAAGGCGCATTTATTGGGGGAACCGTTTTATGTCCAGGTCACATGACCAAAATGGCCGCCATACCCATATATGGTAACACTCATAAAGCTAAAAGCATCCGGCGGGTCGTGCACTTCAGCTGAAGCACTGGTTTTACTTATTAAAGTTAATTATGAAAATTATATATGTACAATCAAATTTTTTGCTTGAGCCTTTCCTGAATCAAAGTTCATAAGAGGTCATTTCCACAGTTTATCTCCATGGGGTACAGCTTCGTGATAGGCCGTGTAGTGATTCCTTCTTTTGTTCGAACCCGGGCTGCTCTCACTGTACTGTCACCACCAGGAAAGAGTTCGTCAACGACACCTGGTGGCCACCTGTTCCTCGGCGAATCCTTGGGAACGAGTACAACTTCTCCGACTTTTGCGTTGTGTCCGTCCCTCCGTTTGTAGCGATGAAATTCTCTGAGCTAGGGCAGAAATTCGTTCTTCCATCGAGTTCAGAGGTGTTGGATGATCTGCTGTACACGCTGTGAACGTCTGTCCTTGGGTGGTAGTAGGGTAGGTAGGAAAACTTCGCATCGACATCCAGTGGCGCATTGTGTATGCGTCCTTTGCAGCGTATTATATTCTTTTCATCCATGTAGAGATTCAGCTGTCTAACAAGATTTGGCTTCTCAGAAGCGTTATTCTGTAAGACAACAAGAAACATCTGGGTAATTGATTTGCTGTGCTGCTGCATCAATATCTGTAGTGGAGAGTGAACCAGTTTCCTTCCGACGTCTACATATGATTCGAAGAACATATGCTGTAACGCGAAACAGTTGAATCTCTCAGGGTCGATAACTCTGGCGATTCCTCGCGGTTATGCTAGCTACCGTAACACTTGAAATCTGTGGTTCATCTGGTTCATCATTGGGTGTGCTCGTGCGATCTGTTGCAGTCCAACCCGGCCATGTTTTATCATCTGTAAGCCAGACAGGCCCCTGCATCAACAGACTGTTGTCCTTGAACTTGTCATAGCTAAGACCCCGCGATAATAAGTCTGCAGGTTTTGCATCGGTAGGACAGTATCTCCATTGGTAATTGCCTGTCAGTGTCTTAATTTCTTTCACTCTGTTATTGACGAAGATCGAAGTCGTTGTCTTTGCCGAAAGCCAACTAAGGACACTCTGACTGTCGCTCCATATGTATGCACGTGCACATCACAGGTTGCTCATCACGTGTTCACAAAGTATGGCACCGATTGCAGCAGCCATACTTCCAGTTAGGGTATAGTCATCGATCTAAGCGGGCCACTAGATTTCTTGCCATCAGCAGTGAAGACTCATTCCCGGAAACAATGTAAGCGCATGCTGCGTAAAATTTCATACTGCTGTCATTGAATATATGTAAGACTTTGTTGTTCGAGCTGTCAGTTTCCTGAGTGAAGTAACATCTGGGTATTTCCGTTTCCGCTGCTTTCGCTTAGTCATGGTTTATGTTTATCCATTCAGTAGTCACATCTTCTGGTAAAGGCTCGTCCCAATCAAATTTCCGTTGCCAAAGTCATTGCATGAGTATTTTGCTTCTTAATGTTATTGGGTTCACAATGCCGAATGGATCATACATCGAAGACGACTCCTTCAGGGCTTTGCGTTTGGTAACAAGTGCACTTTCTGAGGGTACGATGCTTTTGTTTGGGAATGAAATGGCATCTGTCCCCGTCTTCCGGCGGAAACCTAACATCTTGGTTACCGTATCGCTGTCTTGGATGTTTCATGTTCGCCAGATCTGTCAATACTTGGCTGTAAGATGTCCAAGATCTCAGGTTAAATCCGGCTTCCTTGAAAATGACTCTACCGGAAGTGAAGTGGTCGCGTATGTTCTCTTCGACAGGTTGGCTGGAAACAATGTTGTTCAAATACATGTCCTTCAGCATCATATCCGTAATAGGACAATTGTTAGAGTCCAGGAGTTTTGATATGATAGCATTCAAAATGAATTGAGAACAAGTTGCTCCAAACAGAACCGATTTAAAGCGATGGGTCTATGGAGTGCTGTCAGGATCTACAGGATTGCTTAGCCAGTAAAATCTCGTGGCATCTCGAACTATCCGAGGGAGACCGAGATGCCACAAGATTTTACTGGCTAAGCAATCCTGCAGATCCTGACGGCAGTCCACAGACCTATCGCTTTAAATCAGTATTGTTTGGAGCATCCTGTTTTGAAGTTAAATCGGTTTAGTTTAGAGCAACTTATTCTCCCTTCATTTGTCGGTAGGGCTGGGTGTTTGTCTCTCCAAGGTAACTTAGCATCAGGATATTTCCCATTCGTGAAAGAAATAGGAGGGCTCCGGTACTCTTGTTAGTAACTTTCATGGGGCTGCTCGGATTTTATTTTCTCTATACCAGGTGATTCAACCTTCCAAAATATTTCAAGGTCGACTTCTTCGAAGTCATAATGCCCATCATCGAAGTGGCGGGTGTTTTCTTGTTGCACCCATTTATGGGCCCAGAAAGTCGGTACCCTAACTTTGACTCGACAGCAGTGGGACCATTTCCTCTGGCGACTCTGTCTTGCACAACAGTCCAGAAGTAGTCGGCTCCGATTAGCATCATTATTTCAAAATACCCATCATTCATTGCGGGATGAGCAAATTTGAGTCCCGTCAAATGGCTCATGGTCTCCGTATTGCTTGGATATGTTTTCAATGGCACTGCAATCTCTGGTACAATCAATACGTCACGTGGATTCCGTCTGTAAGTAAACTGTTGCGTTCGAAAGTTCTTGCATATTTCCGCTGGTGTCTCCAAAACCTGAAATGGATAAAGCTTTTTTCCCGGTGGGAACTAGCTCCATTTGGTTGGCTAAGTCTGTGGTAATAAACGGTCTCCGGGTACCTTCGTCGAGTAGAATATTTGCATCTAGAATCGTTTGACCTGAGCTGACTGGTGCAATAGCTGTCTTAAAAAGCACGTGACCCTTTGAGTGGGTCAGAAGATAATGCAATTGAACGGATACACTTGACATTACGCAAACACGCCTATACAAATACATTGCCACCTTTATCGCCGAAAAAAATAAAAAAAATATGATGGAAATTTGTGATATTTGCCTTATATCTGCTCAAAATATAGCTTGTGGACACTCGTTAGAACCTCCTTATCGAGGCGGTTCTAACGAGTACCCACAATCTATATTTTAGAGCAGAAATAAGAAAAAATAAGAAATACCCATGGAAACCCGAGTTTTACTATATAAAAGTGGGGTTCAGGGGGGTCAAAATTATATAGGCGTGTTTTCGTGATGTTACTTCGCGTTTTGATTTTCAGTTGAAGTGCCTTGAGCTGGTGTCTTTACATCAGTTTTCAATAGGGCATCGATGATGTTTTCGAGAGCAATGTCTGCATTTCGACTGCGATTTACAGTCTGCTATTCTGAGTCGGACGAGGCCGTTGAAGCACAAGTGGTCTCGCTTTACTATGTTAATACGCTTGGGGTAGTCGATTGTTGTCGCACAATCTGCACTACTGTGCAGTCCTTTACAAAATGCGCTAACTCTCTTTGAAGGAAGTGCGTCGTTTCCATTGGGTTGCAACTGTGACTTCAACAGCGGTTTAGATTTATGGTGCGGTTTAGTCTGTGGTTTGGCATTGGTAAAGAAAGTTCCTGTCGTTGACAAATTTTCTGCATGGCTGACGATCGATTTACCGGCTTTCGTAACATTCAATTCATTGAGTAGGTATTTTCGCAGATCAGACAAAGACAAGTTTGACGGCCCGTACTCTCTGGCAATGTTCTTCCGTATTTCGTCAGGTGTTTTCTTCAAAATCACAGTAACAAGCAATGCGGTGTATGATTCAAGACCTCTAATGTAGATTTCCGTCTTGTTGTACAAAGCTTGCATATGAGTTTGTACAGTCATGTGGTTTTATCCGTACCCCTCGTGCAACAAGGCAACTGCTTTATCGTAATTAATGTTTGTAATTGCAAATCCAGACACTGTTTGCAGGGCATCATATTGCAACATGGATTTGAGTCACATCACTGAGGGATTGATTTGTATAGATTGCTGATTCACATGAGTCCCGAAACGTCTGCCATTCTAATATACATCGCCATCAAAGACTGGAAGATCTACCTTTGGTAATATGTGATATATGGAGCTAGAGACGGAAGCAGACGTGTGCGGCATGGTGCACAGGCCCTCTTGTGCATGGACTTGTGACTCATTTACGCTGCTGACCAGAATTGTGACTAAGGGAGGCTGCAGAATGAACGACTGGGCATTCCTACTAATAGTGTTGGAAGCTGCGGGGTCCTGACCTGATGAGAAACTATCAACAGGCACATTGAAACGAGACGTTCTAGTTTGAATAAGTCTTTTAATTTGTTGAATGTTTAATTCTAAGTTAAAATGTACTCATCTGAATCCGGAATGTCCACGTCTATTTCCTTTTTTTCCAGTGCTGCGAGAATCTTGTCACTGAGCTCCGTGATCACTTCCAGCTTTTTCTGCAGTGCACTAGCGATGTAACAGTTCGAAAGTTCCTCGATTCCGGGCGTTGTTTCATCACTGTTCACTTCCTCGAATTTCTTGATCAGTTTCAAAACTGCCCCTCTGTGTCCTTTTCTTACTGCTTGCAACTTAGAACACATCCTTTTGGTCACGGCAACAAATATCTCAGAATGGATTTAAAACGCAAGAAAAAGTACGCATTCTCCCTATCAATTGTATTACTCACAGGTGTTAGAAGTTATTATTTACGATTCGTACTTCCCAGTTGATATTTTGATCTCTGCGTTGATATTTATGTAAGCAACCATTTGTCGAAACCGAAATTGAGTTAGGAGGCCTTCAAGCGGACTGAACAAATTATTTGTCTAAATCGCGACGGAAGTAAGGGTGAAGATTGTAGCCACGTAAAATCGATTTAAGCCCCTCAGTGGAATTCTTTTCGCTGACCGTTCCTAGGCGGTTCTTCTGTCGCGGTTTAATTTTTTATATGGCGTGTATTTGAGTGTGTGTATCGCTTATATTATTTTATTTTGGATAGCAAATTGGCCATTTTGTGGGAAAGTAACTGTCCTTTTGGCTTTCCGCTATTGATGTTTCCTTAGGGTCTAGTTGTTTCATGTTTGCGTTTCGTTCCCTTTGGTGTCTCTGGTGGGAGCTGTGGGTTCATTGTATCGATTCCTGATCACTACCTTCACTTCTATTAAGTATACATTGATAACCCAATTTGGTCCGCCACTAACTTCAAATCACACAAAGATACTGCTAATATCTGCAAATCCGTTAAATCTGATAAATACTGCTTCAGCCAGTTGTTGGATACGATCCACCATCTTGTTTGTTTATATATTTGCATGCTGCGACCTGACTGGTTGAATTTCTGCATGGTTGATTGGTTTGCAAATCATGATTTACGGCAGGGCCAAAGGAAACATGGCGGATGTATGTGACAACTCGCAAGAAGTAAATTTTCTAAAAAAAAAGTGCTTGACTGCGATTCGAACACAGGCACAGATAAGGCGACGTCGACTGCAAGCATTTTGGGCGCCATAGAGGCATCCCCCATAAAGGATGCTCATATAGCGCATATAACACGCTATTTAAGCATCCTTTTTGGGGGATGTCTCTGTGGCGCAGTGGTTAAGGACGTCGGCCACTGCAGGTTGACAAAAAGTCGCTCCCATTGCTGAGAGAGTTTATCATAATCCCGAAAAAAAAAATTGTAACAAATAAACCCCTATATACCGAGTGTACTGCAATGTCGATAAGCCTTATATGCGCTATATGAGCAACTATTTTTTGGGATGCCTCTGTGGCGCAGTGGTTAAGAACGTCGGCAACTGCAGTGCTAGGCGACGCCGCCGCATCTGTGCGTGGGTTAGAATCGCAGTCAAAGCACAAATTATTTATCCCTGATTGTGTCTCCACTATGGTTGTAAAGACAAAAAGTCGTTTCCGTTGCTAAGAGAATTAATCATTATCCCGAAAAACACACACAAACACACACACACACACACACACACACACACCACACACACACACACACACACACACACACACCACACACACACACACACACACACACACACACACACACACAAAAAAAAAACATCTACTGCAGCGTATCTTTGCTACATATGCAAACCTATGAAGCGGCGGCGAAAACAAATGCTGCTTTTAAGATCTCCAGAGCATATTCGCATGTGTGAACAGATTTTTTTATATAGAGAAAAGGGAGCAGAAACAATTTCATAAGCCAAGAAGTGTCCGTCGTTCGATTTGTCGAAATCATAAAATAAGATTCAAAAAAGAATAAACGAGAAACAACTTCAAGCTACTGTGTGGTATTACTCAAGATGTTGGAACACAAAAGCAACGCATTTAAATATATTAGAGCGTTAAGAGGTCAGGAAAACACTATTACGTTAACAAGAATTTGGCGCCAAGTTCCCAGCAGCGGTTCTAACGAGTACCTACAATCTATGTTTTTGAGATAAAATGAGGTAAATAATGTGTAAACCCCACTTTTAATCGTCCAAATATAGAGGCGGTTCTAACGAGTACCTACAATCTATGTTTTTGAGCAGAAATAAAGAAATTGATGTATTTCCCCGTAAACCCCATCTTTCTCTACATAAATTGGACTTTAGATGGGCACTCATTTCATGGGCTCCGCTGACCGTTCCAAGGCGGTTCTTCAGTCGCGGTTTATTTTTGTTATGGTTTGTCTTTGGGTGTTTGTGTCGCTTATATTTTTTATTTTGGATAGCCTATTGGCCATTTTGTGGGAAAGTAACTTCCTTTTGGCTTTCCGCTGTTGGTGTTTCCATTAGGATTTGTTGTTTCATGTTTGTGGTTCTTTCCCTTTGATGTTTCTGATGGGAGCTGTGGTTTAATTGTATCTGTTCCTGATCATTGCCTCCACCTCTATTTTGTTAACATGATGTTAAATTTGATTCCGATTTTATCTACCCTCATGAAGATATTACACTGAAAAAAATCCGATTTTATCTACTCTCATGAAGCCCCCACCCATCAGGGCTTTGAGAAATAGGTTGAGCTACATAATGCTTCCGCGCAGAGCTGAAACCGACCGAACATGTGTACTGGTAAACCGCTTTGTGCCGGTGCTAATCGGCATATAAATCTTAGAGGCTTGTTTGGGCGGCAGAGCTTTAGATTTTATTTCATCTCAGTGTCGGGTAAAAGTCTCACACAATCGTCAGCAATATCTCCAATATGACCTAAAAGTTTTAACGGGGGCTTAAAAGCGCAACACAAACAAACAAACATCACTTAAACACGCCTATAAAATTTTGACCCCCTTGAACCCCAGTTTTATACAGTAAAACTTGGGTTTGCAGGGGTATACCTTATTTTTATTATTTCTACTCTACAATATAGATTGTGGGTACTCGTTAGAACTGCCTCGATGAGGCGGTTCTAACGAGTGCCCACAGTCTATATTTTGAGCAGAAATAAGACAAATATCACAATTTTTCGTCTTTAAATTTTCATTTTTTTCGGCAATAAAGGTTACAATGTATTTGTGAATGAAGGCGTGTTTTGCATAATGACTTACTCTCATCACGTATTCCATCTGTTTATGTGTCATGTGCTGAACAGAAGGCACGCCGTCAAGGGCAACCCGAGCTTCCTAGAAAATAATAATAATAATAATAATAATAATAATAATGCATCACGTGAACAAGTCCGTGAAATGAACACCCCGTTACATCCCACTTTGTATAGAGAAAACTGGGGTTTATGGGCGTAAACATTATTTTTCTTATTTTTACTCCAAGACATAGGTTGTGGGTACTCGTTGGAACCGCCTCAATGAGGCGGTTCTAACGGGTACCCACAACCTATGTTTGCAGTTTTGTTTTATTTGAATTGAGGTTTAACGTCCCCGTCAACACTGTAAAGGTCATTTTGGAGACGTTGCTTCCAATTTTGTGGGACTTTTACCCGACATTGAAATGAAATGACATCTCAAGCCCTGTCGCCCAATGAAACCAATAGGGTTTATTAGCGTGGACGGTCCGCCTCGCATCGCGGTTCCTGGACAGGCTTAGATCCTCTAAGCGGTTTACCAGTACTAGTGTGCGGGCCGGATTCAGCTCTGCGTGGAAGCATCATGCAGCCCATATATTTCTTCAAGCCCCTATGGGCGGGGGCCTCTATGTTTGCAGTATAAATAAGAAAAATATCATTGATTTTTATCCGAAAGTAGCCATTTTGGGGATGTGAAAAATACACTTTGTCGCACGGGTGTGTTAGCGTAATGGAAAAATCCGTATTAACTGGAAAGGTTTTCAGAGAAAAACAATGTCCATCCACTATAAATATAACTTAAACACCCATTTGACTTTGAAAACAAGGTTTGGTTACCAAAATCTAGGTGCAAATAGAGGATATTTGATTTTTTTTCAGTGTAATATCGAATTTTATTTAATCGAATGAACACCAAAACCAGTATTTTCACGAGTGGCGTAGCCATTAGTTAATCTGTCAGCCAAATCCAGTATTCTCACGAGTGGCGAAGCCACGAGTGAATACACCAGTTTTTGTGCTCATGTGACCTTAAACTAAAAAAAATCCAATTTTTTGTTTCTTACATGCTTCAAAACGGCAATGGCTTCACTAATCGCGGCACTCACCCTCGGAGAAAACTGACTTTGTTCCTGGTCCCGAGTTATAAAACTTTTTTCATGCTCAACTCACTTGAGCATGAAATTTATCCTGCTCATAAATTTTAAAATGTCAACATTTGTTGGCATTTTAAAGTTTATAGGCAGGGTAAATGACATTCTGTGCTGATCTGAGCCTGAAAATTGCCAGAGTTGTTTGTATTTTTATAGTTACGAGCATTACCAATTTCGTGCTCAGCTGAGTTGAGCATGAAAAAAGTTTTATAACCTCGGGCCCTGGTCGTTTCGCGTCGATTTAGTGGTGTCAACGTGTTTATTGGGAATAATATCGGATGTTAACTAAAAGTTTGCATCCGAGAAATAGCCTGGGATGACATTATAATGAATGGTTACTGAAATACTTGAGAGAGTAGTTTCCCAAAGAAGTTGCGGACTGATCTGACGTCAGCGTCGAAAACGACGTCATTAACGTCCTCGTAATATGTTAACGGGCTAAGCGTCAATTCTAACGCAGATCATTAATTTTCAATCATCTGTCAATGGAAAAACTGACCACAGAATTACAATTGAAGAAAAAAGTAGCACCAAACAATGAAAAATAAAATTGATATCAGTCACTGTTTGAAACGGTGACACTATCGTTTTCGATTTCACTGAGAAATCTCTATCGTTATCTCCCGTGCTTAATGGGTCAGTGTCTGATCAGTTCATACCCCACAATCTTTTTATACGGGTATCCTCGAAACGGGTCATTGGCATATAGAGCAGGTCCAGACTAGACGCCACAGAACGCGGCGTCCGCTCAGGAATCAGGGATCCATATTTTCCAGTTCTGTGGTGTATTCCTTGCTTCCAAAGGATAACCTTTTCTAGAACACATTTGCAGAGGTTCATCTATTTTCTAAAAAAAAGAAAAAAAAAATGGACCTGACACCCGTAACTTTCGAAATGGACGTCTTTGTTTGTTTGTTTGATTTGAGATTTAACGTCCCCGCCAACACTGTAAAGCTCATTTTGGAGACGTTGCTTCCAATTTTGTGGGACTTTTACTCGACATTGAGATGAAATGACATCTCAAGCCCTGCCGCCCAATGAAACCAATAGGGTTTATAAGCATGGACGGTCTGACTCGCACCGCTTTGCCTGAGCAGGCTTAAATCCTGTAAGCCGTTTACCAGTAATTGCGTGCGGGTCGGTTTGAGCTCTGCGTGGAAGTATTATGCAGCCCACCTATTTCTTCAAGCCCCGATGGGCGGGGGCCGTCTGTTGTATATAAGGTTTAAGATTCCATTCAGTATATAATTGGTTAATTGCTTTCAGGTTCAACAATTTGGACAGCGTCAAACGAATAGGCGCATGTGCACTCAGCGAAGAAACAAAATCTGCTTACACATACTTTCTATGTCGAATCACTTTGGTCTGATCTACCAAAATCTCTGTTTTTGAGCAAAAATAAGGTGAATAATGTATAACTTTTATCAAAGAAGTTAACAAAGGTCCCCATTACAATGTATTGTTTACTCAAACTTAAATTTTATGTTAATATTAGTTAAGGAGTCTTCTAGAGGGCATTGACACAGCTTTAACCCATTGTATGCGGGAACGCCCTAAAGCGGTACATTGACAAACAGTGCAGACCCAGATCAGACGCCGCGGAACGCGGCGTCTGATCAGGGCGTGCACTACTTGCTAACAGAATTTTCCATCAAAACTTGAATAAAAACGACAAAATAGGTCTGACAACCCTTATATGACAAATGGACCTGTCCAACACATAGCAATGGAAGAGTCCACTAGTATACAGTGGGTTAAGGAGAAATACTTTTCAAACGATCTCCCAGTTCTCCGAAACGGCCATTTTTTCTGATATTTTGTTGTTGTATTGTTTGCTTGAATTTCGGTTTAACGTCACCATCAACACTATTTAGGTCATTTTTGAGATGTCGCTTCCTACTTTTTGGGACTTTTACCCGACATTAAGATGAAATGACATCTCAAGTCCTACCGCTCAATGAAACCAATACGGCTGATATTACATGTAATTGGCTTCCAAAGGATAATGCTTTCATAGAACTTATTTAACGTCATTACAGCTGGAGTTAAGGGAATGTGTGGCGGCCATTTAAAGTCTCCCTGCCCTTCATCATAGTGTAGTTTATATTTCCTTGTCCTTTGGGATCATTGTTTGTTTCTTTGAGTTGAGGTTTAGCGTCCCCGTCAACACTGTATAGGTCATTTTGGAGACGTTGCTTCCAATCTTGTGGGACTTTTACCCGACATTGAGATAAAATGACATCTCAAGCCCTGTCGCCCAATGAAACCTAAAGTGTTTATAAGCATGGGCGGGCCGACTCGCACCGCCTTGACTGGGCAGGCTTAGATCCTCTCTAAGCGGTTTACCAGTACTCGTGTGCGGTTCCGTTTCAGCTCTGCGTGGGAGCATCATGCAGCCAATCTATTTCTTCAAGCCCCGATGGGCGGGGGCAGTGTACACTTCATAAGTTTCGGTTCTGTGGTGTATCAAATAGACTGGTCATTTGTTTACATTTCGATAGTTTGAGCGACAGAATTGTCTTTAGTCTTCATCAAAACATCAGGTGAACTTGTCTGTGAAATGAAGACCCCCATATACCATTCTTTATATAGAGAAAACGGGGGTTTTCGGGGTAAACATTATTTTTCTTATTTTTACTCCAAGACATAGGTTGTGGGTACTCGTTAGAACCGCCTCAATGAGGCGGTTCTAACGAGCACCCACGACCTATGTTTGCAGAATTTATAAGAAAAATATCATGGATTTTCATCAGAAAAGTAGCCATTTTGAAGACGAAAAGTATGAACTATGTCGCACGGGTGTGTTATAGTAATGAATTAAAAAAATATATTAGAGCAAAGGGTATGCATTTCTGGAGACTGACTCCTTTTCGAGAAGTTGACGGAGCTTCTTCTCCACAACGTGTTGATTAAAAAGTAAAAAGGCTATCATTGAAAGACCTGGCAAAAAGATAAAAAAGCAATGTCAATATAACAGAAAATATACAGGTTTCTCATTTTGTCCCTGGGCAAGGCCCGTGGCGGTACGCTTGAACGAACTGCTCCGCGTCACGAGAGATCCTGTATTCGTGTTTTTTTCCGTCCAGGTCAGGCTAAACCCGTCATGCAGATCAGCTGGACAGATTAGGTATAGTCTAGAAATTTTAGACATAGAAACGTTCCAGCAGCGAACAAAAAAATGCATTCGCGCGAGCTGATCAGTACCGTTTTATTCGCAAATGACAAAAGTAGGTAAGCCGGTTCTGTCGCGGTTTATTTCATTATGGTTTGTGTTTGAGTGTGTGCATCGCTTATATCTTTTTGTTTTGGATAGCCAATAGGCCTTTTTCTGGGAAAGTATCTGCATGTCCTTTTGACTTTCCGCAATTAAACTGATGCTTCCATTAGGGTCTAGTTATTTAATTTTTATGTTTCTTTCCCTTTTGTGCCTCTGATGGGAGGTGTGAGATAATTATATCGATTCCTGATCATTGCCTTCACTTCTATTTTGTCATGTCGCGGTCAATTATAGTGAACGTGTTTATTTGTTTAAACTCAGTATAAAATTTCAAACGGTATGGATATGGAATAAGGAAAGAGCTTAGAAAAAAGGGCCATCACCGCGTCCACAATATTCAGAACAATCTCAGTCTGTTAGCATATGAACCATAATTAGAGAGAAGATTTATCTACAAGCATGTGCGTTCAGGGAGAACTCGTACCATCCTGTTCATTCGCGCAGTCTAATCAGAGTCATCTTTGTTTTCAATGTCGGTCACTATACATCCAAAACTTGGCTGGTAGTTTTTCTAACACGCAAACTCGCCTATATAATTTTAACCCCCTTGAACCTCACTTTTATTTCGTAAAACTGGGGTTTACAGGGGTAAACCTTATTTTTCTTATTTCTGCTATTGTGAGTACTCGTTAGAACCGCCTCGATGAGGCGGTTCTAACGTGTACCCACAGTCTATATTGTGAGCAGAAATAAGAAACAATATCACAATTTTTCGACTTAATTTTTCGTTTTTTTTTTTCAGGTGGTAAATTTTACAATGTATTTATATAGGCGTGTTTTCGTAATGATTGTGACTGAGTGGGTATGACGGTCGACCTGTTCGATCCGCATCCATACCCCAAGACATCTTTTCGCTCGTCGAGGTTTATGTAAACAAGAAAAAAAAAAAAAAAACAAAAAAAAAACGGGCCACTGTAAAATTACATACAGCGCGTAAGTTTTGCAAAGGGTACGTAATGCTACATATATATGTTTCTTATTGGTTATATAATTAGATTTTCTCGTGTCGCGGGTCATATAGAATTCAATATTCTAAAACTTTTCGCGTATTTATAAGCTGGTAGCTGCCTTCATTTCTTTTCTTTGTTCTTTTTCATTCTTCAAATAAAGCTGACTACGAAATCGAAGTAAAACAGGATAATACATGGATGTGATATGATGTCCTCTGTAATACGTCTGAAAGTGAAATTTATTTAAATTTGTGAATGTTTTCTAATTTTTTGCTGAAACAAAAAATTTGTAGGTAGTCGTTAGGACCGCGATAGCAATTTCTCTTGGATACTGTTAACCCTTGTAAATCCCACTTTTGTCTATTAAAGGAGGGGTTTAAATGTAATTGTTAACGTGATCAAACTGTTATAAAACAGAATCTATGTTGTACTTAGCAGTGAAATAAATGCATATCTGAAACAAAAAAAAAAAAAAAAAATATACTGTCACAATAAGAAACGATATGACACTGTGAAAAATAACATGACCATGTAGTAGCTAGGACTAGTTTTACTACGACTAAAATAAAAAGAAAAAAAATATATACTTTATTTTCGATAAATACCAAAAATGTTTCATCTTGTGTGTTTAAAACATCAGAATTTTCAACACCTTGGTATTCAGCTACAAAGGTAAATATCCTTTATTTACTGTGTATAGAAGCAAAGAAAAAACATCATGCGAAGGTGTCTAAAAGTTTTGAGAGATATTCAAAGAACTCAGATGGTATTTGTCATTGGAGGCCTCGCTTTTGTGATAAGTCTCTTCGCAAATATAGCGTTTTTACACAAGAAAGGCTATTGGTCATTCCGTCGAGACATTAAGCTGTATATAAACGTACAACAAGAAAGAGAATTTAACAGAAATTTCACAAAACACACTGATGGAAAGGATGTGCTGTTTATGAATCTTCCGACAGGCTATAATGAATCAGAAAATAAAAATATCTCGTCAGTAGTTTCACAAACTTTCCATGCAGTCAGTTTAAAACAAAACAATAAATCAGGTTCTGTCATGAAACCCGTGGCCGTCCACAAAGCCACTGACAAAGACGCCAAGAATATTGTGGATATTAAAACTCCAATACATCAAACTGCAAACAATATCATTTCTGGAAATGTTAGTGTTCATAGGACAACAATAAACGCATTGCCTTTAACAGTAGGTGATGACCCTTATTTAATCAATAATAGATATATATGCAATGGAACTGGGGACAATCTGTTTCTGGTACTAGTTCACACAGCCACTGATCACGCCAAACGTAGGAACTCTTTTCGTGAAACCTGGACAAACATTTCTGTATTCCAAAATTATAATATGAGAGTTGTCTTCCTATTAGGAATTCCTAAGGATAATAAGTCACAAGCGGCCATTCGAAAAGAAAATGATATGTATAGAGATATTGTGCAAGGAAATTTCAGAGACACGTATCATAATTTAACACATAAGGGTGTGATGGGTTTGAGATGGCTAACAGAGAATTGTAGGCAAGCCAAGTTGGTTGTTAAAGTTGATGATGACGTTTTTGTTAATGTACTGCTCCTCATGAATACGACTTTCCAAAAGCACTGGAATGCAACTAGACAAATAATGGGGTTCGTAAAATGGAATGGAACTGCTCCTGTTCAGCGTGCAGGCAAATGGAAGGTAGAGACTCAAGAATTTACTAATATTACTCGTTACATGACACACTGCAAAGGTTTTTTTGTTGTTCTCACGGGTGACATTATAGAAGAACTGTACGCGGCCGCTAGAGTTACTCCATTATTTTGGATTGATGATATTTATCTTTTTGGAATGTTACCTGAAAAAGTTGGGAATATAAAACATATCCCTTTAAAAGGTCTTACCCTAAGTGAGAAAAAAGGGTTGCGTTGTTTTGGTTCGGAAGAGAAACCTTGCACTTTTCTAGTGACAAATGCGCATTCGGACGGGGTTATGGTCAAGTTATGGTCGTACATGTACAGACAAAACAAACATTTGGCGCAAAAGTATTTGAAAATCTAGCATTATGTTAACAAACCTTTGAATAAAAGGGCTATAGTAATGACTTTACTTTTAAGATTAAAATGCCCAATATATATCTTATGTCTGCTTAAAGTATTTATTTTTGGTGGTCATTGTTCAGTCTGTAAAAGATCCACAAATAGAAAAAAAAACAAACAAAAAAAAAAAAAAAAAAAAATTCCTGTTTACGACTGCAAATCCAACCTTTATATATTAAGAAGGGTGGTAACTGCAAGACTTGTAAAGGTGATATTATACAGTAATCAGACTAGTTTGTTATACGGTGCTAAATAAGTAATCCACAACTGCATCAATCCTTGCTCATACTGCAGTATATATTTTGTTTTCCTATGGAATCACTGAATGTTTGATATTTTGAAAATACACTTCTATTCCGGTACGCGCAGGAAGGCGTAAGCAGCCCTCTCTAGAAACATATTTATCGTCACTACAGCTGGTGTCTTGGAATGTGTGGCGGTCATAAAAAGTCTCCCTGCCCTACATCATAGTGTAGTTTATATTTTCGTGTCCTTTGGGATCATTGATTCCATTGTTGAATGAAAATATTTGAGGGTCATTGATGAGGCCTAATTGGCCCAAACTAACTAGTCTGGCCCAGAAAGCATTACACTCCATATTTTCCAGTTCTGTGGTGTATTCCTTGCTTCCAAAAGATAACCCTCTCTAGAACATATTTAATGCTGCAATGACTGAGTTAGAAAACCATAATGCGAACCAAATATTTTTGTCTTACACCTGAATCTAAGGCGAAGATTTGGTGGCAGTTGCTTACCCTCATAAGGCGTTAGTTCTGGTGCTGTTCTTTCATTATACCCACCAACACAACGGCCCCCGCCCATCTGGGCTTGAAGTAATAGATGGGCTGCACGATGCTTCCACGCAGAGCTGAAACCGACCCGCACAAGAGTACTGGTAAACCGCTTAGAGGACCTTAGCCTGCCCAGGCAAAGCGGTGCGAGTCGGCCCGTCCATGTTTAATAACCCTTTTGGTTGTATTGGGCGGCAGGGTTTGAGATGTCATTTCAACTCAATGTCGGGTAAAAGTCCCACAAAATTGGAAGCAACGTCTCCAAAATGACCTTTACAGTGTTGACGGGACGTTAAACCTCAAATCAAACAAACAAACAAACTCACCAACGCAAACGAAGTTTGGGGTATACTGTTTTCACGTTATCCGTCCGTCCGTTCGTCGTCCGTCCGGTAGTCCGTAATGCTTTGGTTTTTCCTACATATCTTGATTAATACTATCATTCCATATTTTACATATATATTAATATTCATGAGAAGTTGCTGCATCAGAAAACATAAATATTGTGGGATCAATGTTGCTATAGTTATTCCCCTTTTGTGTTTCTTTAAAAATACACCGCTACACTTTTGTGCGTAACACTTTGTTTTTTTTTTCCGCATATCATTACAATAACGCATCAGTGTGACATAGTGCATTCTTTCATTTCCCTAAAATGGCTACTTTTCCGACGAAAATTTGTGATATTTTTTCTTATTTATACTCCAAACATACGTTGTGGGTACTCGTTAGACCCCCCTCAATGAGGCGGTTCTAACGAGTACCCACAACCTATGTCTTGGAGCAGAAATAAGAAAAATAATGTATACCACCCTAAACCCCAGTTTTCTCTATATAAAGTTTGGTTTAGGGGGATGTTCATTTCACGGACTTGGTAATAATATTTGGAATCTTATCATTTTTTTGTACAAATGTTGATATGACATGTTGCTGTTACAGAAGGGGAACGGGAGGTCTCGGGTTCGACCCCGGGCCGCGACATACCAAAGTCGTTAAAAATGGTACTAGCTGCTCCTCGCTTGGCACTCGGATTTACGGGGTAGAGCTAGGACTGGTCGACCCAGTGTCATGATAATGTGACTGGGTGTGGTATCATGTAATGTGTCTGGGACATGATACTTCAGTGAGGCAGCACTATAAAAGTGAGCATTGAGCTCCCTGTCGCAACCAGACGCCGTCGTGATGTGACTGAAAGATTGTTGAAAGCGACGTTAAACCCGAATTCACACACACACACACACACACACACACACACACACACACACACACACACACACACACACACACACACACACACACACACACACACACACACACACACACACACGCTGTTACAGAAAATAAACGTGACGTGATCACTTTCTTTATTTCCCCTTTTTATTTCTTTAAACGTTGTCAGCTACTCTTTGTTTTTTTCTGTTTGTTTGAATTGAAGTTTTACGCCCCCGTCAACACTATTTAGGTCATTATGGAGATGCTGCTTCCAATTTTGCGTGACTTTTTACCGACACTGAGATGAAATGACATCTCAAGCCCTGCGCTCAATGAAACCAAAAGGCTTACATACATTGAACCGCCTGACTCACATCACTTTGCTTGGGCATGTTAAGTCCTTCTAAGCGGTTTTTTTTTTTTTTTTGGTTTGGGTTTTACGGCCCTTTCAAGATTATTTCACTCATATCATGCGATCGTTAATCAGAGGTGGGCGAAAACCGGAGTACCCGGAGAAAAACCACCTGACCTTCCGTTGCAGAACTTCGCGTTTCACACGTGGCCCGAGCGAGGCTCGAACCTACGGCGGTGAGAGACCTAATGACTAAGAGTCAGCGCTCTTATCCACTAGGCCACGGAGGCCCGTCTAAGCGGTTTTCCAGTACTCATGTGTGTAGTCAGTTTCAGCTCTGCGTGTAAGCACCATGTAGCCCAATCTATTTCTCCAAGCTACGAAGGGCGGGAGAGGTTGGTTGTTCATGCATATTTGGAATACTCTTAGGAATATTATCATATGTTGCATAAATGTTTTTATCATATGACCTCGCGTCTGAGAGTGTAATAACGCCATGTAATAAATTCGATAATTCACTAGTGGATTCAATATGCAAATTAGTTAGATATGCCCCTTAACGTTACATGTATGACGTTCTTAACGACGTCACGTTTACTAATAGCGGAATATTGACATTTTTGTAAAACAGTCGTAAATAAAATGCGTTTTAAATGTCATCTGATAAAAAGAATCTTGCATTCGTGCTCATGTATTATTGAATTTATTAAACTCGTTGAGGAAAAGGGATAAAATGCGAGGCTTTTCATGTATTATTGAATTTAATAAACTCGTTGAGGAAAAGGGATAAAATGCTCGGCAAAGCCTCGTTTTTTATCCCTTTTCCTCAACTCATTTAATAAATTCAATAATACATGAGCACTCATGTAAGATCCTCTATATATTCATGAGATGCTGCTGCCACAGACAAATTAAGGTTGCCGGATCAATGCTGTTATAGTTATTCCCTTTCGTATTTCTTTCAAAGTTGCCAATTACCCTTTTATCCCTTACATTTTCGTTTTTACATTTTCGTTTGTTTAAGAAAAAGATCAGCTCTAACTGTGATTTGTTGAGTAATAAATCACAGTTTGGAGGTCAGTTATAAAGTAGATCAAATCACGAGCGCTACTATGCGCTCGTGATTTGATATACTTTACAACTGACCGACAAACTGTGATTTATTACTCAACAAATCACAAACTAGAGCTGATCTATTTCGATTCTAACACACTGAAAATCGGCAATACTGTTGTTGTTTCCTTCAAAATCTGACTAACCTTTCGCCATTGTTAGAAGAAATTCCACTAAAAAATTCGACTGAAACACATGCATTTATATCCTTTTCTAACGTTTTCGATGCGAGAATATGACGTTAAACCGTCTAACGTCAAGAAAATCGACTAGTGACGTCATAAATTGGCAGTTTTTATTGACGTCACTCGTCACGCTCTTCCTTGCTGTGATTTGTTGTAGAATAATACACAGTTATTTTCCATTGCCTATAAAGGCACGCTGTGTTAGAATTAATAATATTTTAATCTTATCATATTTTGCAAAAATGTTGATATTGATAAACTGTTGTTGCTAGGGAAAAAAATCAGGGTCCAGGGATTAATACTTACATATTTATTCCCTTTTGTAGTTCTTGAAATAGGAGTGAAGACAACGATCCGGAATCGATACAATTAGCCCACAGCTCCCAACAGAGACACCAAAGGGAAAGAAAGACAAACACGAAACAACTAGACCCCAACGGAAACACCAACAGCGGAAAGCCAGAAGGACAGTTACCTTCCCATAAGATACACCATAGACAAACCATAACAAAAATAAACCGCGACAGAAGAAGAATTTGAGAGAATTTAATTTTATGTAATGTTGGTTGGTGCCTGATGCTCTGTCTCTGGTCGGGCCCATTGGAGTCTAACTGTTGGTTTTCTTTTGCCCCAGCAATTCAGTGATTTCTTGCTGTCGAGTCATAACCGTTGTTTCATCTCTGTGGTTTTTTGTTTTTTGTGTTCTCGGAGATGTTACACTGATGAGATAGGAGGCCTTCATGCATACTGAACAAATAATTTGTCTAAATCGCGTCGGAAGTAAGGGCGAGGATTGAGGCCGCACAAAATCGATTTAAGCCCCACCCAATAAGAAAAAAATATCGTAATTTTTCAGCTGAAAATATTCATATTTGGCGGTAAAATTTGCAATGTTTTTGAATAGGCGTGTTTTCGTAATGAGAGGGCTGAATATTCCGCTTGTCGGTCGTCACGTGATCAAGCCCGTGAAATGAACACCCCTTAAACTCCACATATATATAGGGAAAACTTGGGTTAACGGTGTATACATTAGTTTTTTTTCTTATTTTTTCTCCAAGACATATGTTATGGGTACTGGCATAAACCGCCTCAATTCTAACAAGCGCCTACAGCCTCTGTTTGCAGTTTAAATTAAAGAAAAAAATATTACGTATTTTCTTCAGACCAATAGCCATTACGGAGATGTGTAATATAAGAATCTTATATGGGTGTGAGGGGTGGATTGAAAAATCCGTCCCGAGGGACACTGTCCGGCATCACGAGGCTTGCCGAGTGATGCCGGACAGTGATCCCGAGGGACGGATTTTTCTATCCACCCCTCACACCCATATTGGATTCTTGCATACCTTCCATTTCTATTGCGAATTTTTAATGCTGCTGTCACTTCGGTTACCGACGTCCGCCATTTGGTGATGACACAACAGGAATGTTTAGTGACGTCACGCATGACGACGCCGCACATGAGGTTGTAATCAACCAGTGCATTTATCAAACACGCGATTATATTCGATTTGGGGTCGGAACACCAGGGTCAGAACATAAATTTCTATCCCAGGGTAAAATCACGGATTTTTTTGTCTGGTGTGCAAGAAAATGCACTCTGTCGCATGGGTTTGTTATCGTAATGTGGGGTTCGATCCTGGATCGTGCTATATATGAGAGCCAAGTTCTGCAACGGAGGGTCAGGTGGGTTTTCCGGGTACTCCGGTTTTCGACCACCTCTGATTAACGATCGCCTCAATATAAATGAAATAATCTTGAAAGGGCCGTAAACCGTAAAACCAAAACCGAAAAAAAAAAACGTAATGTAAATGCTTGTTGTTATGCCCATTCCCTGTGAGTTTTTTTTATTCTCTTGCTCCTGGTGACAAGGGTGCACTATGTTTTGTGATTGTGGCTAATCTTCCTGAACTTTTCATTTTTTTTCAGGGGGAATGAATACACCTCCAGGGGAGGCAACTCCTGCAAAAGTATTTTTGTCTCCCATGTCAATAGGGGTCAACTCTTAAGGGAAAGAATTTGCTATTGAGGAGCAAATTCTTTCTTTTAATAGTAGACCCCTTTTCAGTGGGACAGGGCTTATAGAAAGGCGAACAGGAAGTCCCTGAAGTTGTCTCCCTTTGAAAAATAGCGGATAAATCTGCCAGAGTGGAGTAATGCACATGCGAATTTGCTATAAAACACAGACTATCATTTATATCCTGATGCAACTTCCATAGTCTTTTTACAATAAGTGCGTCATCATTACCACTTATTCGTGACTGGCCCTGAATTGCTCACGTGCATGAAATGGCATATGGAAGTGCATTGGCCAAAAGGTACAGAATGAATTGTCATTCCTAAAGATTTATATATTTTATATTTATATTGCGACTTTCTGTTTCCCTCTCGAATATGCACATTGTAAACATTGCATATTGCCTGCAGCCCACGGTAATTTCCCATCAGTCAAACACTGACCAGACGACAAATCGACAAACCACACAATGAAGGCGGGACTTGTTGAAACAGAAAATTTGAGACAAAGTTGAAATTGCAGAAATCTCCATCTGATTGCAGCTTTTCTGGGATAACTTAGGGACATGAAACCTTTTGGAGAGGTTGGCGGAGCTTGTCCTGTTCAAGTTTCTCGCTGGATGTGTTGATCAAATATAAAGAATAAAGAAGTTATCACCGAACAACGCGGCAAAACAAGATAAAAATTCGATGGCCCAGAAAATCTTCTACACTCCTGTGGTGTATTTCTTGCTTCCAAAGGATAACCCTTTTATAGAACATATTTACAATGTTTCCCATTACACGGACTTGTTTACGCGACATTTATTTACAGAGCTACATTTTTCAAAGATCCACATGTTAAATATTTACTTAATATTTAATTTTATTTTGTATGTTTGTATTAATTGGGAAGGTTTCGAGAGGGAAATGAGACATCGTCAAGGGGAAATACTCTTCAACATTAACCCACCCGTGTGACACAGTGTGTTCATCCGTATCTCCGAAAAGGCAAAGTTTTCATTACGAAAACACGCCTATACAAATACCCTGTAAACTTAAACGCGGAAAACACGAAAAATTTAAGACGAAAAATTTTGATATTCTTCTTGTTTCTGCTCAAAATATAGATTGTGGGTACTCTTGAGAACCGCTTCAGAACCGCTCCATTGAGGCGGTTCTAACGAGTACCCACAATCTATATTTTAGAGCAGAAATAAGAAAAAAAAGGTTTACCTCTCAAAACCCCAGTTTCACTGTATAAAAATGGGATTCAACGTGGTCAAAATTATATAGGCATGTTTTCGCGATGTCTAATAATGTTGTGTTGTACTTTACATTTTTATACTCCAAACCTAGGTTAGCATGCTCGTAAGAACCGTCGTATTGAGGCAGTTGTAACGCGTACTCACAATTTACATGCTTCCAAGCTAAAACAAGGAAATTAATGACTACCACGTTAACCCCTGTGTTTTCTGTATAAACTGGTATTTAGAGGGGCGTTCATAACATGGACTTGTTAACCGGTGTCCCAGTTTATCTTGACCCCTGGGTAGCTTTACCCCCGGGGGTAAAGCTAATCAGGGGTAGCTTTACCCCCGGGGGTAAGGATATCCCGGGATATCTTTACCCCCACCCTGGATATCTTCACCCCTGGGGGTAAACCTAAACTGGCCAGGATATCTTTACCCCCGGGGGTAAAGCTAAACTGGCCAGGATATCTTTACCCCCACCTTAACTTTTGGGTATAAACTATTTTCTTGATACCCAATTCCATCTTATATGTAAGAGAAGCAAGATAGTGGACTCGATGTTTCACTTTAACATTTTTAGTTTCAATCATCACTCAGACTAATAGAACTACCCTTAGTAAGAAATATAACCACATTATAGAGGCAAATGATTATTTAATAACTTCTTTTTGTATATTTTCTTATTCAAAATGTCCCTTATGACAAGCTTTCATAATCTTGCATTATCCCTGTCAGTTGTGAAATGGGTGGTGGTGGTGAGTGCAAAGGCGGGGGTAAAGATATCCCGGCTGGGATATCTTTACCCCCAGGGGTAAAGCTAAACTGGCAAGGATATCTTTACCCCAACCCAAACCTTTGGGGATAAACTATTTTCTAAATGCCCAATTTCTTCTTATATGTAAGAGAAGCAAGATAGTGGACCCGATGTTTCACTTTAACATTTTTCGTTTCAATCATGACTCAGGCTAATAGAACTACCCTTAGTAAGAAATATGACCATATTGTAGAGGCAAATGATTATTTAAGAACTTCTTTTTTGCATATTTTCTTATTCAAAATGTTGCTTATGACAATTTTTCAAAATCTCGCATTCTCCCTGTCAGTCGTGAAATGGGTGGTGGTGGTGAGTGGCAAGGCGGGGGTAAAGATATCCCAGCTGGGATATCTTTACCCCCAGGGGTAAAGCTAAACTGGCCAGGATATCTTTACCCCCACCCCAACTTTTGGGTATAAACTATTTTCTAAATGCCCAATTTCTTCTTATATGTAAGAGAAGCAAGATAGTGGACTCGATGTTTCACTTTAACATTTTTCGTTTCAATCGTGACTTGGACTTTTAGAACTACCCTTAGTAAGAAATATGACCATATTATAGAGGCAAATGATTATTTAATAACTTCATTTTGTTTGATTCTTATTAAAAATGTCCCTTATGACAATCTTTCATAATCTTGCATTTTCCCTGTCAGTTGTGAAATGGGGTGTTGGGGTGAGTGGAAAGGCGGTGGTAAAGATATCCGGCTGGGATATCTTTACCCCCGGGGGTAAGGCTAAACTGGCCAGGATATCTTTACCCCCACCCCAACTTTTGGGTATAAACTATTTTCTGAATGCCCAATTTCTTCTTATATGTAAGAGAAGCAAGATAGTGGACTGGATGTTTCACTTTAACATTTTTCGTTTCAATCGTGACTCGGACTAGAACTACCCTTAGTAAGAAATATGACCATATTATAGAGGCAAATGATTAATCTTGCATTATCCCTGTCAGTTGTGAAATGGGTGGTGGTTGTGAGTGCAAAGGCGGGGGTAAAGATATCCCGGCTGGGATATCTTTACCCCCGGGGGTAAAGCTAAACTGGCCAGGATATCTTTACCCCCATCCCCACTTTTGGATATAAACTATTTTCTCAATGCCCAATTTCTTCTTATATGTAACTGAAGCAGTTAGTGGACTCGATGTTTCACTTGAACATTTTTGGTTTCAATCATGACACTGATAGAACTACCCTAAGTAAGAAATTTGACCATATTATAGAGGCATATGACCGTTTAATAACTTCATTTTGTTTATTTTCTTAGTCAACACCTTGCTTATGACAATCTTTCTTAATCTTGCATTAACCCTGTCAGTTGTGAGTGGTGAACATCAGTAGTACCTTCCATTGTTGAGAAGTGTGCTTGTCTGGATTTTCCAAAGTCTTGATTTTTTGGGTGGTGGTGGTGGGGGGGGGTCACCCTATCCCAGCCATGAAATCTTCACCCCCACCCATGAGCAATGGTATAAGATGTGAAAAAAAATATTCTTGCAAGCTGTATGGTTAAATTATGCTTGTTTTGGTTTTTTTGCTTCACTTACATATAAGAAGAAATTGGGCATTAAGAAATAGTTTATACCCGAAAGTTGGGGTGGGGGTAAAGATATCCTGGCCAGTTTAGCTTTACCCCCGGGGGTAAAGATATCCCAGCCGGGATATCTTTAACCCCGTCTTTCCACTCACCACCACCACCCATTTCACAATGGACAGGGATAATGCAAGATTATGAAAGATTGTCATAAGGGACATTTTGAATAAGAAAATATACAAAAAGAAGTTATTAAATAATCATTTGCCTCTATAATATGGTCTATTTCTTTCTAAGGGAAGTTCTATAAGTCCGAGTTACAATTGAAACGAAAAATGTTAAAATGAAACATCGAGTCCACTATCTTGCTTCTCCTACATATAAGAAGAAATGGGGTGGGGGTAAAGATATCCTGGCCAGTTTAACTATACCCCCGGGGGTAAAGATATCCCAGCCGGGATATCTTTACCCCCGCCTTTCCACTCATCCCCACCACCCATTTCACAACTGACAGGGATAATGCAAGATTATGAAAGATTGTCATAAGGGACATTTTGAATAAGAATCAAACAAAAAGAAGTTATTAAATAATCATTCGCCTCTATAATGTGGTCATATTTCTTACTAAGGGTAGTTCTAATAGTCTGGGTCACGATTGAAACGAAAAATGTTAAAGTGAAACATCGAGTCCACTATCTTGCTTCTCTTACATATAAGAAGAAATTGGGCATTTATAAGATAGTTTACACCCAAAAGTTGGGGTGGGGTTAAAGATATCCTGGCCAGTTTAGCTTTACACCCGGGGGTAAAGATATCCCAGCCGGGATATCTTTACCCCCGCCTTTCCACTCACCGCCACCACCCATTTCACAACTGACGGGGATAATGCAAGATTATGAAAGATTGTCATAAGGGAAATTATGAATAAGAAAATATACAAAAAGAAGTTATTAAATAATCATTTGCCTCTATAATATGGTCATATTTCTTTCAAAGGGTGGTTCTATAAATCCGAGTCACAATTGAAACGAAAAATGTTAAAGTGAAACATCGAGTCCACTATCTTGCTTCTCTTGCATATAAGAAGAAATTGGGCATTTATAAAATAGTTTACACCCAAAAGTTGGGGTGGGGGTAAAGATATCCTGGCCAGTTTAGCTTTACACCCGGGGGTAAAGATATCCCAGCCGGGATATCTTTACCCCCGCCTTTCCACTCACCACCACCACCCATTTCACAACTGACGGGGACAATGCAAGATTATGAAAGATTGTCATAAGGGACATTATGAATAAGAAAATATACAAAAAGAAGTTATTAAATAATCATTTGCCTCTATAATATGGTCATATTTCTTTCTAAGGGTGGTTCTATAAGTCCGAGTCACAATTGAAACGAAAAATGTTAAAGTGAAACATTGAGTCCACTATCTTGCTTCTCTTACATATAAGAAGAAATTGGGCATTTATAAAATAGTTTACACCCAAAAGTTTGGGTGGGGGTAAAGATATCCTGGCCAGTTTAGCTTTACCCCCGGGGGTAAAGATATCTTTACCCCCGCCTTTCCACTCACCACCACCACCCATTTCACAACTGACAGGGATAATGCAAGATTATGAAAGATTGTCATAAGCAACATTTTGAATAAGAAAATATACAAAAAAGAAGTAATCAAATAATCATTTGCCTCTATAATTTGGTCATATTTCTTACTAAGGGTAGTTCTATTAGTCCGAGTCATGATTGAAACGAAAAAATGTTAAAGTGAAACATCGAGTCCCATATCTTGCTTCACTTACATATCAGAAGAAATTGGGCATTAAGAAAATAGTTTATACCCAAAAGTTGGGGTGGGGGTAAAGATATCCCGGCTGGGATAGCTTTACCCCCGGGGGTAAAGATATACCAGCCGGGATAACTTTACTCCCGGGAGTGAAGATATCCAGGGTGGGGGTAAAGATATCCCGGGATATCTTTACCCCCGGGGGTAAAGCTACCCAGGGGGTAAAGATAAACTGTTACACCGGCTTTAATAGAACATTGTTAACCAGCTGATCAGGGTCCAGTTACTGAAAAAGCTAACGACGTCGTTCGTTAACGAATCGTCAATCCTCAAAACTTCGATCATTTCATGTTGCAAATATACTACTATTTTTGCTGAAAAATGTGAACAGCTTTTGCAAATGCAAGAAATATAAAAAAATAAAATAAAATATATATTTACAAATACATTGATAACTTTCACCTCCGAAAAATCGATTTTTTAGATGAAAAATTGTGTCATTTTTCTTATTTCTGCTCAAAATATAGATTGTGGGTACTCGTTAGAACAGCCTCGGCGAGGCGGTTCTAACGAGTACTCACAATCTATATTTCAGAGCAGAAATAAGAAAAATAAGGTTTACCCCTGTAAACCCCAGTTATACTCTATAATAGTGGGGTTCAAGGGGGTCAAAATTATATAGGCGTGTTTTCGTGATGTCTGGACACTCTCTTTCGAAAAGTTGGCGGAGCTCCGCCGGACGTGTTTATTAAAAATTCAAAAAATAAAAAGTTATTGCCGAAAGACCCGACAAAAGAAAAAAAATAAAACAGAAAATATACATGTTTCTCACTTTGTCCCTGGGCTAGTTCCGTGGCGGAACGCAATGAATGACCTGATCCGCATCACGAGAAATCATGTATTACGCAAACACGCCTATACAATTACATTGCCACACTTATCGCCGAAAAGATGAAAATTTTATGATGAAAAATTGTGATATTTTTTTCTTATTTCTGTTCCAAATATAGATTGTGGGCACTCGTTAGAACCGCCACATCGAGGCGGTTCTAACGAGTACCCACAATCTATATTTTAGACCAGAAATGCGAAAAATAAGGTATACCCCCGTAAACCCAAGTTTTACTATATAAAAGTGGGGTTCAAAGGGGTCAAAATTATATAGGCGTGTTTTCGTGATGTATTCGGTTTTTTTGTGCTTTTTTTTCGTCCAGGTTAGACTAAAAGCGGCATGCATATCAGCTGGACAGATGAGCAATAGTCTAGAAATTTTAGCCATCGAAACGTTCAAGCTGCGAACAAAAAGGTGCGTTCTTGCGGACAGATCAGTACCGTTTTATTCGCAAATGACAAAAGCAGGTTTTGTCTTGCCGCGGTAAATTATAGTCAAAAGTGTTTATTTGTTTAAAACTCAGTATAAAGTTTCAAACGGTATGAATATGGAATAAGGAAAGAGCTTAGCAAAAAGAGCCACCATCGCATCCACAATATTCAGACTTATCTCATTATGAAAACATCACGAAAACACGTCTGTATAATTCTGACCCCTTTGAACCACACTTTAATATAGTAAAACTGGGGTATATAGGGGTAAACCTTAGTTTTATAAATTGTTCTCTAAAATATTTTGAGCAGAAATAAGAAACATATCAACTTTTTCAGCTAAAAATTTTCTTTTTTCCGGCGATAAAGTTTAAAATGTATTTGTATAGGCGCCTATACAAATGCATTGTTAACTTTACCGCCCAAAAATAAAACGAATTTTCTATGATGAAAATTGTGCTATTATATTATTTCAGCGGTTAAATATATATTGTGGGTACTCATTAGAGCCGCCTCCTCGAGGCGAATCTAACGAGTACCCACAATCTATATTTAAGGGCGAAATAAGAACTGTAAACCCAAGTTTTACTATATAAAAGTGGGGTTCCATCACGAAAACCATGCCTATATGATTTTGACCACCTTGAACCCCACTTTCATATGGTAAAACTGGGGTTTACAGGGGTAGACCCTATTTTTCTTATTTCTGCTCTAAAATATACATTGTGGGTGGCGGTTTTAACGAGTACCCAAAAGCTATATTCTGAGCAGAAATAAGAAAAATATCAACAGTTTACATCCTAAATTTTCTTTTTCGGCGGTAAAGTTTACAATGTATTTGTATAGGCGTGTTTTCGTAATGAAGAGGGTAAAAATTAGACAGTCGTGTCTTCGTGATGTCTGTTAGCATACTGACCACAATCAGAGAGAAGATTTGTCTACAAGCATGTGCCTCTAGCGAGGACTCGGACCATCCTGTTCATTCGCGAAGTATAATCAGAGTTATCGTTGTGATCTATTTCGGTCACTATAGATCAAAGACTTGGATTGCTGTTTTTTCATTGTGACTGAGTGAGTATGACAGTCAACCTGAGTCTTCGATCCGCACCCATATCCCAAACGATCTTTTCGCTTGTCGAGGTTTAAATGAAAACACGGCCCCCATCGGGGCTTGAAGAAATATATGGGTTGCATAATGCTTCCATGCAGAGCTGAAACCGACCCGCACACGAGTTCTGGTAAACCGATTAGAGGATCTAAGCCTGCCCAGGCAAAGCGGTGCGAGTCGACCCGTCCATGCCTTTTGGTTTCATTCGGCGACAGGGCTTGAGATGTCATTTCATTTCAATAATGACCTTAACAGTGTTGACGAGGAAGTTAAACCTAAAATCAAACAAACAAACAAACACAATAAAGTCACGGGAACAGCGCATAAGAAGCATTCTCGAAAGGGTGTGTTGGACACTTACTGCGACTGGCTATAATATGAATTGATTTTCTCGTGTCGCGGGTCATACAAGACGCAACATAAACTTTCGCGTATTTATGTGCTGGTGCCTACCTTTTTTCAAATTATGCGGATTACAGTTGTGAATATATGAGATTGAAGCACCTATACAAATACATTGTAAATTTTTCCATAAAAAAAAAAAATGAAAATTTTCAGATAAAAATACCCAGCTATCACTAGGATAGCGCTCTTTATCGAGCTGCATCCCAAGTGCGCCTCTGCGTTTACCCTTAAGGCACCCCTGAACGCTTTTGTTCATCATTCATCAAAAACTATGTTATTTTCCTTATTTCTGCTAAAACATAGATTGAGGATACTCGTTAGAACCGCTTCAACGAGGCGGTTCTAACGAGTACCCACAATCTATGTTTTTGAGCAGAAATAAGAAAAAATGTATACCCCTGCAAACCCCAGTTTTACTACATAAAAGTGGGTTTAAAGGGGGGGGGGGGAATTAATATAGGCATGTTTTGATGATGAAAAAACAATTTGGGCCCCTTCAAGCGATTTTGGTACTTATCGCCCATGCGAGCAGCGAAGGTTCAGGCGAGCCTGCGCATCCACGCAGTCTCGCTAGAACCTTCGCTGCTCACTCATACAAGCAGTGAATCAAGAGGAACCTTCAGACAGAAAGCCATATCCCTGGCCCCTATGAATGGCTGGGCATGCGCAGTTAAAATTTGTCATGACGGAATGCTCGAAGACACAAATTCGCTTGGCGGGGCTCATTTGATATGATGTTTTTTTTATCGTTACAGCTCTGAAGTCTTAAATTTGAGTGTTTCTTATTTTTGCTTAAACCATATGCCTGTCTGTGATTGTTAAACCCGCGCTAGTGGTCTCTATTGAAAATAATTACCCCTGGTAAATCCCACTTTTGTCTATACAAAAGTAGGGTCTTAAGAACTTTAGTTAAAGAAAGCAAATTCTTCCGATACCGAGTCCCAGTATTTGGATTTACATCTATCTTTTATAGATGGGTTTGTTTCCTGCAAAATTTATGATAAACGCGATGATTTTGATTTTGAGACTGTAAATGCTCCTTTTTCGGATGGTGATGTCCCTCGTGCGGCTTCCTATGGCGTTTATATTTCGCATAAATTGCTAACTGCTAAGCTTCGTGATCATGGTTTTCCGTATCATAAACAACGCAATGCCTTATCTCCTAAGTTTTATATACGCCATTCCAATTTGGTTTCAAAATTCAGTATTTGACTTAAATCGCTTCTGCAACAAGGTTTATCGGAACGCGAATTTTCGTGGTGACTTAGTATATAAATTGAGAAAAATATTTACTTGCAATGACTTGAGTACCCAATTTCGTAAAATCATTCTTCGATATAAAAGTATTGGGTACGACAAAAATGTTATAAGACAGACTGCATGCATGGTAGTTAACTCAATCACGGTTAATGGCTTTGTTTTCCTCTTTAATTGCATGCCGGTGGGTCAGGCCTCAGATTCTATGACGGTTCCAGAGTAAAGGCTTACTTGAAATTAAAATTTAGTTTTATGTTATGTTGGTTGGTACCTGATGCTCTGTCTCTGGTCGGGTCCACCGGAGTCTGACTGTTGGTTTTCTATTGCTCAAACATTTTAGTGTTTTCTTGGTGTCGAGCCCCCGCCGTTGTTTCATCTTTGGAGTTGTTTGACTTTTGTGTTCTCGGAGATGTTGCACTGATGAGTTAGGAAGCCTTCATGCGGACTGAGCAAATTATTTGTCTAAATCGAGACGAAAGTAAGGACGATGATTGTGGCCGCGAAAAATCGATTTTATCATATGACATCGCGTCTGAGAGTGTAAAAACGCCATGTTATATTTTCGATAATCCAAAAGTGGATTAAATATGCAAATTAGGTAGAAACGCCCCGTAACGTTACATGTACGACGTCCTTAACGACGTCGCGTTTTACTAACGGTGGACTATTGACATTTTTATAAACAATCGTGAATAAAATGCGTTTTAAATATCATACGATAAAGAGAATCTTGCATTCGTGCTCATGTATTACTGAATTTATTAAACGAGTTGAGAAAAAGGGATAAAATGCGAGGCTTTGCCAAAGCCTCGCATTTTATCCCTTTTTCTCAACTCGTTTAATAAATTCAATAATACATGAGCACTCATGTAAGATCCTCTATATCAACAATTTATTAAACTCGTTGAGGAAAAGGGATAAAATGCGAGGCTTTGGCAAAGCCTCGCATTTTATCCCTTTTTCTCAACTCGTTTAATAAATTCAATAATACATGAGCACTCATGTAAGATCCTCTATATCAACAATTTATTAAACTCGTTGAGGAAAAGGGATAAAATGCGAGGCTTTGGCAAAGCCTCGCATTTTATCCCTTTTCGTCAATTCGTTTAATAAATTCAATAATATATGAGAACTCATGTAAGATCCTCCATATCAACAATTTATTAAATTCGTTGGGGAAATAGGATTAAATGCGACCACCAGTGAAATACTGTTCACTGACCGTTCCAAGGCGGTTCTTCTGTGACCGTTTATTTTCGTTATAGTTCGTCTTTGAATGTGTGTATCGCTTATATCTTTATATATTACATGCATTACAGAGAAATACCATGATTTCTACCAGACATAAACTTGGTATTTTCCTTTTTGCTAAGAAGAAATATTTCCTCTTAGCCGGGGAAATAAATCCCTTCAGCTGGAACTACTTTATGTACAAGATACGAGATACCGCTTTGCAGTGAAATTGTTCTATTCAAACGCGGGAAAGTTTCAATCACGGCGACGTTATCCATGACGTCATTGTAATGGCGTCTAAGAAATATCAACAGACGTTCAGAATGCGTGACGTTTGAGTCGGATGCAACGCTGAAACAAAAGAAAATATGGATATGACCATTGATTAGGATGTAAGTTTTGCATTATTTAATCTAACGTTTTACTTGTCTTATCACTGAAACACTTTGTTTCTTCTTTTTTTGTTCAAAACTGTAGAAAGCGCTGTCAAAATGGCGCCCATCCAGTTGTTCTTCCACCCAGATTTTGTAACACTTCGCTGATTGAACCGTTTACATGAGCTGTAAACAGTCAACTGAACGGGCATTCAGATCCAAAATTCAAGATCCAAACTCTCCTAAAAGTCTATGGAAGTGCATGTAATATACAGATTATACATTTCTCCTATTTGAAATATGGGATTTATAAACCTCGGGAGGTAAAACAATCCGTTAAAGAAACTCGTGCTTCGCACTCGTTTCTTTATCGGATTGTTTTACCTCCCTTGGTTTATAAATCCCATATTTCAACTAGGAGAATGAATAATCTATATAAATTTTTACTTTTTGGATAGTCAATTGTCATTTTGTTGGAAGGTAACTGTTCTTTTGGCTTTCCGCTGTTCGTGTTCCATAAGGGTCTAGTTACTTTATGTTTGTGTTTCTTTCCCTTTGGTGTCTCTGATTGGAGGTGTGACTTAATTGTATCGAGTCATGATCATTGCCTTCACTTCTATTTTAAAAGGGTGTCATTTCAGGGACTTGTTAAAATGATTTTATCTGCTTAAAACAATAGTTAGTTTTTACTTAGCAGTAAAATTAATGTATATCTGAAATGAATAATATGCCATTTTTGAAAGAAAGGAATGACATTGTGCAAAATAACATGACCTTGTCGTTTTCGAAGTAGAAGCCAAGACTCTTTTCGTTCACGTATAAAATAAAAAGAAAATTGTTGTTACTTTATCGATCAATACCAAGAAATTTATCTCGCGTTCTGAAAATCAGATTTTCACTCGTGTTTCGCACTCGTGAAATCAGTGATGTTTTCAACACATTCGATAAAATAATTTTGTTATTCACCTAAAAACTGTAAATATCCTATATTTGTTTTGTGCAGAAGCAAAGGTGACTGCAGGATATGGGAGCGATTCAAAGAAAAGTTTTGGTGTTTGTCATTGGATGTGGCATCGCTTTTGTGATAAGTATTATTGCTTTTCTACACAAGAATGGCTATCGGTCCTTAAATCGAGACATTATGCTGTATATACAGGTACAACAAGGAAGGGAAATTAACAGAACTGTCATCAAAGATTCTGGTGGAAAAGATATGGTGTTCATCAATTTTTCGACGGAAAACAGAAATACGACGCCAGTAGTTCCCTATGATGTCAGTATGAAACAAGGCAAGACATCAGATTCTGTCATGAAAACCATAACCGTTCCCATAGGCACTGACAAAGACACCGTGAATAATGTGGATAATAAAGTTGCAATAAATCAAACTTCAAACTTTATTATTAGTAGAAATGTGAGTGATCAAAGGACAACAAAAATTGTACTACCATTGACAGTAGGTACTGACCCTTATTTAATCAATAATAGATATATATGCAATGGAACTGGGGACAAACTGTTTCTAGTACTAGTTCACACAGCCACTGATCACGCCAAACGTAGGAACTCTTTTCGTGAAACCTGGACAAACATTTCTGTATTCCAAGATTATAATATGAGAGTTGTCTTCCTATTAGGAATTCCTAAGGATAATAAGTCACAAACGGCCATTCAAAAAGAAAATGATATGTATAGAGATATTGTGCAAGGAAATTTCAGAGACACGTATCATAATTTAACACATAAAGGTGTGATGGGTTTGAGATGGATAACAGAAAATTGTAGGCAAGCCAAGTTGGTTGTTAAAGTTGATGATGACGTTTTTGTTAATGTACTGCACCTCATGAATACGACTTTCCAAAAACACTGGAATGCAACTAGACAAATAATGGGGTTCGTAAAATGGAATGGAACTGCTCCTGTTCATCGTGCAGGCAAATGGAAGGTAGAGACTCAAGAATTTACTAATATTACTCGCTACATGACACACTGCAAAGGTTTTTTTGTTGTTCTCACAGGTGACATTATAGAAGAGTTGTACACGGCCGCTAGAGTTACTCCATTTTTTTGGATTGATGATATTTATCTTTTTGGAATGTTACCTGAAAAAGTTGGGAATATAACATTTGTCCTTTTAGAAGGCCTTACCTTCAATGAGAATAAAGGAATGCGTTGCTTTGGTTCGGAAGCGATAGCCTGTCCTTTTCTAGCGACAAATGCACATTCTGACGGGGTTATGGTCAAGTTATGGCAGGACATGTGCAGACAGAACAAACATCTGGCGCAGGCATTTTTGAAAATCTAGCGTCATGCATAATAAGCCGGCTATAATAATCACTTTTACTCTTTAATTTCATAACGCCAAAAACATGCTCATTTAACCACCACGATATATGTTTTGCAGCAGAAATACTCGTATATATATATATATATATATATATACACACGATTTATTCCGTGAATGTCGGGTCCTCCATCAAAAGTCGGGTCCATTTATACACGAGATAGAGCAAATACAATCATTGGTTTTGTTTGTTGTTTTTAGAGTTTAACGGTCCAGTCAGCACTATTTTAGGTCATTTTTGAACCGACCTGTTCACCTATCCACACTTTTCCTGGAAAAGCTTATACGCAAGCGGTTAACCAGTACAGTGTGTGAATTCGGGTTTAACGTCGCTTTCAACATTTTTTCAGTCATATCACGACGGTGTCTGGTTGCGACAGGGAGCTCAATGCTCACTTTTATAGTGCTGCCTCATTGAAGTGTCATGTCCCAGAAATATTACATGATACCACACCCATTTACATTATCCTGCCACTGGGTCGACCAGTCCTAGCTCTACCCCGTAAATCTGAGTGCCAAGCGAGGAGCAGCTAGTACCATTTTTAACGACTTTGGTATGTCGCGGCTCGGGATCGAACCCGTGACCTCCCGTTCCCCGGAGCGGACACTCTACCAACTGAGCTTGTGGGGCCGGTAAACCAGTACAGTACAAATACTTCCGCCAGAATCTTACAACTGCCCGTCTTGAATCAGCGGAAGGGAGAGAATGATCGTAGAAAAGATTTCATGATTAATCTCCACGAATGAATGTTGCCGACCCGCGTCCTCCTGATCACCAGTCAGACGCGCATCCGACTCAGCTACCACGGCCGGCAATATAATCATTGAAATTCGAAAAGTGTTTCAGGCATGGGTTGATCTGAATTTGTCAGACCATATCATAATACATATAGGGTGTGTGTGTATGGAGTGGAGGGGGGGGGGTCCTGAATGCATGACTTCCCCAAGGCGCTAATCGTCGACTCAACATTGAATCATCACGAAAACACGCCTATATATTTTTGTTCCCATTGAACCCCACTTTTATATAGTGAAACTGGGGTTTGCAGTGGTATACCTTAGTTTTCTTATTTCTGCTCTAATCTATATTTTGAGCATAAACAAGAAAAAATATTACAATTTTTCATCTTAAAATTTTTGTTTATTTTCGCCGGTAAAGTTTACAATGTATTTGTATAGGCGTGTTTTCATAATGAAGGTTCGGAACGTTGTTTCAACGTTGATTCAGCGAGGAGTGCCTGTACGGATACATATTTTATTCAACTCTTTTTGAACCGGAAACCCCAAAGCGGATACCCTGGCAAACAGTGCAGGCCAATCTCAGAACGCGGCGTCTAATCAGGGCCTACACTGTTTGCAAAATGTTCAGCCATTTTCCAAATAAATTTTGAAGAAAACCACAACCTGTTACCCTTAAATTTTGAAATGGACTCCTGCTTAGTAGGAAGATACCGTTTGGTATAAAAAGAGTTAAGAAATAGATAAGCTCTAACAGTGATTCGTTGAGTAATAAATCGCAGTTTGGAGGTCAGTTGTAAAGTGGATCCATTACGATAACACACCCATGCGACATAGTGCATTTTTCACATCTCCAAAATGGCTACTTTTCTGATGAAAATCCGTGATATTTTTCTTATTTATACTGCAAACATAGGTTGTGGGTGCTCGTTAGAACCGCCTCATTGAGGCGGTTCTAACGAGTACCCACAACCTATGTCTTGGAGCGGAAATAAGAAAAATAATGAATACCCCCGTAAACCCCAGTTTTCTCTATATAAAGTGGGGTTTAGGAGGGTTTCATTTCACGGACTTGTTCACGTGATGAAATCACGAGCGCATTTTCTACTTACAACTGACCGACAAGCTGTGGTTTACTATAAGGTTCGTATTTTGTGATAACTAAAGGATAGTTTTTGTCAGTTCTCCATAACACCTATGTTGTGGGTATTCATTAGAACCTCCTCTGCGAGGCGTTTCTAATGAGTACACACTGTATAGGGTTATTTGGAGAAATAATGAAAACTACTTCAAATACTTAAAAAATAGGAAGAGGCTGTTTGCAGTCAACTGCAAATAACCACAAAACGTTAAAATGGCTATTTGCAGTCAATTGGAGATAGCCAAAATACGTTAAAATGGCTATTTGCAGTCAAGTGGAGATAACCAAAATACGTTAAAATGGCTATTTGCAGTCAACTGGAAATAGGCAAAAAACTTTAAAATGGCTATTGCTGCTATATGCGTGTGTTCCTAAATGTGTTAGGGACACATGGATTCTTTTCTACGGCCATCAAGAACGGATCCGAGTCTTCGCTAGGCGCACATGTAAGCTGCATGGAGTGACTAGTCATAATTACATGACTGAATATACATGTAAAAAGGGATATTCAGTACGAAACTACGCCTATTCAAATACATTTTAAATTTTACCGAAGAAAAACGACAATTTTCTGATATTTTTCTTATTTCTGCTCTAAATATAGATTGTGGGCACACGTGAGAACCGCCTCGATGAGGCGGTTCTAACGAGTACCCACAATCTATATTTTAGAGCAGAAATTAGAAAAAAGGTTTACCCCCTGTTAACCCCAGTTTTGCTATATAAAATGGGGTTCAAGGGGTCAGAATTATATTGGCATGTTTTCGTGATGTCTCACTTGAAGTATAAATCCCGGATTTTCTAGAATAGACTTTTATCAACAGTGCAAACGAAGTTTAAGAGTTTCTTTCATGTTTCATGTTTTATTTTCAAGTACGGGGCAGTCCGGTAACATTGCGCACATAAAGATTTGATCGCCGTGTATAACTTTTTTATCCAGCCGTCACACAGAATCCGCAATCAAAAACATTGCAACACTTCCCTATCAAATATATGCAATGAAAAATTGTCTCTGAAATTTCCAACAGGCAGGTCAAGAATACTTTGAACAGGGGTACCCCCTTGCAATTGAACTGCCAATTTTGTCGCCCAACATTGCGCATGTCAGGTATTTTGAGCTATTTAAACACAAGGGTGGGCCTAAATAAGTTGTCGATTAGATATTTTCCAATGATGTCATATGCAGAAAGTTTGAATACAAAACCATTGTGCCTTTGGTTATTTTTAAACCAAATCTTGACTTTGGCAATCCTCGGATTTTTCGTTTTATGAGAAAATTGAAAAATACCGCGAAACTGGGACATCTGCACGTGCAAGCCCAACTTAATGCAGATCCATTCATAATAGTGAAACTGAGTATGAGGGATAGAGTTACTGAAATTCAGACTGCAGGGTGTGCAAAATAAACGGCCGCGCTATGTTACCGGACTCGACTGCAATTGAAAGAATTTTGAAGGTAACAAAACAGTCATATCTTTGTGTGTGTGTGTGTCGGGGGGGGGGGGGGGGGGGGGGGTGGGTGGGGGGGGGGGGTGGGTGGGGGGGGGGGGCTCGGGGTGCTATAATTATTTACATTTTAAACTGTAAAATTCGGCGAACTTAACTGATCATGAAATCACGAGGTCATTTTCTCCCTTCAAGAAGGGCAAATGTCAGTTTCTGGCGAATGAATGTGAAATGTACTGAGTAACCGCTTCCGTATAATAGAAGTGAAGGCAATGATCTCAGGAATCGATACAATCAACCCACAGCTCCCATCAGAGACACCAAAGGGAAAGAAGCAAAAACATGAAACAACAGACCTAATGGAACCATTAATAGCGGAAAGCCAAAAGGAAAGTTGCTTTCCCACAAAATGGCCAATAGGCTACCGAAAATAAAATAAAATAAGCAACACAAACACCGAAAGACAACCCATAACAAAAATTAACTCCGACAGAAGAACCGCCTTGGAACGGTCAGCGGAAATGAATTCCACGGGGGGGGGGGGGGGGGTTAAATCGATTTTACGTGGCCACAATCCTCGCACTTACTTCGGTCGCGATTTAGACAAATAACTTGTTCAGT
This sequence comes from Lucinisca nassula, assembly GCA_963580285.1. Classification (NCBI taxonomy): domain Eukaryota; kingdom Metazoa; phylum Mollusca; class Bivalvia; order Lucinida; family Lucinidae; genus Lucinisca; species Lucinisca nassula. The sequence continues at coordinate 100,138,887 of OY757016.1, forward strand.
CCGCATGAAGGCCTCCTAACTCACCATTGCAACATCTCCGTGAACACAAATAATAAAACAACCACAGGGATGAAACAACGGTAAGGACTCGACAGCAAGAAACCACTGAAATGCTGGAGCAAAAGAAAACCAACAGTTAGACTCCGATGGGTCCGACCAGAGATAGAGCATCAGGCACCAGCCAACATTACCATAAATTAGATATCTCTAATTCTCAATAAGTCTTTACACTGGAACCGTCATAGAATCTGAGGCCTGACCCACCGGCGTGCACTTAAAGAGAGAAGCAAAGTTGTCAACCGTGATTGGGATAACTACCATGCATGCATTCTGTCGTATAACATTTATGCCGAACCCAATCTTTTTATATCGAAGAATGATTTTTACGAAATTGGGTGCTGAAGTCATTGCGGTTATATATTTTTCTGAATTTGTATACTAAGTCACCATAAAATTCGGGTTCCGATAGACCTTGTGCAGAAGAGATTTAAGTCCAATATTGAATTTTGAAATTAAATCAGAATGACGTTTATAAAATTTTGAAAAGGCTTTGCGTAGTTTATGGTACCGATAACCCTGATTAAGAAGTTTAGCCGTTAACAATTTATAACGGGTGCTGAAGTCAGTTAATTCACTACACACTCTGGCAAATCGAATTAATTGCGACATATAAACGCCATAGGATGGCGCACGAGGAACATAACCACCCAAAAAAGGAAAATTTTCAATCTCAAAATCAAAATCATCGCGTTTATCATATATTTGGCACGATATAAACCCATCTAAAATAGATAGATAAATAAAATAGATAGATAATAGATAAGCCTGCCCAGGAAAAGTGTGGGTAGGTTAACTGAGCGTCTTGATATGACCGCAATGGCGTTCACTAGACCATTAATTACCAATATAAACAAGCAAATCAGACTGTTAACATGGTAACAAGAGATAATTTCACTTTCATCATTCAGACTCAATGTTCAGATAACAAGTGAAGATATAAACTATATAAAATCTTATACAGTTGACACTCGGTAATCTACAAACTTCTGCTTCATTTAAACTAGATCTTGAACAATGCTGTCTTAGGTTTGTTATACATACCATGTACTTGTTTTGTTTAAACTACTACGGACGGACGACGGAGGCTTCCCATCCTGTAAGCTCCCCCGGATTGGCTCATAGGAGCTAAAATCTATTGTTTCTCCACCCCATGATAAAGGCTTCATATGTAAATTTGGCCAAATCATGCCAGCTGTTTTTTTACTTATATTGTTATCTGAGTGGCCCTGGACCTAGGTTAGTAAGAAAGGTTGATGTTTGATACTCATGCAGCTTCAATTACTTGTTCTGCAGCATTACGAAAACACACCTATTCAAATGCATTGTAAATTTTACCGCCGAAAAATCAAAAATTTCAGATGAAAAAGTGTGTTACTTTTCTTATTTCTACTCAAAATATAGATTGAGGAGGCGGTTCTAACGAGTACCCACAATCTATAGTTTAGTGCAGAAATAGGAAAAATAAGGTTTACCCCTGCAAACCCCAGTTTTACTATATACAAGTGGGGTTCAAGGGGGTCAAAACTATATAGGCATGTTTTCGTGATGGATTACATATACCATTTAAAGTTCAAAGACAATGGCAGTTTTTGAAAAAAGTATTTATTTCAACTTTAAGAGACCTACTTTGACCTTGGTGTAAAATGGGTCAAGGTCAATGTAGAATCATAATTTTGATAAGTTACAAGTCCAATGCTACATTCATAGTTTCAAGGTAAGTGGCTCACTGGTACCAGAGAAAAAAGATTTTTGAATATATTTTACCATATATGGTCAAAACGGCCATCTTGGTCATGTGACCTGGACCTTCATTTCTTTCATCCCATAAAAGCTACATATGAAATTTGACTTCAGTTTCTACTAGCAGTTTTTAATGATTATCAGATTTAATTTTGACAATTGATTAACCTTGGTCCAAGCCCAAGACCTTGACCTTTGAAACTCGCAGTGCTTCTTTACACCTATAGTGATTGTTTAAAACAAATTTAAAGTAGAAGTAAAACAAAGATCAGGAATTGATACAATTAACTTACTCCATCCATAAAAGACACCAAAGGGAAAGAAACACAAACACCAAGCGACCAGAAAACAACGGAAACCCAAACAAAGGAAGGCCACAAGGACAGTCACCCTCCCACAAAACGGCCATACGGCCATCCAAAACCAAAAGACACAAGTGATACACACAGTAAGTAACAAACAACAACATAAATAAAACATAAAGAGCGGCCCTGGAACGGTCAGTGGAAGATTTCCACTGGGGGGGGGGGGGCAAATCGATTTTACGTGGCCACAATCGTCGCCCCCATTTCCGTCGCGATTTAGACAAATAATTTGTTCAGTCCGCATGAAGGCCTCCTAACTCATCAGTGCAACATCTCCTTGAACACAAAATCAAAGAACCACAGAGGTGAGACAATGGTGAGGACTCGACAGCAAGAAACCACTGAAATGCTGGAGCAAAAGAAAACCAACAGTTAGACTCCGATGAGCCCGACCAGAGACAGAGCATCAGGCACCAACCAACATTATCTCTCTAATTCTCAATAAGCCTTTACGTTGGAGCCGTCATAGAATCTGAGGCCTGTTCACAGGCAACGTTAGTTTCAGAAGAAATAAACAAAATAGAAGTAAGGGCAATGATCAGGAATTGATAAATTAACAGACACCACACACCAGAGACACCAAAGGGAAAGAAACAAACATGAAATAATTAGACTCTAATGGAAACAGGAATAACTGAAGGCCAGAAGGACAGTTACTTTTCCACAAAATGACCAATTGGCTATCCAAAACAAAACAATATAAACGATACACCTCTCCAACGACGAACTATACGGTAATAAATCGCGACAGAAGAACCGCCTTGGAACGGTCAGTGAAAAGGATTTCACTGGGGGACTTAAATCGATTTTACCCGGCCCCACTTCTCGCCATTACTACCGACGCGATTTAGACAAATAATTTGTTCAGTCCGCATGAAGGCCTCCTAAGAAATGCTTTTGATTCAGACAAATTATTTGTTCAGTCCGCATTAAGGCTTCCTAAGAAATGCGTTTTTCACTTCTGAAGAGTATAAAAATTATACATTATGGTCATGCCAGAATGTGTGTGGAGCTCTGACTTTTCTACTTGACAATAATTACATAAGATTTGGTACTAGCTTATTAAGACAAGTTGTGGTATTCCGATGGATACAATTTGTGCACCCCTTGTTGCTGGTCTGTTCTTGTTTTGTTATGAAAGAGACGCCATGAGGTCCCTTTCCGTTGAAAACCAATCTGAAATCATTGAAGTCTTTAGATCGACTTCTAGATATTTGGATAATTTATTAAATATTGACAATACCTATTTCGACAGTTTGATCAGTCAAATCCCACCCGCGCCCCCAACGAACTTCAGTTAAATACTGCAAAGTCTTCTATTACCGAGGCCCCGGTTTTGGATTTACTTCTATCTATTGTAGATGGGTTTGTTTCTTGCAAAATTTATGATAAACGCTATGATTTTGATTTCGAGATTGTAAATTTTCTTTGAAGGGGATGTTCCTCGTGCGGCATCCTATGGCGTTTATATTTCGCAATTATTTCGATTTGCCACAGTTTCTAGTCATGTTACTGATTTCAACACTCGTAATACATTGCTAAACTTATTCATGAGGGTTATCAGTATCATAAACCACGCAAAGAGTTTTCAAAATGTTGCAGGCGTCATTCCGATTTAATTTCAAAATTCAATGTTGGACGTAAATCTCTTCTGCAACAAGGAATATCGGAACCCGAATTTTATGGTGACTTAGTGTATAAATTCCGAAAAATATATAACCGCAATGACTTCAGCACCCAATTTCGTAAAATCATTCTTCGATATAAAAAGGTTGGGTACAACATAAATGTCATACGACAAACTGCATGCATGGTAGTTAACCCCATCACGGTTGACAGCGTTGCTTCCCTCTTTAATTGCACGCCGGTGGGTCAGGCTTCAGAGTCTATGACGGTTTCAGCGTAAATGCTTACGGAGAATTAGAGAATTAAATTTATGTAACATTGGCTGGTGCCTGATGCTCTGTCTCTGGTCGGGCCCATCGGAGTCTAGCTGTAGGTTTTCTTTTGCTCCAGCATTTCAGTAGTTTCTTGCTGTCGAGTCTTCACCGTTGTTTCATCTCTGTGGTTGTTTGATTTTTGTTTTCTCGGAGATGTTGCACTGATGAGTTACGTGGCCTTCATGCGGACTGAACAAATTATTTGTCTAAACCGCGACGGAAGTAAGGGCGAGGATTTCGGCTGCGTGTGTGTGTGTGAATTCGGGTTTAACGTCGCTTTCAACAATTTTCAGTCATATCACGACGGTGTCTGGTTGCGACAGGGAGCTCAATGCTCACTTTTATAGTGCTGCCTCACTGACGTATCATGACCCAGACACATTACATGATACCACACCCAGTCACATTATCCTGACACTGGGTCGCCCAGTCCTAGCTCTACCCCGTAAATCTGAGTGCCAAGCGAGGAGCAGCTAGTACCATTTTTAACGACTTTGGTATGTCGCGGCCCGGGATTGAACCCGTGACCTCTCGTTCCCCGGAGCGGACACTCTACCAACTGAGCAATCGGGGCCGGTTTTTTCTGCTGCGTAAAATCGATTAAATCCCCGCTCAGTAGAATCCGTTTCACTGACCGTTCCAAGGTAGAAGTAAAACAAAGATCAGGAATCGAAACAATTAACTTACTCCACCCACCAAAGACACCAAAGGGAAAGAAACACAAACACCAAGCGACCAGACCATAATGGGAACCTAAACAAAGGAAGGCCATATGGACAGTTACATTCCCACAAAATGGCCATAAATAAACCGCCTTGGAACGGTCAGTGGAAAGATTTCCACTGGGGGGGGGGGGGGGCTTAAATCGATTTTACGTGGCAACAATCCTCGCCCTTACTTCCGTCGCGATTTAGACAAATAATTTGTTCAGTCCGCATGAAGGCCACCTAATTCATCAGTGCAACATCTCCGTGAACACAAAAAATCAAAGAACCACAGAGGTGAGACAACGGTGAGGATTCGACAGCAAGAAACCACTGAAATGCTGGAGCAAAAGAAAACCAACAGTTAGACTCCGATGGGCCCGACCAGAGACAGAGCATATGGCACCAACCAATATTACCTTGAATTAGATCTCTCTAATTCTCAATAAGCCTTTACGTTGGAGCCGTCATAGAATCTGAGGCCTGACCCACCGGCGTGCAATTGAAGAGGGAAGCAAAGTTTCCAACCGTGATTAGGTTAACTACTATGCATGCAGTCTGTCGTATAACATTCATGTTGTACCCAATCTTTTTATATCGAAGAATGATTTTACGAAATTGGGCGCTGAAGTCATTGCGGTTATATATTTTTCTGAATTTATATACTAAGTCACCATAAAATTCGGGTTCCGATAGACCTTGCTGCAGAAGAGATTTAAGTCTAATATTGAATTTTGAAATTAAATCAGAATGGCGTCTTTAAAATTTTGAAAAGGCTTTGCGTAGTTTATATTACCGATAACCCTGATTAAGGAGTTTAGCCGTTAATAATTTATTACGAGTGTTGAAGTCAGTTACATGACTACACACTCTAGCAAAACGAATTAATTGCGAAATATAAACGCCATAGGATGGCGCACGAGGAACATCACCATCCAAAAAAGGAAAATTTACAATCTCAAAATCAAAGTCATCGCGTTTATCATAAATTTTGCACGAAACAAACCCATCTACAATAGATAGATGTAAATCCAAAAACGGGGCCTCGGTATCAGAAGAATTTACTTTATTTAACTGAAGTTCTGGGGGTTAAATCTGACTGATCAAACCATCGAAATAGGTATTATCAATATTTAATAACTCATCTAAATATCTAGAAGTGGAGCTAAAAGCTTCAATAATTTCAGATTGGTTATCAATGGAAAGCGACAACATGAATCCTCTTTCATAACCCCGATAGCTCAGTTGGTAGAGTGTCCGCTCCGGGGAACGGGAGGTCTCGGGTTCGATCCCGGGCCGCGACATACCAAAGTCGTTAAAAATGGTACTAGCTGCTCCTCGCTTGGCACTCAGATTTACGGGGTAGAGCTAGGACTGGTCGATCCAGTGTCAGGATAATGTGACTCGATGTGGTATCATGTAATGTGTCTGGGACATGATACTTCAGTGAGGCAGCACTATAAACGTGAGCATTGAGCTCCCTGTCGCAACCAGACACCGTCGTGATATGACTGAAAAATTGTTGAAAGCGACGTTAAACCCGAATTCACACACACACACGTCTTTCATAACAATACAAGAACAGATCAGCCACAAGAGGTGCGCAATTCGTACCCATCGGAATACCCACAATTTGTCTAAAAAACTTAGTACCGAATCTAGTATAAATATTGTCAAGTAGAAAGGTGAGGGCATCACACACTTTCTGACATGACCAAAGTGTATAATTCTTATGCTCTTTAGAAGTGAAAAATGCATTTCTGACATTACATGCAAGATAGAGAGAATCTTCCCTTGAAAAGCCCAGTCAATTAAATCCTTAAGCTTGTTTAAAATGGCGGGGGCATAAAAAGCAAAGTGCTATGTGGTCAGTCTGTCGTGGTTTATTTTTGTTTATAGTTTGTCTTTGAGTGTGTGTGTATCACTTATATTATGTTGTTTTGGATAGCCGATTGGCAGTTTGGGAAAGTAACTGTCCTTTGGTTTTCCGCTATTGATGTTTTCATTAGAGTCTAGTTGTTTCATGTTGTGTTTCTTTCCTATTGTTGTCTCTGATGGGAGCTGTGGGTTAATTGTATCGATTTATGATCATTGCCTTCACTTCTATTTTCCTAACTCATTAGTACAACATCTCCGAGAACCCAAAAATCTAAAACCCACAGATATGAAACAACGACGAGGACTCAACAGCAAGAAACATCTGAAATGATGGAGCAAAAGAAAACTAACAGTTAAACTCTGATGGCCCCGACCAGAGATAGACTATCAGGCACCAACCAACATTATTACAATTTTAATTTAACTCCAAGTAAAGTAGAAGTAAAACAAAGATCAGGAATTGATACAATTAACTTACTCCACCAATAAAATACACCAAGGGGAAAGAAATACAAACATTAAGCGACCAGACCATAATGGAAACCTAAACAAAGGAAGGCCATAAGGGCAGTTACTTTCCCACAAAATGGCCATATGGCCATCCAAAACTAAAAGACACAAGTGATACACACAGTAAGTAACAAACAACAACATAAATAAATCGCCACAGAAGAGCCGCCTTGGAACGGTCAGTGGAAGAAAATCAAAGAACCACAGAGGTGAGACAACGGTGAGGACTCGACAGCAAGAAACCACTGAAATGCTGGAGCAAAAGAAAACCAACAGACTCCGATGAGCCCGATCAGAGACAGAGCATCAGGCACCAACCAACATTATCTCTCTAATTCTCAATAAGCCTTTACGTTGGAGCCGTCATAGAATCTGAGGCCTGACCCACCGGCGTGCAATTGTTGCCCATGTTGTACCCAATCTTTTTATATCGAAGAATGATTTTACGAAATTGGGTGCTGAAGTCATTGCGGTTATATATTTTTCTGAATTTATATACTAAGTCACCATAAAATTCGGGTTCCGATATACCTTGTTGCAGAAGAGATTTAAGTCCAATATGGAATTTTGAAATTAAATCAGAATGGCGTCTATAAAATTTTGAAGAGGCTTTGCGTAGTTTATGGTACCGATAACCCTGATTAAGGAGTTTAGCCGTTAATAATTTATTACGAATGTTGAAGTCAGTTACATGACTACACACTCTAGCAAATCGAATTAATTGCGAAATATAAACGCCATAGGATGGCGCACGAGGAACATCACCATCCAAAAAAGGAAAATTTACAATCTCAAAATCAAAGTCATCGCGTTTATCATAAATTTTGCACATAACAAATCCATCTACAATAAGTCATTACGCCGGAACCGTCAAAGAATCTGAGGCCTGACCCACCGACGTGCATTTAAAGAGATTTCAACCATGATTGGGTTAACAACCATGCATGCAGTCTGTCGTATAACATCTATGTTATACCATTGCTTAGACCGAAGAATGATTTTACGAAATTGGGTACTGACGTCATTGCAAATATTTATCTGTTTCTGTATTTATAAACTAAGTATATAAATTAATATATTTATTTTTATTATATTTATATACTAAGTATATAAATTAAGTATACATAATTGTACATGACTATAACACTCATAATAATTGGCGGATCTTACCTGAATCCAACTTGTACTGTATTTTATGCTTATATTCTTGGGTATGAAATCTGAATCAAATCCACCAAGGTTTTTAAAAGATATCGCACGGAAACCATTTCGTACATACATACGTACGTACGGGCAGCGGTGATACTATATGCCCCAACCCGGTTTAAAATGGCGGGGCATAAAAAGCAAAGTGCTATGGGAAAAGTGCATTTGAAGAATAACTGAAGCAAAATTGATCCCGTAACCCTTATTTTTTTCCGTGGCAGCAATATCTCATAAGTATCAGTATTAATGCAAAGTATGATTAGATTCCTAATATCATTAGTCAAGATATGCAGAAAAAACTGAAGTGTTACGGACAATGTGTAACGGATAAAGTTTTAAGAATTACAAAGGGGAATAACTATAGCAGCATTTATCCCGCAATCCTTATTTTTCTGTGTTGGCAATATCTTATGAATATCAATATTTATGCAAAATAACATCATGAGAACACGCCTATATAATTTTGAACCCCTTGAACCCCTCTTTTGTACAGTAAAACTGGGGTTTACAGGGTGCACCTTATTTTTTTATTTCTGCTCTAAAATATAGATTGTGGGTACTCCTTAGAACCGCCTCGATGAACCCCCAATCCATATTTTGAGCAGAAATAAGAAAAATATCACAATTTTTCATCCTAAAATTGTCATCTTTTCAGCTATAAAGGTTACAATGTATTTGTGTAGGCGTGTTTTCGTAATGAGATTAAATTCCACATATTATTTATCAAGATATGCAGGAAAAACCAAAGCGTTACGGACAGGCGGACGGACGGACAACCTGATAACAGTATACCCCCACCCCGACAAAATTCGTTTTTGGGGTTGGGGGATATATAGAGCGTTACAGACACCAACGTGTCGGGGACAACTATGAAAGAATTACAAAGCGAAATAACTATAAATGTATTGATCGCTGGACCTTTTTTTCTGTAGCAGCAACATCTCATGAATATCAACATTTATGCAAAATATGATAAGCTTCTTAATGATTTGATTGAATTTCCAAAGTATGATGGATAAAAGTGCAACGGATTATAAAGTGAAATAACTATAACAGCATTGATCTCGCGACATTTATTCTGTGGCAGCAACATCTTATGAATATCAACATTTAGGCCAAGAACGATAAGATTCCTTATATTAATAATTAAGACATGCAGGAAAAAATCAAAGTGTAATGGAGACAAACGGCCAGACAGACGGACGGACAACGTTAACACAATATAGCCCAAATTTCGTTTGCGGTGGGGTTATGTAATAAATGTATTATTTGTCCTCTCGTGGTATAGACAAATAATTTGTTCCATCCGCATGACGAATTTTTCACAAATCAGTGCAACATTTCCGAGGACATAAAAATCAAACGAATACAAAGATGAAACACCGATGAGTACACGACACCGTGAATTAACTTAAATGCTGAAGCAAAACAAAACCAACAGTTGGACTCCGTAGGGCCCGACCAAGAACAAATAACCCACAAAATGGTGGGCATTTCCTACCCATCGGAATCCCACAGTAAGTAGGAATTATTTTAAATTTTAGTTAAAAATTGCCTGATTGTACCTTAACCAGTTTTGTACCGAAAACTCTTAAACGGGATGCTTGCAAACGGTGCAGGCCCATATCAAAATATGGCGTCTGGTAAGGATCTACACTGTTTGCAAAATTTAAGCCATTCTCCAAATAGATTTTAAAAGTAACAAAACCTGTCACCTCCAAATTTTGAAATGGACTGTTGCTATATATAAGGAGGAAGATTCCATTTTGTACAAAGTGGGATAAGCAAAACTTGACCTAAACAGAATCTTCCACCTTTCATATAAATGAAGTCCGGATTAAGATTAGGGCTGTAAGTCAGCTACCTTCCTTCTAATACCATTTGTAAATTGTATTATGTTGTAAAGTGTATCTTATGTTGTGATTCAAATAAATTAAGTTCTGAACCAACTTCATTGGGGGCAAAATGTTTTTCCACGAACCAACCTCTGGTGAAAACAATGATGAATGCATTAATACACTTACACTTGAATTTATGACTGTATCAAGATCGCTGTCCTCGACAACAAATGCTCTAGCATAGGAATCAATCCGTGATGGCTCAACAAGACGATAGTGCGATAGAAAATCTATGTCGGCATCTGAAATAATGGCAATCTTGGTTACATAAAGTAAAAAGAGGATATCCGATGTTGTTGTGCAAGAAAAAGAATCTGAAAAGGAATCTTGTATGGGGTTCTGTTGCAGATGTGCGTTTCAAACCCTCAGGATGACCACAGTGAGTGGAAACTCGGCTTAATCTCGTTTCCGCTCTGCACCGTTATCCCTCGGATTGGAAACGCCCATCTTCAAGAGAAGCCCACATAGGAATCCTTTTCTTGTACAACAGCAACGAGAATTCTAACTTTCGTTTATTTAACAATTTTTTTTCGCGCATTATACGCATGTAGTTTCACAAATGTAAGAACAGAATGTCTGTCCTAGGCTAAAACCACGAATTTTATTATCTCGTATGCAAGAATTAATAAATATGATAAAAATTCCAAGTTTTCTTTGCATAAAGGCAAGCCGAAGTCTTCAAAAAGCTCACGAAAAATATCGTAATTCTTTGAAAAATTAATCAAGACATCTACTCGGCATTCCCTATCTGCCTGTGAATGGAAAGGGATGTCATGATCAGGAATTTAGTCATTTTGTGGGAAAGTAACTGTCCTTTTGGCTTTCCGCTGTTGGTGTTTCCATTAAGGTCTGTTGTTTCATGTTTGTGTGTCTTTCCCTTTTGTGTCTCTGATTGGAGCTGTGGGTTGATTGTATCGATTCCAGATCATTGCCTCCACTTCTATAGTGATACAATTGCCTTACCCCTTCCGTCGAAGACACCAAAGGAAAAGCAAGACGCATACATCGAAAACACCGAAAAAACAGAATAGAAATGAAGGCAATGACGAAGAATCGATACAAGTACCTCACACCTCCCATCCAAAACACCAAAGGGAAAGAAACATCAATATAAATCAACTTCACCATAATGAAGACGTCATAAGCGGATGCAAAAAAAAAAAAAAAAAAAAAAAAAAACAGTTACTTTTTAACGGAATGGCGAAACGGTTATCAAAAATAAAAACACTATAAGCAATATGACTAAAACAATGATAAACCATAACAGAAGAACCACCTTGGAACGATCAGTAAAATGTTTTAACTTAGGGGCTTAAATAGATTTTACGTGACCACAATCATCGCCCTTATTTTTGTCGTTGTTTAGAAAAATAAATTTTTCAGTCCGCATGAAGGATTTCTAACTCATTAGCACATCATCCCCAAGAACATAAAAAGCAAACTAATACAGACATGAAACATCAATGAGGACTCGGCAGCATGAAATAACCGGAATTCTGTAGCGAAAGGAAACCGGTTAGCCCGACCAGACACAGAGCAAAAGGACAGTTTCCATCACAAACAAATGGCCAAACGACAACCTAAAAACAATATATGTGTTTACACTAATGAAATATTAAAACACAACAGAAGCACCGCCTTGGAGTTTTGATGGGTGGCTTTAATCGATTTACGTGGACACAACCCTCGCCCTTAGTTCCACCATGGTTTACACAAATAATGTTTTATTATATGGCGTCGCGTCTGAGAGCGCAATAACGCCATATAATAAATTCCTTTATCCACTAGTGGATTAAATATACAAATAAGTTAGATGCGCCCAGTAACCATACACGTACGACGTAAATAACGACGCCGCGTTTAAGTATGGCGGAATATTGACATTGTTGTAAAACAATCGTGAATTTAATGCGTTTTAAATGCCATATGATAAATAGAATCTTGCATTCGTGCTCGTGTAGTATTGAATTTATTACGTTCGTTGAGGTAAAAGGACAAAATGCGAGGAAACCCTTTTCCTCAACTCGTTAATTCAATAATACATGAACACTCGTGTAAGATCCTCTATTTTCAATCGCTTGGAGGGCTTCTAACTCATCAGTGTAACAACTCAGATTACCTTACAAGAAACGAGACAACTCTGAAGACTCAACGGCATCTTAAGCTTCGGGCAATGCTTCATCAGTAATTTTGCTAACTTGCTTATAAGGTTTGAATGCCAAAATGTTCAAAACGCTGTAACCAAAATATAAAAAAAGACGTCCGGTGTGTGTGTGTGTTTTGTTTAGCTCACCTGTCATGTAGTGACGAGGTGAGCTTTTGGGATCAATTTTCGTCCGTTATCCGTCGTGCGTCCGTGCGTGCTGCGTAAACATTTTTAAACGATATCTCCTCCAAAACCACTGATTGGATTTTGACCAAAGTTCACAGAAGTGATCCTTAGGTGGTCCCCTTTTCAAGTTGTTCAAATGGTTCACGGCTGTTGCACATCAAGGATACGGGAGCCAAAAATAGATTTTTTTTTGAAAACTTAAAAAATCTTCTCCTCTGAAACCGCAAGATCCAGGCCTTCGATATTTGGTGTGTAGCTTCGGAGTTTAACTGTTGGTTTTCTTTTGCTCCAGCATTTCAGTGGTTTCTGTCTGTCGATTCCTCACCGTTGTCTCACCTCTGTGGTTCTTTGATTATTTGTGTTCACGGAGATGATGCACTGATGAGTTAGGACGCCTTCATGCGGAATAACAAAATATTTGTCTGAATCGGGACGGAAGTAAGGGCGAGGATTGTGGCCACGTAAAATCGGTTTTAGCCCCCAAGTAGAAATCTTTCCACTGATAGTTCCAAGGCGCTTTTTCTGTGGCGGTTTATTTATGTTGTTGTTTGTTACTTACTGTGTGTATCACTTGTGTCTTTTTATTTTGGATGGCCATATTGCCATTTTGTGGGAAAGTAACTGTCCTTATGGCCTTCCTTTGTTTAGGTTTCCATTATGGTCTGGTCGCTTCATGTGTTCGTTTCTTTCCCTTTGGCGTATTTGATGGGTGGAGTAAGTTAATTGTATCGATTCCTGATCTTTGTTTAACTTCTACTTCATCTAGTAGACCTCTACCAAGATTGTTCAAATTATAGTCCTGGGGCCAAAAATGTCCCCGCCCCGGGGCCCTCTTGTTTTACATAGACTATCGTAGGGAAAAGCTTTAAAATCTTCTTGTCTGAAACCAGTAGGCTCAGGTGTTTAATACTTGGTATAAAGCTTCGCCTTGTGGGCCTCAATCACGATTGTTCAAATTATAGCCCTGGGGCGAAAAATGCCCTCCCCCCGCCCCGAAGCCCCTTGGTTTTACATTGACTTATATAGGAAAAATCTTCTCCTCTGAAACTGCAATGTCCAGGCCCTTGATATTACGTGTGTAGTTTCATCTATTGGACCTCTACCAAGATTGTTCAAATTATAGCCATGGGGCCAAAAATGCCCCCGCACCGGGGCACTTTGGTATTACATTGTATCATCTAAGGAAAGTCTTTAAAAATCTTCTTGTCTGAAACCAGAAAGCTCAGGTGTTTGATATTTGGTACGATGAGGTTTCGTCTTGTGGACCTCTATCAAGATTGTTCAAAGTATAGCCCTGGGGCCAAAAATGCCCCCGCCCAAGGCACATTTAATTTTACATTGACTTACATAGGAAAATCTTTAAAAAAAATTCTCCTCTGAAACCACAAGTCCGAGGTCTTTGATATTCTGTGTGTACTTCATCTAGTGGACCTCTATCAATATTGTTCAAATTATAGATCTTGCACCAAAATGCCCCCAATGTGGAGCCCTTTGGTTTTACACTGACTTATATAGGAAAAGTCTTGAAAAAATATTCTCCTCTGAAACAGCAACGCCCAGGTCTTTGATATTTGGTGTGAAGCTTAATCTAGTGGACCTCTATCAAAACTGTATAAAAAATTTTAGCCCTGGGGACAAAAATGCCCCCGGGGCCTTTGGTTTTACATTAACTTATATACGAAAAAATTAAAAAAAAATCTTTTCCTCTGACATCGCAAGGCCCAGATCTTTGATAGTTGGTGTGTAGCTTCATCTAGTGGACCTCTACCAAGATTTTTCAAATTATAGCCCTCGGGCCAAAAATGCCCATGCGCTGAAGCCCTTTGGTTTTACAAAACCTTTAAAAATCTTCTTGTCTGAAACCAGAATGCTTGGTATGAAGCTTCATCTTGTGGAATTCTATCAAGATTGTTCAAATTATAGCCCTGGGACAAAAATGCCCCTTCCCCGGGGCCCTTTGGTTTTACATTGACTTATATGGGAAAAACTTTTTAAAAAATCTTCTTGTCTGAAACCAGAAGGCTCAGTTCCTTGATATTTGGTATGAAGCTTTGTCTAGTGGACCTAGACAAGACTATTCAAATTTTATTACTGGGGCCGAAAATGGCCCTGCCCCGGGGCCCACAGGTTTTATTTAGACTTATTTTAGGTAAACCTTTAAAATCTCCTTGTTTGAAACCAGAAGGCTCCGGTCTTTGATATTTGGTCTGAAGCTTCACCTTTTAGACATCCCTCAAGATAATGCAAATTATAGTCCTGGGGCCAATAATAACCCTCCCCAGGGCCCACTTGTTATACGGGTAAGCGATCCAGGGCCATCCTGGCCCTCTTGTGTTTTTTTCAAATCATAATCATGTAATTTACGTTTACCTTTTATTTTGGATGGCCATTTGGCCTACTAGACTATAATGTTTTATAGCGATAGCTTTAATAGTGTTTTTTATTTTGCTTAAAAGTATAAAAAGACAAAATTTTCAAAAGCCCGTTACTCCAACGAAATGGTTTTTGAAAAGTTAATCATGTAATCCTCACATCATTTCCTCTCAGCCTGTCAAATTTAAGGCAATATATTAATCCGTTTCAAGCTATCTTGCTTACAAGTCAAATGCCAAAATTTTCCAATAGCTTTAACTTGCATGGAAATTTCTTCGTTTTTCTTATTAAGCTAAAAAGGGGCAATAACTCAAAAAAGAATGTTGTGAGAAGTTTATCAGGTCATATACTTTTCATGCACTATCAGCCTGTCATTTTTCAAGGTAACACCTGAAATAGGTTTAAGATATCTTGCCTACAATTAAAATGCCTAAATATTTAAAGGGTCATAATTAAATGCGTTTTTTTGTTGTTTTGTTTTCCAAACGTTAACCGGGTCATTACACTACTTTGCATGATTTTTGGAATACCTAAATAGAGAGATAAGTAGAAGTAAAACAAAGATCAGGAATCGATATAATTAACTTACTCCACCCATCAAAGACACCAAAGGGAAAGATACACAAACATTAAGCGACCAGACCATAATGGAAACCTAAACAAAGGAAGACCATAAGGACAGTTACTTTCCCACAAAATGGCCATATGGCCATCCAAAATAAAAAACACAAGTGATACACACAGTAAGTAACAAACAACACCATAAATAAACCGCCTTAGAAGAACCGCCTTGGAACGGTCAGTGGAATGATTTCCACTGGGGGGCTTTAATCGATTTTACGTGGCCACAATCTTCGCCCTTACTTCCGTCGCGATTTAGACAAATAATTTGTTCAGTCCGTATGAAGGCCTCCTAACTCATCAGTGCAACATCTCCGTGAACACAAAAATCAAAGAACCACAGAGGTGAGACAATGGTGAGGACTCGACAGCAAGAAACCACTGAAATGCTGGAGCAAAAGAAAAACAACAGTTAGACTCCGATGGGCCCGAACAGAGACAGACCCTGATAAGAATAAAACGGGTGAATTATGCACTGTATTTAATTTGATAACCTAGGATGCACAGTTCAAAAGGTATTGTGTGTGCAAAAATACGCGAATAACGGACGAGCGAGGTGAAAACAACAAGAATAAAGCAATATGTCTTACCAACAGCTTTGTGGTTAAGAACACAATAAAAGCAGTGATTTATCTAAAGCAAACATTATTTAACACGGAGAAATATGAAAGAAAAAAATCTAATGCCCATCACGTTAACAAATCGGTGAAATGAAACTCCCTAAATCCCACTTTATAAAGAGAAAACTGGTTTTACGGGGGTATTCATTATTTATCTTATTGCTGCTCAAAACCATAGACTGTGGGAACCCGTTAGAACCGCCTCATTGCATGTGTTGTTGCAAGACAACAGACAGCATTTTACAACTGCCCATCTGTGGCAACCAATAGGACTAAAATCACATGGCAGATAGAACAGTGATTAAGGAACAGTTCTATGAAAGTTTGTCAAAATATCTTGAAAGGGGTACATGCCATTTTTCAATTTGTTTAACATTATAGGTCTATCGAAACGCTAAACTTGCCATAGCAACCAATGAGCCACATTTCATTAAAAACACAAAACCTGTAAAAGCAAGTGTGGTGAATATTTCAATAAAGTAAGTCTCAGCCTCATGGAGCATATGGTTTATGAGGAAATGATGTTTTAAGTATTTTTTGTTTAATGTTTGTTTGGAAACGAATAAAAATGAGTTGTAGGCCTAAAATCATAAGGCTGATAGAAGATTGCTTAAAGAATATTTCTATTTAAGTTTTGCCAAAATATCTGCCAAGGCTTGGCAGTAAATGTAAATTTTCAATTTCCCCCATTACAAAGTAGAAGTAAAACAAAGATCATGAATCGATACGATTAACTTACTCCACCCATCAAAGACACCAAAGTCTATGGAAGCTCTATGTTGCCATAGCAACCAACCCATTAAAAGTCTATGGAAGCTCTATGTTGCCATAGCAACCAAACTAAAGAGCCGAATTTCGTAAAAAAAAAATACACCAAAAAAAACACAATCCCTGTTCTGCCAAATACTGTGAATATTTCCATAAAGCCTAAGAATCATAGAGCATATGGTTTCTGAGGAGATGATTTTTAAGTGTTTTATTTTCTATTTTTGGGTATTTTGGTTTCCATTGCATACAGTAAAAGTGAGCAGTTGGCCTTAAATCATATGGCAGATAGATGAATGCCTAAAATATTTCTATGAAACTTTTGCCAAAATATCTGCAAAGACTTGGCAGTAAATGCCATTTTTCAATTTTCCTCATTATAACCTAATGGAAACTCTAAGTTGCCGCAGCAACCAAACTAAAGAGCAGAATTTCATAAAAAAACAAAAACAACACAGACCTGTTGAGGCAAATATGGTGAATATTTTCATCAAGTCTCAGCCTCAAAGAGCACATGGTGTTTCTAAGGAGATGATTTTTTAAGTGTATTTTTATTGCATTTTGGTCTCCATGACCACCAGTAAAATTTAGCGTTAGAACTAAAATCATATGGCAGATAGTAGATTGCTTAAGGAACATTTTAAAGAAAGTTTTCTCAAAATATCTGCAAAGGCTTGGAAGCTATGCCATTTTTCAATTTTCCCAATTATAAGTTTATGGAAAATCTAAGCTGCCAAAGCAACCAAACTAATGAGCCGAATGGCATAAAAACACAAACTTCCAATCCCCCAGCCCAAGAATGATCCAAATGAAATTCGGGCCCAATCGGCCCAGTGGCTTCAGAGAAGATGTCGTTTGAAAGTGTTGACATACACCAGACGACGGACGACGGAGACGGACAACTGCCTATCGGCTCTGGTGAGCTAAAATCAAATAATGGAATGTCTACATGGAGTGTCTGCATACAGAAGTGAAGGAAATGATTCGGGATCTATACATAGCTCCCATCAGAGACACTAAAGGGAAAGAAACACAAACACGAAACAAATAGAACCTAACGGAAGCTGTGGGTTAATTGTATCGATTCCTGATCATTGCCTCCATTTCTGTTTTGTTTTTAAACAACTTGTTAAAATGGATTTATCTTTATCAAAAGGTTGGCAGGGACAGCTGCCTAAAACTAAATGCCAAACAATAAATGGTTATGATTCATTTTACACACTAAAATGAAATTAAGAATGGTCTATATATTATATGACAAAAGATGTTCAATGGCTTTTATTACTCAAATGGACGATAAATACCTCTTTCATCAAGGTCTTTTGCGAAATTGTCAGGCCCAAGTTTACTCATAGCAATAATCTGCTCCATGTGTCGTCTCAAGGCCGAACCACCTCTTCTCATTATTATGTTAACTCTCTTCAGGCCTTTCACTAAAATAAAATGTATAAATTGTTTTCATAAACACTTACCTGGACATTACCGAAACACGCCTACACAAATATATTGTAAATTTAACCACCAAAAATGAAAATTTTCAGATGTAAAATTTCGATAATTTTATCATTTCTGCTGAAAACATAGATTGATGATATTCGTAAGAACCGCCTCGACGAGGCAGTTCTACCGAGTACCAACAAAAATAAGGTATACACCTGTAAACCTCAGTTCTACTATATACAAGAGGGCCCAGAGGGTCCTGATTCGCTCACCTGAATGTCACTGTCTCTAGTACATTCTATTTTAGCTCTGGTGGCCATCTTGTTGATCAGAGTAGAACGATCTTAGCTATTTTGGTAGGGTGTCACCTAGGCAACATTTCTTTGAAGTTTGAATCAAAATGACCCAAGGGTTTACGAAGGGTTCGCTTTGAAGCAAATTGACAATGTTTTTCTATCTTTAGCTCTGGCGGCCATATTGTTCATCGGAGCGAGACCAGTTTGCTAGTTTGGTAGAGAGTCATCTAAGCAACATTCCTATGAAGTTTGAATGTAATTGGCCCAAGGGTACAGGAGGAGTTGTCGTTTGAAGATTTTTTGCTCTAGTGGCCATCTTGTTTATCAGAGTGGAATGATTTTAACTATTTTGGAAGGGAGTCACCTGGGCAACATTCCTGTGAAGTTTGAAGCAAATTTACATTGCTTTTCTATTTTTAGCTCTGGTGGCCATTTTGTTCATCAGAGCGGGATCATTTTAGCTAATATGGTAGAGGGACTACGACATAATATTCCTAGGAAGATTGAATCAAATTGGCCAAAGGGGTAACAAGGAATTGTCGTTTGAAGAATTTTTTATATTTTTAGCTCTGGCGGCCATCTTGTTAGTCAGAGCGGAACAATTTTAGCTATTTTGGTAGGGAGTCAACGACATAATATTCCTGTGAAGTTTGAATCAAATTGGCCCAAGGGGTAAGGAGGAGTTGTCGTTTGGGGATGTTTTCTATTTTTAGCTCTGTCGGCCATCTTGTTCGCCGCGTTGAACGATTTTAGCTATTTTGGTAGGGAGTCACCTAACTAACATTCCTGTGAAGTTTGAATTAAATTGGCCCAAGGGTTTAGGAGGAGTTCGCGTTTTGACGTAAATTTGCAAAGTTTTAGCCATTTTGGTAGTGGGTCATCTAAGCAACATTCCTATGAAGTCTGAATGAAATTGGCCCAAGGGTAAAGGAGGAGTAGTCGTTTGAAGAATTTTACTATTTTTAGCTCTGGCGGCCATCTTGTTAGTCAGAGCGGAATGATTTTAGCTATTTCTTTAGGGACTCACCTACATAACATTCCTGTGAAGTTTGAATCAAACTGGCCTAAGGGTTAAGGAGGAGTTCTTGTTTGAAGCAAATTTACGATGTTTTTCTATTTTAAGCTATGGTGGCCATTTTGTTCATCAGAGCAGAACCTTTTCAGCTATTTTGGTAGATGATCATCTAAGCAACATTCCTATGAAGCTTGAATAAAATTGGCCCAAGGGTACAGGAGGAGTTGTCGTTTAAAGATTTTTTTCTATTTTTAGCTCTGGCGGCCATCTTGTTTGTCAGAGCACAACGATTTTAGCTATTTTGGTAGGGAGTCATTTGGGCAACATTCCTGTGAAGTTTGCATAAAATTGGCCCAAGGGTTGAGGAGGAGTTTGTGTTTGAAGCAAATTTACGATGTTTTCTATTTTTAGCTATGCCGGCCATTTTGCTCATCAGAGCAATACCGTTTTAGCTATTTTAGTAGAGGGTCACCTAAGCAACATTCCAATGAAGTTTGAATTAATTTGGCCCAAGGGTACAGGAGGAGTTGACGTTTGAAGAATTTTCTATTTTTAGCTCTGACGGCCATTTTGTTCATCGGAGCGGAAACGTTTAAGCTATTTTGGTAGAGGGTCATCTAAGCAACATTCCTATAAAGTTTGAATGAAATTTGCCTTAAGGTACAGGAGAAGTTGTCGTTTTAAGATTTTTCTATTTTTAGCTCTGGCGGCCATCTTGTTCAGCGGAGCGGAACAATTTTAGCTATTTTTGTAGAGGGTCACCTCAGCAATATTCCTATGAAGTTTTATTGAAATTGGCTCAAGGGTTAAGGAGGAGTTAGCATTTAAAGCAAATTGTTGACGCCGCACGACACACGACGCACGACGCACGACGGCAACTGACCGATCACAATAGCTCACCATGAGCACTTCGTGCTCAGGCGAGCTAAAACGTGGGGTTCAAGGGTGTTTTCGTGATGAACTGATAGCACAAGACAGATCAGTTAGATAAAATATATCCATGTCGTTTAGTCAGTTGTTTCATAGCTCCAAGAAAGGACGTTTTTCGGATGAAAATTCCGGACTGTTATTTGCAATCATAATTATTTGTGCTCACTGGAACCACCACATTTCATCACAAAAACACGCCTATATAATTTTGACCCCTTGAACCCCACTTTTGTATAGAGAAACTGGGGTTTACAGGGGTATACCTTATTTTTCTTATTTCTGCTCTATAAGAGAAATATCAGAATTTTTCATCATAAAATTTTCATTTTTTCGGCGGTAAAGTTTACAATGTATTTGTATAGGAGTGTTTTCGTTAGGTATGTTTTGCTCAAATATAAGGCAAATGGTGTGCCTTCTTTTTCTTTGTAAAGGTTTTGAAGGGTGATCATTTCACAGGCTTGTTACCCTTTGGTGTCACTGACGGGAGCTATGTGTTAATTGTATCGATTCCTGGCCATTGCCTTCACTTCTAGTTTGTTAACATAATGTATGCGAATAATATACCAATAATTTACAAAAAGCGATAAAAAGCAGCATTCAAAACTATACACCTGAGAGATCATAATCAAGGTTTATTTTGATTATTGTGCAGCAGTAAACACAACTAGGTGTATAGAAAAGTAGAGTTAGAAACACTTTCCTCTTTGCAATCATTTAGGGGCGTTTCCAACGAGCACCGTCAAAATGACCAGATATTGAGAAAGTATGATCCGAATAGCAGCATATTTGATTAATAAAAGAATACATTGTCACACTGGTGTATTATTTAATTGAAACGTAATTATCCCGCTCCTGTACAATATTTTTCATACGAATCCACTGATATCATTTGGATAATACACACGTTAGACACAATATTGGAAGCAACGTCTCCAAAATGACCTTTACAGTGTTGACGGGGACGTTAAACCTCAAATCAAACAAATCAAACAAACGTTACGTCATTTATTAGTTACCCCCTATATTAATTGCATTGTAACAGCTTGATCTGATAAATATATGCTATCTCAGGAAAAGTGAGCTTTATCAGATCAACTTGACATTGCATTTCTATGATCTGGACTGCTTGAAAAATTGACAAAAAATATAGGAGCACACAATGGGATTAACTGATAAATAGATTAGCAGATTCGTGTCATTTTATATCAAGCTCGGCTTCGAGAACGCATGTAGAATCGCTCGGCAAACCTCGCGATTCTACACGCGTTCTCGAAGCCTTGCCTGATAAACTTTATATCGATAGACACGAACCTGATATTCTATTTGAGCTTGTCAGACTTCTTCGGCAATAAAATCAAATTTTACAAATCGTGAAATGAAAAAGGGGCTCGTTTCATAAATGAGCCTGGGCATAGCATTTCCTACAACTTACATGTACGCTAAGCGAAGAATCAGATCAGATCTGAGACTTTTCTTGCTGCACGAAGGAACATTGGGCCTTTAGCTATCCTCAGAGCGCACAACGGAGACTCTGATCAGACCGTGCGGATGCGCAGGCTGATATGAGTCTTCGCTGGGCGCACGTCTTGCTGTAGGTTTTGTCTTATGAATGGACTACGTTTGTAAGATCATTGTGTATTTTGCGCCCGCGAATAGCATACACGCGTGTTGAGACACGTTTGCATCGTTTCTTAACTCAAAGCATGATTATTTCTGATAATTTTATTTTCTTATTTTAGCTGCAGACATACTCTTTAGAACCGCCTCATTAGGGGTGTTTCTAACGAGAACTACAAATCGTATTTCTTTCTTTTAAATCAAACGTTTTTGTGATAGCTGTACAAATCCGTTGTAGAGAAATGAGTTTTTTTTGTCAAATAAACTAATATTAAAATATGCTTTCAAGCACATCATCAGATCAATCCTCATTTTTTAAAAGGACGGAGGATTTTGAAAGGTTGTATTGTGATCAAATTTGTTTAATGACTGGCATTAACGTATGTCTCATAAACCTATAAGGATGTTATATTTGCGCTGTTTTATTGATAGATTTAATTAATATTTCACTACAACTATTCATTTCGAACCAAAAGGAAAATAATGCAGAATTGCCGGAACTTTTATGTCTGTTGCTTGGTCCAACGGGTTATTTTGCCCCAGTATTCCTGTGGCGTTGTACTGGATGGCTCAGTGTGTTTTACTGTTGAGTCCTCATCCTTGTGTCAACTTAGTTTTAATTGTGATTTCTTTGTTTACCGAGTTGATTCACCGATGAGTAAGAACGTCTTCACGCAGACCAAATAAATACTTGGTTGAACCACAGTGAAAGTGAGGGTGAGGTTTGGGATCTCGTAAGGTTAACTTGAACCCACCAGTAATTTTTATTGACCGTTCTGCTGTGGTTCCTTCATGCTTTGTGTTGTAGGTTCTGATTCTTTCCCTAATCATATACGTTGCTACGTTGAGGATTCTGATTCTTCCCAAATTTTGGTTGTTCCTTTTAGTTACGTTTGTACTTCCAGTTTAATGTTTGTTATGTTGGTGATTCTGATTCTTTCCCCCATTATGTTCATTGCTCCGTTTTAGTTAGGTTTAGATATTCTGAGTCACCACCTGTTTGGAAAAGAGCTGCTGACTAGGTTTCCCTGTTGTCCATTTACTGTCGTCACTCCATGTTTCGACTTCTTTCCCTTATGATATTGTGGGAAAAATTTGGGATATGACCAGTTTCTGATAGTTTCACTTTTTAATTTTCAGGAATTTCTACTTGGCGATTTATGGTGTGGTGTGTACAAAGTGTTTGCATGGGTGTACATTACCTGGGCTTATTAACGTGATGTTTCTGAATTAAATTTGATAGACCGCCTATCTTATACTACAAAATATTTTGTGTACGTTAGAACCCTAAATGTGACGTTTCTAGCGAGTAACCACAATCTACGCAAACATTAAAATAATACAAACTCGTGCAAATGCCACTTCTCTGCGTATCATAATTGTAAACAATGTAAGGTATATTTTCATTTATGCACAGAAATAATTTGCCACAGGGCGGTTCTAACGAGTACCTATGTTTTGGATGCTCGTTAGAACCGCCTCAATGTGGCGGTTCATACCAGTACCCACAGCCTGTGTCTTGGAGCAGTAATAAGAAAATTAATGTATACCACCATCAACCCCAGTTTTCTCTATATAACGTGGGGTTCAGTGGGGGTGTTCATTTCACAGACTTGTTCACGTGATGTGTACGCCAAACCCTTGAACGGGTCATTGACAAAGAGTGCGGGCCAAAATCCCGTCGTCTGATCAAAACCTCCACTTTTTTGCAAAAAAGTTCAACCATTCCTGAATTTAGAACTTGACGCCCCTAGAATTCAAAACGGACTGCTGTATGTAAGAGGGTAAATGCCGTTCAGTAGAACAAATACTTATGAGGTAAATATTCAATACCATCACGTGAACAAGTCCGTGAAATTAACACCCCTCTAAACCCCATTTTATATAGGGAAAACTGGGGTTTACAGGGGTATTCTTTATCTTTCTTATTTCTGATCCAAGACATAGGGTGTGGGTACTTGTTAGAACCGCTTGATTGAGGCGGTTCAAACGAGCACCCACAACCTATGTTTGATGTAACAATAACAAAAATATCACAGATTTTCGGAGATGTGAAAAATGCACTATGTCGCAAGGGAGTGTTATCATAATTACTTGATGAGGGCTCAGAAACAGTACTTACGTGTATCTACATCTAAATCCGGATCACCTGCCAGTTCTGTTTCACCGATGCTACCTACGTATTCACTGATGTGTTTGGTACCGACTATCTTCCCTCCTTCAGTTACCTCAACGTCATTGCCGAACATTTTCTAAAATGAGCCAGGAAATGGTTTTCATCTATATTATGCTCTGATAAATTAAATGAGTATAGCTACACGTTATATCAGGACGCTGGATTGCCTCAGATATGGGCGCTGTATTTGGTGAAAGAAAAGTTCTAAAATCCTGGCTTTACATTCATTATTTTCATCACGCACACACGCCTATATAGTTTTGACCCCCTCAAACCCCATGTTTATACAGTAAAACCGGGGGTTGCAAGAGTGAACCTTATTTTTCTTATTTCCGCTAAAAATATAGTGTACATACTCGTAAGAACCGCTTCGATGAGTCGATTCTAACGTGTACCCGTAATCTATATTTTGAGCAGAAATAAGATTAAATATCATATTTTTTTCATCTTAACATTTTCGTTTTCTCGGCGTAAAATTTACAATGTATTTATATAGGCGTGTTTTCGTAATGTTATGCAGCATTGTAAATTACTGGTGGTTCGACGTTTTGTGTTTGCAAACTGGTCAAACGGCCCTGAACCTACACTTTTACCCTTTATTTACTGTACTTTAACCCTTTTTGCACCAAATGGAATCTTCCTCCTTCTATATAGCAGGAGTCCATTTCCAAATGTAGTGGTGTCAGGTTGTGTATTCTTCAAAATTTATTTGGGAAAAGGCTTAACTTTTCGCACAAAGTGCAGGCCCTTATCAGACGCCGCATTCTGCGGCGGCTGATTTGGGCCTGCACTGTTTGCCACTTACCCCTTTTGGGGTTTCCGCTACCAAATGGGTTAAAGGCATTTATTCTGAAACAGTAGAACACACCGTGTGTCCATAATTATTTTATTGCCCCCTGTGATATACTGTCTAAAGCAGATCAAAGGCGGTCCTTAATAGGGTGATTAGTATCTCTTGTTGAATTCCCTGACTGAGGCACTTAAGGGGAAATCAATAATTTACAGGTTAAATTATGTAGATTCGAAATTTATACCACTAAATAAGATACCTACAATAAGATGATAAGAAAAATAGATACAAAATACTAAAAATTTACATCTTTATTTTATTTATTTTTTTTTCATGATAAGCAAGTTACAGTGCATATATAGCTATTTTGAGGTAATAATAACAAACTGATGCTTTTCATTACAATACTTTTGCAGGGGCCAAGTGTAAATAATAATATTAATAATGATAATAATGATAATAATAATATTATTTTTATTATTGTTATTATTATTATTATTATTATTATCACAGGATATAATACTTCTTCTCATTTCTCAAAAACCTTTATATTTCATGAAAATTTGTCATGTTTCTCATATTCATGCTCCAAACATAGGTTATGGGTGCTCGTTAGAACCGCCTCAGTGGGGCTGTTCTAATGAGTACCCACTTTTTCAGA
This sequence comes from Lucinisca nassula, assembly GCA_963580285.1. Taxonomy (NCBI): domain Eukaryota; kingdom Metazoa; phylum Mollusca; class Bivalvia; order Lucinida; family Lucinidae; genus Lucinisca; species Lucinisca nassula. The sequence continues at coordinate 100,164,824 of OY757016.1, forward strand.
GGCCAAGTGTAAAATATAATATTAATTATGATGATACCGGTAATAATAATAACAACAACAATATTATTACTGTTATTATTATTATTATCCAAGGACATAGTACTTCCTCTCATTTCTCCAAAAGCGTTATATTTCTGATGAAACATTGTCAAGTTTGTCACATATATACTCCAAATATAGGTTATGGGTGCTTGTTAGAACCGCCTCAACCTATGTCTTGCAGCAGAAAAATAAATAATTAAAATACAGACCCCTGTAAGCCCGGTTTTCTGTAAAGTGGGGTTTACTGAATGTTTATATCACAGACTTGTTTACATAGCTTAAAATATATCCATTCGTAAGTGCTAGTTGGTTGCGTGAAAAATGATTCTGAATAAAGAATTACCAAAGACAATGTGGATTTATGAATATTTGAAGCTTGGGAGCGGTTTTGACAGTTTAAATTTATGGCCAGGTAAGAATGAGATCAGCCTGTGCTTATGCGCATGTGCAGTCTGATCTTAGTCTTTATTCTACACTTTGTGGATAAGCTAAGGGCAATAGAAATTTACAACTCCTCTTGTCGTGGCCCCCGCCCATAGGGGCTTGAAGAAATATATGGGCTGCATGATGCTTCCACGCAGAGCTGAATCCGGCCCGCACACTAGTACTGGTAAACCGCTTAGAGGATCTAAGACTGTCCAGGAACCGTGGTGCGAGGCGGACCACCCATGCTAATAAACCCTATTGGTTTCATTGGGCAACAGGGCTTGAGAGGTCATTTCGTCTCAATGTCGGGTAAAAGTCCCACAAAATTGGAAGCAACGTCTCCAAAATGACCTGTTCAGTGTTGACGGGGACGTTAAATCCCAAATCAAACAAAACAAACAAACTCCTCTAGAGGAGATTATAAAGTATTGATTTCCCCACAAAGGGCCCCTTACCTGTTGAGGACAGTAGCTCTCTCTTCAGCCATGACTAAGAGCTACATAATATTATGTAATGAACTAATAGTCCCCAATAATCAAGAATAAATGCCTTTAAGTGAACATCTTAGAATAGAGGTGGAGGCAATGATCAGGAATCAATACAATTAACCCAAAGCTCCCATCAGAGACACTAAAGGGAAAGAACCACAAATATGAAACAACAGACCCTAATGGAAACATCAATAGCGGAAAGCCAAAAGGCAGTTACTTTCCCACAAAATGGCCAATAGGCTATCCAAAATAAAATAATATAAGCGACACAAACACCCAAAGACAAACCATAGCAAAAATAAACCGCGACAGAAGAACTGCCTTGGAACGGTCAGCGGAAACGAATTCCACTGGGGGCTAAAATCGATTTTACGCGGCAACAATCCTCGCCCCTTACTTCCGTCGCGATTTAGACAAATACTTTGTTTAGTCCGCATGAATGCCTCCTAACTCATCAGTGCAACATCTCCGTGAACACTTAAAATCAAACAACCACAGAGATAAAACAACGGTGAGGACTCGACAGCAAGAAACCACTGAAATGCTGGAGCCGAAGAAAACCAACAGTTAGACTCCGATAGGCCCAACCAGAGGCAGCGTATCAGGCACCAAAAACGATACATTGAATTAGATCACTCTTATTCTCAGTAAGCCTTTTATTACCTGAATTACTGTATTTCAGTCTATTCTTCGCGTTGTGTTTTCTGGGTTGGTAGGAATGAATAAAGACATCCTTGTACAATATTTAGTTTATTGACAATACGCCACAGGAGTCCCTCTCGCACAGGTTCATCTCCTACCAGTCTCTCAACGTCTATATATACTGACGAAAAGCTCTAAAGTTTTCTAAGTTATCATTTCAGAGCCTCAAAGCCGAATCTCTAACTTCTCAATCTAAATCTAGAATAATCATCTTAAATCTGGTCTAAGTCTAAATCAAAAAACCTAAATCGCCAAAACTTCCTCACTGTCGCACGCTCCCCCTTATATAGTACTCTCACACCTGCATACTTAGTCATACCCATTCGCACGTGTTAAAACCATTACTGAGAAAAGCCAAAAGATCATTTTACCATATTAACATATTCCTAAAGTGAATGAACCCATAAATAGTGTGAAAGCCTTTTACTTACTGGAATATTTTAACACCCCTATTCATGAATAAAAGACATTAGCACCTGGAAGCCCTTAACAAGGTGATAAATACATTTATCAAGCATGTGGTGGTGACAGAATACGTTTATAATTCATAGAGTGGTGACAAGTCCATTATTGGAAAAGTAAGGGCGTGAAGCTGAATACTCAATTTATACCAATTTAGCAACTATCACGCGGATGTTCCATTATCAAGTTTCACTAAAGACCAAATCAATAACAGGGTGTCAAAAACACTCTCTACCAAACTAAGAACGTAGAAATATTGCTTTTGGGAAAATCTTACGGCATACAAAGCATTAAGTTACACTTTATGCTGGAACCGTCAAAGAATCTGAGGCCTGACCCACCGGCGTGCAATTAAAGAGGGAAGCAAAGTTGTCAACCGTGATTGGGTTAACTACCATGCATGCAGTCTGTCGTATAACATTTATGTTGTACCCAATCTTTTTATATCGAAGAATGATTTTGACGAAAGTGGGTGCTGAAGTCATTGCGGTTAGATATCTTTCTAAATTTATATACTAAGTCACCATAAAATTCGGGTTCCGATAGACCTTGCTGCAGAAGAGATTTAAGTCCAATATTGAATTTTGAAATTAAATGAGAATGACGTCTCTAAAATTTTGAAAGGCTTTGCGTAGTTTACGGTACCGATAACCCTGGTTAAGAAGTTATGCGGCTAACAATTAATTACGAGTGTTTAAGTCAGTTAAAGACAACACACTCTGGCAAATCGAATTTATTGCGAAATATAAACGCCATAGGATGGCGCACGAGGAACATCACCATCCAAAAAAGGAAAATTTACAATCTCAAAATCAAAATCATCGCGTTTATCATAAATTTTGCAAGAAACAAACCCATCTACTGAAGATAGATGTAAATCCAAAAACGGGGCCTCGGTATCAGAAGAATTTGCTTTATTTAACTGAAGTTCTGGGGGGGGGGGGTGGTAAATATGACTGATCAAACCACCGAAATAGATATTATCAATATTTAATAAATCATCCAAATATCAAGAAGTGGAGCTAAAAGCTTCAATGATTTCAGACTGTTTTTTTCAGCAGAAAGGGACATCATGAAATCTCTCTCATAACAAAACAAAAACAGATCAGCCACAAGTGGTGCGCAATTAGTAACCATCGGAATACCCACAACTTGTCTAAATAACTAAGTACCAAATCTTATGTAAATATTGTCATGTAGGAAGGTGAGAGCTTCTCACACTTTCTGACATGACCATAAAGTATAGTTTTTGCGCTCTTCAGAAGTGAAAAAAGCATTTCTTACATTACATGCAAGATAAAGGGAGTCTTCCCTATGAAATGTCCATTCAATTAAATCATTAAGTTTTTCTTTTATAAGATTATGAGGAAGTGTAGTGTAAAGGGTGGAAAAATCATAAGTAGACAGACTTGAAGCACGAAACGCCTGTATTTCAATTAAAACTTCATTAGAATTTTTTATAGACCAAAACAGATTTCTACGTGATCTTTCGAAGACTTTGTCGCAATATTTAGACCCTGATTACGTATCATATAACGTACATGCATGTTGTTTCTTACTTTCAGTTTCTTTGCTATTTCCTGTGCCGAAAGGTTCGGATCAATACCAAGAGCTTTCAGTTCCTCTGCTGTTATCTTCTGAAGATCGATTTTCTTTTTCTTTAGAAATATCTTTCCATCTTTGCCCACATCAAAATATTTTTTCTCCTCCCCTGAAATAAGCGAATTTATCATATGATGTCGCGTGTGGGAATGTAATAACGCCATGTAATATTTTCGATAATCCACTAGTGGATTAAATATGCAAATTAGTTAGATACGTCTCGTTACGTTACATGTAAGACGTCCTTAACGACGTCGCATTTACTAACGGCGGAATATTGACATTTTTGTAAACAATCGTGAATAAAATGCGTTATAAATGTCATATGATAAATAGAATCTTGCATTTGTGCTAATGTATTATTGAATTTATCAAACTCGTTGAGGAAAAGGGATAAAATGCTCGGCAAAGCCTCGCATTTTATCCCTTTTCTTCAACTCGTTTAATAAATTCAATAATACATAAACACTCATGTAAGATCCTCTATATAAACTCTTCAGCTAGAGTAATTTCATTACAATACCACACCCGTGGGCTACTATAGCGTTTTGTTTTCTTGCACTACAGATCAGAAAATCCGTGGTTTTAGCCTGGGGTAGAAATTCTGTTCTTACCCTGGTGTTCTAATCAAGGCAAACTACAAAAGTATAATGCACGAAAAATACATGTAAACCATAAATATAGTAAAATGGTGGGCGCTTCAAACCCTCGGGATGACCGTGGGCGCTGTTATCCAGAGGGCTCCAATAGAACCCCATTTTAGATTCTTATAATCTTGTATGAAGACATAGTATGTAGTGTACATTCATGTCACTACCTCCTTTTTTGACTTTGGCTTGAGATAGCTGTGTTCGTTTAAGAGGAATGGATACACATTCAGGAGAGGCAACTCCTGCAAAAGAATTTTTGTCTCCCATGTCAAGATGCATCAACTCTTAAAGGAAAGGAAAGAGTTTGCTAATCATTAAGAGTAGACCGCTTTCTTAAAGGAAAGGAAAGAATTTGCTCATCATTAAGAGTAGACCGCTTTTTTCCTGGGACAGAGTTTATAGAAAAGCGAACAGGGTGTCCCGAAAGTTGTCTCCCTTTAAAATGGCGGACAAGTCTGCCAGGTGCATCATTAATCTCAAATGTTTGTCCTGTGTAACGTTTTGCTTTCTATTTTTACACTTCATACAAAAATTGCGTGTGATTTCATGTCATTAAGGATATACTGTATTCAAAATTGTCATCTTGGAGGTAAATCGGGTAAATAGGCTATTTCATTTTAAGGCGACGCGCCATCGGAGCCGTACATTTTGAGTTAGTGACCATAAAGCTGAAATCTTTTCTTTTTTCAATATAGTTGTCCCCCTTGAAATGCACTAAATTTATTTAGTTTAAAATGTTCTATTATACAACACGACAAGCGCACTCAACTGCGTAAAATCAAATGCCAGACAATAAAATATGACATTATTTGGCGTTATCCAATTAGACATCGCGTTACATCCACAAGTACATTATCGTGTTGTTTAAATTTGTATGTTTTATCCTGAGTAACTTTCCATTCTAACTTTTCTTCATTGGCGCCATATTTAATGACGACACACGTCAAGTTACATAGTTGAGTTTTGAGAATATTTGATGGTCACTGATGAGGCTTTACTGCCGAACCAAAAGTAGAATTTTTATCTTTTTGCCGCGTTTTCCGGCGATGACTTTTTTATTTTTGATTTTGGATCAATCAATTCAGCGAGAACATCACGAAAACACGCCTATATAATTTTACCCCCTTGAATCCCACTTTTATATAGTAAAACTGGGAGTTTACAGGGGTAAACCTTATTTTTCTTATTTCTGCTCTAAAATATAGATTGTGGGTACTCGTTAGACCCGCCTCATCGAGGCGTTTCTAACGAGTATCCACAATCTATATTTTGAGCAGAAATAAGAAAAATATCACAATTTTTCATCATCAAATTTTCGATTTTTCGGCGGTAAAATAGTCAATGTATTTGTATAGGCGTGTTTTCGTAATGGTTGCGGAGGAGAAGCTCCGCTAACTTCTCGTTAAGGACCCAGCCTCCTGAATAATATACTTTTTTTTCTCTTATCAGATGGACCTTTTACAAGTTTTGAAATTTTCGATAGAAACTAAGTTCAGTTCTGTCACTCACGCTGTCGAAAAGTAAACAAATGACAAACCTAGTTGAAAAGAAGTCTATATATGGATAAATCTCGTGCAGTCCAACTGAAGTGACGTTGTACAAACCATTGGAGTGCACACAGTCAAAAACATGAAATACGTGGTTTTAGTCAGCATACCCGTGGTAGAGACAATACAGATCCTACGCCTTTGATCTATGTTCAGATATTAATAATACTACACCAGTAATTTTTGTTTACTCTCGAATGTGCAGGATATCTGAATGAACCTCATAATCTTCCATCAGTCAAGCACTGAACAGACAACAAATCGACAAACCACACCATCAAGGTCAGACATGCGGAAACAGAAAATATGGCTCAAAGTTGAAATCTCAGAAAACTCCATCTGATTACAGCTTTCCTTAGATAACGTAGGGACATGAAACCTTTTTGAGAAGTTGGCGGAGCGTGTCCCTTACAACTTTTTGGCTGGATGTGTTGATCGAAAATAAAATATAAAGAAGTTATCGCCGAAAAACGCGGTAAAAAGATAAAAATTCGACTTTAGGATGTCTGGCAGAGAAAAACTTGAACACTTCACAATGTCCAGGTCCATGGTATACTTATTGCTTTCGAAGGATTACCTTTTAGAACATATTTACAAGAGGACGTATTGTTTTCGTTTTTTGTTCAAATATATAGGCCGTGAAAACTCACAATCTACGCTTGCACAGTTCACTTTTATCAGAATCATGCAATTTTTTGTTTTGAGCCGTTAAAAGTTTGCTATGTCTCACAGCTAATGCAAAATCATTGACTCAATAATCATCAGTTAACTCTTTGGCCAAAAGACGGTTAACATGGCTAATAACACAAATAAATACTATCGAGGATCACATGATGGATCTTTACCTTCGGCTTGGCGTTTCTCCTCTTCATGTCTTCTTTTTAATTCCAAATTAAAATCTAAAATAATAGAAACATGGTTTCAGGTAATGGGGAGAAGTGTGGTAAATTCTTTAATAGTTTTCTTATTTCTCTGCGGAAAACTATCTTGTGGTACGGGTTAGAATTGCCTCAGTTTCTAGCAAGTCTCCACAACACAGATTTTTATGGAAAATAAGTAGAATATCCTTTCATTATCCTTGTTATTCTTCTTATTCGATACGATTATAACACACTACCAACCTTAAATACCTGTTTAATCTTTTTATTTAATATTTATAAACGGCCGTCTCACGTTGTATTTTCTCATGGGGCTTTTCATGTTGTATGTGCGTACGGTTGTGCATTATTTTTATTAGTATTGTTATTATTATTGTAATTATTATTCATTACCTGTGCCTGTTGCGCTGTGATCACATATTGTGGGGAAGAGGGAACTGGTTGCTATGCTGTTTGTGGTTCGTTTATTTCCTATTTTGGTTTCTTCATTGTTAGTTACTCTTCCTCTTGATGTCATTTTTGATGAGGGTTGTCGGTGTGTGGGCTGCGCAAGGCCTTGTCTGGGTTTTATTATGTGTCTAAATCGCGACGGAAGTACGGGCGAGGATTGTGGCCACGTAAAATCGATTTAAGCCCCCCAGTGGAAATCATTCCAATGACCGTTCCAAGGCGGTTCTTCTGTGGTGGTTTATTTATGGTGTTGTTTGTTACTTACTGTGTGTATCACTTGTGTCTTTTTATTTTGGATGGCCATATGGCCATTTTGTGGGATCACTTGTGTCTTTTTATTTTGGATGGCCATATGGCCATTTTGTGGTCGCTTAATGTTTGTGTTTCTTTCCCTTTGGTGTCTTTGATGGGTGGAGTAAGTTAATTGTATCGATTCCTGATCTTTGTTTTACTTCTACTTTTTATATACGCCGTTCCGGTTTGATTTCGAAATGCAGTTTTGGACTTCAGTCTCTTCTGCGGCGAGGTCTGTCGGGACCCGTTTTTTTTAGTGACTTTGTATATAAATTCAGAAAAAAATATGTGCTTGCAGTGGCTTCGGCAACCGGTTTCGTGGGGTCTTTCTTCAGTGTAGGTGGACTGGGTGCAGCATGTGTGTTGTGCGAATGGCAGCATGTGTAGTGGTTGACCTAGTCGCGGTTGGCATCTTTTCACGGATCTTCTGCCGCGGTTTAATTTTGCTATGGTTTGTCTTTTAGTGTGTGTATTGCTTGTATCTTTTTGTTTTGTGTGGCCAATTGGCCATTTTGTGGGAAAGTAACTGTCCGTCGTTTGGCTTTCCGCTATTGATGTTTCCATTTGGGTCAAGTTATTTCATGTTTGTGTTTCTTTCCCTTTGGTGTCTGTGATGGGAGCCGTGGGCTATTTGTTAGAAGCTCTTTAAGGGGAATTAACAAATAATTTGTCTAAATCGCGACAGAACATAAAGGCGAGGATTGCGATTTAAGCCCCGAGGGGAATTCGTTCCAACGCGGTTCTTCTGTCGCGGTTTATATTTGTTATGTTTTTTATGTTTGTCGTTGTGTGTGTGTGTGTGTGTGTGTGTGTGTGTGTGTGTGTGTGTGTGTCGCTTATATATTTTTGTTTGTTTTGGATAGCCAATTGGCCATTTTGTGGGAAAGTAACTGTCCTTTTTGCTCCGCTATTGATGTTTCCATCAGAGTCTTGTTATTTCATGTTTGTGTTTCTTTCAATTCGATGACTCTAGTGGGAGTTGTAGGTTAATTGTATCGATTCCTGATCATTGCCTTCACTTCTATTTTGTAATCTTTGATTGTGGCTTTTCCTGGGCATCTATTCCTATTATTTTTGAAAATCTAAGTATTTTTCTTCCGGCAGCCGTTCCTCTGCATTTTCTTACACGTTTGTTATTATCATTCTTTGTCTTTGCATGCATATGCTGTGATTATCATTACGAGAACACGCCTACAAATACATTGTAAACTTTACCGCCGAAAGAAAAAATGAAAATTTTAAGATAAAAAATTGTGATATTTTTCTTATTGCTGCTCAAAATATACATTGTGGGTATTCGTTAGAACCGCCTTCTCGAGGCGGTTCTAACGAGTACTCACAATGTATGTTTTGAGCAGAAATAAATAAATAATGAATACCCATGTAAACCCAGATTTACTATATTTACAGATTTATTTATGTTGTTATTTGTTACTTACTGCGTGTATCACTTGTGTCTTTTAATTTTGGATGGCCATATGGCCATTTTGTGGGAAAGTAACTGTCCATATGGCCTTCCTTTGTTTAGGTTTCCATTATGGTCTGGTCGCTTAATGTTTGTAATTCTTTCCCTTTGGTGTCTTTTATGGATGGAGTAAGTTAATTGTATCAATTCCTGATCTTTGTTTTACTTCTACTTTTAAGGGGGTCAAAATTATAAAGGCGTGTTTTCGTGATGTATATCATTAGTTTGGATAGCCTGTTGGCCATTTTGTGAGAAGGAAACTGTCCTTTGGCTTTCCGCTTGGGATGTTTTAATGCCGGTGTAGTTGCTTTATGTATTTCTTTCCCTTTGGTGTCTTGTCTGGGAGAATAAGGTAATTGTATCGTTTCCTGTCTATTGCTTTCACTTCTGTTTCGTATACGTTACTCAGCGTAGACGCACGTGTTGCTTTTGTTTTGTATATTATACATTTAAACTGATTTAGAAGCAATGTAAGCAGCTCTTTTCGGCTATCATAGTGATGTTTACATTAGGTTCAATTACTTCATGTTCGTGTTTATTTCCCTTTGTTGTCTCTGGTATTTGACCATAATTGTGGATTATCTTGATCATTGTCTCCACTTTCATTCTGCTTCTGAAGTGCATTTTGTTCTGTCTGTCTTGAGGAGGAGGAAAACCAGGGTAGTTCTCTGCTTTGTTTGTTTGTTTGTTTGGTTGGTTGATTTGGGGTTTAACGTCCCCGTCAACACTGTATAGGTCATTATGGAGACGTTGCTTCCAATTCTGTGGGATTTTAGCCGACATTGAGTTGAAATGACAGCTCAAGCCCTGTCGCCCAATTAAACCAATAAGGGTTATAAGCATGGACGGTCCGACCTGCACCGCTTTGCCTGGGCAGGCTTAGATCCTCTAAGCGGTTTAACAGTACCCATGTGCGATCGGTTTCAGCTCTGTGTTGAAGCATCATGTAGCCCATCTATTTCTTCTGGCCCGAAACGGGCGGGGGCCGGTAATTCTCTGCTGTGCAGTAGGGAATTACTCTGTGAAACCACCGCGACCTGGCCGGATGCACTGTAACCATCATACATGCTTGTAAGTACAGTCTCTGTTGATATTTTTTATCATCCAACATTTTTACGCTAACACGGCTCCAAGACGCGCAGCAGAGGTATGTAGCTCAATTATTGTAATGAAAAATCTTATCGGTATGCAGTTGACCGGGCCACCTTTACCCATTGTAGATGATAATCCACTGAACTGGACATAAGCAAGATTTCAGAATGCGTTGTCTGACTGAAGACTTCAAAATAAGCAAATATATCATTTAGCCATTTTCTAAAAAGATTTCTAAAAATCGCCCCACGATAACTCTTAATTTTGAAATCGGCTCCTGCTCTGTATGTGAGACGGACTATTCTGTGTACCACAATAATGCCTGTACCTACCTGACTGGTCATCTTCGCTATCTCCAAACTGAAAACCAAACATATGAAAACGGTAAAAGTCATTCTTGTGAAAACATTATATTCATTTTTCTTGCCGAACCACAATAACCCGTATCCATTACGCAAACACGCCTGTACAAATACATTGTAAACATAACAGCCAAAAAAAAAAAAAACACGAAATTTTTCAGATGAAACATTGTGATATTTTTCTTATTTCTGCTCAAAATGAAGATTGTGGTGCTCGATAAAACCGCCTCATCGAGGCGGTTCTAACGAGTACCCACAATCTATATTTTAGAGCAGAAATACGAAACATAGGGTAGACCCCTGTAAACCCTAGTTTTACTTTTACTATATAAAAAAGGGGTTCAAGTGGGTCAAAAATATAAAGGTATGTTTTCGTGATGCTTATCAAAGAAGCCAGCTGACCAGGCTCTTTATGGTGCTTCATACAGGCTGCAAATATCGAAGATTGCATTATATCAAGTAATCTGATTGGTTGAAAGCCAGAAATGTCTGTGGCTAAATTGCAACTTTACGGAATGTCTATTGGATAACATCTCGTTTAGGTGGTTTTAAGATGTGCCTACAATCAATATTTGGTGAGAAACAAATATATAATAACGTTTCCCCATGCAAACCACGACTTTTCTATTTGAAAATGTTGCCCTTAATTTTTTTGTTAACATGTCTTTTCTGTCTATCCAGAAAAACAATCAATTTGCTCAGGCATGCCAACTGATTAGATTTTTCCTTATAGAAAAACATACCATAGGAAGTGTTAAAATAAACACAGCAATAAGAAGACAAATTCCCCGAATCATAAACCTTATCTTAAGCCTAAGAATTGACAACACTCAAGAGAAGTACCTACAGACGGATGGATGGACGGACGGGCGGACAGAAGGATGGACATAGATAGATAGATAGATAGATAGATAGATAGATAGATAGATAGATAGATAGATAGATAGATAGATTGCTAGATAGATAGATAGATTGCTAGATAGATAAATACTAGATAGAATACATAAAAGTTTCAAGAACTTAAACGCGTCGAAATACTGGGCTGGTCACATCGATGTATATTCTACAAACCATACACAATATTGCTACTGATTTTCTAGTCTCAATACACAGCATTTTTAAACGATTTAAGTCAGAATACTTGTATTTTTATGCGTTCATGTGTATGATAAAATCCTGTGATTGGTTTTCTTTTTAAACTTAACACATTTTTATGTTGTAAATGATTTAACAAACTGAAGTCGTATATCAAACAGCACCTGTCCATACAAGGGGCTTAGAAAACAAAGAAAAGTCAAAGATTGCAGGTGGTTATTTTAAATTAGTTCGACTACATTGAATGCCCAGTGTCAAGAAATGTGCACATTTATAATGAAATCAGCGCCAGGATTGCAAAGCTAGTGCAGTATTTGGCCGAAGAAATGGAAGTGTTTGGGATCGAAGCTGAAAGTCTACAGAGCTTAGGTGTTGCCAACACTATTATATGCATGCCAAATTAGGACAGTTTACCATGGCATACCAAACGACTGAACCACTTCCAAGCAGTCTTAGAAAACTTTTAATTATTCAGTAGCAAGACAGGATTCTATACATCTAATGTTGAAAAGGCAGAGAAGCAGAATATACATAAACTTCTGAAACTGGCATAATTAAGATAGACTGGTTATGCTATCAGACTGCGTAAGGAACATTTACAAAATAAAATCATCTCTGGAGAACTACCGGGGCGCAATATCGGAAAACGGATACAAGAACACTCTTTACACCTTCTTCAGGATTTGAGCATACCAAAAGTATGTCACTCATGGGAACACAATGCACAGGACCGAGCAAAGTGGTGAGTCCATATCGGAAGTGTTGCGTATGAATATGAGGCAAAAAAGAATAAGCGAAGCCGAGCAGAAACCTGCTCAGAGCAAAATAGGTCTAAGGCATCACAAACACAGAGCTGTCTTTCTGCAATATGCAGTTTAAAATAAGCTAATCAGCCATAACAGTTGTTCTTCACGAATTCAATTTAGTTTGACCATTGTCCGATATGACAGACAAACTAAATAAACTACAGATATTTGTTTTCGTTAGTTATACCTCAATTTCTTCTGGTACAAGACAGAGCCAAGTAATTGAGACAATTCTAAGACACACTCACAATGTACGTAAATGTTGTCAAACTTAAAAATTAAATGGTGTATTTGAGTATAACTGACCCCTCAGCAAACACACAATTGTTTTCTCGTTTTAAAAATGTGGTGATCGTGGATCTTATGTCACCCATATGTTTGCTAAAATGCTTATTGGCAACAATCCGCCCACAAGCTATATCTAGCATAAGTGAACAAAATATCTTAGGTGTTCATCAATACAGTTTTTACGCGAAATGATATAACTAACGGCATCGTGTATTACCTTGAAAGACCTGCTTGTTTTCGTTCCATCGTTAGTACCGGTGTCATCTAGAAATATAAAAACAATCTAAATGGAAGCCATTATAATTGAAAAAAAAATAAATAGGTTCCTCCCGATTTGAAATAAACATCCATGCTCCATCCATTTGAAATTGAATTCGAGCCTGATTTTTTGGCTGCACATTAAGTTTTCAATTGCTGCAATTTTTAAATTAATGAGCAGGATAAATCACAAATATGTGTTTGCAATTTACTATTTAGAAGCAACTTAATTTGGTTTATCATATGTCTTTGCGTCTGAGAATGTAATAACACTATATAATAAATTCGAGAATCCACTACTGGATTAAATAAGCAAATCAGTTAGATACACCCCATAACGTTACATCTAGGACGTTCTAAATGACGTAGCGTTTACTAATAGTTGAATATTGACATCTCGGTAAAAAGTCGTGAATAAAATGCGTGCTAAATGTCATATGATAAATAGAATCCTGATTCGTGCCCATGTATTTTAGATGAATTATACTCGTGGAGGAAAAGGCATAATATACTCGGCAAAGGCTCGTATTCTATCCATTTCCCTCAACTCGTTTAATAAATTCAATAATACATGAACACTCTATGTTATCAACATGTTGATAGGTCCGTGTTATGAATACCCTTGTAAACGCAAGCTTATATAGACATTACGAAAACACGCCTACACAAATACATTGTAAGCTTAACCGCCAAAAAAGTGAAAATTACTAGACGAAAAGTTAAGACATTTTTCTTAAAAAATAAAGTATACCCCTGTAAACCCCAGTTTTACTATATAAAAGTTGGGTTCAAGGGGGTCAAAACTATTAGGCGTGTTTTCGTGCTATAACAATTTTTATAAGGGTATATTATTACCTTTTTCTTGTTTTGATTTATGATCAAAAATTGATTGTGATGACTCGCTAGAACTGCCTCATTGAGACAGATCGATCCAATGCTCACAATCTATATTTGCCGCAAAATAATATTAATATCAAACACTTTTTTTAGGTTTTACTGATATTGATTTATTGATCAAATGACTGAGTTAGTGACCTTCGGCTGGACCTACTATTCTGTGTGTTGTAAATTATATTAGAACATAGAGTGAAGGTTTGGCCCAAAGAATAGATTTAAACTCTTCGGTGGTTCTAATGTTGTTTATTGTAAATATAGCTTTGTCGGATTTTCCGACGGGGCCCTTCATGTTGTAGGTGCTTTGGGTTGTCTGTATCATTATTATTATTATTATTATTTAGTCTTTTTTTATTTATTGTGCCTGTTACACCTTGATCACCTCTTGTGGGGAAGAGGGAGCTGGTTGCCGAGCTGTTTTTGATTTGTTTTTTCCTAATTGTTAGTTGCAATTCCTTTTTTTTGCCATTTATCGGCTGTGATATTTTGGTTTTGGCTTTTCCTGGGTGTCTGTTTCTGTGTTGCTTAAGAATACAAAAGATCGCACTTAGTTACACTGGTGTGTTATCCAGTTGTAACTGTGAGACCAGGAATCCATAGGCTTATCTTAGAAAAATGATGGTTAAAGCAGATGGCTTGGCTTTTTGTTTTCTAGAAAAAAATAACGAACTCATTATCACTGGGTTTTACAGCTATAGCTTTAAGCCTCTCTCGGGTCACATGTGAGAAGCCAAGATCTTCAACGGTGGTCATGTGTTTTCTCTGCATACAAAATGTACATAATGTGATTACATTCCTATGCATACCGAATTGAAAAGTATTAAATATAAGCCAGCACATGAGAGAAGGGTAAATATTATTTAAGCGACTGGCAAGGAAGATAAGTTCTTATCGCTTCATTCAAGCACTCTTGCATCTAGCTCTATTATTTGGCTGCACACGCATTTATTGGAGCATTGTATGGACGCTTTTCTAATCAATCACTTCATATTATAAAACACCTTTATTTTCCAGAATCTTTCCTTGTGGAATTGTCGGTAGAGGCTTTAACATTGTTGTCTCCCTATGTAGTTTTGGCATGATTTCATGGCCACGACCAACGTCTGTAAAACAATAGAGTATAAACAAGGTTTACTTACAAATTTTGACAGAAAAATTGGATAATGTATCGGAATTTTAATATCTTATTGTATTTGGTTTAAATCAAACAATTGGTCAGTCTGTCTGACCGGTTCTGCTACGGAAATAAAAAGTTGTTGAATCTTTCTTTTAAACAAGGTAAAAAAGAAACTGAGATCTGTTATTATAGAGCAATTACCAGTGAAACGAACCCTGTACAAAACAAATTGTATAAAGACGAAATGAAAAAGTTACTCTCCTTCTTTGAATGTTCATCTAATAACATTAATGCAACATCATTTTTAATAAAAAATAACCAAAGTTATACCTTTATTATATTTAATATCTTTATTTCATATATAACATGACGGGATAGCACCTGGTTGAGGTTGAGTAAGAAGCAAGATGCATCTAAAATGACCAACCACGGTCCCAAGATGTAGTCTATATTAAACAAGTTCCATAATGAGGTTTGAAAGCATTGAACAATATATACAAGATATGATAAAAGCAAAACCAGATTGACCGAGTTCTTGCTTTTTTTTATTCAGGTTCACGACCAACACCCTCACGTACAGTATTTGTGAAGTAAAAGGAATGAGTACCCTTCCAAGGTTGATAAATGTCAAACAATTATGTTCCTTTTTCAATAGTGATCTTCATCCCATAATAGACTTCGTTGTCTGCTGGTAACTTTAAGTCATTTTTGTAAACAGTATGGCTGTTTGTTTGTATGCTAAAATAGCTTAAGTGTGCAAGTAGATAAAACATGCGACATAAAAAATCGGCATTTTCAGAAGCATTTTCATGGCATTATAAGGGTTAACATTTCATAAACTATTTCATTTGTATTATGATAACGTGTCTGTACCCTGAGTTGCTTTTGTCATGCTCCGCAGCATAAACAAGCATTTTGAACATTAATGTGTCTGATAATATTTTGCGAATATCCTTCTACGGCTTTGAGGATTAATTGTAGACTGGTAAAGTAAGTGCCCGTTTGACTTTACGCTGTTTCCATTAGGGTCTAGTTATTTCATGTTTGTGTTTCTTTACCTTTGGTGTCTCTGATGGGAGCTGTGGGTTTACTCATCGATTCCTGGTCATTGCCCTCACTTCTGTTTTGTAGATTTTCCTTAGAGCCGCCTCATGTAGTTCATGAAGAACAAAACTACTTTAAATAATACACGGCCTTGTAAAACCAATTTTCCTTACAACCAAACTCGGGATCACAAAATAGAAGTGGAGGCAATGATCAGGAATCGATACAATCAACCCACAGCTCCCATCAGAGACAACAAGAATGTTTAGGAAATGGACCTGTCAAAGTGATAATTATATAAATGACCAGAACATTTACCGTCAATGTTTCTGCGTCGCTTGTGGCTGTCAGTGTCCTTCTTCTTCGTCCAACTATAATTAATAAACGTGATATGACATATAACCAATAGAGTACCAAAGGTACTGAAATGACAAATATGTGTCAAGAAAAAATAATATGTGTCAAGAAATAATACGCTACCACGAGTGTCACAAAATGGCTCGAATTTTATTTTCAACGCTTATCTTGCACTTCACTTACAGTATCAACAATTGAGTGTTTATGTAAACATTAATATAAAAATAGAAGTGAAGGCAATGATCAGGAATCGATATAATTAACCCACATCTCCCATCAGAGACACCAATGGGAAAGAAGCATAAACATGAAACAACCAGACCCTCATGGAAACATCAATAGCGGAAAGCCAAAAGCACATTTATTTTCACAAAATGGCCAATTGGCTATCTTAAACAAAATAATATAAGCGATAGCAAGAAACCACTGAAATGCTGGAGCAAAAGAAGACCAACAGTTAGGTTCCGATGGGTCGACCAGAGACAGAGCATCAGGTACCAACCAACATTACATAAAATTAGATGCTCTCTAATTCTCAGTAAGCCTTTACGCTGGAACCGTCATAGAATATGAGGCCTGAACCACCGGCCTGCAATTAAAGTGGGAAGCAAAGTTGTCAACCGTCGTATAGCATTTATGTTGTACCTTATCGCTTTATATTGAAGAATGGATTTACGAAATCGGGTGCTGAAGTCATTGCATTTATATTTTTTTTCTGAATCTATATTCTAAGTTACCATAAAATTTGGGTTCCGATATATCTTGTTGCAGAAAATATTTAAATCCAACATTTAATTTTGAAATTAAATCGGAATGAAGTTTCTCAAATTTTGGAAAGGCTTTGCGAGGTGTATGACACCGATAACCCTGATCAATGTAAATCCAAAAGCGAGGTCTCGGTGTGTGTGTGTGTGTGTGTGTGTGTGTGTGTGTGTGTGTGTGTGTGAATTCGGGTTTAACGTCGCTTTCAACAATTTTTCAGTCATATCACGACGGTGTCTGGTTGCGACAGGGAGCTCAATGCTCACTTTTATAGTGCTGCCTCACTGAAGTATCATGTCCCAGACACATTACATGATACCACACCCAGTCACATTATCCTGACACTGGGTCGACCAGTCCTAGCTCTACCCCGTAAATCTGAGTGCCAAGCGAGGAGCAGCTAGTACCATTTTTAACGACTTTGTTATGTCGCGGCCGGGGATCGAACCAGTGACCTCCCGTTCCCCAGAGCGGACACTCTACCAACTGAGCTATCGGGGTCTCGGTATCAGAAGAATTTGATTTATTTAACTGAAGTTCTGGGGTGGGGTGGGGGCACGTTCCTGTGCTTCTATTGATAGTATTCCTGCATAGGATCTGGAAGCATCTGATTGCCTAGGGGCAAACAAATTGCTCATGGTTACCCCACGCTTGTTCATTTTGATAGGCAAGTATGATCTGTTCATTCCGGGAACTGAACTATGAACGGACTGACTGAGCGACGAACGAATTAAACGAATGCTTGCATTCAAACATGTGCGAGAAAATGTTCTAAGCTATCAAATAAATACGTCTGACTGAAAAAGAAACGCTGTGAACAAGCTTCACTAGAGTTTGCGAGGAAACATAAATCAATGGCGATGTTAGCAACTGCCACTGTAAATGCCTGTATCAGCTCAGAATGATGGAGAGAATTTGTCATTAAAAAGTCCGTTTTGCGAGCAAGTACGCTAAAAGCAAACCATTGTTAACCCCCATTTTATAAGGAGAAAAGAAAGCGTTACAAAGGTATTCTTTTATTTTCTCAAAATATACCTTGTCTGTAGTCGTTAAAACCACCTTAAACAAGCTGTTTTAACGGGCGCCAATGTTAAAGCACAACCTAGGGAAAATATACCCATTATATTATCGGGCAAATGAAGCTTCTAGACCATGAAAGGAATGTATTCACATTTGTCTCTTTCAGATGGATTCATCTCATGAGATTTATAATAAACGCCATGATTTTGATTTTATTATGATGGTAATATTTCCTTTCTTGAATGGTGATATTCCTTGTGCGACATCATACGGCGTTTTATATCGCATATAATTCGGTTGGTTTAAACATATTTTATTCGTATTCTACAAGTACAATACAAAGCAAATATGACTGAAATCATACAAAAAGGGATTCAGAAGAAAATCAGAGACTTATTTGAATCTGTTTCCCTAAACATTTGCGATAATACCATTGAATTAAATCTATATAATTGTCGATGCAAAACAGTAACTATTGTAAGTACAGAATTAGCGACTATGTTCAAAGCTATTTTGTAGCATTTTTACATACTAAAAATGGTTAAGGTGAAGGTAGCGTTGGAGGGAGGGGGGGGGGCTCCACGGGGAATCCATCAGGGTAAAAAATAACAAAGAAAAACAATACAGCTTCTGCCGCTCTCATGTAAAAGGTCTGAGACATTCAAATCAAAGGTGTTTTATCAAGTACCAATAAAACTATTTCTTCAAAGGCGGAACGTATAGGTTTGTCGTTCTGAAGGTTGGATATAACTTAGGTTAAGGTCGTATGGTTAACTTTGCGAGGTAGTTCTCTAAAAACAAAATAAGAGTAACAAACCAAAATATTTAGGTGTATTTGTTGGAGAATTACCGGTTCGGGAGATTATCACAGAAAAGGGCCTGGTTAGACAAGTAAACTTGCCGTAGATTTAAAAAAGACATATTCTAGCCCATCACTCTGTTCTCGGACTAACATCAAAAAAGGAAAAAAAAAAAGAAGTGAAAGTGTGTCTAATACGGTAGGAAATGATACGTGCATTCATCGCCTAATTATGGTTGGTTTGGAATCTTTTAGTTTTTAAAATAAAGTTATGGACAAGGAGGACGATTTGTTTGTTCTCGTTGTAATTTAGTGTTTGGTCACCATAAAGTAGAGTATCGAGAGTTGGTTGACAAAACTGATAAACTGATCTTAACATTTCTTCTCTAAAGTTCGCATATCGTGGACAGTGAAGAAGAAAATGTTCGGTGTCTTCGACGAGACCACATACACATAATGAAATTTTATTCGATCTGCATTAAATTCTTTTATTATTGTGAACACACCATTTGTAACTTTGTCTTGGAGGGCGCTGTAGAAAATTTTCCCTCAAAGTTAATGCTTGTTAAAGAGTAATCGTTCTTTTTCTTGTCAGCAAAAATTTTCGAGAAGTCGACAAATTTTGAAGAATAAAAATCGAGGAACATCGTGGGTTTGTGAAGAGATAAGTATTGCTTTTTTCTGTTACTGTGTTCACATGTCATAGATCAGGTAAGGGGGTTGGGTTCAGTTCAGTCCGTGTCCCTTGATGTCAGTATATACTTACCTCAGAACTCACAGGCCAGGTAAGAGTCATTTCATTTCAGTCAGTACCCATTGACATCGGTATATACTTACCCAAGCTATCAAGATGTCATGTTTATATACTTACCGTGTCTTTTCATATCTCTTCACGCGTCTGATAGATCTCAGGTGAGCCGTTTAGGCTCTTTTGGGAAACATGTCTGAATCGTGTACTTTTAAAGGTGGTCCTGATCTCTACTAACACTGCATGTCCCGTTATTTACTTATATGCATGTTCTAATGCATGGTTCAATGCACTTGACACTTGACCATTCAGTAGTGAAGTTCAATACTTTACTTGTTTAGAACTATCATTGATAGAAAATATTTTATATATTTTCAGAAATGTATCAACAGATCCCTTGTCATCTAAACCATCATCATCATCATTGATTAAACATCATTAAACAGCCTGGCTGTCTTGTGTTTACTGTCCAATGTAGAATCCTTCGGTGACATTTGGTGGCTAGTGTGGCATTGGACATAAGATATCTTCGCCGGTGACGTGCGTTTTCTAATACACAGGATAGAAATCAACAAAGGTATGGGATTTTACATTCCAAAAATAGCTGGTGGGCGGATCTGCTACCTATGCCACGTGATGTTAACTAATTAATATGCGTGCGCGCTCCAATGGAAAAGTTTCTTCTTTAGTGACGTCATTTCTAACTCTTGGTTTTGTAAACAAGCTGGTGTAATGGAAAACGTGTTTATATGTGGGCCCATATATTCGTTTTGAGGTGACTTGTCGCGCCTATGTGGATTCTGAATTACTACGGACGACGACAGCACAGACGGATGAGATAACGCGATTCCAT
Source organism: Lucinisca nassula (assembly GCA_963580285.1). Lineage (NCBI taxonomy): Eukaryota > Metazoa > Mollusca > Bivalvia > Lucinida > Lucinidae > Lucinisca > Lucinisca nassula. Next base: position 100,185,328 of record OY757016.1, read on the forward strand.
TCTACAGACTTGATGTCAGTGTTTGTGTCAGACATACCCGTCAAATTATTTTCATTTGACAATACATGTATATAGTTTTGTGTATACTGTTATTATTGGATATGAACTGATATTTTTGTTTGTAGGTAAGATTTAGTTTGTACATCATCTTTTGTATATATAAATATATTTTGTTTAATAATTGTACTTGTCATTCACTTTTGTTCACATTTTCATAATTTAGGTCGCGTTCGAATTTCCTTATAAAAGGAACTCTGCTCGACCATACATGAAGTACCTTGTCATTTTCATCTATTTTTTCATAAACATAAGCGCTATCTTCCTTTGGTGACACTTAGGTGAAGTTATTGTATTTGCACAATTTCGTTGACAGTTTGCCTGGCATAAGGGGTATTTTCTTAGGGTGGTATAGCAGCTGTCAGCCTGATTGTGTAGTTACTTCCCTTGAAAATACGGTTATTATGTAGAACGTTGACCTATGTCGCTGTATACAGGCTTGTTATATACACACACACACCACTAGTTTAGTCGTTTGCATGCCGTCTAATTTACCATCTAACCATGCCAATTTCATCCCTTTTCGTCGATATATGCCGAGAATGAAATAGAAATCTGTATTATTCGCCGTGGGTACAAAATCTATCATCGCTTGCGTCAGCAAATATTGATATATACTTTGTAACTGTACGCTTAGTGTAATTGGCAAAATAGCCGAATGGGCTAGTGATAGGACCACGATACAGTTGTCGGCGCAGTGGCGTAGGATCGAATCCCACAGAGGTAAGATTTTTTTTTTACATTTTTTTTAGGTGCTCCTTACAAATATTGTATTCCGATGGTTAGTATATTGGTATATTTTCTTAAAATTACGATTTGTGCGTATTGCTCTATCCTCTCCCCACACCCCGTTTATCATGCTACCGATACCTCAGTGTGTCCTATAGACCTGAGAAGAACCCGATCAGGCCGGTTGTGTGTTCTCGTGATTGTATGCTGTATTTTATGGAAATTTGCATCTTGTACTTTTTATGTAAAAGGGCTGCGAAATTTCAGGCATATATATGTTTCAGTGTAGGAGTAGGTTCGGCTCATATCTACGGAGGACAAAACGAGCTATAAGTGAAAGAAGAAACTATACATGTTCTTTGTCTATTTAGGAAAAAGGGGCTGCGGATTTTACTAACAGGCAAATATCTGTTTCATGGTAGGAAAAGGATGTTTGTTGTAGGTCCTGCTCATATCTACGGAGGACAAAAAGAGCTATAGCTGACACAAGAAACTATATATGTTCTTTGTCTATTTAGGTAAAACGGGCTGCGAAGTTTGCTAGCAGGCAAATATATGTTTAATTGAAGAAGAATATTGGTTTCAGGTCCTGCTCACCTCTGTGGAGGATGAAATGTGTCATAAGTAATATAACAAATGTAAATATACGCTTTATTGATCAAATCTCTTTTGTACTGGAACCTGTACATATTAAAGGAAGACAAAGGTGCCATGCATGAAAGCTGAATGCATTTATAATCTATTTGAAACGTAAGGCAACTACGGTGGACAAATGTGTCATACAAAGTGAAAACAAAGCATAGAGCCCTGTTTCGCCATCGTGTGTGTCTACGGTAATTATTTTTGAAAAAAAAAAAAAAAAAAATACAGGTTGACAATCGATTTATATGCAGGCACTGCTTCATATCCTTGTGACATAGACATTTTGTTTGCTTTAGGTAACCGCAATATTAAGAAAGCGGAAAAGAAAGCTTTGAAGATTCGATAGTTCCCTTAAAGACGAAAGTGAGAAAACAATAGTGCATTTATTCAGGCGAAACTGATAGATATTAATGAGCACGTGTATGTCTCATAACAACACGACAGTATCTACGGAGGACGAACGTGCCAACAAAGAAAAAAAAATAGTTACGGATCATGTATTAATAAATAAATATATATAGATATATGTAAATATTTATAATTGTATTTGTGAAATCTATGAAAAAAAAAACATACACTCCTCGAGGCTTGTCTTAAAAAGATAGATTCCTAAAATGGAAAAGAAGATACTTGAAAAGCAAAGACAGAAGGAAGAGGAAATGCAGAAGATCCTCTCAAGGGAAGCAGAGTATAGAAGAAGACAGGCACAGGCAATGGAAAGAGAGGAAAGACTCGTGAGAAGACACCAAAGGAGAATGGAAGACGAAAGACAACGCGTAATTGCTGAACAATGGGAGCACGAGGGGAGACACAGACAGGCGGCTGCAATAGAGGAAAGCATTTCAAGAATGCAGCTTAGAAAAAAGGAAGAAGAAGAACCGGGTGAGAAGTTTCCACAGTATCCAGAGCATGAATATGTGCGAAGAGAGGCCACTGAAAGAGATAAAGATCTATATGCGCGACAGAAAGAGAAAAGGGAAACAGAACCCCGAATGATTCCTGAAATATCCAGAGAAATGAAGAAACATACGACATTCACAGAAACCAGCCCCACATTCTTAGTATATGATGAAACTGGATTTAGTGAAGAAAAAGGGGCAGTAGGAGGTGTTGTAGATTCTTTGCAATCAGGCGCTTTGTTTTATGATATGACAGATAATGGAAGTGGAATAAGAATAAAAGATCTTACAGACAGTGCAATACAGAAGCAAATGCAAATGCTACAAAGCGAGCTTTGTAAACGAAAGGAGACTCATAGCTATTCAGCCGTGTTTAAAACGGGTTCTAAGGAAGACTCCCGTGGTCTACATGATCCCGAAAGTAGAGCAGACAGGCAAACATTGGACAATGAGGTAGCAAAGGTTAGATTTGGACAACAAGAGATTCAAAGGTATAGACAGAGTAATAGGAGTCATCAACAGGTAAGTGGTGATGACATGATTGGCAGGACACAAACTAAAACTTTGACTACAGATGGTAAGGGCAGAGTTTCTAAAGAAACAATAGTAAATGAGAGAGAGTATATATCTAATGCAAATAAAACAGAACTAAATCAGCATGGGTCGACTAGTCTTATACGACCACATAGCCGTGAGGCGTCAGAAGATCTTTCTATGGGCAACATAGAAGCTAGGTCTACTATGATCGATATAATTGACAAAGAAATAGATGAAATGGATAAAAGACTAACACAGCTCAAAGAGGAGAGCTACAGATTGAAACAAAGTCAAAGTTCTGATAACGCTGGTTATTTGAAATACGGAAATAATACAGAAACAGCGAATGATCAATTGAAAGGACAAATTAGGTCTGTGTATCATGAACATGACAAAATGAAAAGAGGTAGTGTTAAAAATATTACGTCAACTCCCAAGTTTAGTAATGAACAGAAAGGGGGTACTAGGTATGGAGGCTTTTGTGATGAAACGTGGCAAGGTTCACATATAGGTGCACGTGGAGATTCAGAGGCACATTCAAAGTTAGTGAATGAAAGATCAAAAAGAAATATCAAGGGATATTACGACCCTTATCATATGGGATTTAGAACTGAGGAAGATATAGAAGGAGGCGAGGTTCCTTATCCTGAAATGGAACATTTTAGAAACAGAGATGTGAGAGATATAAAATATACAGAAGCTCCGTTTGAAAGTAAAAATGATTCATATCTATATAGAGAAAGATATGATAATGAAGATTATGGAGATAGATTAGAGAGACGAGTCGCTGATGAAATAACGGCCAAAGAACATGAACCGGTCGAGCATGCGTTTATAGAATCTGAAAATAGAGATGACTACAGAGGTTTGATTGCAAACCAAAGAGAGTTAGCCAACTGTGAAAGATTAGAGGGCCTTAGACAGAGAGGTGAAAGATTAAAGGAACAAGAAATTGCATTGGATGTGAAAGAACGAGAATTAGTGAGAACACATGAAATCCTTACACAAAAGATTAAGGATCAAAGGAGGCCTCAAAGTTTAGTATTTGATGAAAAGGAGATTCTTCTACGCGAAGAACAGCTGAGAAAAAGAATAAATAGAATGGAAGAAAGAGAACGGGAAGTGAAACGTATAGAAGCTTCTTTGGAAGAGTTCAATGCTTCTGTAGATAAAGATAGGGTTAAGGTAGAGAGATGTGCCCTGAATACAGATGATATGCATGCGACATATGAACTGAAAAATAATAAGGAAGAAGAGCTTCAAAAACAATTATTGAAAGGGACAGATACTTACAGCCTCAGAAGAAGTTCAAGAGTGTCTGATGCTGATACCAACGCAAGAAACGAGAACACACGTTCATGTTCACTTAAAGAAGATAGGCTTACTGAAGAGAAACATTTCTTTCCGAAGTTTACCCCTTTCTCTGGTGAAGATCCTAAGCCTAAAGGAGAAGCTTCATATGAAGAATGGCGATACGAAGTGAAGTGTATTCAGCAAGATAAGACTTATTCTGACCATATTATCGGACAAGCTATAAGAAAGTCACTCCGAGGGCAGGCAAAAAGAGTTCTTCTACCGATGGGTATTTCGGTAACCATTGATGAAATAATGGAAAGGCTTGAAAGTGTGTTTGGCAATGTTGCCTCGGGCATGAGTATCTTGCAAGAGTTTTTCACAGCAAGTCAGAAACAAGAAGAAACAGTGGCTGCATGGGGTTTGCGATTGGAGGAAATTATGCAAAAAGCTATCTATAAGGGCCACGTGCACGAAGATGAAAAGAATGATTTGTTAAAAGACAAATTCTGGAGATCTCTTCGAAGCGAGCGATTAAAGAATGCAACCAGAATTGACTTCAGGACAATTCCTGACTTCGAACAGTTAGTAAAAGCTGTTCGCACAGAAGAGCTCTCCATGAAAACTAATGCAAGTGCACAACACCAGGCTGTAACCTCGAACCTCCCTAAAACAGAGGATAGGAGAGATAAGAATGGTGATACAAGGGAGGACCTTATATATGAAACCCTCATGGATTTGAGGAAGGAGATGAGACAGTTTAATAGAAGAAGAGGAAATTGGAGACCGTGGAATCGACCACCAAACCAACAGCAAAATAGGCAACAACACCAGCAACAGGAAAATCAACCAGGTCAGACACAATCACATAATAGGCAACAGGATCAATCAATTATGCAGAAATCAGAAGAAACAAGTAAAAAGGATTTAAACATGTAGGCGTCTCCGTCGTGGGGCAGACCGGGGACAAGCGCCATTACAGCCCCAAGAATACTGACATGCTGTCAAAACTAATTGGAAAGAGCAATGAAACAACTATAAAAATAAATGGCATTGAATCTTTGGCACTTGTAGATAGTGGTTCGCAGATAACAACTTTATCGGAGGAGTTTTACAATAACATGGAGCCTCAACCTGAACTGTTATCGATTGAGGATCTGGGTCTGAAAATTGAAAGTGCAGGTGGACACGTCTTGTCTTACATTGGGGCAATAGCGTGCAGCTTACAAGTTCCTTTTCTAAGAAATCAATCAATTGAAATTGCTGCACTAGTACTTCCAACTACAGATTACAGTTTGGATGTTCCAGTTATAATAGGAACGAATGCTATATCTCGATGTAGAAAAGAGTGTGAAACAACTGAAGAAACTATTCCGGATCAGTGGAATAATGCATTTATTGCGTTACAACAAACACATATTGGTGTTGTGAAATCCACTAACAATACAACTTTACAGATTCAGCCAAATGAAATCGTAACAGTCTCAGGTTTGGTGAGAAAGAAGAAATTGGTGGACTCAGCAGTTACTGAGCATACACAAGGGGCATCGACAAGAATAGGCGTTTGTCCCCGGGTAGTCTCACTAGATAAACAAGAAAAATATCAGAGAGTACCAGTCCGGATTTACAACATGTCAGCTAAGGTACTCACCATTAAACCAAAATCTGATCTCTGTGAATTACATGAAGTAAAAGTTTTACGGAGTATTGAACCTCTTGCACCAAATACAAAGGAAGGAGCTATGAACCATCAACATATCACAAAAGGAGAAGACTCAGAAGAGAGAGTTGACAATGAGTTGCATTCAGCGATCAAATTGGAAGAATCATCCATAACTGGAGATCAGAAAGTCGAACTGCAGAAATTTCTTACGGGTTGGAAGGAAATTTTTTCTACAGGTATTACTGATCTAGGCAATTGTGATATTGTAAAACATGAAATTCATTTGCACAATGATACTCCATTCAAAGAACCTCACAGGCGTATACCACCAGCGTTATTTGAAGAAGTGAGAGAACATCTGAAGGAGATGCTGCAGGCAGGAGCAATAAGACCTAGTACAAGTCCATTCTCATCCAATGTGGTGGTCGTAAGAAAAAAAGATGGATCACTTCGCTTCTGCGTGGACTTCAGAAAATTAAATAATAATACAGTAAAAGATGCCTATGCTATTCCTAGGGTTGAAGATACTCTCCATCTGCTATCAGGATCAAGATATTTCACAAAATTAGACCTTCGAAGCGGTTATTGGCAAGTGGAACTCAGAGAACAAGATAAACCGAAAACCGCATTCCAAGTTGGGACCCTGGGCTTCTTTGAGTTCAACCGTATGCCTTTCGGCCTTTGCAATGCCCCAGCTACCTTTCAGAGATTAATGGAGCGCTGCATGGGGGATTTGAACTTGAGAGAATGCCTGATCTATCTAGATGATATTATTATATTTTCATCGACATTTGAAGAGCATCTAGAACGTCTTGAGGCAGTTTTTCTGAGACTCAAGGAACATAACCTCAAGTTAAAGGCCGAAAAATGTGAATTTATGAAGTCCAGGGTCACGTACTTGGGTCACGTTGTATCTAAAAATGGCATAGAAACGGACCCAGATAAGACAGAAGCAATTCAGACATGGCCAATACCGAAGACCGTCAAAGATGTTCGATCCTTCTTAGGATTTACTGGATACTATCGGAGATTTATCCAGAACTATGCGACAATAGCTAGGCCTTTAAATGACTTACTGGTTGGCCATTGCACTAGTAACAAGGCTAAGAAGTCGAAGTCTAAGAGAAAGAAAATCCCTTTCACTTGGACAGAGAAACAACAAGAGGCTTTCGACACTCTCAGGAACAAATTAATGAATCCACCAGTCCTGGCTTATGCAGACTATCGCTTACCATTTACGCTGCACACAGATGCTTCCAACACTGGACTTGGTGCTGTACTATATCAGCAACAGGATGGATGTGATAGGGTTGTGGCATATGCGAGTCGCAGTCTGAAGCCGTCAGAGATTAATTATCCGGCACATAAATTAGAGTTTTTGGCTCTTAAATGGGCCATTACAGATAAGTTCCATGACTATCTGTATGGCGCCACCTTTGAAGTTGTAACGGATAACAACCCGCTGACGTATGTGTTCACAACTGCCAAATTAAATGCAACAGGGCAGCGGTGGTTAGCAGAATTGTCAAACTATAACTGCTCAATTCGATACAGAAGTGGAAAACAGAATGCAGACGCTGATGGGCTATCAAGAAGGAAACAGGAGACAACCATGTTTCCAGATGTTCTGAAGGCCATATGTCATGCTGTAAACGTAAATCAAGAGCCATTCTCAGATATGTTAACAGAACCTGGTGGTATATCTTCGGGTATGAGCAAGGATCAAGATGTGCCGACGGAAATATTACAAGCAACAGCTTTGACAACGCAAGATTGGCATAAGGCACAGTCCACGGACGAAAGCATACAAATCTTGATCGACAGCTTGATCGAAGGGCATCCACCGTCTGCAAGGCAATTAGATAACAAACACATAGATAAGAGATATCTCCAAGTCTGGGGCCAATACCGATTAAGAGACGGTATACTGTACAGGAGAACGACAGTAAGAGCGGAAGCAATAGAACAACTAGTTTTGCCAAAGTCTTTGACTGATACAGTTTTCAGAGCGTACCATGACGACCTGGGTCACCAAGGCCGTGACCGTACAACCTCACTGATTCGGCGCCGGTTTTTCTGGCCAGGGATGACTCAGGACATTAAAAGCAGAGTACAGGTGTGCGAAAGGTGCATCAGAAGGAAAACGGCACCTTCAAAGGCAGCAGAACTTGTGAACATTACTTCCTCTGCACCCATGGAGTTAGTTTGCATTGACTTCCTGAGTCTCGAAAGATCAAAAGGCGGGCATGAACATATCCTTGTGATCACTGATCATTTCAGTCGATATGCGCAAGCGATTCCCACCAGAAATCAAAAGGCATCAACAACAGCAAAAGTGTTATATGAAAATTTCTTTCTCCATTATGGATTTCCGGCAACACTCCACAGTGACAAAGGGGCTAATTTTGAGTCCAGAGTAATTAAAAAGTTATGCGAAATTGCAAGTGTAAAGAAGTCACGAACAACACCCTACCACCCAATGGGAAACGGAATGGTGGAAAGGTATAATAAAACGCTAATGAACATGCTTGGCACTCTCACTGATGACAAAAAGAGTGATTGGAAATCTTACGTTCCAAGTCTGGTTCATGCATATAACGCCGCTGAACATGAAAGCACAGGATATGCTCCGTTCTTCTTAATGTTCGGGCGTCATCCAAGGCTTGCCATAGATGCATTCCTTGGACTGAAAAATGGTGCGGCTATTAACAGTGGTCATCCAGACTATGTAGACAGATTAAGACAGCGTTTAGAGTATACCTACAACATGGCATCAAAGGAGGCTAATAAGGCTGGACAGAAGAATAAGAAGTACTACGATCGAAATGTCAAATATCTGCGCTTGGAGCCTGGTGATCGAGTACTCATCCGAAATGTAGGTTTGAAAGGAAAACAGAAGCTAGCGGACATCTGGGCCAAACAACCTTATGTCGTTAAAAGCCAGCCTATATTAGACGTCCCTGTGTATAAAGTACAACAGGAAAACAACAGGATCAAGACTAAGTTGCTTCACAGAAACATGTTACTTCCTTTCAGTGGGCTACCTCTTCCACCAGATCCCAAACAGATGACGCCAAAGAAGAAATCTCAAGAGACAGTTAATTTACACATAGCAGAAGCAGAAGATGACTACCAGGCGGATTTGTCTAGTAGTTCAAGTGAACACACGCTTATGGGTAGGGAAAAACCTGTGCCCCGATACATAATTCCACAGAGAAGGGCACAGAGGTCAAATAAGCGACCAAACAGTAGTTGTGATTTGTTTTCGCAAGAACTGAAAGACACGGAAGAATTTTCGCCTAGATATGTTATACCACAGAGAAGAAACGACTGTACCGATAGTGAACAAGAAAGTAGTTCTACACCGTATTTGACAAATTACTCAACAGAGCATTCAAGTCCTGTCCCTGAAGAAAGAATAGGACCAAGGAGAAGACAACGACCACAGTGGATGAGATCAAATGAATGGCAAATGTAACATTAGATATGAACTGTTCAAGTAGACCAGAAACTAATTCAGATTGACAGTACAGAGAAAATAAGTTCAAGATGGTAAGATCGGCTAAACTTTCTTATTCAACCATCCTTTTATCATAATTTCACCTGTCATCATTGTTTTAGCTGTATAGTATTATGCTATATGTCCGGCCATTGTCCCAATATGACCTGACTTGCCATATTCAATATCTGTTATTTACCTATAGTCGTCATAATCATAAATATTCATTTCATTCATGATTTTATTAACCTTGACTGGTATTTTGTAAATGTCGGGACGCCATTTCCCAGTGTGGAGAAGTATGTCATAGATCAGGTAAGGGGGTTGGGTTCAGTTCAGTCCGTGTCCCTTGATGTCAGTATATACTTACCTCAGAACTCACAGGCCAGGTAAGAGTCATTTCATTTCAGTCAGTACCCATTGACATCGGTATATACTTACCCAAGCTATCAAGATGTCATGTTTATATACTTACCGTGTCTTTTCATATCTCTTCACGCGTCTGATAGATCTCAGGTGAGCCGTTTAGGCTCTTTTGGGAAACATGTCTGAATCGTGTACTTTTAAAGGTGGTCCTGATCTCTACTAACACTGCATGTCCCGTTATTTACTTATATGCATGTTCTAATGCATGGTTCAATGCACTTGACACTTGACCATTCAGTAGTGAAGTTCAATACTTTACTTGTTTAGAACTATCATTGATAGAAAATATTTTATATATTTTCAGAAATGTATCAACAGATCCCTTGTCATCTAAACCATCATCATCATCATTGATTAAACATCATTAAACAGCCTGGCTGTCTTGTGTTTACTGTCCAATGTAGAATCCTTCGGTGACACACATACAGCTCCACTAAACGTTTGTCATCCTTTTCTATCTGTTATTATCGAATTTATAGCCCTATTTTCAAAATACAAACTCGTTCAGCTTGACGTCGTTATTGCGTCGCATGGTGATGATTTATTCGTTAAGAATTAACAATTCCTTACGCATATTAATGTTCCAATTGGCAAAATATGATATTTAAATTTCATAATGACTACCTACCGCTTAATTAACTTGTCATTTCTAATTTAATAATTTATTTGCTTCAAATAGTGCTTGTATACCTTATAATTCACGCTGTGTCTGTATATTGTTCAGTGGCCGAGTGGTTAAGGCGCTCGACTACAGTCGAGAACATTCGGGGATCGAATCTCGTGCGTATTTGTTTTTTTTGTTTTTTTTTTCTTCTTCACATTTTGTTGTTGTTATTAATATTATAATGATTAGTATTATTCACTAAATTGGTATTAATGCTACAATCTATATGTATACATATTTTTTTTTTTTTTTTTTTTTAATACAAACAGTCATGATGATACAACGGTCATGGTGATACTAATTACATAGCCTATTGATATTTTTGTTGTTGTTTGAAAAACTGTTCTACTTTGGAACTCAGGTTTTATTCTCTCTTTTATCATAGTCAGCAGTTACAGTCATGCCGAAGAGGAAATCTCCTGGTAAAGGACCAATCTCCAAACGTTCTAGAGTACAGTCCAGAGCAAAAAAGTCCATTGCTACAAACCGCTCGACAGAGACAGTTACGGCGACAGAGGGTTCTTCTACATCCACTCCCATAGCAGACCAGGCCACTGGTCACCCCATGGTCTTTGCTGCAGAGCAGGCCACTGGCCTCCCCATGGCCTCTCAATCCTCAGGAAGTCCAAATGTGTCCAGCCCACTTGCAGCTCAACCGAGCCTTTTTGGGTCTGGTCTCCAGCTATCATCTCAAGTGGTCAATACTGAAGGTGAGCAGGATCCCATGCTTCATTACTCTTACCATGAACAAGACATTTTTATTCCAGATAACATTAAGAACAAAATTTGGAATGGGGAATATGTCAATCTTGCAACACTATTAAAACAGAATTTCACACAGTCTGCTTACAATGACATGAGTGGAACGCTTGCCATAGTGAATAATCAAATAACAATTAAGCAAGCACCAACAAGAATCAAGGTCCCTATTAATACTATTCAAACTTGGACCGATGCTTTCATTAATTACATAATCATTTATTCAGGAAAGCATAAGGACAAGACAATAGATTTATTAAAGTACATGACCATCATTAGGGGCGCGGCAATCAACAATCCCATTCATAAATGGCTGGAATATGATACACAGTTTCGTTTGAGAATGTCGAAAGAACCCACAAAAAATTGGGCCACTATAGATGGTCACCTTTGGCTGTCTTGTGGCTTGGCCGGGGATCTATCTGCTGTCGCACAAGCTGCTGCTCCTTGTTATGAGTATAATTTTAAAGGAGTTTGCTCCAGATTAAACTGCTCCTATGCCCATACTTGCATCAAATGCAAAGTTTCGCACCCTGCCTCCACGTGTGGCTTATTTCTAGAGTCTAAAAATCCATCTCCTGGCAGCCGTGGGTTCAGCAATTTCCGTCCGTATTCACCTACTCAGCCTGCTGACTACAACGTCCCTGGCCCAAGACTATTGTCAGCCAGATCATACACTCCATCACCGGCTTCCTTTCAGCAAGGGTTCTGTCCGCGTATGTTTCGACAACATTTGACACAACCATTCAGGCCTAATTTTCGTCCCCAAACCAGATTTATGGGCCCTAGGGCGAACACCTATTAAAGTTGACATATTGAAATCTTTGCTTGTTAGTTACCCCAAAAGACAAGATGCAGCCTTCTTGTCTGATGGTTTTTCAAAAGGTTTTAAATTGCAATTTGAAGGTCCAAGAATACCAATTGAATGCAAAAATTTAAAATCCGTTGTGGATAACCCGGAGATAGCTAAAGAAAAAATCATGCAAGAAGTGAACTTGGGTAGGATTGCTGGCCCATTCTCAATAAGGCCAATTTCGAATCTGCGCTGTTCGCCGATTGGCCTTGTGGAGAAGAAAACTGGGGGCTTTCGACTCATTACACATTTGTCACATCCACCAGGGCTCAGTGTTAATGAACATATTGATGACTCATTTGCTTCAGTAAAATATTCCAACTTTGATAACGCCGTTTCTATGATACAATCTTTGGGCAAAGGGTGTATGATCGCTACAATAGATGTAAAAAGTGCATTTCGGCTATTGCCGTGTTACCCGGGGGATTTCGATTTGTTAGGCTTCAAGCTCGGACATTCCTATTACATTGATAAAATGGCTCCAATGGGTTTGCGAATTTCATGTAGGGCATGGGAGGCTTTCGCTACTTTCTTGAACTGGCTTGTGGTGGACAGGTTTTCGAAATATGTGGACCATTACCTTGACGATTTTTTCTTTGCTGGTCCCCCTCAGGCTAACGATTGTGCGATGCTGATGTCACATTTTCAGGATATTTGTAAAGATGTTGGTGTTCCTATTGCATCTGAAAAAACCAAAGGTCCCACAACTCGTTTGACTTATTTGGGGTATGAACTTGATACAATTAAGATGCAGATAAGGATCCCGGGTGAAAAAGTCAAACAAGTTTTGGGAAAAGTTACAGAGGCTTTAGGGCGCAAAAAGTTAACATTGAAAGAACTACAGTCGTTAACAGGTTCTCTTTCATTTTGTGCAAAAGCCATGCCTTCTGCACGAGCTTTCATTCGCCGAATGTATGCAGCAATGAGCACAGCAACACAACCGCATCACAGAGTTCGTCTTACAAAGGGTATTAAGGAGGATCTTGCAATGTGGCGAACTTTTTTAACTCAGTTTAATGGGCTGTCATATATGCTTGATCTGCAGTGGACTTCGTCGGACACGTTAGGTTTACAGACTGACAGCGCTGGTGGCGCTGCATTAGGCTGTGGTGCTTATTTGCAAGGTGATTGGGTCTTTCTTAAATGGCCTTTGACATGGGTAAACACAGGTATTTTATTGGACATCACTTTCCTTGAGATGGTCCCTATTGCTTTAGCCGTTTGCCTATGGAAAGAGAGGTTTGTCGCCAAGCGCATCCTGTTTGCATCTGATAACATGGCTGTCGTTCAGATTTTGAATTCCAAAACTGCAAAGTCTGAAAGAGTGATGACCCTTGTCAGGCAGATTGTATTATGGTCCCTTCAGTACGACTTTATCATTAATAGTTCTCACGTCCGAGGCTGTGATAACCAATTAAGCGATGCCATTTCTCGTACACAGTGGGACAAATTCAAGGCTCTTGCCCCAGACGCCAAACCTTGCTCTGCGGAAATTCCCAGGGAGTTTTGGAACCTCTTGCCGGAGAAGTAGAGCGTCTTCTAAGTGCTTCACTGTCAGCCAATACGGTAAAATCTTACAACATTGCTATCGCCAAGTATTCTGACTTCTGCAAGGAACACGCCATAACGCTAGATTGGCCTACCTTACCTTTAGTCATAAACTTTATTGCTTGGTTATCCATTTCTGGCTACAAACATGCAACTGTCAGCTCATACATTTCGGGGCTGGCATTTTATTTAAAATTGAATGGCAAGGTTGATGTCACTTCTGCATTCATTGTAAGAAAAATGCTCAAGGGATTGCAAAAAGATCATCATTCGAAAGATGTAAGAGCTCCGGTTACCATTGACATGCTAAAGGTATTTCCAGTGGCTTTACAGAGTGTGGCTTCTTCCGATTATGAGGGTCTGCTTTTCTCGACTGCGTTTGTTGTAATGTTTTTCGGCTTTTTACGGGTAGGCGAAATTGCCATTGAAAAAACTGGAGGTGATGCGTCGAAAGTTATTCAAGTTTCAGATGTTTGTTTTAAGGAGCGGGAAGTGCATGTTATACTTAGGTATTCGAAAACGGATCAGCATGGTAGGGCTGTAACTTTGGTTTTCACCCCTTCTCTGTCAAAAGGAATATGTCCTGTTGCTCTTCTTTCTCAGTACATCAGGAAAAGGCCTAGTATCAAGGGTCCATTGTTTTGCCATTTTAGTGGTGCCCCGCCTTACCCGTTTTCAAGTGTCAGCCGTTCTAGCTAGGTGCCTGCGCTTTTTAGGGGTCACTAATTGCATCCGTTCTCATTCATTCCGCATAGGCGCTTGCACACTTGCAATTTCACAGAACATTCCAGAATCAGACGTACGACAGATGGGTCGCTGGTCTGCAGAAAGTACTGCATTTAAACGCTATATAAGGCTTGACAAAATTTCAGCATAAATCACAGAATCTGGGGGTGGGGGGGGGGGGCGTGCTTGGAAAATGATCAGGAAATTGCATGTTTTTACAGCATACATTTTTATTTAGTAATACTTTATACACATTTAAATAATTTCATGTCCATATTTTATCGTTTCATATTAACATTCGTTCATATGGAACAATTCTCCAGGAATCAAATGGTGCTTCATATACTTTTACAATAGCAAATTCACTGACAACCTTCTTATCAGTAAGCTAAGCATTTCAGGTCATTCCACGATCTGGATTGTTGGATCATCAATCATAAGAAATGCATTTCAACATGTTCGTCGAAGGCCAATGGGCAGGAATCTAAGTCTACAACGTTATGGGTTTTCAGTGACTTGGGTAGGACATGGTGGATTGAAGTCGGCGCAAGTGCTAGGCATAACTCAGGCCTTATTGAACTGGCAAGGTCCACCAAATTATTTTATATTGCATGTTGGTGGTAATGATATAGGTTGTATAACGTCTTTACATCTACGATGCTAGCTTAAATATATCTTTGAGTGCTTAAGGATCTTGATGCCCAACACTATATTAATTTGGTCAAGCATTCTGCCTCGACTTGGTTGGCGTTATTCTCATGATACAGAGGCTATGGAACGGGTGAGAGTTAGAGCTAATCGAGCACTAATCAATTTCATGAGACAAAGTGGGGGTAAGGCTATAAGATATCCTGATTTTCAAGATAAGGCACCGGGCTTGTTTTCAGACAGTTGTCATTTGTCATTTATTGGAAATGATATTTTTCTCAATACCATTCAGGGTGCATTGGAGACGTTCATACAAAATCCCGTTGTTCAAATTTATCCGTTTGACTAAAGGTACAGTTAAGTTTTGGCCATGGCGGTGTTCGGTGATTAATCAATTAGCCGAGGCGTTGATGGCGGTGAGCAGATTAGCTGTTTTACAGATAACCTGCTCATTGGCGTCACCTCGTGCCTCTTTCGCTTTGGAATCGTGCACGTTGATTGCTACGGCAGCATTCGACCGTCCATTTAGAAATTATAATATGGCTGGTTCCCCTCCATATTTTAAGGTAAAATGTGTACAGTGAAAGTAAGAGTTGAAATCATGGGACGTTGATTTGAAGTTGTTGATGCGTTGTACATAACGGCACATAATAATAGGACATGATGTTGATTATGAAAATGTTGGTTGATTTCTGACTTGAATCATGTGGATTGTTGCAGTCAACGTTTTTAGTTGAGTGATGACGTTGTTTCAAAGTTGACACTTTTGATTTATTGATTGATACAATTGTTGAAAAGTTGATTATGAAGCATTAATTCTAATATACTTATCTGATTGAATATTCAAATTGTCCGTCATGGCCAAATAAAAGCCAATCAAATTTATTTAGTTTCAGTTATTTTTCTGTTTATCTTTATGTTCATCAAGAATAATGAAATTTTATTCGATCTGAATTAAATTCTTTTATTATTGTGAACACACCATTTGTAACTTTGTCTTGGAGGGCGCTGTAGAAAATTTTCCCTCAAAGTTAATGCTTGTTAAAGAGTAATCGTTCTTTTTCTTGTCAGCAAAAATTTTCGAGAAGTCGACAAATTTTGAAGAATAAACCCTCCCGTTTTCACATATATTCCCTCCCTTATTTTTGGGGTTTTGTTGCTGCTGTTTGATTTTTATTTTTCAGGTGATATACAATTACGTGACCTAATCTCGTCATGGCGGACATTTCATGGTGGACAATATGGATTTTGACGTCGGGCGTCACCTCGTGCCTCTTTCGCTTTGGAATCGTGCACGTTGATTGCTACGGCAGCATTCGACCGTCCATTTAGAAATTATAATATGGCTGGTTCCCCTCCATATTTTTAAGGTAAAATGTGTACAGTGAAAGTAAGAGTTGAAATCATGGGACGTTGATTTGAAGTTGTTGATGCGTTGTACATAACGGGACATAATAATAGGACATGATGTTGATTATGAAAATGTTGGTTGATTTCTGACTTGAATCATGTGGATTGTTGCAGTCAACGTTTTTAGTTGAGTGATGACGTTGTTTCAAAGTTGACACTTTTGATTTATTGATTGATACAATTGTTGAAAAGTTGATTATGAAGCATTAATTCTAATATACTTATCTGATTGAATATTCAAATTGTCCGTCATGGCCAAATAAAAGCCAATCAAATTTATTTAGTTTCAGTTATTTTTCTGTTTATCTTTATGTTCATCAAGAATAAAGCACTTGGGACAATGTTTCTTGAGAAGAGGTGTTCGTTTAAGGAGCTGCATTTGGTTCTAAGCCGGCTGTGATAAATTTGTCCGAGACGTTTCCCTGCGTTGAAATGACGAGGCGTAGGGATTAAGTTAGTATTGAGTTGACGTTTAAGTGATGCTAAACTGGAGCTGTTTCTGATCTCCTCAGACAGAGAGTTCCAAGTTCTTATCGCACTTGGAAGAAAAGAATTAAAGTAGAGCTGTGAGTGACTGTGAATAGTTTGAATGTTGGTAGAATTACGAAGGCTATACGAAACATTTTCTCCCACTGTAGCTGGTAAGAGTGAAGATAGATATGCTGGAGAAATGCCATGATACATTTTGTAAAGCATAGCAATTTTATGTTTATTTCTTCGTGAGGCCAACGTGTCCCATCCAGTTTCAGAGTAAAGAAGATTTAGAGAAACCAGTCTGGTTGCCCCAGTAACTATACGTGCTGCCTCAATCTGTATTTTTTCAAGTTCATATGCTTCATACTGGGTGCAATTGTCCCATACCACGTCGGCATATTCTAGAAGAGGTCTAATGAACGAACAATAAATAGTCTGAAGTGATTTTCTATCAAGTAGAAATTTTAGTTTACGCATGATATTAATCCGATTCCATGCTTTTGATTTGATTTCGGCTAGGTGTTCATGCCACGTGCAATCACTAGAAAATATAAGGCCTAGGTGTTTATGAGTACTGACCTCAGATATTTCTTGAGTGTCCATGAAAATTGGTGGGTGGTAAGGTTTATTGATTTTACGAGAGAGCAAGAGAGATTCAGACTTTGTAGGGTTGAAGCTGACTAGCCACTTTTTTGCCCATTGCTGTATCCTTTCTAGATCATCATTTAAGAGGTGAGCAGCTTCAACCGGGTTTTCAACAATTATGTAAAGACTCGTGTCGTCTGCAAACAGACGTATCGTGCAATGGATATCTTCAACAATATCATTAATGTATACTAAAAACAAGAGAGGACCAAGGATAGAGCCTTGTGGGACACCAGCTTTAATTGGTTGCCAACTGGACGTGGTCCCAGGAAGAACGACTCTTTGTTATCTATCGCTTAAGTAACTGTTAAACCATGAGAGAAGAGAACCAGTTATACCAACGCTATTCAACTTGTGAAGAAGTCCTTTATGCCATACACGATCGAAGGCTTTGCTTACATCACAAAAGACGGCTCTTACTTCTTTGCCTACGTCAAGAGCTTTGCAGAAAGAGTTGTATATATCAATAAGTTGGTTAACAGTAGAATCGCCTGGTACAAAACCAGATTGAAGTGATGTGATAACTCCGTTGTCCCGAAAAAAGTTGAAAAGATATTTATGAACAAGTTTCTCAAGAACTTTTCCCACTGCACTTAAGAGAGAAATAGGGCGGTAGTTAGCTGGGTCAGAAGGTTCGTTTTTCTTGTGAATTGGAGTGATGTTCGCTAGTTTCCATGACTCAGGAAATTGGCCTGATGATAGCGAAAAGTTGAAGAGATCACAAAGAGGGATAGAAATTGAATTAGATAGTTCTTTCAGGAGTCTGTTGTTAATCGCATCGGGTCCTACAGCTTTGCCAGTCTGAAGGGACTTCAGACAGGTTTCAACTTTCGACGGTGACAGGTGAACAGAATGGAGGGTTTCATTTTGAATGTTATTTGGATTGCTTTCAGGCAAGTGTGCATTAGTTTCGTCTATAATAGTTTGTGAGGAGAAGAAAGTATTTAACACTTCCGCTTTGTCCATTTCGTCAGAATATATATTTCCTTGTGTGTTTAAGGGAGGGATATTGCTTGTTCGTGTTGGTTTTATTACATGTTTAAGTGTTTCCCACCAGTCTTTTGGACCTAGTGAACCATTGTTTAGTTTATCAGCCAGTTTTTCATTCATTTTTTGTTTTGAATTTCTTATTTCGTTATTAACGTGATTGCGAATTTGTTTATAGGCTTCAAAATTAGTGATGGATTGTGTTTTCTTGTATCTGCTGTAGTAACGTTTCCTTTTCCGAATGAGTCTTTTTATATTAGTTGTCAACCAATTTGGATCGGATGGTCTTACACTTACTATTTTATTAGGAATATACTTAGACGAACATTGGGTTCGCCAGAGTATCTAGTTATGTCACTGGCCCGAGCATTCGAATTAAATTAACTGTTAAACTTCTAAATTAGGATTATCGGTATCAAAGTCTTTTCTATTTTTGATTACATTTTGATCCAGTTTCAATGTCTGACTAAACTTTCTTCTACAACAAGGCCTGTCGGAATTTTAATTTTATACCGATATATATATATAAATTAGAAAAATATGCTTGCAATGACTTCAGTACCACATTTTGTAAAAAGAATATTCGATTCCAAAGGATTGGATACAACATAAATCTAACACGAATGACTGCATACGTGGGAGGTAACCCAGTCGTGACCAATAATTGTCTTCCTGTCTTCCTGAGAGCACGTAAAATCGATTTATCAGCCGCCAACTAACCATTAACGTGCTTTACTGATCGTTCCAATGCGGTGCTTCTGTAGTGGTTAATTTTTGTTATTGTTTGTCTGTGCATGTATGTACTGGTATTATTTTTCTTTATTTTGCATAACCGTTGCCTATTTTACCGTTGCTTCATGTTCATGCTTCTTTCCCTTTGGTGTCTTGGCTGGAAATATACCCATTGATCATTGCATTCAATTCTATTTTACATTAAGGGGAAAAGATTATAGCATAAACTGTCAAAAGTCAGCGGACAACTCAGAAAACAATACTCTTAAAAACCTATGATGCACTTATTAATATGACCCTCAAAAGAAGGTATTTCGATTGTATGACAGAACAAGGGCGAGGGTTGTGGCCAGGTAAAATCTATTGAAGCCCTACAGTAAAATGTTTTTACAGACCGTTCCAAGGCGGTACTTCTGTTGTGGTTTGTTTGTTTTATTTGAAGTTAAACGTGCCCGCCAACACTATTGAGTTCATTTTGGAGACGTTGCTTCGAATTGTGTTGGGGTTTTACCCGACATTGAGATGAAATAACATCTCAATATGTTCTATAAAAGGGTTATCCTTTGGAAGCAAGGAATACACCACAGAAGTGAAAAATATGGAGTGTACATGTTTTCTGGGCCAGAATAGCTAGTTTCGGCCAATAAGGCCTCATCAGTGACCCTCAGATATGGACGGTCTGACTTGCACCACTTTGCCCGGGCAGGCATGCGGACTGAACAAATTATTTGTCTAAATCGCGACGGAAGTAAGGGCGAGGATTGTGGCCACGTAAAATCGATTTAAGCCCCCCAGTGGAAATCTTCCACTGACCGTTCCAAGGCGGCTCTTCTGTGGCGATTTATTTATGTTGTTGTTTGTTACTTGTTGTGTGTATCACTTGTGTCTTTTAATTTTGGATGGCCATATGGCCATTTTGTGGGAAAGTAACTGTCCATATGGCCTTCCTTTGTTTAGGTTTCCATTATGGTCTGGTCGCTTAATGTTTGTATTTCTTTCCCTTTGGTGTCTTTTATGGATGGAGTAAGTTAATTGTATCAATTCCTGATCTTTGTTTTACTTCTACTTAGACCTTCTAAGCGGTTTACCATTACTCGTGTGCCGTCGGTTTCAGCTCTGCGTGGAAGCATCATGCAGCCAAATCTATTTCTTCAAGCCCCGATGGTCGGGATCTGTTTCTTATTGTTATAGTTAATCATTGCGTGTATGTATATGCAGACTTATCTGGGTCTTCGCTCTGCATTCTATGGGTGGATGGGAACCTAGTTGTCTTTTTCTCTGCCGGCGGGGATTTTTATCAGGCTGCGCGGATACGCGAGCTGATCCGCACGGCCTGGCCCCGGGGTTATAGAACTTTGTTCATGCTCCGGTCTGCTGAGCATTAAATATATTATGCTCATTTATATTGAAATACAAATGAAAGAGGCGGTTTTCCTGCTCAGATCAGCACAGGCTGTTATTTGTCCTGCACATAAATGTTAAAATGCCAAACGTTGGCATTGAGCATGAGGGGGTGGGGGTTGTCACCTCGGACCCTAATTTTGGTCATCGCATGCCTCACGTATTTGTGTTGCGTGAATTGCTTTGCTCCGGATTACTTATTGTATAATGCCGTTCATTTTTGTGTAACGTAGCTGACGTTGCATCACGTTACGTTTTTTGTGCGCGACGTCATCCCTGAAGAAGCCATAATGGCGAAACGTTGATGATAATATATGATAAAGATTATTTCGTGTGGGTGTTGATTTACTATACAAAATTATGCATGTACTACTAATATAATTGTTTTATTTTGGATGGCCGTTAGGCCATTTAATGGGAAAGAACCTGTCCTTTAGCCTTGTTGACGTTTTAGTTATTGTGAGGTTGTTTTATGTTTGTATTCAATTTTGCTGTGGCGTCTTAGGATGGGAGTTGTGACGTAATTGTAACGATTCTTTATCATTGCCTTCACTTCTGTTTTAACCCGGAGAATTAGATTAATTCCATATTTGTGGGTCAATTGCAAATATTGTATCGATTCTTTATCATTGCCTTCACTTCTGTTTTACCCCGGAGAATTTAAATAAATTTCATAGTTGTGGGTCAATTGTAAATATCCCTTTCAAGAAACATTATTGTGAATCCAAATGGCCTGGACTGGGAATTAACACATTTTGTACCGGACAGAATCTGCCTATTTACATGTATATATACAGCAGCAGTCCGTTCCAATTTAGAGCCGTGTCAGTTTGATTTTGTTTTAAAAATTTAGAAATTGCTGCCCGTGAAAACAGTGCAGTCCCGGATAAGTCTTCACCAAACGCTGCGTCTGAACTGGACCAGCGTTGTTTGCAAGTGTTCCAATTTGGGTTTCCCTATTGGATAAATCTGTATATGAACCGGAGCACAGCATTTCCTACAATTTACATGTGCTTCCAGCAAAGACACAGATCACCAAGTGCATCCATATAGTCTGACCAGAGACTTCTCTTGCAGCATGAAGGAGCATTGGCGCCTTAGCTATCCTTAGAGCGCACAACGAAGACTCTGATCAGCCTGCGCGGATGCGCAGGCTGATCTGAGTCTTCGTTGGGCGCACACGTAAATTGTAGGAAATGCTGTGCCCCGGCTCATATATTTCCTTTTTAGCATCTAATGGTCTGTATCTAAGGTCTCGCCCCGAGGCTCAAGAGTTTGGTTTAATGCATAAGGGTCGGGGGTTTGTGATGCTGTCAAATCTCCAGGGTACGCCCGCCGCCAAAACTATGGGGGTGGGGATTAATGGTTTTGTTTGTTTGATTTGAGGGTTAACGTCCCCGTCAACACTGTAAAGGTCATTTTGGAGACGTTGCTTCCAGTTTTGTGGGACTTTTACCTGACATTGAGATGAAATGACATCTCAAGACCTGTCGCCCAATAAAACCAATAGGGTTTATAAGCATGGACGGTCCGACACTCGCACCGCTTAGCCCGGGCAGGCTTAGATCCTCTAAGCGGTTTACCGGTACTCGTGTGCAGCCCATCTATTTCTTCAAGCCCCGATGGGCGGGGTCCAAGGGAATAATGGTATGCTCATGAAGTCTAATTACTTACTCATCATGGGCCAGACCAAGCTCTCTGTTGTCAATAGTTCTGTCAAAACCGAAGTCACGTGGTGTCCCTTTATCGTAAGTGACCATAGACTTTGGTCGACCTCCTCCTTTACCAGACGCGTTGCTCGAGAGACGCCTCCTAGAAGAATGTATATCATCTACTTTCAAACGATCTTTCACCGAGTCCATCGTGCTCTCTCGTTCCCGGTCTGCATCTGCTAACGCATCCGCTAAAGCAGGATTCTTTGCTCTGAAACATTGATGCTCATTATATGAGCGTGCCTTTTAATTGAATACAGCGAAATAGACTATTAAGGCCAGCTTAACTTAAAACTAGTTCTTCCTAAACGTACAGTTACATTTCAATGACGAATAACACTGACCCTTTGCTAAGTTCATCACGAAAACACGCCTATATAATATTGACCCCCACTTTTATATAGTAAAACTGGGGTTTTCAGGGGTTAATCTTTTTTTTTCTTATTTCTGCTCTAAAATATAGATTGTGGGTACTCCTTAGAACCACCTCGATAAGGCGGTTCCAACGAGTACCCACAATCTATATTTTGAGCAGATATAAGAAAAATATCATAATTTTTCATCTTAAAATTTTCAATGTTTTCGGCGATAAAAGGTTACAATGTATTTGTATAGGCGTGGTTTCGTGATGTTGATCTTGAGTCCCAAGGAAAGTTTTCCTATCATTCCAGGTATTAATATATTTTGGATAATTTAGGTAGACTTTCTTATTTTATCTTGAAACGATTTGTTATGTGTACTTACTAATAACGCATCGACTTGGCGATTCTATTGAGTACGCACAGTATACCTTTAATTTGTTGATCGAAAAATATCCCCGAATGATCGACCATTTTATACAGCAAAATGTGAGGTTTACAAAGGTTTTATTTATTACGATAACACTACCGTGAGACATAGGACATATTTTCACGTATCTAAAAAAGCTTCTTTTCTTATAAAAATCCGTGATTCTTTTTTTTTTATTTGTACTGCAGACATAGATTGTGGGTGCTCGTTAGAATTGGCTCATTGAGGCGGTTATAGCGAGTACCCACAACCTTTGTCTTGGAGCAGAAATAAGAAAAATAATGGAAACCCCCGTAAACCCCCAGTTTTCTCTATAAAGAGTGGGGTTTGGTGGGGTGTTCACGTGCTGATTTTTTCTTATTCTTGCTCAAAACGTTGAGTGTGGTTAGTCCCTTTGAACTGGCTCAATGTTTAATACAGAAATAAGAAGAATGTCACAATGATCTGATAACTGTCCTTTTTCTCTGAGAAAAGAGGTAGAATTTTCTCACCTTCTTGACAAAGAATAATACCATCGTTTCCTTGCCCCAAACTGCTGTCTTAGTAAAACATGTTCAATGCATTGCAACTACAATCTCAGCCAGCACGCAATAGCGGACTAATGTCGGGTCGACAGCGAAACGACGTTGTCACGTCGTATCGCTGTGGGCCCGACGTTGGTCCGAAATTCTTTGCTGGCTTGGATCTTGTACGGATTACAAACTGAGTAGCAGCCTTTTTGTATCCTTGATTAACTTTTAATGAAGTGGGCATTCTGTTTGTTATCAGATTGCTGTAAAGTGTCATTGAATCAAATGTATCCCGTCAGAGAGCAAATATAAGCCGAACTGCCGGTCAGTAAGTCAGCCAGCCAGTCATCCATTTTTCTATAAGTCAATTTTGCTTTAGATAATTGACTGTACTACTGAAGAGCTATGCATACGAGTGTGCCAAACAGTGGTCATTCTACACACCATCAACAAAGTAAGCATTCTAATAACCTAGACTAAATGAGTTTATCATATGTTGTCGCGTCTGAGAATGTAATAACGCCATGTAATAAAGTCTATAATCCACTAGTGGATTAAATATGCAAATTAGTTAGACACGTCCCGTAACGTTACATACATGACGTTATTAACGACGTCGCGTTTACTAAAGGCGGAACAATGACATTTTTATAAAACAATCGTGAATAAAACTCGTTTCAAATGTCATATGATAAAGAGAATCTTGTATTCGTGCTCATGTACTATTGAATTTATTAAACTCGTTGAGGAAAAGAGAACAAATGCTCGGCGAAGCCTCGCATTTTATCCCTTTTCCTCAACTCGTTTTATAAATTCAATTATACATGAAAACTCATGTAAGATCCTCCATATAACTGCCCTTTGGTCGGTCTCAACAAATATTAGATTGTAACAAATAAACGACGATATCATAACATCTTTGTCATTAGTATTTTTATTGTTACAAATTTAATTTTTCGGTTTCCACCATTTTCTATTGTTTTGTATTATTTTTTTCTTTGAATATGTTTCACCATACTATATTGGTGGTCCAAACTTAGGCTATGGATGTGGACGGAGATACCTTTGGCTTTCTGTTTGGTTAATTTTGGCACATGCAGTAGGTTTGATGGCATTTTGTCTGTTTCTCCTCTTCCTACTCACAATCACATGATAAATTAAGAAAGCAGAAAAAGGTTAGAGATCATTCCGACTTAATTGTATCGATTCCTGATCATTGCCTTCACTTCTATTTTACAATCGATTGTTAAAGTCTAATAATCTCTACATAAATGATTTTATATGTATGTCTTCATATCAGAAAACTAGTAATAGTTTTCCAGTATTACTCATATACGTCCACGAAACTGAACCTCTATATTCCAGTTTTACTTTAAGCAAGAACTGCAAGACGCTATTCCAGGTAAATCAGGAAAATCTAATACGAATTTCTCTTTCTGGATGAAACTATCTGTGCAATATATATTATATCATGTACATAGCTCTTTCTCTTCTTATTTGCTGGCGACATACATCGGAATCCCAATCAGTCAACATCATCTACTCTAAGTTTCATTTCCCGTTCATTAACAAACATGTAAAACAGTATCTTTACCTCTCTTTATCTATCTCACATCTTATTGTTTATTCATTACAACGTTCAAAGCATACTTTCTAACCTTCACACTTTGTATGCTGAACTGTACGAGTTTGACATTCTAGCTTTCACTGAAACTTGGCTTAGTCCTTCCCTAGACCCAACTGACACTCTTTTCCAATAGTATAGTGCACCTAAACGTAACTGTCACCCATGGGTTAGTCATGGCAGTTTTATGATATACATTAAAATAGGATTTCGTTAGAAACGCCGAAAAGATCTCAAACCACGCAGCACGTAGAGTGCATTTGGCTTGAACTGGCTAATTGCAAGAGCAATTTTAATAACCAAAACCGTGTCCGTCCTCCTCCACATATTACCTGCTGATGTACCACCGGTCGAAACTAAATACTATTGAATTTTCCAGTACTGAAGTCGAGTCTATACTCAAAATGCTTCCTATTAGTAAAGCCACTGGCCCTTACAAACTGGGTAATCGTATTCGTCGTGAACTTGCTCAGGATTTTTCTCTCTTTTTTTGTAATGTCAAAGGATGTTTTATGTAAAACACAGTTCGTTATTTTGTTCTGATTCAGATTTAGTTTCAGTACTGTTTCGATTTTCGGTTCGAAAAAAACACGGCAATTAAACTAACAGTATGCTGAGACAATGAATGTGATTTGTTAATTTAACGAAGTTCCTGCACTCCTAGCAATATTCAGTTTTCTTTTTGCTTGAGATGCGTTGATTTTTATATTCAACCACAATTTGCTCTCTGTTGTGACCATTTATTGGCTATATGCGACCTTACTTACTACAGACTTTCAACTGGTGGTGCCTTCTTGACCAGGAAAGAGTTATGAGAGGCAATTTTATTGTTCATATGTGCTTTCTGCCTTCTGTTACCTGTCAATCCAACGTCAGCACTCAGCGCTTGCCTGATATGGAGGGATATCATAATTATCTGTGATTTAGATTATTTATCTAGCACTTCCTAAATCTGAATATGTTTATTCATATGTGCATCTATCTTTGTTTAGTCTGATTCTGTATTTGTCCTTCTGGACTTATTGCAGAACTACAGTGCATGTGCATTTGTGCATCCGGTCTGTCAGATGCAAAATCTGCATAAGTATCATTATCAGTATTAATTTTCTTCTACAGTAAACTGTTTTTATTGATGTATGTAGTACATGTATATCTTTGTGTCTTTGTCGTTATTATTGTTACGTGTTCGTCGTTGTTGTTGTTGTAGGCACTCTTTTTCTCCCCTGAATAAAGATTGAATTTATCTATTGGCTGCGTCTTTCTTTTAAAGCATTACTCCTAATACGGCAGTAATTTGTTTAATCAGTCTATCAACTAATCAACTTATCGGGTGTTTTTGCCAGCTTCTTAGAAAAAATGCATATGTCTGCCCAATACATAAAACAGATGAGATATTTATACCTTCAAATGACCGATCAGTACTAAACTTAGAAAGTAATCTTTCCGAAAGACTCGTGATTAAATATTTTTATAATCATTTGCATGACAATAATTAACTTTCTTCTTCTCTTCAGTCTGGTTTATACGAGACAATTGTTCTGAATACAAAATACAAGAGTTAGAAAAGATCGAACATGAAGCAGCTTGTATAGCTACTGAGACAACAAAGCTTATTTCTATTACTGCCTTGTACAAAGAAGCTGGATAGAAATAACTTGAACAGAAAAGACAAACACACTAACTCCATTTTATCAAATGTTTCTTGTCTAACTGCCTTGTACTTAGCCTCGCTTATTCCTCCATCCTTCAGTGACATGTCAAGATAATTGTTTTGCAATTCTATCCACTTACAGACTATTGCTTCACGAACGAATCTCTTATATATTTCTTTGCTACCGTTTACCGTTAGGACTAGAAATAATATACCTATCGAAGTGAAACAATCTCAACCAACAGACTCTTTTAAATATTACTTTAACAAAAATAAAACAACTGTTCGAAAAATATTGTTCTTAAAAAAGAAAAGCCCAAATTCTCCATACTAGACACCGGAAGAATTGTAGCTCATTGAATATGGGTCTGTTTTCAAAAGGCATTTCTGACTATGTAGAGTTGGCAGTATTGAGACCTCACAGCACTTATTTTTCCGATGTCCTCTATATAAACAGCATACGAACGTACTTCAAAATACGGCGTCAACCTATCATAGACATACTCTTGTTTTTCTTATATACGGGGATTCTTCTTTATCATACATTTGGTATTAAATACTTAGTTTTTGAATATGCGATACGAACGTGACACCAATGCACGTATCACGCTTGCACGTGCTGCCATATCGCATGGCCTTTATCATACCCCAAAAATCCATATCACAACCCTTAATCGCACCCCTAAGCCTTTATCATACCTCTGACGTCACCCTATTCGGAACACGCGGCGTTCTTCCTTATGCGGCATTTCGCATTTGTTGTTCAGGACGCCATTTGCAATTTGCAATACTTTCGTCTGTTCGAACTGTTTGGAAAAAAAAGAACATGGCACGGCGCAGCGAATGCGAGAGGAAAATGGGCGAAAGAACGATGTAGTGGTTTGCTGACAGACTTTTGGATCTCTTAAATTACATAGCTAGACCGAAGATAATGAGATTCTCATTGCAACTTTGGTATTAGAGGCAGATGCAATTAATATTTATTTTGAACATTTTTTTTTTTAAAAGTGAAATGTATGATAAATAGATTATGATATGACATTTTTCATATCATACCCCATATAAGCCCTCGATCCATATCAGCCATCGGGCCTTCGGCCCTCGGGCTGATATGGGAGTCTCGGGCTGATATGGGGTATGAAATGAAAAATGCCATATGATAATCTCTATTTATCATATGATAAAAATATAATATATATGTTTAAATAATCACCGCTTCATAAAATCAAAATGTTTTCCATGTGATGTTTCAATTACAGTTATTCAGTTGCCAAACGGTATTGTATTCTCTGTTGGATGCCAGGTGTCCCCAAAGTTGGATGTAAGGTGTCCCCCACAGGCCCAAACCCCAACCCTTTAGCCCATATCCCTTGTCAATTTACTTTTTACTTCAAAAGTACTTACTGAAATAAATTCTATTCTGTATCGAAGCTTATACCGCTATTTCCTCATTCTTATCACAAAAACATGTATAACCAACAATTATTATATGCTGTTTTGTCATTGTCGAATATCACTACATAATATAACTTATCTCAATGTACTTTGCTTTTGATTCGCCATTATGTTTACATGCCAGATGTTTCTTTGAGAAGAACTTTACAAGTACAAGTAGATTTCGTTCTTATTCCAAATTGTAGAAACACTTGTCCCACATTTCAATAATATTAATACCATAATAAAAAGTTTTAAACCAAATGTACATATATAATATAGTTTTCAAAAATCAACGACTGGTTTTGAGTTCAAAGTAGAAGTAAAACAAAGATCAGGAATCGATACCATTAACCCACTTCACCCATCAAAGACACCAAAGGGAAAGAAACACAAACATTAAGCGACCAGACCATAATGGAAACCTAAACAAAGGAAGGTCATAAGGACAGTTACTTTCCCACAAAATGGCCATATGGCCATCCAAAAAAAAAAGACACAAGTGATATACACAGTAAGTAACAAACAACAACATAAATAATTCGCCACAGAAGAACCGCCTTGGAACGGTCAGAAAGATTTCCACTGGGGGGCTTAAATCGATTTTACGTGGCCACAATCCTCGCCCTTACTTCCGTCGCGATTTAGACAAATAATTTGTTCAGTCCGCATGAAGGACCCCTAACTCTTCAGTGCAACATCTCCGTGAACACAAATAATCAAAGAACCACAGAGGTGAGACAACGGTGAGGACTCGACAGCAAGAAACCACTGAAATGCTGGAGCAAAAGAACACCAACAGTTAGACTCAGATGGGCCAGACCAGAGACAGAGCATCAGGCACCAACCAACATTACCTTCAATTAGATCTCTCTAATTCTCAAAAAGCCTTTACGCTGGAACCGTCATAGAGTCTTAGGCCTGACCCACCGGCGTGCAATTAAAGAGGGAAGCAAAGTTGCCAACCGTGATTGGGTTAACTACCATGCATGCAGTCTGTCGTATAATATCCATGTTGTACCAAATCTTTTTATATCGGAGAATGATTTTACGAAATTGGGTGCTTAAGCCATTGCGGTTATATATTTTTCTGAATTTATATACTAAGTCGCCATAAAATTCGGGTTCCGATAGACCTTGTTGCAGAAGAGATTAAAGTCCAATATTAAATCAGAATGGCGTCTATAAAATTTTGAAAAGGCTTTGCGTAGTTTATGGTACCGATAACCCTGATTAAGAAGTTTAGCCGTTAATAATTTATTACGAGTGTTGAAGTCAGTTACATGACTACACACTCTAGCAAATCGAATTAATTGCGAAATATAAACGCCATAGGATGGCGCACGAGTAACATCACCATCCAACAAGGGAAAATTTACAATCTCAAAATCAAAGTCATCGCGTTTATCATAAATTTTGCACGAAACAAACCCATCTACAATAGATAGATGTAAATCCAAAAATGGGGCCTCGGTATCAGAAGAATTGCTTTATTTAACTGAAGTTCTTTGGGGTAAATCTGACTGATCAAACCATCGAAATAGGTATTATCAATATTTAATAAATTATCTAAATACCTAGAAGTGGAGCTAAAAGCTTCAATAATTTCAGATTGGTTATCAATGGAAAGCGACAACATGAAGTCTCTTTCATAACAATTCAAGAATAGATCAGCCACAAGAGGTGCGCAATTCGTACCCATCGGAATGCCCACAATTTGTCTAAATAACTTAGTACCGAATCTAATATAAATATTGTCAAGTAGAAAGGTGAGGGCATCACACACTTTCTGATATGACCAAAGTGTATAATTCTTATGCTCTTTTGAAGTGAAAAATGCATTTCTGACATTACATGCAAGATAGAGAGAATCTTCTCTGTGAAAAGCCCATTCAAATAAATCGTTAAGCTTTTCTTTTAAAATATTATGAGGAAGTGTAGTGTAAAGTGAAGTCAAGTTTACCACTTAACGTCGATCTATGATAATTGAAAATTGAGTGAAGACAAGTTAAATGGATTTTTTAGAAGGCTCCAGTTTAATTGCTTTGTTTCATTTGTGTGAAGGGATCGTCATGAATATTGGTTTTATACTATTCAAGAGCAGTTTGATGACAATGGTTTCTTTAGAAGAAAATTATCATTTAAACACATTCCTGAAGTTGGTGGATTAACATGATAATCAATCATTGATCTGAAACCTCGGCCAGACAATTTTCAGTTTTTTTAAGTCTCCCATGACACCTCAGAATCAGAATCAGAATCAGAATTGTTACTGGTGACACGTCAAAAGACATTCATCCACCAGGGCCTTTGATGTGGGAAGTTAGTCCCTGGCTCTAACCAAAGAGGTAAATTTAGCTACACAATCATCAGCACCTTCAGCTGTCGAAATAATCGAATCGGGAAGGGCATTCCAATCTCTAATGGTTCTGGGGAAGAACGACTCTTTATAAATGTCAGTTCTTGCAGTAAGGGTCTGAAACACCAACGAATGGTGATTTCTACAGTGTCTAGCTGGGGGAACAAGTCATCTGTTGGAATGCTGGCAGCACCCTTTAGACCTTTGTATAAAAGGATTAGCCTACTGTCTTTTCTCCTTTTCTTGAGAGGCTCCCATTTTAATTTTCCAAGTATTCCAGTCATGCTCCCAGTTTCAAAGCAGTAATTGCCTGTTACAAATCTAGCAGCTCCATTCTGAACTTTCTCAATTTCATCGTTAAGGACCACTCCATTGGGGTCCCAGATACAACTACCATGTTCCAAGATAGGGCGAATTAGACCATTATATGCTGCCTCTTTAACATCCTGAGGGCACTGATGAAGATTTCGCCTCAGGAAGCCAAGCGTTCTATTTGCCTTAGTACACATGTTGCTAATATAAGTATTCCATTTCAAGTTGTGTGAGATTGTCACTCCAAGGTATTTAATGGAGTCCACATTCTCGAGGATCGTTCCCTCTAAGGTGTAAGAAGCCTCAACTTTATTAGATCTCTTCCTAGTTATCTGCATAATATTGCATTTAACTGGCTGAAATCTCATGCCCCATTTTCGGGCCCAACATCCTAATCTATATATGTCAGCCTGAAGTTTCATTGAGTCATCTGTATCTCTAATTTCCCGGTAACAAACACAGTCATCTGCGAACAGTCTTATTTCTGAGTCAATGTCAGTGGAAATATCATTGATGTACAGGGAGAACAAAAGTGGCTCAAGAACGGTCCCTTGCGGGACTCCAGACAAAACTGGAGCCCGCTCCGAAGATTCACCATTAACAACAACCCGCTGTTTTCTGTAGCAAAGAAAGGAATCTATCCATTTGAGGGTCTTTCCCCCAATTCCATAATCAAATAACTTAGATTTAAGTAGTTCATGAGGAGGGGTGTCAAAAGCCTTCTCGAATTCCAGAATAAATGTGTCAACCTGTCCCCCTTTGTCCAAGATTTTTGCCCAGTCATTAATAACTGTGCTTAGCTGAGTTTCACAACTGTGCCTTTTCCTAAATGCATGTTGTCTGTCTGACAAAAGTTTATGTTCGTCCAAGTGGGCCATGATGTTTGAGCAGACTATATGTTCCAGCAATTTACACAGAACACAAGTCAGAGCTACAGGGCGATAATTACGGGCAAGAGCCCTATCTCCTTTTTTGAAGAGTGGACAGATGTTTGCTAAGAGCCATTCTTTGGGGATTTCACCCGTATCAAGAGACTGTTGAAACAAGTGTGCAAAAACTGGACCCAACTCATTTGCTAGTTCCTTCAGGACTCTAGGATGAAGCTCACCAGGTCCTAAGGCCTTTCTGGGGTTTAAGCCTTGAAGTAACTTGATCACTCCTGCAGCTGTCACAACAATATTATTCATGAATGGGGCCGATCTTCCAGTCAATGGAACCTCCGTGAACTCAGTTTTATTAAACGCATCATTGAATTGACCAACTAGTTCCTCTGCCCTTTCAGAGTCTGATTCAGCACCCCGTTCCCTCCTCTTTTATTAAGGGGCGGGATACCTTGCCTGTCTTTCTTCTGGCTATTCATATATCTGTAGAAGTCTCTGGGATTTGCCTTTACATCACCAAACAAGTTATTCACATACAAATCATGCTGATTTTTTATATCAGTCTTGATTTCACGTCTCAAGTTTTCAAATTTTGTCCGGAGTTTAACACTTCCCGTCTTTTTTGCCTTTGCATGAATCTTATTCCTTTTGCGAATTTTTCTCCTTATCTCTGGAGTGATCCAGGGAATAGAAGATACAGACCTACTAGTTTTTGAGGGGATATGATTTTCGGCTGAAGTATGAATGAAAGAAGTTATCAAATCACAATTCTCCTGTACAGACCGAGCATCTGGATGACCATTAAAGTATTTCTCCTTTGCAAATCTGAGTGCATCCTTCCTCATAGTTTCATAGTCACCTTTCTGATATGAGTACACCTTCCTCCGAGGTTTCTTTATTGGTGGGATGTGAATTTTTAAATATCCGGAGACAATATCGTGGTCACTTAGTTTATCTGGGGAATGAATGTCTTCGAATTGTCCTGGCAAAGTCGTAAGGTTCAGATCCAATGTGTTCTTATCACGATTGGGGAAGTTAATAATTCGTTCAAGGCCATGATCGTTCATAATATCAATTAATATTTGTCCTTCCGACGGACTCAGCATTGTGCCTTGTTTGCTGAGCCTGTCGGGCCAAGCAATGTCTCTGAAGTTCAGGTCACCTAGAACATGTACAGTCGGATTTTTTTACCCTTATGCTGCGATTTGATGCAATCCAGTTGGTCTTTAAATAACTGGAAGTTTTCGATCGTACCATTTGGTGGTCGATACCAACTTGCTACAAAGTGGGAAGTTTTATTTGCAAAAAACATTAACCCAGACCGATTTAGTGTCATTTTCCAGTTCCATGAAAGGCATGTGAGGGATGTCTCTATGAATGAGCAGCATCACCCCACCGCCATGAGTGTTCCTATCTTTTCTGTAGACACAGTACTGACAAGTTTCAGGGAAAAGCTCAGATGTAGTAATTGAACTGTCAATCTTTGTTTCCTGAATAGCAACAATATGAGGTTGAGATGTATCGAGGAAAGCAAAAAGTTCAAGAATTTTTCCTCTAATTCCATTTATGTTTATACTGCAAGTTTTCAAACCTTTCACAAAATTTGACTTAGTTTCATCAGCAGTCGAAGATTTGCTTCTCTTATCCTCTGACAGAGGTTCAAACCTGTATGGCTTACTCAGTTCTACATATTCATCAAAGAAGGAATCTGAAAAGTTACAGACCTCACATTTTGGACATATCCAGTGGCAGCTTGAATTTACCAAAGTGCCATATTCTGCATCTGAAATGAAGGAACATTCAGTGTGCATCCACGTTTCACATTGATCACACTGAACGGCTTTGTGGCCATTAAGGACAGCACCACTGCAAAGACCACAGTCAGCTTTGCAGTCTTTGCAATACCAAGTTCCAGCTCTAGATTCAATTTCTAACAATTGACTGTTATCCAAATCAGAACATGAGGAGTGAAAGCGCTTGTTACAGTCCTCACATTCTATCCATTTCTCGGAACCTTTGCAAGGTCCGCAGCGAAACCTTGGGCCGGGGTTAGTTTCAATGTCTCCGGCCAAGATTAGAAAGAAAGCCAAGTTTGTACCGCGTGAGGACTTGAAGTTTCGCAAGCCCTCCGAACACCTTCTGTTCCCATTCTTCCTTGTAAATGCCAAGTACTGGGAAATTCTACTACTGCTCTCCTTATTTGTAATCTTGCATTCCTGATTTCCATCATCTGGATGCATTCTGTAAGTTGTTATCCAAAGAGTGAACCCAAGAATTAAGACCATGGGAAACAGGGAGACCTTCATTGTAATATACAGGGTAGTGATTTGATGATTTCTAATGTTTTATTATGGGTGTCAAGCAACAATCCTGATTCCGAGTTTGTCACAGCCAGCACACTGACAACTACAAAGGGCTAATCAGTATACTGGTCCAATTATATACAGCTCAGCACACTCAAATATCTGACAACACACAGGCTCTCCAGAAAAAATGAATGTGCCAAGCGACCTAATTTTGATCCTAAGAATTTCAGTTTACGTTACCCCACCCACTAGTGAGGTAATGGCGGGAAAGAATGTCAGCAATTTTTTTCAATTTACAAGACAAAAAAATCACAATCTAGGGTAACCAGCAATAAAATGTTGCTGGTTTACGCTTGTCTGTCATGAGTCAGACAAGAAACCAAACAGATATCCAAGAAAATAAATCTCTTTTAGCGAGCTATTTTTTCCAATTCCGTCCAGGTCGAACGGAATACCGATATGTTAAGTAGATAAGTAGACGGAAAACTTGCCAGAGATCTTGAGTCAGACTCATTCCCAATTATTGATTGTATTTATCCCACATTGGTATTTTATAGTAATAAAAATAGAACTTACGCCATTTTTTTCTTCATAATTTCATCGTATTTATCACCATATTTCTCCCGTCTCCGTCTTTCTCTTTCCTTTCTTTTCTTTTCTCTGTTAGCTAAATACTGGCGCCTCTGTGCAGGATTCAGCTTACTGAGGTCTATGTCGTCATCAGTCGTGGCATCACTGAAGTCAGATGGTATCTTGCTTTCTTCTTCCAGAATATGTTGTTCCAGCTCCTCGGCTGGTTCTCCTAATGGCACAGAAACACTTAAGAGGTAATAAGGATAGACGAGACTGTTGATACAATGTTAACAGAGAAACCCAAATACGAACATACAATCCGCAACATGACAGCCTTGGCAGATCCGTTTCAAGTACAATGGGTCAGACTAGTTTTATTCGATGTAACGTTACACACATTTCTGTACTTCAAGCAAATAGTGTAGATCCTGATCCGACGCAACGTTTTGCGATGACTGGCTTGGGATAAAACTGTTTGTCAAAGTCAAATTCTGGGATGATAGGCATATACATTTTAAGGGACAAACAAGAATTGCAAAATTCTATTTTTAGAGAACGTTAGAATGGTGTATTGCTTATAGCATTTTGTTTTGGATAGCCAGTTGGGCATTTTGTGGGAAAGTAAGTGTCCTTTTGACTTTCCGCTATAATTGATGTTTCCACTAAGGTCTAGTTATACCCCCGCAAACGAAGTTTGAAGGGGGTATATAGGAGTCAGCTTGTCGTCTGTCGTCGTCGTCGTCTGTCGTCGTTGGTCCGTTACAAAAATCTTTAGCATTGCTCATAACTTCCTTATTCTTTGACCGATTCACACACCACACACCTTGCCACTAGTACTTAAGATTGATATACACAAACCTGACCTTGACCTTTACGTTGACCTTCCTCAAGGTCAAATACTTGTAAAAATTTGTCTGACAACGCATGCGGGGGTATAATTGGCGCCCGTTAGGCGGCAGCTCTAGTTATTTCATGTTTGGGTTTCTTTCCCGTTGGTGTCTCCGAAATAATTGTATCGATTCCTGATCATTGTCTTCACTTCTACTGAACACACCACAGAACAGAAAAGTATGAAGTACACAAGTTTTCCGAGCCAGACTAGCTAGTTTTGGCCATTTTGTCCTCATTAGCGACCCTTATATATTTTTCACATTCCGCTGTGGAATCAATGGCCCCAAAGGACCAGAAAATATAAACTACACTTTGATGGAGGACTTTTTACGGCCGCCACACATTCCCTTAACACAAGTTAAATGTTCTGTGAAAATGTGATCCTTTGAAACCAAGGACAATAACACCGAACTGAAAACGTGGAGTGTTCAATGATCCCAAAGGACAAGCAATATAAACTACATCATAAGGCAGGGCAGGGAGACTTTATACGCCCCCCCCCCCCCCCCCCACACACACACACACATTCCCTTTACACCAGCTTTTGTGATTGTAAATAAATTGTATGAAAGAGTTAAGGAACTTAACACAGAACCGAAACGTATGGAGTACTATAGTCTTTCTGAACCAGATTAGCTAGTTTCGGCCAATAAGGCCTCACCAGTGACCCTTAGTTTTTTTTTTCAAACATCTACAATGGAATCAATAATCCGAAAGAACAAGAAAATATAAACTACACTATGATGAAAAAGGGAGACGTTTTACGGCAGCCACACATTCCCTACACAACAGCTGTAGTGACGTTGAATATGTTCTATGGAAGCAAAGATCACACCATAGAACCGACAAGTATGGAGTGCACAAGACCAGCTGGTTTCGGCTAATTATTACTCATCAGTGACCCACCGACACTTTCAAAATTCAACACATGAATGGAAACGAAAATATAAACTTAACTATAATGAAGGACAGGGTTTTTTTACGTGACGTTAAATATTTTCCATTACATACTTAGCAATTTCGTCTGAGTAGAGTAATCTATAACACTCCTTATGGGAACCAATTTATACTGGGCCCAGGTGAACTTTACACGCCCATTACGACACCTACCTATGCTGAGACCAAGTGAACTTTACACGCGTTTTGCTGAGTCCAAGTGAACTTGGTACTCTTTATGAGAATCACCTTTTGCTGAGCCCAAGTGGACTTTGCCCTCATGAAATACAGTTTTGATCCATCAATACATACGCTACTTCAGGTCAAGCGAGATGAACTTTGCACTCCTATATGGACGGGCCTCCGTGGCCTAGTGGATAAGAGCGCTGACTCTTAGTCATTAGGTCTCTCACCGCCGTATGTTCGAGCCTCGCTCGGGCCACGTGTGAGACGCCAAGTTCTGCAACGGAAGGTCAGGTGGTTTTTCTCCGGGTACTCCGGTTTTTGCCCTCCTCTGATTAACGATCGGCTCGATATGAGTGAAATAATCTTGAAAGGGCCGTAAAACCCAAAACCAAAAAAGCCAATCCTATATGGACCGCCTTATGCTTAGTCTAAGTTACCTGTGCATCCTTTTTATCTGAGTCCAAATTAACTTTACCTTATGCTTGCACACTCATTCAACAAACAAGCTTAAGCTCAGCGCACTATTACCATACACCACTTTATGCTTTTAACACTACTGAACCCAAGTGAATTTTACACTCCTTAACTGCCTATGCTAAACCTAAAGAAAAAAAGGACCGATTTTACCTTTGAAAACGATTATATAATGTAACTCAGCCAGGATTTACAGGATTTAGTTCACAATAACCCATCATGTTAATAAGTCCGTGAAATGAACACCCCTCTAAACGCCACTTTATATAGAGAAAACTGGGGTTTACAAGGGTATACATTAGTTTTCTTATTTGTGCTCCAAGACATAGGTTGTGGGTACGTGTTAGAACCGCCTCAATGAGGCGGTTCTAACGAGTATCCACAACCTATGTTTGCCGTATAAATAAGAAAAATGTCACAATTTTTCATCAGAAAAGTAACAAATTTGGAGATGTGTAAGACTGCACTATGTCGCACTGGCATTACGATAACACACTCGTGCAACATGGTGCATTTTTTCATACCACCAAAATGGCAATTTTTCTGATGAAAATCCTTGATATTTTTCTTATTTATACTGCAAACATAGGTTTTGGGTGCTCGTTAGAACCGCCTCATTGAGGCGGTTCTAACGAGTACCCACAACCTATGTCTTGGAGCAGCAATAAGGAAAATAATGTATACCCCCGTAAACCCCAGTTTTCTCTATATAAAGTGAGGTTTGGGGGGGGGGGTCTTCATTTCACGGACTTGTTCACGTGATGTGTGTTATCGTAATAGCGTACCGCCAAGACGATATGTGTGTTCTACTTTCCGTGGGGTTTCCTGACTTACCAGGCCATTCTTGTTTATTCTCAAGAAGCGGTTCTCCTTCCTCCCTCAATCTACTGAGACTGTCCGTCGTCTTCTCTCGGAGAAGCTCGCCGTTTCTCTTTATTTGTAGACTCTCCAGACCCTTATCACTAAAATATATAAATTTGAGTATGGCAAATCCGCAGGAAAATCTGTGTGACTAGCGATATCCCAGATCAGTCTATGCATGCGCGGTCTAATTAGTGAAGAGTTAATTTTCTGAGAAATAAAAAAAGTTTGACTCAGACGAAACAAACACTACACATGTGTTTTGTGTATTTTTACGAACTATTGACGGGCGACTGATTTTTTTTCTCAGATTTCAGCTATTTGTCAATGACTCGAAAACATTACGAAAACACGCCTATACAAATACATTGCAACCTTTATCGCCGAAAAAATGAATATTTCAAGATGAAAAATTGTTATAGTTTTATTATTTCTGTGTAAAATATAGATTTCTAACGAGTACCAACACTCTATATTTTAGAGCAGAAATAAGAAAAAAAATTATCCCTGCAAACCCCAGTTTTACTATATAAAAGTGGTGTTCGAGGGGGTCAAAATTATATAGGCGTGTTTTCGTGATGCAAGAATTGTAACATCGCATAAAATGTGTAGTTCTATGCTTTATCATTGCGGGGTATGCGCTGGTCGTTACTTTGTGCCTCAATTGAGCCCATATCAGTTGGTCACGCCTTGCAACGTATATGTTTTTTTCCAGAGTGTGAATGGATATAATTCCGAATAATTAATTTGCTTGCTTAAGGAATTCATAATAACTAAGATTTAAGATGTTAGCAACATCCTAACAAGCCCTTTGCTGTTCTTTCATAAAAAGGCAAAAAGTGACAATATAGGGCAAGGGGCAATGATGTGACAACAAAAATTAATATAAAACAATATGCTTGTATGATTCCGTGGCACTTCGAAGTCAAATATCAAACGCGTATTCTTGCATAAAATCCGATGAGCATAGCTGTTTGAAGCTGTTATTGAATTGACCAGAAGCAGTGTTCAAACAACACAACCCATCTTTAAATCATGAAATTCACCTGCAGTTTGAACATGGAGTCTGAACTTTTGATGACACAAGAGGGACCTTGCGTTGAGCGACGTAACGTTATCGCCATGAATGTAGCATTTTAGAATTTTATGATGATGTAAAAGGCACATTGCATAACTGGCGTCATTGTAGACAATGATCTGAACCAGCCGCCATGTTGGTTTTGCCGGAGGCATTTGAATATTTTATATGGAGTTGAAATGGAGCTTTGGGGGGTTTTCGTCATAATTTTCCGTTGGAATCGTAAAATAGATGTGAAGGCAATGATCAGGAATCGATACAATTGACCCACAATTCCCATCAGAGACACCAAAGGGAAAGAAACACATACATGAAACAACAGACCCCAACGGAAACATCAATAGTGGAAAGCCCAAAGGACAGTTACTTTCCCACAAAATGGCCAATGGGCTGTCCAAAATAGAATAATATAAGCGGCACAAACACCCAAAGCAAAGACAAACCATAACAAAAATAAACCGTAAACCGCGACATAGGAATCGCCTTGGAACGGTCAGGAGAAACGAATTCCACTGTTCCACTGGGGGGGGGGGGGGGTCTTAAATCGATTTTACGCGGCCACAATCCCAGTTAAAAAGAACAACCATCACGAAAACATGCTAATTTAGTTCTGACCCCCTTGAACCCCACTTTTATTTAGTACACGGGGATTTACAGGGGTAAACATTATTTTTCTTATTTCTGCTCTAAAACATAGACTGAGGGTACTCGTTATAACCGCCTCGATGAGGCGTTTCTAACGATTACCCACAAGCTATATTTTGAGCGGAAATAAAAAAAATATAACAATTTTTTCTTAACATTTCAGTTTTCCGGCGGTAATGTTTTCAATGTATTTGTATAGGCGTGTTTTCGTAGTGAATCACCCATGGTTATTTCATTGCAATAACATTTGCCGGATCCCTCGGAAGATATCTGAACCTTTGGCCAGGTGACCTCGTGTTCAAATGGCTTCCTCGGGACCTGGCTAATGTAAATGCATGACAAACCATGGGTGATCCCTATATTCTTATAGATCGTGGACTGGCCCGAGAGCATTTTATTGCATGGTTAATCCTATCATTCCGTTCACACTTCTGCGAGATAGATGTGAACACGTTGTTAGCGGAACCTTTATGTAACTGTTTAGTGAGTATTTTTCAGTATTCATTCATTATTCATGTAGCTTTTGGTCATTTTTTTCATTACGAAAACAAATACATTTTAAACTTTATCTCCGAAAAATCAAAATTTTTTAGATGAAAAATTGTGATATTTTCCCTATTTCTGCTCAAAATATAAATTGTGGGTACTCGTTAGAACCTCCTCGCTGAGGCGGTTCTAACGAGTACCCTCGCTGAGGCGGTTCTAACGAGTACCCCCAATTTATATTTTAGGTCAGAAATAAGAAAATAAGGTTTACCCCTGTAAACCCCAGTTTTACCATATAAAAGTGGGATTCAAGGGGGTCAAAAGTATATAGGTATGTTTCCGTGTGATGGGTCTGATATGTAACCTGCGTCCAGCCACACATTCGTTGTTGCATTTTAAACAGAAAAAAATATAGTTTTATTGAATCTTGTCGGGCAAACTGGACATTAAGACCGTTTCAAAAGAGCTCAACGTGCAAAAAACCTGTCTGTTAAAAAGCTTGTTGCCTTAAGAATTTGAAATAAAGTGTGTGAATAGAAAGTGATGTAGCTTGGTGTAAACGGCCCCCCGCCCATCGGGGCTTGAAGAAATAGATGGACTGCATAATGCTTCCACGCAGAACTGAAACCGATCCGCACATGAGTGCTTGTAAACCGCTTAGAGGATCTAAGCCTGTCCAGGCAAAGCGGTGCGAGTCGCCCCGTCCATATTAATAAACCCTATTGGTTCATGGGCGACAGGGCTTGAGATGTCATTTCATCTTAAGATCGAGTAAAAGTCCCACAAAATTGGAAGCAACGTCTCCAAAATGAACTTTACAGTGTTGACGGGGACGTTAAACCTCAAATCAAACAAAAGCTTGGTGTAAGGGGGGTGTCTCATTTAGTGAACTGTGCAACAGGGTTGACTTTGTTTAAAGCTAAAGACAAAGAAGCTATAAGGGGAATGGGAACACCTGGCGGATGTTTTCCCAAGGGAGACAACTTTCGGAACTTCCTGTTTGGTTTTCTATAAGCTCTGTCCCACAGAAAAAGGGGTCAACTCGTAAAGGAAAGAATTTGCTCCTCAGGAGCCAATTCTTTTCTTTAAGAGATAACCCCTATTGGCATGGGAGACAAAATACTTTTGCAGGACTTGCCTCTCCTTGGATCACACCAGAAATAAGAAGAAAAATTCGGAGGAGAAATAAGATTCATGCTAAGGCAAAAAAGTCGGGAAGTGGTAAACTCAGAGCAAAAATTGAAAACTTGAGGCGAGAAATTAAAAATGACATCAAAAATCAGCATGATCAGTATGTAAATAACTTGGTAGGTGATGTAAAGGCGAATCCCAGAGACTTCTACAGATATATCAATAGCCAGAAGAAAGATAGGCAAGGTATCCCACCCCTTAATAAAAGAGGAGGGAACGGGGTCGCTGAATCGGACTCTGAAAGGGCAGAGGAATTGGTTGGTCAATTCAATGATACATTTAATAAAACTGAGTTCAACGAGGTTCCATTGACTGGAACATAGGCCCCTTTCATGGAAAATATTGTTGTATCCTCTGCGGGAGTGATCAAGTTACTTAAAGGCTTGAACCCTTCTAAAGCTTTAGGGCCTGATGAGCTTCATCCTAGAGTCCTGAAGGAACTAGCAAACGAGTTAGGTCCAGTTTTTGCTCATCTTTTCCAACAATCTCTCGATACGGGTGAAATTCCCAAAGAATGGCTCCTAGCGAACATCTGTCCACTTTTCAAAAAAGGGGACAGGGCTCTTGCTCGTAATTATCGCCCGGTGTCACTGACCTGTGTTCTATGTTAATTGCTTGAACACATAGTCTGCTCAAACATCATGGCCCACTTGGATGAACATAAACTTTTGTCAGACAGACAACATGCATTTAAGAAAAGGCATAGTTGCGAAACTCAGTTGAGCACGGTTATGAATGATTGGGCAAAAATCCTGGACAAAGGGGGGCAGGTGGACACATTTATTCTGGACTTTGAGAAGGCTTTTGACATCCCTCCTCATGAACTACTTAAATCCAAATTATTTGGTTATGGAATTGGTGGGAAGACTCTTAAATGGATAGATTCCTTCCTTTGCTACAGAAAACAGCGTGTTGTTGTTAATGGTGAATCTTCAGTATGGGCGCCAGTTTTGTCCGGAGTCCCACAAGGGACTGTTCTTGGTCCTCTATTGTTCTCCCTGTACATCAATGTTATTTCCACTGACATTGACTCAGCAATAAGACTGGTCGCAGATGACTGTGTTTGTTACCGGGAAATTAGAGATACAGATGACTCACTGAAACTTCAGGCTGACATAGATAGATTAGGATGTTGGGCCAGAAAATGGGGCATGAGATTTCAACCAGTTAAATGCAATATTATGCAGATAACAAGGAAGAGATCTAATAAAGTTGAGGCTTCTTACACCTTAGAGGGAACGGTCCTCGAAAATGTGAATACCATTAAATACCTTGGTGTGACAATCACTCACGATTTGAGATGGAATATACACATTAGCAATATGTGTACAAAGGCGAATAGAACACTTGGTTTCCTGAGGCGAAATCTTCATCAGTGTCCTCAGGATGTGAAAGAGACAGCATACAGGGGACTTGTTCGCCCAATCTTGGAATATGGTAGTTGCATCTGGGACCCAAGCGGAGTGGTCCTTAATGAAGAAATTGAAAAAGTTCAGAATAGAGCTGCTAGATTTGTAACTGGAAATTATTGCTTTGAAACTGGGAGCATGACTGGAATTCTAGGAAAATTAAGATGGGAGTCTCTCAAGAAAAGGAGAAGAGACAGTAGGCTCATACTCTTATACAAAGGTCTAAAGGGTGCTGCCAGCATTCCAACAGATGACCTTGTTCCCCCGGCTAGGCACTGTAGAAAACACCATTCAATGACGTTTCAGACCCTTACTGCAAGAACGGATATTTATAAAGAATCGTTTTTCCCCCGAACCATTAGAGATTGGAATGCCCTTCCTGATTCTATTATTTTGACGGCTGAAGGTGCTGAGGATTGTGTAGCTAAGTTTACATCTCTGGATAGAGCTAGGGACTAACTTCCCATATCACAGGTCCTGGTGTATGAATGTCATTTGACGTGTCACCAGTAACAATTCTGATTCTGATTCTGATTCCCTGAAGGTGTATTCATTCCCTTTAATTGAGCTTTCATTGCGACGAACAAAGTATCCGTTAACAAAACTTATCTGACGTCATTTATCTGCCTTGGACTACCATTGACAATGTATGTGATCGTCAGTGAAGGGAGTTCCTGGGTCCATTTTAAGCTATTGGTATGGCAAGCCCGGTGAAGTCGACACGCTACCACTGAGATATCGGCCAGGTTTCCTTGGCTTTTGAAGACAAGGTCCCAGTTCGCTTAACTCAACGAACTATTTAAGTGGCAAAGGTTGGACGTTCTACCGAGCTGAGTATTCATGTAATTTGCAGAGTGCCAGATGCGTAGCTCACTTGTAACTAGGGGAAGATTGATCATGAAACGTTTTCTACGGTCACTCTCTCCCTGCTGATGATTCAAGAAGGACAGCTGTAAGTTTCAGGCGAAAGAATGTGCACTGCAATAGTCAATCGCTTATTTATAAACCTGCCTAGGAAAAGTGTGGTATGGCTCAACATCGCCTACAAAATGTTGACTGGGTCATTTATCTCCAAAGAAATCTACATACATCGAAACGAACAAAAATCTTTGCTTAGTACGCTGAATTAGCTGGAAAATAATGACAGTAGCTTTCGCAGTGCAGAAAACTATTAATAGTTTAACCCTTGACCTGCTGAATATTTATATATGCCACACCCACTACTGATTATCAACCAATCAGATTACTTGCGGCAAATTATTGCAACAAATTCAAGAGCTGAATGACAAACAATGAACATCCTGATCAGATGGCTTCTTCAAAAGCCATCTGATCTGGATCTTCATTGTTTGAAAGATAAGCCATATCCGGGCTCAGCAGGACAAGGGTTAAGAAACCATAATCATAAACTCACATTTCATAAGTTTTATCATTTTAATTGAGCTCTGTTGTATTTCGTGGGGTTAGTATGTGGATAAGCTGAAATAAAGTGAAGTGAAACGATGTATCACTTTTTGATTATGTATTAAAAAAAATACAGATATTGTTAGATTTGCAAGCAAATTGTACCTACCCTAAGGAGCCTGCAGAAGATATAG
This sequence comes from Lucinisca nassula, assembly GCA_963580285.1. Classification (NCBI taxonomy): domain Eukaryota; kingdom Metazoa; phylum Mollusca; class Bivalvia; order Lucinida; family Lucinidae; genus Lucinisca; species Lucinisca nassula. Next base: position 100,229,825 of record OY757016.1, read on the forward strand.
ACAAGAGTAAAGGCTTATGTTTAATTTTTATATCCACATTAATATTCCTTGAGACAACATGCAGTATGTCTTTCTAATAGCACTTTATATTGATATACTGTATAGTAGTCGCAGATAAAATTGACTAGGCGGAGCTATTCAGGTGTTGTCAATATATGTCAAATTCGTTGAGTCCACCAGAAGATTCGGTAGAGCGCCTTTCGCATGCTTTCTGCAAGCGAACTAAATGGCCATATACGCCGTAGCTTTGTTTCTGTTACAGTTGAGTTCACACAATCGGGGAACTTACTTTACCTTTTTTGTCAATAGAGCATTCTAAAGGCAGGTACAAACGATAGCTCCGCCTAGTCAATTTTATCTGCGACTACTATACTCATATTTGCGAGATCCCGAGTTGCGATATCGTAAAACAATAGCTTCTGATAGCTGACATCCAATATCAAAAATCGAGATAATTTTCACCAATATCAGTGCTATAATCCTTCATAATAGAGCTGTGAATATTGTGCGCCATTGCCTGTAGTTTTGACCTTTAATACGCATGTAAATATGTATTATTTTCTCCCTCACTTCGTTCGTCCGAAAATAAAAGTAGTCTTTTCTATGCTGTCCTGGGACGAACTCTTGCATTGTGGTCACAATGCGAGAATCTGTCACATTACAGAATAAGAATTCAAGTAAAAAACGATTGAGTTGGAAATGCCGCTGAACGCTACAGATCGGTTTCCATTTATTATCAACTTGTAACAATGCAACATACTACGCTATGATGTTCTGGTAATCACATGACTGCTAAAGTAGTCAACTCCTAATCGTAACTGAAGTTATGAAATCTTAACATGTACATACTTCGTATTAAAAACGACAGTTGAACGAAATCCCGTGACGTCAAATACCTGATCAATACAGAGTAATCTATCTTAACTGAGGAGAAATTATGGACCATAGTCGATAAAAAACAAAAATTTAGGAAAATTAAACCGCGATATAACTGAATAAAAGAAAATTCTTCTCAGATTGTCATTTTCTACTTATTTATACATCCATTCAATGATTTCTAATAGCATTTTATTTAAATACATAAAATCTTGCATAATTCGTCTATGGTAAATGCGCGATACTTGAATAAAACCGGCATTTAACTCAGTTATAAAAAATAAGAAAAATTTGTAAATTATCATACGAATTCTAAAATTATTTTCATTCGATAATTGGAAGAATTTTAATCTCTAAGGTGCAAAATATGAATATTGAAAACAATTCCTGATACTACCGATTAACCCCGAACTAATATAGACAATACTCAACAGACCTGTTATGTGACGTCACGGCAAAAGCTCAATACTATAGTCTTTCAAAACGCAGTGAGACGTGACTGCACTTTTAATTTTGGACTCATCCGTGTTTTAGGTAAGTCGCCTGCAGTGGATATTTTTACACTGGGCGATAGTTACCGTCATATTCTTAATCTTACGCTTCGTGTAGCCAGATAGACGTCTAGTCGAGACAGTCTATAGTAACACGTCTTCCATCTTGGAGATCTAGGGTTCGAATCTTGGGCAGATGTTTTTTTTTTTTATTTTTAATTTTTATTTTTACTTTTCTTTAACATTTTTTCGAACCTATAAAATTGGAGCACATGAGCTGTTTGTTTGTTTGTTTGATTGATTTGACGTTTATTGTCCCCGTCAAGTTTGGAGACGTTGCTTCCAGTTTTGTGGGGTTTTTTACCCGACACTGAGATGAAATGACATCTCAAGCTCTGTCGCCACCGCCCATAGGGGCTTGAAGAAATATATGGGCTGCATGATGCTTCCACACAGAGCTGAATCCAGCCCGCACACTAGTACTGGTAAACAGCTTAGAGGATCTAAGCCTGTCCAGGAACCGCGGTGCGAGGCGGACCGTCCATGCTAATAAACCCTATTGGTTTCATTGGGCGACAGGGCTTGAGATGTCATTTCATCTCAATGTCGGGTAAAAGTCCCACAACATTGGAAGCAACGTCTCCAAAATGACCTTTACAGTGTTGACGGGGATGTTAAACCTCAAATCAACCAACCAACCAGCCAACATCTCAAGCTCTTCCACCCAATAAAATTAAACATGTTTAATAAGTATGGACGGTCCAACCCGCCCCACTTTGCCTGGACAGGTTCGGACTTACTAAGCGGTTTACCATTGCTCATGTGTCGTCAGTTTCAGATCCACTTGGAAGCATCGTGCAGCTCGATCTATTTCTCCAAGCCCCGATGGGCGGGGCCATCACATAGATGTATATTCATTTTATTGAAAAGATGGAACGAGCACAAGCGAATCGTTGCAGCTCGGATTCAAGAAGTATTATCAAAATGTTACTATGATTGAACGTACGTTCATAGCCGTCAGTGAAGGCAAATGCGCTGTTGAAATGAATCTGAAATTTGAATTGGGATTTTACGGCCCATGCAACACTATTTAGGTCAATTTTGAGCCGGTCAGTTTACTAATACACACTTATCCTTGGCAAACTTATACGTAAGCGGTTAACCAGTACAATGCACATTCTTTCCCCAGAAACTAACAACCGCCCTTCTTGAATCAGCAGAAAGGAGGGAATGGCCATGGAAAAGATTTCATGATCAATCTCCATGGGAAATAACGTTGCTGACCCCGGCAGGTATCGAGCCCGCGTCCTATCGACCACCAGTCAGACGCGCATCCGACTGAACTACCGAGGCCGGTATCCAACATAAAAATATAATTGTTGAAAATAAAACAGAGGAAACAAAATATAAACGATGTAAATATAACAAAAATAAAGAAAATAACTGTAAACATAAAAAAGATAAAATAAAAATGAAAAATTAAATAAAAAAGTGTGCCACTGGGACTCGAACCCTCGTCTTAAAGATTTTCAGTGTGACTCGCAGTACATCACATTAACCACTCGACCATGACTTCCAGGTAGATAATATCAAAACATTGATTTATATCTTCAAAATCACGAGGAAAAAAGTATCCGAAACCTGCTTCCCCTAAAAAATGGAATCGACTCGTCTCGCTTAAACTTTGAACTCTCAAAGGTCGATGATAAACTATACCGCAATGTATAAATATTGTGGATAGAGCACTGAGTATTTATTATAAAACAGAATGTCCACATCTAAAAGCGCACGACGTCCAGCAAAAAACAGCTTATCTGAAAACTTGTGTCCAAAATCTATTCAGTGACTTTCTATATTTCACACTGTGCATTTAGATATGTTCAATATATAAAGATTCTTGAATGTGGTATTGACTGTTCGAAATGCTCGTTAGAACTGGCGAAACGTTTTTCAACTCTTGTAAATCGTTCACGATTCTAAATATTTTGATTGACCGACTTATTCCCGTGTCGGGATCACGTTAAACATGTATGGGTTGCTCAATGACTTCTGACTTTGTCAGTTGGAAACAGCCGATGTTCCGATCATTAATTACTGTATTTTCGATCAAAAATTTGGTCTAAAGACAAATCTTCCCTTCTATTCTCTGTAGCGTATAGCGGTCGACTGACGAGAAAACCGTTCAAGGCCTTTTAAATCAACCAATAAACTCACATCACCCAAAAGGCATCATATAAGACGGAAAAAAACGTGAATATAGTATGAACAGTGGTCATTGTACATGTCCTATAAGACAGACCGAAAAGAAGAAGATTGAGTGAGTAATAATGTTCATCAACAGTTTAATTCGAAAACATGTACCGTGCAACAAATATATGCTAGTGGCCTGCACTTCGAATATAGCTATATATCAACAACAACAACAACAACAATAATAATAATAATAATATACAAGATCCTCCGAAACATGACTTGAAAGAATCAGTTGTCGAATGCAGCCAAATAGGATTCTTAAATCCTTCAAAATACAAGTTGAAAGGACAGCCAAATAAATTTCTAAAAGCAAGGCTTAAAGAGTTCATCCATTGCTGACAACCCAAACTTAACTTTGAATTTCATTCAAACTGTTTCTCAAGCAAGAGGAAATCGAGCCATATTTAACCCATTTAGTACCAGAAAGCCCCAAACAGGTACCCTGGCAAACAGTGCAGAACGCGGCGTCTGATCAGGGCCTCCACTGTTTGCTAAAAGTTCATTCATTTTCCAGATAAGTTTTGATGAAAACACAACCTGAAACCCCTAAATTTTGAAATGAACTCCTGCTATATATAAGGATGAAGATTCCATTTGGTACTAAAAGGGTTAAAAATCCCGAATCATTTAGAATGAATCATTATCGTCATAGGCTTGCTATGGTGCATACAGACTCCCAATTACTTGCATGCCAATGGAATAGAAATGTTAGATTTTACCATGGGAGAGAAGTTCTAAGCATGAAATGGGATACGAAAATAAATAGACAATTATAACGCTTTTCCTATACACTGGTTGTATAGAACGCCATATTGCCTTTTTCAGTCACTGTATGACCCTAAATGAATGAATTGTTCCACAGCAAATTCATTCCTGTAAGAGTAGTCATTTTTTCGGAGAAAATCAAGGACAGTTAAAAAGGTGAATTTACATAAACTCAATCAAGGGTCCACAAAAATTGTCACACATGGAATAAGTCTGAAAGAAAAGCCAGGCTTATTCAAAAAGCCTTAAAATTCTTTATTTTAGAAACACAAATCAAAACAGTAAACTACGAGTCTATAAAAATAATATGATACAATTTTCTAACTCAAATAAAGTGATCCGATCATGTGAACAAGTCCGTGAAATGAAAACCCCTTAAACCCGACTTTATAAAGAGAAAAATGGGGTCTATGAGGGTATACATTATTTTTCTTATTTCTGCTTCAATGAACGGCTCTAACGAGCACCCACAGCCTATGTTTACAGTATAAATAAGAAAGATATCACGGATTTTCATCAGACAAATAGTCATTTTTGGAGATTGAAGTAAAAATGCACTATGTCGCACGGATGTGTTATCATAATGGGGGGCAAGTCCAAATGGTTTATCGGCTCACTTACAAACGGAGCAGGAGAGTGAGTGAGTGTTTCAGTTTAACGTCCCACCAACAGCTAAGGTCATACGGAGACGGGAACGGAGCAGGAGAAGCGAGATTTATTTATTTATTTACATATATTTTCGTATCTTTGATTCCTTTCTTTTATTTTGCATGATTTTTAGATGTATTATTTTACTAAAAACATTTTGGGGTAGGCGAATGTAAAAAACATAGCGGAGCGCAGCTATTTCGGAGTAATTATTAAAGAGATACAGAGAACCCGCGTTATCATGACAATGTTTGCTCCCTATTTTTGTGTCATTATAATAAATTTGCCGTTATGAAGAATGCAAGTCAGGAGTATGATAGCTTATAAAAGGTCTTTTCCACATCATAACTCCAAGAAACAAAATTAATGTTAAAGACATTTGTTAGAATCACCTCGCTTCTAACAAATATCTATAACATTTGTTTCTTGGAGTATTAAATTACAAGAATATTTATTGATTATGGATTCGAATCGGGTATTTCAAACCCAAGGGAAGCCCAAGCCGATCGGAATCGAGGCTAAACCTTGAGCTAAGAATTCATTCCATTGCAATTGTCGTTGTAACGAGTTTTGCCGAATGTCGTTTTAACGCGGGTCCTCTGTACTTGTTCCTTATATAACGTCTTTCTTATTTTGTGGAAAACGTCATGTCATAAAATCATATGACCACTTATGTAAGAATTCTGGCGCGTAACGCCATGACGCCTTCCGTGAAAACCTATTGATCTTCTCAAATTCTCCTTTTCTTCAGCTATGACAAATAGACTAGTACACTTGTGGTCAATTCATATGAAATTCATGAAACTCGCCAATGGCTCGTTCCATAAGTTTCAAATGCAATGACAACACGAGAAAGACCATTAATGTTGTTAATTGATATTTACTGTAACGTCATAACTAGTCCTTTATTTCTGTGTATGTGAAGATTTTAACATTTCTACGAAGTAGAGCAAGAAAAAGGCGCCATATGTTGCCTCTGATTGGATGTTGGGAAAAAGCGCCCAGAAAAGGGGGCAATGACTTCAAGCGAGTTAAGTTGAGATTTGATATCTCGGTCATGCCCTTTTTATCCATCCGTTTCAATATACATGTAAATGGTGGTTATCAGGATATTAATTCCAAGGAAAATTAATAACAAGAGGCACATGGGCCACTATGGAAGCCTTGCGCCCAAAGACGCTACAGATAAAATTTGGACCCAATTATTTTGGGGGCTTCTGGAATGTGCTGTTGCAAGTCAACAAATGACAATTGACAACCATCTGTGGCAACCAGTTAGCCTGAAAAACATATGGCAGATAGAAGATTGTTTAAGGAACATTTCTATGAAAGTTTTTAAAATATCTTGAAAGGTGTAAAAGTCATTTGTCAATTTTTCTCCATTATTATGGAAATCCTTAACTTCCCATAGCAACTAAACTTAAGAGCCAAATTTCATAAAAAAACACACACACACAAAACCTGTAATAGAAAATATGGTGAATATTTCCATAAAGCCTCAGTCTCATATGAGCATATCGTTTATGAGGAGATGATTGTTTTATTATTATTTTTTTTTTTTTGTATTTTTTGTTCTTTTTTTATTTTGGTTTCCAATGGCAACCAATAAAATGAGCAGTAGGCTTAAAATTATATGGCGGAAACAAGATTGCTTAAACAATATTTCTATGAATGTTTTGCCAAAATATCTACAAAGGCTTGGCAGTAAATGAAAATTTTCAATTTCCCCCATTACAAATCTATGGAAACTCCTAGATGCCATAGCAACTAAACCAAAGAGCCGAATTTCATAAAAAAACACAAAACCTGTTCATGCAAATATTGTGAATATTTCCATATAATCTCAGCCTCTTAGAGCTCATGGTTTTTGTTAAGACGATTTTTAAGTGTGTTTTTATTCTAATTCTGGGCGCATTTTGGTTTCCATTGCAACCAATAAAAGTGACAAGTTGGCCTAAAACCATACAGCAGATAGATGATTGCTTAAAAATAGTTGCAGGAAAGTTTTTGTCAAACTATCTGGAAAGGCGTAGCAGTAAATATGTTCTATAAAAAGGGTTATCCTTTGGAAGCAAGGAATACACCACAAAACTGAAAAATATGGAGTGTATATGTTTTCTGGGCCCAACTAGCTAGTTTCGGCCAATTAGGCCTCATCAGTGACCCATTTTTCAATTTTCCCATTTATAAGTCAATGGAAACTCTAAGTTGCCATAGCAACCAAACTACAGAGCCAAATATCATAAAAAACACAAAACCTGAAAAGGCAAATATGGTGAATATTTCCATAAAGACTCAGCCTGATAAAGCATACGGTCTCTGAGGCGATGATTTTTAAGTTGTTTTTTTTTTTTCTTTCTTTTTTTTTCTATTTTTTTTTTTTTTTTTTTTTTTTTTTGGTTTGGGTTTTACGGCCCTTTCAAGATTATTTCACTCATATCGAGCCGATCGTTAATCATAGGTGGGCGAAAACCGGAGTACCCGGAGAAAAACCACCTGACCTTCCGTTGCAGAACTTGGCGTCTCACACGTGTCCCGAGCGAGGCTCGAACCCACGGCGGTGAGAGACCTAATGACTAAGAGTCAGCGCTCTTATCCATTAGGCCACGGAGGCCCGTTTTTTCTATTTTCATTTTGGTTTACAGGGCAACCAGTAAAAATGAACAATAGGCCTAAAATCATATGGCAGATTGTAGATTACTTCAGGAACAATTCTATGAATGTTTTCTAAAACTATCTGCAAAGGTTTGGCAGTAAATGCCATTTTTTTAAATTTCCCCATTATAAGTCTATGGAAATTCTAAGTTGCCAAAGCAACCAAACTAAGGAGCCGAATTTCATAAAAAATACAAAACATGTAAAGGGAAATATGGTGAATATTTCCATAAACTCTCAGCCTCATAAAGCATATGGTTTCTGAGGAGATGATATTTTTATGTATTTTTATTTTCTATTTTTTATTTCATTTTGGTTTCCATGGCAACCAGTTAAATGACCATAAGGCCTAAAATCATATGGCAGATGGTAGATTGCTTAAGTTTCTATGAAAGTTGTGTCAAAATATCTGTAACGACTTGGCCGTTAATGTCATTTTTCAATTTTCCCCATTTTAAGTCTTTGGAAATTTTAAGTTGCCATAGCAACCAAACTAAAGATCCAAATTTCATAAAAAAAACCCACAAAACCTGTAAACATAAAATGGTGAATATTTCCACAAACTCTCAGCCTCATGAGCATATGGTTTCTGAGGAGATGATTTTTTAAGTATTTTTTTTTTTATTTATTTTTTTTTTCATTTTGGTTTCCATGGCAACCAGTAAAAATGAGCAATAGGTCTAAAATCATATGGCAAGTGGTAAATTGCTTAAGGAACATTTCTATGAAAGTTGTGTCAAAATATCTGCAAAGGTTTGACAGTCAAGGCCATTTTTCAATTTTCCCCATTAAAAGTCTATGGAATATCTAAGTTGCCATAGCAACCAAACTAAAGAGCCAAATTTAAAAAAAAAAAAAAAAAAGCAAAAAAAAAAAAAAAACAGAAAAGGCAAATATGGTTAATGATTATTTAAGTATTTTTTTTTTTTTCTATTTTTTTTTTGCATCTTGGTTTCCATGGCAACCAATATAAATGAGCAGCAGGCCTAAAATCATATGGCAGATTGCCTAAGGAACATTTCTATGAACGTTTTGTCAAAATATCTGCAAAGGCTTCGCAGTAAATGCCATTTTTCCCCATTACAGGTCAATGGAAACTATAAGTTGCCATAGCAACCAAACTAATGAGCCGATTTTCATAAAAAAAACAAGAGGTCCTGTATCGCTCACCTGAGCTAACAGATTCAAAGTTTAAGGAAGTGCCAACCTTTACTGAAGGCTTTATAGGAGGACATGGTGATGACAGGGTAAGCATTTTCTGAAAATCAAGTAGAATGTAACTCTATGATAAACAGGCTGACCTCACCGGTTTTCAAACTCATTCAAGCTTTTATTCCTGACTTGCTAAGAAGATCCGATCTAAACTCAAGTGGCTATGGTGATGACAAGTTCAAAAACAAGTTTTCAAACTCCTCCAAGCTTTCTGCCTGACTTCCTTGTTTGTAAGTTTCATCAAGATCCGTTCAAAACTAAAGGGGCAGCAGTGATGACAATGTCGAAAATAAGCATTTTCAGCAATCAAAGGCACGTCACTCTATGATAAATGTGCCGACTTGGCCGGTATTCGAACTCACCTGAGGTTTTATTCCCAGCCACCTTACATGTAAGTTTCAGAAAGATCCGATCAGACTTGGCCAGTATTCAAACTCATCCAAGATTTTATTCCCAGCCACCTCACATATAAGTTTCAGAAAAATCCGATCAAAACTGAAGGGGCTACGGTGATGACAAGGTCAAAATTTGGCATTTTTAGCAATCAAAGGGATGTTACTCTAAAATAAATGAGCCGACCTGGCCAGTTTTCGAACTCATCCGAGGTTTCATCCCCAGCCACCTTACATATAAGTTTCAGAAAAATCTGATCAAAACTGAAGGGGCTACGGTAATGACAAGGTCAAAAATCAACATTTTCAGCCATCAAAGGGACATAACTCTACGATAAATGGGCTGACTTGGCCTGTTTTCGAACTCATCCAAGATTTTATCACCAGCCACCTTACATATAAGTTTAAGAAAGATCCGATCAAAACTGAATGGGCTACCGTGATGACAAGGTTAAAAATCGGCATTTTCAGCAATCAAAGGGACGTAACTCTATGATAAATGGGCCAACTTGGCCGGTATTCCAACTCTACCGAGGTTTTATCTCCATTCACCTTACATATAGGTTTCAGAAATATTAGATCAAAACTGCAGGGGCTACGGTGATGACAAGGTAAAAAATCGACATTTTCAGCCATCAGAGGGACATAACTATATAGTAAATGGGGCAACTTGGCCGGTTTTCGAACTCATCCGAGGTTTCATCCCCAGCCACCTTACATATGAGTTTCAGAAAGATCCGATCAAAACTGAAGGGGCTACAGTGATGACAAGGTCAAAAATCAACATTTTCAGCAATCAAAGGGACCTTACTCTATGATAAATAGGCCACCTTTGCTGGTATGCGAACTCATCCGAGGCTTTATCCCCAGCCACCTTGCATATAAGTTTCAGAAAGATCCGATCAAAACTGAAAGGGCTACGGCGATGACAAGGTCAAAAATCGGCATTTTCAGCAATCTAAGGGACGTTACTCTGTGATAAATGGACCAACTTTGCTGGTTTTCAAACTCATCCGAGATTTTATCCTCAGCCACTTTAAATATAAGTTTCAGAAAGATCCGATCAAAACTGAAGGGGCTACGGTGATGACAAGGTCGAAAATCGGCATTTTCAGCAATCAAAGGGACGTAACTCTATGATCAATCGGCGGACTTGGCCGGTTTTCGAACTCATCCGAGGTTTTATCCCCAGCCACATTACATATAAGTTTCAAAAAGATCCGATCAAAACTAAAGGGGCTACGGTGATGACAAGGTCGAAAATTGGTATTTTCAGCAATCAAAGGGACGTAACTCTATGATAATTAGGCCGACTTGGCCGGTTTTCGAACTCATCCGAGATTTTATCCCCAGTCACCTTACATATAAGTTTCAGAAAGATCCGATCAAAACTAAAGGCGCTACGGTGATGACAAGCATTTTCCCATAGTAAGTCTATGGGACCTTGTGGTTACCATAGGAACCAAAGTTTTAGAGCGATTTCGAAAAAAAGTTTATGTCATCAATGCCCAACCAGAGGCATGCTACAGATGAGAAATGATTGAGATCAGCCTGCAGGATACAGAGATATAGCTGCTCAAAAGTGTGGACGGACGACGGACGACGGACGACCCACTATACTATAAGCTCCCCTGGAGCCTTCGGCCCAGGTGAGCTAAAAAACTCATAAAAGTTCAATCCCCCAGCCCATGAATGCTACAGATAAAATTTGGGCCCAATCGGCCAAGTGGCTACAGAGTAGATGTCGTTTGAAAGTGTTGACGCAGACGCAGACAAAGACAAAGACGCAGACGCAGACGACAACGGACAACTGCCTATCCTATAAGCTGTCCAGGAGCCTTCGGCTCTGAATAGCTAAAAAGTAAAATTATCCCCATTATGGCACCTTACCTGGAGCTATAATAAACACTCAGTGGCTCGAATCAGCCATCCAGTGAACAAGTCCGTGAAATGAACAACACCTAAACCCTACTTTATATAGAGAAAACTGTTGTTTACGGGGGCGTGGGGGGGGGGGCACGGCACATCATTTTTTTTTAATTTCTGCTCCAAGACATAGGTTGTGGGTACTCGTTAGAACCACCAATGAGGCGGTTCTAACGAGCACTAACAATCTATGTTTGCAGTTTCAATAGGGAAACATTTCATGGAATTTCATCCGAAAATCGCCTTTTTTGGAGATGTGAAAAAAATGCACTATGTCTCAGGGGTTGTTATCATAATGCATGTCCTCCACAAGTCCAAATAGTACCAAAGCTATATGAGCCATTGAAGTTCGACTCCACACAGAAACATGGAAATTAAAGGTTAACATACCTTTCGTAACGGCGTCAGAACCACGCTTCTTGGCTGGTTTCGGATCTCCATAACCGACGACATTCCCGTCAGCGTCACGTATACGTTTACGCTGGAGTTTGTACCTGGTTCCCCCTTCACTCAGCTCACTGTAAGTACTCACGTCAGATTCCGTGTCCGATCCTGACTCCTCCGCAGTTTCCTCGTCAGATGGTGAATTCCTTCTTAATTTAAATTCGCCCCCTTCTTCATCGTCGTCGTTGCTTGATCCCACCTTACTTCTGTACGACTCACTTCGACTGTATGTGCCGTCTTCACGTCTTCTTCGACGTCGCACGTGGCGTGTTCCGCCGGCGCTGACCACACTGTAATAGCTATGATCACTGTCTTCGCCGTGTTCTCGATCGCGTCGTCGGCGTCGACGTCTTGCTTCTCCGTCTTCGTCCTGACTACTGTGGTAGGATTCTTCAGCACTAGAATAATACAAATTTTGGTTTTAAGTTAACCCATTGTATACTAGTTGGCTCTTCTATTGTTATATGAGCCCCGCCCTTCGAGCATTCCGTCATGACAATTTTTAACTGCGCATGCCCAGCCATCCAGAGGGGCCAGGGATATGGTTTTCTGTCTGAAGGTTCCTCTTGGTTCACTGCTTGTATGAGCGAGCAGCGAACGTTCTGGCGAGACTGCGCGGATGCGCAGGCTCGCCTGAACCTTCCCTGCTAGCATAGGCGATAAGTACCAAAATCGCTTGACGGGGCCCATATAATGGACAAGTCTACATGTATAAGTCATATAAGTGATGAAGGACCGTTTTTCGTTTTTATTCTATTTTTGACGGAAAATTATGTCAGCAAATAGTGCAGGCCATGATCAGACGCCGCGTTCTTGATTTGGTCCTGCACTGTTTGTCAAGGAATCCTTTTAGGGGTTTCCCGCATAGAATGGGTTAATAAGAGCCAGGGAGGAGTACAGCTTTTAACTTAAGAACACAGGGCCCAGCATTGCAACAGATAAGGTTCGTATTTTGTGATAATTGAAGGACAGTTTTTGTCAATTTACTACAAAAACCTATGTTGTGGGTATTCATTGGAACCGCCTCGGCGAGGCGGTTCTAATGAATACCCACAAGATAGGTTTATATGGATAAATTAGGAAAAATATTCTTAAAGTATTACAAACTTTGCTATGGTCCAGTTATCTCAAACATCGTACCTCATTTGTGGTCAAATGTTGATGTTTGCTGAAAAAAATATGAGTAGCTTTTGCAATTACAAAAAAGAAGTGAAGGCAATGATCAGGAATCGATACAATCAACCAACAGCTCCAAGCAGTGACATCAAAGGGAATGAAACACAAAGATGAAAAACTAGACCCTAATGGAAACATCAATAGCGGAAAGCCAAAAGGACAGTTACTTTCCCTCAAAATGGCCAACTAGCAATCCAAAACAAAAGAATTTAAGCGAAACACCCACTCAAAGACAAACCATAATAAAAATAAATGACGACAGGAGAACCACCCTAGAACGGTCAGCAAAACGAATTTACTTTTCGCTTAGAGCTAAGTTGTTCAAAACGTATAGGATGTCGCCGAAGACTTCGATAATATGTAATATGGCCATTATAGTAACAGAATTGCAAGCGAAATATTAGATTAGTAGCTTTTGTGTTAACCCAATCACGGTTGACATCTTTGCTTCCCTCTTTAATTGCACGCCGGTGGGTCATGCATCCAGCGTAAAGGCTTACTGAGAATTGCAGAGAATTTAATTTTATGTAATGTTGGTTAGTGCCTGATGCTCTGCCTCTGGTCGGGCCCAACGGAGTGTAACTGTTGGTTTTCTTTTGCTTCAGCATTTCAGTGGTTTCATGCCGTCGAGTCCTCACCGTTGTTTCATCTTTGTGGTTGTTTGATTTTTGTGTTCTTGGAGATGTTGCATTGATGAGTTAGGGGGCCTTCATGTGGGCTGAACAAATTATTTGTCTAAATAATTCGCGACGTAAAGACGAGGATTGCAGCTGCGTAAAAGCCGCTTACCAGTACCCATGTGCGCGGTCGGTTTCAGCTCTGCGTGGAAGCATAGTGCAGCCAAATCTATTTCTTCAAGCCCCAATGGGCGGAACGCTGTATGAGAAAATAGGAACAAACTTTTCATCTAAACCAGAGGACCAATGAACCTGAGCCGCTCACCTGAGTGCTGATAGTTTATGCAGTTTATGCAGCAATGATTTTAAAAGGTTTTTACCATGGTAGCCATCTTGGACAGGTGACCTGATAATAGGTTCATTAGAAGGTTTTTTACCTTATATGGGCAAGGTGGCCATATTGGCCATACGACCGAACTCATATTAATAAATTTTCATTTGTTTGTTCCTAAAAGCTTTCATGTGTCATTTGTTTACAAACGGAGAAGTGGTTCTGTGAAAAATAAGTTTAAAATTTTATATCTAAACGACTTTAGGCCAAGGTCAGATAATTACCTTGACCTTTAATACTCAAGTAGTTTCATCCACTCAACTAGCTCGCAACATCTACCAATTTGATCATTTGAACAAACTATGATGGGCCCAAATTCCCCTTGCTACATTCCAAGTTTCATGACAATCGGCCCTTTGGTCTGGGAGAAGATTTTTGAAGGGTTTTTACATTAAATGGGCATGGAGGCCATCTTGGTCATGTGACCGAACTCATTTTAATCAATTTTCGTTTCATTGTTCCTTACAATACACAAGTATGACTTTTTCCCATACGAAATTCTATGTGACCAAATTTGACTATGGTGTAAAATAGGTCGAGGTCATCCTTTGAATAAATTATGATAAGCCCGAGTCCCCAATGCTACATATCAAGTTTCATGACAATCGGTTCATTGGGTCCGGAGGAGAAGACTTTTGAACATTTTACCATATATGGGCATAGCGACCATCTTGCTCATGTGACCTGGACCCCGCGAAAAATTTTCGTTCCTCCAACCCTTGGATGTTCCATATGAAATTTGATTCCAATCGGTCCAGTGGTTTCAGAGGAGAAACTGTTTAAAAATGTTGACAAACAGACGACAGACAACAGACAGACAGACAACGGAGCCTTGCCATACAATAAGCTCATCTGCCTTCGGCTCAGGTGAGCTGAAATGCTAGTTCTAGCAATGTGAAAGAAGCCATTTTAGGACACGGGTGTGTCATAGCAATGAAAGATATATTTTAACATGAAGTGGCTCATAAGGATTCATCACCTCATTGGCTAAAATTGGAAAAGTTTTTGGACGACCAGTATATAATTCAAAACAGTCGTGCCAAGTGATCGGCGTTCCCCGCCCATTGGGGCTTGAAGAAATATATGGGCTGCATGATGCTTCCTCGCAGAGCTAAAACCGACCCGCACACGAGTACTGGTAAACCGCTTAGAGGATCAAATCCTGCCCAGGCAAAGCGGTGCGAGTCGGCCCGTCCATGCTTATAAACCATATTGGTTTCATTGGGCGGCAGGGCTTGAGACGTCATTTCATCTCAATGTCGGGTAAAAGTCCCACAAAATAGGAAGCGATGTCTCCAAAATTACCTTTACAGTGTTGACGGGGACGCTGAAATGAAACCAAGTGATCGGAGAAGTATTTATAGGTATCTGTCCTAAATTTCTACTCTACCTGTATGTTCCATCCTCGTGTTTTCTACGCCTCTTCACGTGACGTGTACCACCGGCGCTGACCACACTACGATAGCTGTATTCACTGTCGCTGTCTTCATTTCGCTTGCCCGCCTTATATTTCGTCTTCTGTTCTTTAGTCATGGCCTTTATCTTTGCCTTTTCAGCAGCTTTCTTTAGGGCAGTTACTGAGTTTACCTTTCTAACTGCCCTCTTTAAGGCAGCCTTGCCCTTTCCCCTGAAATATAGTCGTCACGAAAACACGCCTATATAATTTAAACCCCACTTAAACCCCACTTTCATACATCATTATATTATATACATCAGTTAAACAATATTTATTAGAATAAATTCACATGTATACATCGCATAATAGTATATGGTACAGGATTTTATAAATATAAATCATCTTCTTTTTTTTCTACTCAAAACATCAGTTGACGAGGCGGTTCTAACAAGTACTCACAATCTATGTTTTAGGCAGTGGAAAACAACTGTGTTTTATTCTGCAACAAATCACAGCTCGGAAGAGCGTGACGAGTGACGTCATTAAAACTGCAAAGTTATGACGTCACTAGTAGATTTCCTTGACGTTGGACGGTGAAGCGTTATTTTCTCGCATCGACAACGTTAGAAAAGGATGTAAATGCATGTGTTTCAGTCGATACTTTTAGCGGGATTTCTTCTAACAATGGCGGAAAGTTGTGAGAATTTGGAGGAAACAACAGCATTATTGCCGAGTTTCAGCGTGTTAGAATCGAAATAGATCAGCTCTAGCTGTGATTTGTTAGGTAACGAGGCTGACGAGGCGGTTCTAACAAGTACTCACAATCTATGTTTTGAGAAGTATTCTAACACAGCGCGCCTTTATAGGCAATGGAAAATAAGCGTGTTTTATTCTGCAACAAATCACAGCTCGGAAGAGCGTGACGAGTGACGTCATTAAAAACTGTCAATTCATGACGTCACTAGTTGATTTCCTTGACGTTGGACTGTGTAACGTCATTTTCTCGCATCGAAAACGTTAGAAAAGAATATAACTACATGTGTTCCAGTCAATAAATTTTAGCGGGATTTCTTCTAACAATGGCGAAAAGTTGTGAGATTTTGAAGGAAACAACAGCATTAGTGCCGATTTTCAGCCTGTTAGAATCGAAACAGATCAGCTCTAGCCAGTGATTTGCTGGGTAATAAACGCGCTCGTGATTTGTCTACTTTACAACTGACCGACAAAATGTGATTTATTACTCAACAAATCACAGTTAGAGCTGATCTATTTCTTAATTGTGAAAAATGTCAGAATTTTTAGCTGAAAAATTAATTTCCTTTAATGGTAAAACTTTCAATACATTTGTATAGGCGTGTTTTCGTGATACAGAATAGCTACAAATAAGGACAAATAAGGACCAATAATGAGCATCATTAAGGGATAAGTCCACTTATTTCTGTCCAAAGAGACATTTCATTACGTAAACACACCAGTATACAAATACATTGTCACCTTATCGCCGAAAACATGAAAATTTTATGATGAAAAATTGTGATATTTTTCTTATTTCTGCTCAAAATATAGATTGTGGGTACTCCTTAGAACCGCCTCGACGAGGCGGTTCTAACGAGTACCCACAATCTATATTTTAGAGCAGAAATACGAAAAATAAGGTTTACCCCCGGAAACCCCAGTTTTACTATATAAAAGTGGGGTTCAAGGGGGTCAAAATTATATAGGCGTGTTTTCGTGATGTCAATCATGGTGGATACTTGTTACAATCGCTTCAAACACAATGTCATATGTTGCGCGTAGCTTTTAGTTCGTGTGCCGTGCTTAGGTCATATTGGAGACGCTGAATCCGATTGTATGGGACTTTAGCCCGACATAGAGATGACATGACATCTCAAGTTCAAGTAAACCGCTAGGGTTTAAGGATATGTCCGACTCGCACTACTTTTCCTAAGCAGGTTTACCTTCTAAATCGTTTACCAGTACTCAAGTTCCGCCCCCGCCCATAGGGGCTTAAAGAAATATATGGGCTGCATGATGCTTCCATGCAGAGCTGAATCCGGCCCGCACACTAGTACTGGTAAACCGCTTAGAGGATCTAAGCCTGTCCAGGAACCCCGGTGCGAGGCGGACCGTCCATGCTAATAAATCCTATTGGTTACATTGGGCGACAGGGCTTGAGATGTCATTTCATCTCAATGTCGGGTAAAAGTCCCACAAAATTTGAAGCAACGTCTCCAAAATGACATTTACAGTGTTGACGGGGACGTTAAACCTCAAATCAAACAAAGTACTCAAGTTCGATCGGTTTCGGTACGCGCAACATATTCTTTCACGGAATAATAAGAAAAATATCTGAAAATTATCCGGATTACTTCTCATCACGGAAACACGCTTATACAATTTTGACCCCCTCATACCCCACTTTTATATAGTAAAACTGGGTTTAAGGGGGTAAACATTATTGTTCTTATTTCTGCTCAAAAACATGGATTGTGGGTACTCGATAGAACCGCCTCGTCGAGGCGGTTCTATCGAGTCCCCGCAATCTATGTTTGGAGCAGAAATAAGAAAAATATCACAATTTTTCATCGTAAAATTTCTATTTTTGCCAAAAATTGGCAATGTATTTGTATAGGCGTGTTTTCATAATGCTTTATCAAGCGCTATTGAAGCAGCTGTCCCGTATGGGCAGTGGGGTTATATCCTGCTGTGTCTTTGGCATGCAGCATATGAAAGATGAATCCCAATTATTTCCAATCGCTGATCCTATCCTGCCCTAATATAAAATGTCTAACCAATAACCATTCACTGCTGGGTGAACACAGGGTTTTCAGTAACTAGCACTATTGAGGCTCAAATTATCGGCGACCCCCAGAACCAATTTTGAAGCCACTCATTCACAACAAAATAAGTGTGTGTGTGTGTGTGTGTGTGTGTGTGTGTGTGTGTGTGGGTGTGGGTGTGGGTGTGTGTGTGTGTGTGTGTGTGTGTGTGTTAAACTGTATTTTGATTAAAGAGTAATGTTCAATTACACAATTACAGATAATAAAATAAAATATTTTCATAACGAATAACTTGACTTACTTTGTTCGTTTTCCATCGGGGCCAACTGAAAGAAAAGAAGATTTAAATAAAATTTATGTGTACCGCATAAAAGGCAGTTACGCAAAAAAAAAAAAATAGGCAAGGCTATCACACAGTTTTGCAATCTCATTAGAACATTTGCTGTTTGTGCAAAATAAAAATCATTACGAAAACACGCCTAGATACTTTTGACCCCTTTAAACCCCACTTTTATATAGTTTAATTGGGGTTTAAAGGGGCTTTTTTTTTCTTGTTTCTGATCAAGAACATAGATTGGGGGTACTCGTTAGAACCGCCTCGTCGAGGCGGTTCTAACGAGTTCCCACAATCTATATTTGGATCAGAAATATGAAAAATATCAGAATGTTTGTCGAAAGGTTTCATTTTTACGGTAAAAATTTCAAATATATTTGAATAGGCGTGTTTTCGAAATGAAAAGAAAACTACGAGGATGAGTCCCAGGAACAAAATTACAGTCGAACTTCAATAACTCGAATAACTTTGGAACCATGTACATTTGTTCGTGAAAGGAGTAGTTCAAAATACTGAGCTTTGTTTGTTTGTTTGTTTGATTTGATTGTTTGTTTGTTTGATTTGAGGTTGAACGTCCCCGTCAACACTGTAAAGGTCATTTTGGAGACGTTGCTTCCAATTTTTTGCGACTTTTACCCGACATTGAGATGAAATGACATCTCAAGCCCTGTCGCCCAATGAAACCGATAGGGTTTATAAGCATGGACGGTCCGACACTCACACCGCTTTGCCTGGACAGGCTGAGATCCTCTAAGCGGTTTACCAATACTCGTGTGCGGCCGGTTTCAGCTCTGCGTGACAGCCCATCTGTTTCTTCAAGCCCCGATGGGCGGGGGCTTAAGTATTGAACTTGAGTCATACCGTCAGGTCATGGGGCCCCCGCTCATAGGGGCTTGAAGAAATATATGGGCTGCATGATGCTTCCACGCAGAGCTGAATCCGGCCCGCACACTAGTACTGGTAAACCGCTTAGAGGATCTAAGCCTGTCCAGGAACCTCGGTGCGAGGCAGACCGTCCATGCTAATAAACCCTATTGGTTTCATTGGGCGACAGGGCCTGAGATGTCATTTCATCTCAATGTCGGGTAAAAGTCCCACAAAATTGGAAGCAACGTCTCCAAAATGACCTTTACAGTGTTGATGGGGACGTTAAACCTCAAATCAAACAAAACAAACCCGTCAGGTTATGAAGCGAAACAGGGATCACTGAAGGATATCTTTATATAATAAAGATCTTCAATAAAATAAGGTATGTTGTGAATGACAATGAGGCGATTCGAATGAGTACACACGCCATACCTTTTAAAAGGTAAGCAGGAAAACCTTCCTACATCACAAAAACACACACATATAATTTTGACCCCCCCCCCCCCCCCTCCTCGAATCCAATTTTTATATAGCAAACCTGGGCTTTTCAGGGGTATACATTATTTATCTTATTTTTGCTGTAAAATATACATTGTGGGTACTCGTTAGAACCGCCTCGATGAAGCGGTTCTAACGACTACCCACAATCTATATTTTGAGCAGAAGTTTTAGTTTAGTTTATACTTATTTATTTTAGTTCGATTGCGATGAAAGCTTCAAGCTTACTGAATCGCTCTCGAACACTCATCCCGGGTGTTTTCACGCGCGCGAGAGAGAGGCAGTGGCTTTTACACCACTGCTACCAATTTACACCTGGGTAGAGTGGAGCAGAAGTAAGGAAAATATCTCGACTTTTATCTTAACATTTTCGTGTTTTCGGCTGTAAAGCTTACAATGCATTTGTACAGGCCTGTTCTCCTATTGACAATATCCAAATATATGGATATCTGGAGATAATGGTGGAAAATTTCTCTGGGGACTCAAGAAGCGCTCTTGATATGTCATTTTATCTCATTGTTGGGTAAAAGCCCCACAAAATCGAAAGCAACGTATCTAAACGACCTAAATAGTGTTGACGGTGACGTAAACCTCAATTCCAGCCATAAACGACACATCACGAAAAACCCGCCTATATAATTTTGACTCCCTTCAACCCCTCTTTTATATAGTAAAACTGGGGTTTACGGGGGTAAACATTATTTTGCTTATTTCTGCTCTAAAATATAGATTGTGGGTATTCGTTAGAATCGCCTCAATGACGAGTACCCACATTCTAAAACTAGATTTTGGGTATTCGTTAGAACCGCCTCAATGAGGCGGTTCTAACGAGTACCCACATTCTATATTTTGAGCAACAATAAGCAAAATTTCTAAATTTTTCATCTTAAAATTTTCGTTTTTCCAGCGGTAAAGATTACAATGTATTTGTATAGGCGTGTTTTCGTAGTGCCACTCGTGTTCAAGTTATTGAAGATTCATTGTATCTAGTTGTACAGGCTATTCAAATCATCTCTGGTCGAAGGTTTCTAGCGAGCTCGCTGCCGCATGGGGCTTCAGCCTGCGCGAACAAGCTATATTGTACAGCGCCTACAGTGCGTCCTTGTTTTCAGTGAATATTTTTCTAACGTATTTGACAATCAGTTTGTGTACCGGAAGTATGAATTTGGTAAGACTAGTCAGTCGAATATCATTGCGCCATGTGAACAAGATTGTTGTATCAACGGTGCAGAATTTGTGCTTTCCTGGGCTGATAAAGTGGTCAATAGTAATATTATCTCTCATTTATGCATTTTGAGCCAGACACAACGTATTAATCAGACAAAAAGTCATATAAAGCAAGCACTATACTTTCTGATTTATTTTTCTTTCAGAATGAATGAGTTTCTAACTGACAACAAACCCACGCTACAGGAAGAAAATAATGGCTGACCGTGCCGCATCAACAACTTACACGCTGATTTTGCAAATAAGAAAAATTACAGTTGCCATTACACCGATAAATAAGAGTTAACTGTTGCAATATTCTGATTTACAATCGAAGGATTTTGTTTTAGAAATAATTATAGCGTGTCTCAGCGAGGTAGTTAGCGCACCTGTCGTAGCTGTTGGGTGAGTGGTATCTGTATATGGGCATTAGCCAGGCAACCTTAATACAGGAGGGCCTGGGGATACAGGTCAGAAGAGAAGTATTGGGCTTTAAATAGAATTGAGACCACAATTTTCTATTTATACAATTTGTATAAGTTACATAAACACATTGAAAGCACCATCACCAGTTTGGGTTTATAACTTCCACAAACCATTTTTTTATTTATAAAATTGTAAGCGAGTACTCTTGATCAGTAACACATTATATGACACATGGTGATGTGTTTGTGTTTGTTTGTATTGGGGATTAACGGCCCAGTAAACACTATTTAGGTCATTTTTGAGCCGGTTCGTTTACCTGTCCACACTTTGCTTGGGCAAGCTTATCCGTAAGCAGTTAACCAGAACAGTGCACATTCTTTCGGTAGAAACTGACAACTGTCCTTCTTGAATCGGCAGAAGGGAGAGAATGACCGTATAAAAGAGTTCATGATCAATCTCCACGAACGAATGTTGCCGACCCCGACAGGTACCGTACCCGCGTCCTCCTGATCACCAGTCAGACGCGCATCCGACTGAGCTACCGAGGCCGGCTCACACATAGTGAGTGATGTGGCGTAGCCACAATAGGTTCAACTTCAAACTTTTATCATGAACATTATGTCAACCACTAGGTCTACTGGGGACAAATGTCATATACTGCATCTGTTGGATTGTAAGTTTGTGCTTAAAGTTGTGATACACTTTTCATGGAAAAATTATAAAACAACAACAACAACAACAAAAACAACAACAAAAGCAACAACAACAAAAAAGTGGTTCACTACTGGGCAAATGTGTTTTTCTGTCAAGTTCTCATTTAACTTGGTTGCCATGGCAAAGTTAATTGTCATGGTATAACATAGTCATGTTATGCACATGATATTTTGCATAGGCATGTTATCATGTGTATGACTGGAATATTGTTGAAGGTGTGTAAGAGTGTTGATATGACTGGATGAGTGTTGAAAAGGCAGTAAGCGTCTGTCTCAGTACTAATATGAAAATATTTAGCTTCAATTCTTATTATGAAACTGCTTCATTTTAAAACCCTGAAACATCAATTATATAACTTTGTATAAAATGCAGAGATGCACTTGAATTGCACATACATGTACCTGGCAGCCATTCAAATCATAACTTGATCATGAGCCAGCTTAATTTCGTAATATCATATGACTCTGACATTTCCTTTTAAAGGTTATTTAAGCTGGTGTTGTTGTGAAGTACTTTAGAAACCTGATGAAACTGCATTTTAAAGATCATATTATTAGTGCAGTCATCAAAATCATGACAGATAGCTTATAGTTAGAAGAGATTTTGGCAAGAGTTGTGATAACAAGCATGATGCGTGAGATTTTCGTAGTGATACTGGGGTTTCTGACCAAGACTTCAGATGTCTACTTGATCAGCTTGTATCCAGTTTGTCTGGTTTTAGGAGTTGTGCACTCGTATGAGGTGCCTGCCTAATAAAGCTGCTGAAACTCTCAATATGTCGTTAGTTATATTTTATAATTAAGAAACACTATACGATCACAGTCAAAGGTGTATAGCTACGCTATACATGGCAAACAAAATGCAATAAGAAAACACTTTAAAATATCTCAGAAACATATGGAATATCAGGCTGAGGCTTTGCATAAATAGTCTTTATGTTAGCCTCCACAAATTTTATGTTTTTCCTTGCGATTTCTAAAAATCTACTGATGCACCACAGAACTGAAAATATCCCTGCCATATCACAATATTATGTGAATCATTATAACCGCAATTTTCCATGAAAAGTCGGATATACTGTGATCGGACTCATCCGTCATTTTGTCTGTCCGTTAGTCCGTCAGAAGAAAAGTCCGATATACTGTGATCAGATCCATCCGCCGTCAGTCAGTCAGTCTACACATTTCCTCGTAGCCTGAACTCTTCCTACACCGGTTGTCTGATAGCGTTCATATTTGGCACGGTGGCTGCATACGTTCTGTAAATTCCACATAAGGTTTCGGATGCAGGCTGCGACCTCTGGTGTCACAGGTCAAAGATGCAAATCAGTTACATACGCGCAGTCTAGCATGGTTCACTTCTGGGATAGCACAACACATTTACTTTCTATATTTAAAATCCCAGAACACTTGTTAGTCTGTATAGCTCAGCTGGCAGGTTTGATCCATATATGACAACAGAATCTTCAACCAAGTTAGTTTGGAGTGGTCCGTTTCCAATTATAGGTATGCAAGATTTGTTTTTGTTTGTGGCAAATTTTACAAAAATGAGTGTTCATTAAGCAAACAGTGTAGACCCAGATCAGACACCGCGCTCTCTGATGTCGGTCTGCGCTGTTTGCCAATTTCCTAGAAAAAGGCTGCTAGGCATATGTGGGTTAATGCTCATTTGGATTGCAATAACATTTTAACTGACCGTTCCTAGGCGGTTCTTCTGTAGTGGTTTATTATTGTTCATGTCTGTACTGTTTGTTTGTTTGATTTGATGTTTAACGTCCCCGTCAACACTGTAAAGGTCATTTTGGAGATGTCGCTTCCAATTTTGTGGGACTTTAACCCGACATTGTGATGAAATGGCATCTCAAGCCCTGCCGCCCAATGAAACCAATAGGGTTGAAAAGCATGGACGGTCCGAACCTGTGTGTATTGCTTATATCTTTTTATTTTGGATAGCCGTTTGGACATTTTGTTGGCCAGTAATAGTGTAGACCCTGGTCAGAAGCCAAATTCTGTGGCGTCTGTTCTGGATCTACACTGTTTGCCAATATACCATTTGACGAGCCCAATCCTGGGATTAACAGACAATCAACTGTTCGCCCAACGCTCTGACATCACAGGTAGAAGAAAAGGGATGCTATAAATAACCGTTGCCTGTATTATGTACACGGTTATCGATAATAACAGGCGATCTCTACAAGTAAATCATTAAGGCAGCACAATAAAAATAAGGAACATTTAAACTGTAGGAAAATATTATTCAGTATGATGTTTTTTATTTATACACTCATAAGATTAATTTAAGTTGCTCATATTAAAACTGCCTCAACTGGGCGGTTCTATTAAATAATGCAATTTGATACTGAACTGGGGAATGTAAACACACACCCTTTAAAACTCTCTTTGTGTCTTAAGTAAGGGTGAGAATTGTGGCCCCGTAAATCGATTTAACTTCATGCCCACTGACAGATCATTTGTCTAAATCGCGGCGAAGGTAAGGGCGAGGATTGCGGCCGCGAAAAATCGATTTTTCATTGACCGTTCCAAGGCGGTTCTTATGTCGTGGTTTACTTTTGTTATGTTTGTCTTTGAGTGCGTGTATCGCTTATATCTTTTTGTTTTGGATAGCTAATTAACTATTTTGTGGGAAAGTAACTGTCATTTTCGCTTTCCGCATTAGGGTCTAGTTATTTCATGTTTGTGTTTTTCCCTTTGGTGTCTCTGACGAGAGGTGTGGGTATCAATTCCTGATCATTGCCTTCACTTCTGTTAAGCCCCTTCTGACCGTTTACAGGCGGTTGTTCTGTCCCGCTTTATTTTGTTATAGTTTCTTTGAATGTGTGTATCGCTTTTATATTTTTATTTTTGGTACCCAATTGGCCATTTTTAGGAAAGTGTCTGTCCTTTTGGCTTTCCGCTTGTGAAGTTTCAATTAGGGTCTAGTTATTTCATGTTCATGTTTATTTGTGGGTTAAGTTATCGATTCTCGATCATTGCCTTCACTTCTGTTTAATACTGAACCAATGACGGGATGGTATTTTGCGACGTTCCATGTTAACATTATGACCATGTTACGAGAACAAAAACTCATAGCCCCAGATAAGAGGGGATATCCACATTATCTTTCCTATTTCTGTTCGAAAACATATATTGTGGGTACTCATTAGAAGCGGCTCGCAGAGGCGCTTCTAATGAGTACCCAAACATATGTTTTCCAGGAAAAGCCACAACCAAACATCACGTGCACACGTCCGTGAAATGAACACCCCCTTACACCCCACTTTGTATAGCAAAAACTGGGGTTTAGGGGGGGTAAACACTATTTTTCTTATTTTTACTCCAGGACATAGGTTGTGGGTACTCGTTAGAACCGCCTCAATGAGGCGGTTCTAACGAGCATCCACAACCTATGTTTGTAGCATAAATAAGAAAAATATCATGGATTTTCATCAGAAAAGTATCCATTTTGGAGATGCGAAAAAATGCTCTATGCCGCACGGGTGTGTTACCGTAATGAGATTACAGCCTACAAATAACACCAAGAGGAAAAGAAGCTAACAATGAAGAAAACCAAAAAAATGGAGACAAAAACGGATCGAAAGCAGCACAGCAACCAGCTTCCTCTTCTCCACAACAGGTGACCAAGGCGCAAAAGACACAATTAATTAAAATTAGATAAATAACAGCAACATGATGTGCTTCGTCGTAAACTCCGACAAAGCTATGTTTAAAATAAACAACATTAGAACTACCGCCTTAGGGTGGTCACTAGCGCGAACCAGTGGAGAGTGTAAAACTGTCTCCAAAGAATGCGACCAGGTGATACAAAAACTAGTCTGCTCAGCTTCACGGACTAACAAGTATAAGCTACAAAAACTAGAAAAAAGTCTTAAATTTTATATATTAAAAAACTAGTTGTATGCATTCATTTCGAAAACACATCTATATAATTTTGACCCCATTGAATCCCACTTGTATATAGGAAAACTCGGGTTTACGGTGGTTAACCTTATTCTTCTTATTTCCGCTCTAAGATTTAGATTGTGAGTACTCGTTAGAACCGCATCGAGGAGGCGGTTCTAACGAATACCCACAATCTATATTTTGAGCAGAAATAAGAAAAAATATCACAATTTTTCGTCTTAAAAGTTTCAATTTTTCGGCGATAAAGGTTACAATGTAATGTATAGGCGTTTTTCGTAATGATTCCAGCAGCGAACACAGAGATGCTGATTATACCGAGCGGATTATCAAATTTATTGTAAAAACTAAAACGGAGGTGACCAGATTTCGTAAAACATGACATACAATATCAAGCGACAAGCTTGAATAAAGAATAAAAGCGCAGAACTGTTTTGTTGAAATTCAACAAAAGTAACAGTGAAAGAATAACACCAGACCCACGCCTTAGAACGATAAGCAGCACAGGCCTCAGCGGGGAGTTAAGGCGAAAGACATAACTTTGTGCCTAAACCAACTGATAGAATCTTCACTCTGAGGCCGTTATTGAGTCCAAACCCCAAAAACATATAAAGAAAGCTGTTTTCGTAGGAAAACTGGTCGGAGATTTTTACCTGCCGAAAGGTCCTGTCTTCAAACCTCGACAAGTTTATTTTCCCATCCATTACTGAGATAATATGATTGGGTTGATAAAATAAGACAGGATTAGACCTCTTAGACAGTCAACCAATAAAACATTAAAACATTAAATGAATATAACTGTTGTCCATTGACACATACACACACACACACACACACTGGAAAGAAAACCAAGAATCAAGCTTTCTGCTCCCCTCTCCCCGCAACTAGCTAGTTTCGGCCGAGCAGACCTCATCAGTGATCCTCACTTTAAATTTCAAGGCATGGATGAGACTGAATTATCCCAAAACATAATGAAACGGCATTACATAAAAATAATCAAAGCTCTGAAAGTATTCGTGTGTCGACTGTCTCTGAGGGTAGGCTGAGAAAGTAGTCCTGAACTTAGACTTTTAGTTCAGTTCTTAAATTCCACTATTTTAAGTGTAGGCCTGATCAGACGCCGTGTTATGTGGCGTTGTGTGGCGACTATTTAGGTATCTAATCACAGTTTGCTAAATCACCAGCCAGGAGACCAGTCCAAGATGTTGTCGCCATTTAGACAAATAATTTGTTCAGTCCGCATGAAGGCCTCCTAACTCATCAATGCAATAGCTCCGTGAAACAACGGTGTGGACTCGACAGCACAAAACCACTGAAATGCTGGAGCCCAAGAAGACCAACGTTAGACGCCGATGGACCCAACCAGAGACAGTGTGGATAGGTAAACTGGCCGGCTAAAAAAGACCTAAATAGTGTTTACTTTGACGTTTAACTCCAAAACAAACAGAAACAAACAAACAAGCATCAAGGAAGCATGATTCTGATCCTGCTTAATAAAAGTAAGGTTCTATGCTTGTTGGGGCAAGATGTCGCATGTACACAACATTTGTCCTGTTATGCCTATGTCACAGAAACAATAGGTGTTTTTCAACGTCATGATTAACATCACTGTTTTGGTATGAGCTGCTGGTTGGCCTGTTCGGTAATCCGTACAGGCAGTATATTGATCATGCAGATCGTTTAATGCAAAATAAATGTGATTTGGTCATTGCATGTTCCAAATACGTGATCTGATGGCCAAGACATCTAAACGGCGACTATGAGACAAAACGAAATTCTTTCATACGACGTTGTAGGTGATAGCTACGGGTATAACGCCTTATGATCGCCCCAACATAGCCAGTCGGGTTGACGAAATGATACACTAACACCAGAGTACCCCTTTACGGTGCTTGAGCACTGGGAAACAGCAATACATTAGCTTGTCTGGTTGACGTCGTGATCCATGGGCGTGGGTGCCAGATTTAAGACACAAAGTTCTCCGTACAAGAATTCCGTTGAGTCGTTAGAGTTTCCAGTCTGAGGACTGGTGCACCTTACTAACACTATGAGGTCTTGAAAGTTGTGTGAGAGAGTGTATGTGCTATTGTTTAACTGCGCTAGTGTTTTTTTTTCCTAATAGTTTTGTTATACGAGGGCATGTCAATAATATAAGAATCTTATATCCCGTGGGACGGATTTTTCTTTCCACCCCTCGCATCCATATTGGATTCTTTTTCTTGCGCGGAATTTCAATGCTGCAGTCACTTTGGTTACCAACGTCCGCCATATTGCGTTGACACTGCAGGAATGTAAAGTGACGTCACGGATCGTGCATGGTGTCAACCTTAACGACGAGGTCGTAATCAACCAGTGCATTTATCAAACACGCGATTATATTCGATTTGGGGTCGGAATACCAGGGTTAGAACATAAATTTCTATCCCAGGGTAAAATCGCGGATTTCCTTGTCCGGTGTGCAAAAAAAAAAAAAAAAAAAAAACAGCCTAACTTATATGTCGGTGAGATCGTTCTCTTCTTTTTCGATGTAATTGCCCTCTAGAATAATACACTTGGACCAACCCTATTTCAGTGTCATCAGCCCAGAACTGAAGAAGCCAGGGTCATTGTCCCCGAGCCACTCCTCAACTGCCGCCACTTCTTCTTTGGACCGGAAATGATGCAATGGAAATCCTGTTTCAAGTTTTGGAAAATGATATAGTCATTAGGAGCTATTTTCGGAGAATAGGCGGGGTGCGGTATTAACTCGTAGCCATTCCGCTCAACAGCATCCAGTGCAATTTGCAAGTATGGATTCTTGCATTGTCCTGTCCATTGTAGAATCCCTTTGGAAAGTTTATCGGATAGCAGTTCTCAGGTGGCCGAACGAATTTTCATAATACGCACCTACTATTGTACATCTCTTTGTTAAGTCATACCTCATAACACATTGAACGTCCCTTAATACAGTTGTCATTACCTTGCCAGCAGGGGGATGCGTGTTTTACTTCGTTTGCCTCGGAGACCCCGGCCCTACCCACTGGCGAGTTTTATTATGGTCCCGGTTGCAATTTTCTCATCGCTAAGGGATTTTGGGACCAAACGGGCTGTTAGCTTGCGCATACCATGTGAAACCTGTAATACATTCGCTATTTCGTCCGCCTTACTTTGCCTATCAGAGAACACAAGATCCTGTACTTTGTTACACATTTTTTCATAGGTGGCATCAGATGGGCGTTCAAACCTGGTTTCGTCTTCTAAAGACGCTCTACCGCGTTTGAATTCCCCAACCCAGAATTTAACTTGGGCATACGATGGTGCAGAAGACCCATTAACATTGGTCACCTCGCAGTGTATTTCCTGATCAGTTTCCCTTTCAATTCCAAGTACCGAATAACAGCAAGGTACTCAACTTTTGACGAAAAGCTTACTTTTGCATCGCAAGCCATTTTGACGCTTAATAGCTTACGAGTAAATGACACGATAAGGGTGCAAATTTGCCCTGATGCCTAAAGCCTGTATTGAAACAAGGCATGAAAATCTTGGTTGTCTCGGTCAACTGGAAATGGGAGAGGCTGGTTACTTATTGACCTGCCCTCGTTTGTAGATATCTAAACATACCTTAACTTTGTAATTTCTCGCATAGACTGCCCTCGTCTATCTTGTTGCACGTTGTTTTCTCTGTGCACGCCGGAAGTCACGTGACATATGTTCTTTGATTTGTGCACAACTTGGACATTTTGGGGAATGTAAGTTAATCTTTTCCCTGGGCCAGCGTAGGCCCACAAAGACGTGAACTAATACAATAACTCCAAAAGAGGATAATAAAGAAAACTATCCTTATATCTGATTAGAAGAGTATTGCAAGTCGTTATTAGATTTACCTAAATTTGGCGATTCTAACAAGCACCTACAACACAATTTGTATTGAGAAATAAGACAAAATATCAAAAATTTGTCCTCATAACTACTTAGTGCACATATTTTGCCAGTAATTGGCAACAGCCCTTTGGAAACAGCGGAACAAAATGACCATGGTCAAGGAATTATTGTGCCGATGGTTGAATCCATATGGGCCGCGTCAAGCGATTTTGGTACTTATCGCCTATGCGAGCAGCGAAGGTTCAGGCGAGCCTGCGCATCCGCGCAGTCTCGCCAGAACCTTCGCTGCTCGCTCATACAAGCAGTGAATCAAGAGGAACCTTCAGACAGAAAACCATATCCCTGGCCCCTCTGAATTGCTGGGCATGCGTAGTTAAAATTTGTCATGACGGAATGCTCGAAGACCCAAATTCGCTTGGCGGGGCTATTATGTTATTTCGGATAACGCATCGACACTGCAATCATATTCTGGCTCTCTCGGTATAACCTTGCACGTAACAAATGCACACCTTTTTTCATTTAGCCATTTTGTGGGGAAAACAATTGTCCCTTTGACTTTCTGCATGTGATGGTTTAAGAAGAACGGAAACACCTTCAGGGGAGGCAACTCCTGCAAAAGTATTTTTGTCTTCCATGTCATTAAAGGAAAGAATTAGCTCCAAAGGAGCAAATTCTTTCCTTTAAGAGTAGACATTATTTCAGTTGGACCGCGCTTATAGAAAACGAACAGGAAGTCCTGAAAGTTGTCTCCCTTTGAAAAATGGCGGGAAAATCTGCCAGGTGTTCCCATTCCCCTTAATTACGGTGACGTTGTTCTATATTTGTGTTTTTTCCCTTTGGTGTCTTGGATGGGGGATGTAAGTTAATTCTATCGATTTCTGATAATTTCTTCACTTCTTGTTAGCTCGTGAATCTTAAATGTGTTTCCAAAAGTTCTGCTAATATAAACCGCATGCGCATCAGATCAACAATTTTTCATTGAGATTTACCAGTAAGGCGTATTTAGTTTCAGTAAATCTTCCAACTCTCGGACAGAAAACGTTATTACAACCAACGGCAACCACACGAGTCCTGGTAACCCGCTTAGGCGATCTAAACCTGCCCAGGCCATGCTTATAAACCCTATTGGTTTCATTGGGCGATAGGGCTTGAGATGTCGTTCCATCTCAATGTCGGGTAAAAGACACACAAAACTTGATGCAACGTCTTCAAAATGACATATACAGTGTTGACGGGGACGTTTAACCTCAAATCAAACAAGACTATCGGTGAAACCGATGGATGCTACTCGAAGGTGCAATAGTCGGAACAGGAAACATTATCCTAGTTAAAGAGTGGTATACTGTGTATACTCACTGTACTTCAAAATGGAGTATAACAAAACCTGTCGGTGGACAGATTAGCTTGCCTGATGGCACTGTCATACAAACATAAGCAACACAAAAGTCGGAATAAATGAAAGGAAGTGTCTTCAGGTACGATACAATACCCAAAGGTCCTGGGTGGTAGTTTAGCTATATTAATTTGGTAAAACTGTTTAATACAAATTATTGAAAGATT
The DNA here is from genome assembly GCA_963580285.1 of Lucinisca nassula. NCBI lineage: Eukaryota > Metazoa > Mollusca > Bivalvia > Lucinida > Lucinidae > Lucinisca > Lucinisca nassula. Next base: position 100,261,230 of record OY757016.1, read on the forward strand.
ACTCTCGTACACAGAGGCAATCCTCAAAGGACTGTATCCAGGTATGGTTCCGTATTGGGTGCCTTTACATGCATATAAAATATCAGAGGGATTCGAAAATGGATATGATCCTATCCCCTTGACTGTCAAAAAAGGTCATTTTGACCGTCTGCCAAGACTAGCTTCTTTCAATGACGACGCTAGAGCGATGACAAAGGTTTTTTTTTCTAAAATTAGCCACAGTAACCTTACCTTGAGCCCAGGACCCTGAAAGTCAATCTTGCTCGAGATATTATCATACCCAACATTTGTGTGGAATAATATTAAAATCCATCAATAAATGTAGGCACTAGAGCGATTACAAAGTTTTTTTTTCTAAAAATAGCCACAGTGACCTTTACCTTGAGCCCAGGATCCTGAAAGTCGAACTTGCTCGGGATAGTATTATACCCAACAGTTGTATGAAATTATATTAAAATCCATCAGCAAATGACGACGCTAGAGTGATGAAAAGTTTTTTTCTTAAAATAGCCGCCGTGACCTTGACCTTGAGCCCAGGACCCTGAAAGTCAAACTTGCTCGAGATATTATCATACCCAACATTTGTGTGAAATTATATAAAAATCCATCAATAAATGTAGGCCCTAGAGCGATGACAAAGTTTTTTTTTTTCTAAAAATAACCACAGTGACCTTGACCTTGAGCCAAGGATCCTGAAAGTTGAATTTGCTCGAGATATTATTATACCCAACATTTGTATGAAGTTATATTAAAATCCATCGGCAATTTACGACGCTAAAGCGAGGACAAAGTATTTTTTTTCTATAAAAAGCCGCAGTGACCTTGACCTTGAGCCTAGGACCCTGAAAGTTGAACTTTCTCGAGATATTATCATACTTAAGGTATATGCAAATGTCAACCAGACACGTGAGCTAAAATTTACGGTCGTTTATAATGTCGACAAGTTTCTAGAAAAGCAACTCATAATGTTCCAAATTATATGAATAATCATAAAATATGCTTATTAAAAAGTGTATTTCTGTTTTTAGAAGAAAAAATAATAAATTACTTTATGAGAAAATTACCTTTCAAAATGGTCAATTTTTGAACATCGGTTTCTCCATTGTCCTTCCTCGGAAACATTCAGTTTTTACATTAACCTAAAGTATATTCCATGTCCTAGCAAGGACGAGAAGTAGTTTTTCCAAAAACTTCCACAATAGCAATATATCCATTCTTTTAAACACCCATCGAACGGTCATTTTGACAGCCATTACTGTATACATGGCTGGTAAATTCTCCAGGTAAAACAGGGGTATAAACATGCTAATCGTGGGTGAAAATATCCTGCACAACGGATTTTATTCTAAATATTTTTATGCCTAGATCATGATTTCCTTTATTCTTCCGTTAAGTTGGTAAATATTATTTGCATTAAATAAATACAAGAGGGGAAAATTGTTTGATTTGTCCAAAAGCCATAATAACGATTTGACAGAATTTTTATTATCGCTACGCTTATTTACCTCAGTGCTAAGTTTAATCCGTGCGTCATACTGTGTACATGGATGACAATGTATAGTGAACTCTACATATTGATAGGGGTTCTATCGGCATGGATATAATGTTATAATGCCAGTTTTTGGAAAAATCACGTCTCGTCGTTGCTAGTACACACACTAAAGTATATTTTGGTGTAAAAATGGTATGTTTCTAATGAAGGACAATGGAGAAACATACGTTCAAAAATGGACCATTTTTAAATGTAATTTTCTTACAAAGTGAATATTTATTTTTTTCTTCCAACAACAAAAATACATTTTCAATATGCATGTTTTATATTTATTCTTTTAATTTGGAACATCATTGGTTGTTTTTCTAGAAATATGTCAACATGCTAAACAACCACGAATTTTAGCCCACGTGACAGGAAGACATTTTCATAGTCCTTAACATTTGTGTGAAATCATCATAATATTCATCAATAAATGTGGGCTTTAACTTCACTACAGTTGGTGTGTGGGAATGTGTGGCGGCGGTAAAACGTCTCCCTGCCCTACATCATAGTGTAGATTATATTTTCTTGTCCTCTGGGATCATTGGTTCCATTGTGGAATTTTGAAAATATCTGAGGGTCACTGATGAGTCCTAATTGGCCGAAACTAGCTAGTCTGGCCCAGAAAACATGTACACTCCATATTTTTCAGTTCTGTGGTGTATTCTTTGCTTCCAAAGGATAACCCTTTTATAGAACATATTTAACTTCACTACAGCTGGTGTGTGGGAATGTGTGGCGGCCGTAAAACGTCTCCCTGCCCTACATCATAGTGTAGATTATATTTTCTTGTCCTCTGGGATCATTGGTTCCATTGTGGAATTTTGAAAATATCTGAGGGTCACTGATGAGGCCTAATTGGCCGAAACTAGCTAGTCTGGCCCAGAAAACATGTACACTCCATATTTTTCAGTTCTGTGGTGTATTCTTTGCTTCCAAAGGATAACCCTTTTATAGAACATATTAAACTTCACTACAGCTGGTGTGTGGGAATGTGTGGCGACCGTAAAACGTCTCCCTGCCCTACATCATAGTGTAGATTATATTTTCTTGTCCTCTGGGATCATTGGTTCCATTGTGGAATTTTGAAAATATCTGAGGGTCACTGATGAGGCCTAATTGGCCGAAACTAGCTAGTATGGCCCAGAACACATGTACACTCCATATTTTTCAGTTCTGTGGTGTATTCTTTGCTTCCAAAGGACAACCCTTTTATAGAACATATTTAGAGCGAAAAGAAAGTTATTTTTAAAAAAAATAGCCACAGTGACCTTGACTTTGACTCCAGGACCTTGAAAGTAAAACATGCTCAAGATATTATCATACCCAACATTCGTGTGAAGTTATATTAAAATCTATCAATAAATGTAAGCACCAGAGTGATGACCATATTTTTCTAAAAATAGCCACAGTGACATTACACTGCAGCTTTAAACAAAGTACCATAACTCTGTGACAAATCATCTAACCAGATAGCAGCGATAATATGCGCATCCACTACTGCTGCTTAAGATTCCATTGAATTTTTGTTGAATTTCTGCAAGTTGTTGCTGAGAATTCGCGTGGACACGAAAGTACCCTATATATTCATGCAGAATTCATCAAAGGGCCATAACTGTTGGAATAAATCATCGAACCAAAACACGCAGGTTATATGCGCATCCACCTTCGATACTTAATATTCCCATGAAGTTTCATTGTAATCCGACCAGTAGTTTCTGAGAATTCGCGTGGACAAGAGTGGGACGGACATGGATGCACGGACTAAGCGGCGACTATATTCTCCCCCGAAAGTCTTCTGGGAGCATAACAAACAAACACACAAACAACGGCAACGCATGACTATGCGTTCGGAATACATGATCACCTGCAATAAGAAGGACTAGTTTTTTTCTCTATATTGAGATTTCCAAATTTATTAATCAGGAAATGTAATACAGAATAATAATAATGCGTATAATTGTGGTAGAAAACAACTTTCACGCATAGTAGCAACAATCAAATAAACGATAACAACATTTTTTCAAACTATTTACTAATAAATACATTATGCATTATTTATTCTCATGTAAGCACACGTTCACACTCGCACGCGCGCATGCGTGCATGCACGCACAATAATAAAGTAAACCCTGCTATAAGAACTCTGAATATAAATTGTCCATTATTGTGACAAGACTGCTCCTTTCCATGGACTGTTTGTTATGTACAAGCCTATGCCTTCTAATTCGTATAACTGACGCAATGCGCATCACGGACTGACTTCTGCCGATAAGAGCCCATTTTAGCGAAGACTGAACACTGATATTATTTACAATACACACATCCAGTGTTTTGTCCAGCAACCGTCGTCGTTCTATATAAAGACTTATAATTTCGAGACAAATAAACTGCGTTGAATATGTTCTACAAAATATGCTATACTCGTGACCCATACTACAAATTATCTTTTAGTATAAGGACATTTTCCAAATAAATCTATTTGCCATGATGTTTGCTACCTTGTGGACATCATGGAATAGAGCTGCATCCCAAGCAGTTCTATTGAATACCCTCCAAAATGGTTGTCTTTTGCAGGTTGTTAATATATTGTGTTAATTGCCTAAATATTGTTGGTAAACGTATTCAAATCGAACCACAGTAGCTAAATTGCATTTGAGGCCATACAAATACGTTCGATACCCGAACTGCTGAGGGTAAGTCATGGTCATATTAATTCGATTTAAGCCCACCCCCGCAAAGTAAAATACTTTCAAATGACCGTTCCAAGCTGGTTCCTCTGTCGTGGTTTATTTTTTTATAGTTTGTCTTTGCATGAATGTATTGTTTATATCCTATTTCATTTTTTCTTTCCCTTTGGTGTCCCAGATGGGAGGTGTTGGGTGTGTTGTATCGATTCCTGATCACTGCTTTCACTTCTATATAGCGCAAGGCCGAGGCCAAAAAAGGATAGCTTAAGAATACGTTTTCGATCTCCTACAAAATGAATGAATTTTCCTATACTCATTAGACTGACAAGTCCGTGAAATGTACATTCCCATCCCCTAAACCCCACTTTAAATAGAGAGAATTGGGAATTAAGGGTTATATATTATTTTTCTTAGTTTTTCTCCAAGACATAGGTTGTGGTTACTCGTTAGCACCGCATCAATGAGGCGGTTCTAACGAGCACCAACAACCTTTTTTGAAGTATAAATAAAAATATCACGGCTTTTCATGATAAAATTAACCGTTTTGGAGATATGTAAGAATGCACTGTGTCGCACGTACATGTACTCGTAATTTGATTTTATTCAAATCTTCATGTCACTTTTTTTCCTGTTCATTCGGTGGATTGAAATGACTGTTTTCTTTGACAGTGGCCTTTCTCGAGTCTCTTGTTTTATTGTAATCCCACAACAATACTGCAGCAAAGCTGTTTGCTGCCAGATTCGGAAATACAGAATCGTACCATCCAACTCGCTTTTTTTCGGACCTTTGAAACAAGGCTACCTGTGAGGTTCAACATTCGCTGCTATGTTAGAAATTAAGCATGTGCAACGAGGAACCAGATGCTTAAACACGTAACGTCAAAATTTATCACTTGTTTTATGTTTAAACAATGACTTTGGTCGGTCTCTTGTCGGACCCATCGGAGTCTAACTGTTGGTTTGTTTTCGCTCCAGCATTGCAGTTGTTTCTTGCTGTCGGGTCCTCGTGGTTGTTTGATTATTTGTGTTCACGGAGATGTTGCACTGTTGAGTTAGGTGGCCTTCAAGCGGACTGAACAAATTATTTGTCTAAATCGCGGCGGAAGTAAGGGCGAGGATTGTGGCCACGTGAAATCGATTTAAGCCCCCCAGTGGAATTCGTTTCGGCTGACCGTTCCAAGACAGTTCTTCTGTCGCGGTTTATTTTCGTTATTGTTTGTCTTTGGGTGTTTGTGTCGCTTATATTATTTTATTTTGGATAATCTATTGGCCATTTCGTGGGGAAAGTAACTGTCCTTTTGGCTTTCCGCTATTGATGTTTCCATTAGGGTCTTTGTTTCGTGTTTGTTTCTTTCCCTTTGGTGTATCTGATGGGAGCTGTGGGTTGATTGTATCGATTCCTGATCATTGCCTCCACTACTATTTATTTGAAGGAAAAATATATATAACGAACAGATTATCAATATACATGTACTTACTTGAGCTGCCACATTGTATAATTTTTTATGAATGCTTCCAGGTCTTACACGTCAGATCGGAAGCGTCACGTATTTTACGTTGATCTGGAAACATCCACTCGACATGATAATATGCGGCATATGATAATGTTTATTATCATACAGAGAGATGAGCCATCAGGCTTAACAGTCGCTTTGGGTTTGAATTTATATTAAAATTGGGAGCGATATTTATCTTACTTTAGCATAAGAACTTATCGATTGCTTTAGGCATGGTTAAATTAAAATAATACTGATAATACTGTAAGAACTGGGTTACTCAAGGAATATATGTACCAATTTAATACAGTTATACACAAAAAATGATATAAATAAAATCTGACGGCTGTTGTTTTTTCAATCCATTACAATGCTGGTAAAATAATACTGAATTTATTTTAACAATTCTAATATCAAATGTCCGATAGATTCTTCATTTATCATATAAGGCTCAATAAAAATTGATAAAAAAATCAAAATGTCTACGTGGCACGTAGGCTAAAATATACGGTTGCTCAGAACGTTGACGCGTTTCTAGAAAAATAACTTACAATGTTAGAAATTATATAAATAATCAGGAAACAAGCATGTTAAAAATCTATATTTGTTGTTTGTGGGGAAAACCGAAAATCATATTGTCAGAAAATAAACTTATAAAATGGTCCATTTTTTACCTTCTAGTTCTCCATTGTCCTTCAACAGAAATATAATATTTTTGCACCAACATATAGTATCGTCCGTGTGCTGGCAACAACGATTGTTTTTACTTAATCTGTCATTTTGTACCAAATGGAATCTTCCATCTTATATATAGCAGGAGTCCATTTCAAAACTTAGGGGTGTCAGGTTGTGTTTTCATCAGAATCTATCTGGAAAATGACTGAACTTTTAGCAAACAGTGGAGGCCCTAATTTTGCGGCGTCTGATCTGGGCCTCCACTGTTTGTCAAGATCCCCCTTTAGAGATTTCTGGTACTGAATGGGTTAAAGAATAATATGTTTGCTTTTGAAACTCCACCGAACGTCCATATAGACAGCCATTGGCGTATACATGATCGGTGTTTTCTCAAAGTATTTCAGTGGATTTAAATGTGACAATTGTCAGGAATAATGTATACTATTTTGAATACTTTTATGCCCGGATCTCGGTATTTCTTCATTCTTTTAATCAATTTGGTAAACATTATTTACAAGTGGGACAAATTGTTTGATTTGTCAAAAGACTTAATGACGATTTGCTCCAGCATTTCAATGGTTTCTTTCTGTCGAGTCCTCACTGTTGTCCCACCTCTGTTGTTCTTTGATTATTTGTGTTCACGGAGATGTTGCACTAATGAGTTAGGAGGCCTTCATGCGGACTGAACAAATTATTTGTCTAATTCGCGACGGAAGTAAGGGCGAGGATTGTGCCCACGTAAAATCGATTTAAGCCCCCTAGTGGAGATCTTTCCACTGACCGTTCCAAGGCGGTTCTTCTGTGGCGATTTATTTATGTTGTTGTTTGTTACTAACTGTCTGTATCACTTGTGTCTTTTTATTTTGGATGGTCATATGGCCATTTTGTTGGAAAGTAACTGTCCTTATGGCCTGCCTTTGTTTAGGTTTCCATTATGGTCTGGTCGCTTAATGTTTGTGTTTCTTTCCCTTTGGTGTCTTTGATGGGTGGAGTAAGTTAGTTGTATCGATTCCTGATCTTTGTTTTACTTTTACTTGACATTGTTATTTTTATTGCTACCTCAATGTTAAATGGTAAACTGTGTACATGAATGACAACGTATAGCGTACAGTACAAATTTGGGATTTTCAAAGCATGAGCTTAATATTATAATGACTGATTTGGGTACAACTACTCGTTATTGCAAAAACATGGATTATAGTCTGTATAAAATATAGTTTCTAAAGAAAAAGCCAATGGAGAATTTGATGCTCAGAAACGAACATTTTGAAAGGTAAATATGTTCTTTGAAAGGGTTATCCTTTGAAAGCAAAGGATACACCACAGAACTGGCACATATTTCCTAGACCAGACTGGCTAGTTTCACTTTTGTCTTCCAACAACAAAAAATAGTTTTGAGATGCATGTATTATTATTATTTAAATACTTTTGAACACAATGGATTATTTTTCTAGAAACACGCCAACGTTCTGTGCAAATGTTAACTTAAGTCCACGTGCAAGGTAGACATTTTGATTGTCCTTAAGTCCGATTTCATGTAGCGTTGTGTCTATCTCGTTCGGACAGTGGGGTTGGCTGTCTTGCCTAGAATTGTAAGGTCCATGTGAAAGGTTCGTCACGTTTTATTCTTCCTCTTCAAGCAAATCGTTTCATGGGGCTCCCTTGCGGTATCATTCATAATGACTTAAATTGCAAATACCGGCAAAAAAATATCCACTCTAATCTGAAGGCTCAGAACTAGACACGAAGAAACAATACATTTCTGTTCTAAACCCAAAATGATATTTACTCTTCTCTAGCAAAGACCATATGAACCAGCTCACATAAAGGAATACTTTTCAAACATGTGACAAGACAAGGCTCAACCGAGCCTGCGCATGCAACAAAAGGTCTAGTTGCATGCCTTTTTGCACAAAGCAAACTTGAAATATTTTGCCTCATTACAGAATCAATTGGCCCCATGTCCTTAAGGTTTCGGAAAATGGAATATAATATCAAATTGACATAAATAATATACTTTGCTTTAAATTGCGTTTATTATTACCCCGATAATGCTTAACGGCAGACGGCAATATGATTATTGATTTAAAGAAGAAAAACAATCGCACGTTAATCGTATTGTGTTTTCGTGGCACCCGTTAATAATGTATTGATATCCGTAAATTCTGTTGTACTCAAATATTCCCGTCTCTTCAACTCGAAAACGGACAGCAGGTATTGACGTGCCCGTCTTTTGCCAAGTATCGTTTTGCTCAACTTTAAATAACAATATCATTTATTAAATCATGTTTTTAAGCTATCAATACTCAGACGAGCCGCTTTTCCGACCATGTGGAGATTAATCAGTCGAATGCCAATATCTTTAAATTTGTTTTCTAAAGATAATAATCTGTATGACTGGGCGTTTTTAAAAAAAAACGCATGTACTTAAAAGGTTTCTGCAGAAATTCCACTCTGGGTTTCAAGCGATGTCGTGAAATGTGTCGTGATAAGCGCATTTTGTCTTCGCATGTGGGTGCCAACAAAGTTGCAAACGTCAGTTCTCATTTTTGAGACTTTCATTTAAGAGGGGATTGATAAAACGGTCAATAATATTTTCGATCTGCAATGCGTTCTGACTTTTCAAAATCAACCTTTAATAGCTTTATTTCGGACATGTGCACTCAGATAAGTCTCATACAGCTTGCGTAGACTATTTAGAGGGTTTGCTGTAAGCCCTTTGGACATAATTAACTATTTGTTTTATTTCGGACATGTACATAATTAACTATTTGCTTTATTTCGGACAAGTGCACTCAGCTAAGTCTCATACAGCTTGCGTAGACTATTTAGAGGGTTTGCTGTAAGCTCTGTGAACAAAATGAACGCTTTTGTTTAAATTAAGTGAAGTAAGATTATGTCCTCAAAACTGATTCAAGCCTTAGCTGTTCGCGTTTGTCCGAAGATATAGTTTCACTTGTCAAGGTTCATTATAAATATAATGGTAATAGATCAAGACCAAATCATTGGAGGAGGGCTGTCAGACTTAGTAGGTTCAGGTTTCTCTTCGATGAGCTTGGGTAGTCTGAAAATAAAGAAAGTCATTGATATCAGTACACTGCAATTCCGATGAATCGATTGTAACTTAGCGTAGGCCAGGAATATTGTCCTGGATGAGGTCTTAAGCTGTTTTGTTGAACCATTTATCTTGTGTTTTAAGCAAACAGTTTAGATCTTGATTAGTCATCGCATTCTGCAGCGCCCGATCATGGCATGCCTTGTTTGCAAGTTTTAAATACTATGCGTCTAGTCCATGTTTTCAGATAACTCTATACTAATGGCCAGCGATAGAACGATACAACAACATGCGGGAAGGTCCCGAAGTACTGGGGCCTTCTGGTCGATTACTGATCGACCCAATAAAATTGGATATGTTATCCTTATGATGAAAATCAAGTTTTAGTCTTAAACTTTATCAGCGAATATTTTGTGACAATGGAAGCAACAAATAAACAAAACGTTAAAGGTATACCGTTGTTAGTTGTTTGTTTTGCTGTTTTACCCCATTTGAAATGAATACATATTAACACATTTTTTTCTATTGAAGCAAGGAACAAACATCAATGAAATAAGAAAACAATAGTCATTACTACCTACTGTATATGCGGGTCGTGTAACATTTTTCATGCTTTCTAACACCGATAAAGAAAATTTATCTTTTCAGCTTTAAACTTAGTGTTACGAATTTTATTGATGGAAGTTACTTCTTTAGATAAGACTTATATTTTATATTTTATCTGCTAATCTTACCTACTCATAAACATGCGCACGAAAAAAGCTACAAGAAGGCGTATCTGTGCGACCAACGAAAACTTGGATCAGTCTGCGCATTGCGAAGACTGCTATGGGTCTTTAAGCGATAGCTTTGGCCAGATCAGGTTAAAACAATGTGATATTAATCGTGGGTTGGTCGCCCAGGTTTTCTTGCAGGTTTGGTCATGCTCTGGCTAGATTATTTAGTTATAAACACTCAAGAGCAATACTTCGATGATATGTCTGCAAGGATACCTACGTGCCGACTTTTCGTAGCAGCTTTACTTTATCCTCCTTCAGATCCTTTGGATCAATTTTCCCATCAAGAAGATCCTTTGCTTGCTCACGTAACTGGAATACTGACTCTCTTCTCAAAGGATATCCAAAAGGATTCATATCCCTCTGTCTATGACCACCAGATGGTTTTCTTAACATGTTATCATATTTGTTATCAGACATGTCTAAAGGATTGTCAACAATGTTTTCATGCATAGAGAGGAAAAGAGGAACGTAACATAGATAGTCCAAGAATGATATCTGAAACAGTAAAATGAAAGACACAAATTGTAACTTTGGAGCAATCAAAGTTGGTAATTAAAAGTATTATTAAGATATACATGTCCCTGTTTCTCCATAGAAACGTGTCTTGTAGACGTCAGGAAAATCGAGACTGTCATTTACATTTCTTTACACAATTCAGCTTTAATATTTAGTAGCATTAATATGAGTGTCTAAAACGTAAGTACAAGTAATTTGGCAATTACACATCCTATTTGTAATGAATTCGATTCTATTTATTATCCTTATTTTTGAGTGTTAATGTTTAAAAAGCTTCCACATTAAACCACGGTGATTAATATTTGGTATAGTTATACATTTAATTTGAAAAGCTGTGAATTGTGACATAAAGAAAGAATAGTTATCATGGACAGCTCTTACGTGCTCATCACTAATCCGTTTTACTCTGATACAATTTCGGCCATCACCTTAACAATTCTGTGTAGTAAACATCCTACTAAGCTTCATTTTATATAAGTGAAAATTGCGATTTACAAGGATATACAATATGTTGCTTATTCTTGTTAAAGTACATTTATAGCGGGTACTTGTTAGAACCGCCCCATTGAGCGGTTCTTACCAACACCCTCAATCTAATTTTGTTAAACAAAAATGTCAGTTTTAAGGATGTGAAAGAATTAACACTTTTATGCATTATCCAAATTAGTCATCATATAAAAAATAAAACTGAAGGCAATGATCAGGAATCGATATAATTAACCCACAGCTCCCGTCAGGGACACAAAAGGGAAAGAAGCATAGACATGAAACAACTAGACCCTAATGGAAACATCAATAGCGGAAAACCAAAAGGACAGGTACTTTCCCATAAAATGGCCAATTGGCTATCCAAAACAAAATAATATAAGCGACACACACACCCAAAGACAAACCATAACAAAAATAAACCACAACAATAGAACCGCCTTGGAACGGTCAGTGAAACGCATTACGCAAACACGCCTATGCAAATACATTGCCACCTTTATCGCCGAAAAAATGAAAATTTTAAGATGAAAAATTGTGATGAGGCGGTTCTATCGAGTGCCCACAATATATATTTTGAGCATAAGTAAGAAAAATAAGGTATACCCCCTGAAACCCCAGTTTTACTATATAAATATGGGGTTCAAGGGGGTCAAAATTATATAGGCGTGTTTTCGCGATGGAATTCCAAGGGGGGGGCGGTTAAATCGATTCTACGTGGCCACAATCTTCCTTATTTAATCAAAGTTACACTTGTATCAGAAAAGAAACGGGCGTAGTTAAAACAGATCGAATATCAAGAAAAGCCAAACATGTCACATCAAGCAACCGAAAGCAGAGAAAACTGAACATGAAGGCATACATGCGAACGCGTGCTTTAATACTCTTCACTATGAAAACACGCTTATATAATCCTGAACCCCTTGGACCCCATTTTTATATTGCAAAAAATGGGGGTAAACCTTATTTTCTTATTTCTGCTCTAAATTATAGATTGTGGGTTTCTAACGTGTACCCCTATTCCATATTTTGAGCAGAAAAAATTCCCAAGTTTTCATCTCAAAATTGTCCTGTTTAGGCGGAAAAATTTACAATTAATTTGCATAGGCGTGTTTTCGACATGTATACAGTGTACGTGTAAGAAACAGAAAAGGAGCAGTCGCATTAGAATGTCTTCTAGAAATGGCCAGGACGGTTTTCGCTGGGTACTTTAGCTTTCAACAACCTCGGATTGAGGATGTGGAACCTCTTGTATGTAAAATATTCGTGAAAAGGTCATCAAAACAGAAGTGAAGTCAGTAATCAGGAATCGATGCAATAACCTCACACTCCGATTCCAGACACCAAAAAGAAAGAAACCTGAATACAAAACAAAAAAGAAGTGCAGGCAATGATCAGGAATCGATACAATCAACCCACAGCTCCCACCAGAGACACCAAAGGGAAGGAAACACAAACATGAAACAACGGACCTAATGGAAACATCAATAGTGGAAAGCCTAATGGACAGTTACTTTCCCACAAAATGGCCAAAAGGCTATCCAAAATAAAATAATACAAGCGACACAAACACCCAAAGACAAACCATAACAAAAATAAACCACGACAGAAGAACCACCTTGGAACGGTCAGCGGAAACGAATTCCACTGGGGGCTTAAATCGATTTTACTTGGCCACAATCCTCGCCCTTATTTCCGTCGCGATTTAGACAAATATTTAGACAAACCCCGCCATAATTAAAATGTAACAAGCGAAAAGACAAAGGTACAGTTTCTTTCCCACCAAACGGCTATCAAAAACATATTAGAAGTACAAATATGCAAAGACAAATTATAACAATAATGAACCACAACAGAAGAACCGCATTCAAACGGCCAGTAAGAGGTTTTACTGGGGGCTTATATCGATTTTACATGGCCTCGTTCTGTCGTGGTTTAAACAAATAATTTGTTCAGTCGGCATGAAGGATTTCCAACTAATCAGTATAATCCGATAGATATAAAACTGGTTTCTAAATATTGCCAACTGCTTTCTGATGCTTAGTTTGTTTACAAATTAATGATTGCAAAATATTTATTTTCTCTTTAACACAGTTATAACTGTAAAGCATTACAGACGTTGGCAAAGTAATGTCCAGTGTTAAGAATAATACGTCATCAGAGTTGAATGAAAAAAATGAAGTTACACTTAATACCTCAAAGAAAGCATTTGGCTGTAGTCTTTCCATGATATATTCTTGCTGTTTCCAGTTTAATCCACCCGCAATTAGCTCGATTCGTAATGATTCAGCTTTAATAAAATTGGCATCTCTGTCTGATTCGGCGTTACAATAGAACATAGCCCTGTAAAGGTCCATCTTCCGTTGAATATCAAGTAGGTCACAAATCTCAAGTAGGTACTTGCTGATTGGGCTGTTAAGAAAACAAAAGTTATCGAAATTTAAATCATGTTTCGTTGAGAAATCCCAAGTACAATGTTGCTCCTTATGTTGGTTTGAGTCTTTTCTGAGATTATGCTTTTCTTGAAAGAGCTCATTCAACAGCGAAATAATATTTACGTATGTAAAGGTACTGCTTCTATTTCATAATACGATACAACTTTTTCGGAGCGAAATAATATTTCCAAATATTAAAATCCATTGCTCTAGTCATAAGCAGAAGATCATAAGAATCTTATATGGGTGTGAGGGGTGGACGGAAAAATCCGTCCCGAGGGTCACTGTCCGGCATCACGAGGCTTGCCGAGTGATGCCGGACAGTGATCTCGAGGGACGGATTTTTCTATCCGCCCCTCACACCCATATAGGATTCTTTTCCTTGCACACCTTCCAGTTCTTAGCGCGGATTTTTAATGCTGCAGTCACTTCGAGTACCGATGTCCGCCATATTGTGATGACAGTACAGAAATGTTTAGTGACGTCACGTAACGTGCGATGACGTCAACCTTAACGACGGCGCATACGAGGTCGCAACAACCAGTGCATTCATCAAACACGTGATTATATTCGATTTTGGGTCGAAACACCAGGGTCAGAACATAAATTTCTATCCAAGGGTAAAATCACGGATTTGCTTGTCTGGTGTGCAAGAACAGCTGATCTGATATTGATAACATTTGTTGTTTAAAAGCTAACTAAGAGCAATTCAAGTGGTAACTGTTAGGCTTGATCTTTTGTAGTAGAGTAAATTTGTGATAGTGGACTCTCCTGCTTCACCTGATAACCAAGAAACATATCGTTGGCACCAATCTTTGGCACGGTTGAAATTTGCCCTTCAAGCATTGTAATCGCCTGATGAAAGGAAAAAAGTAAGGGTGTTATTTGTGTGTATATTTTCTATTGCTATGGCTTGGAGCTTTACAGCCGCTTAACAATATAACGGTCACGTGGCGGTCCGTTGATCTACCCCCAGGTTTCCTGGACAGGCTTATACATGAGTGGTTAACAATGCAGTTGACAAACTGACAATTGCCTTTATTATGGTCATAGGAAATGTGATGATCAATCTCGACAAATAATGGTTGCCGGGTCCGGAGGAGACCGAACTTTGCGACCCCCTGATTACTAGTCAGACACAAATCCGACTAAGCCATCGAGACAGACTTCAGACTTCATTTTGTCGCTTTCCATTGATAACCAATCTGAAATTATTGAAGCTTTTAGCTCCACTTCTAGATATTTAGATGATTTATTAAATATTGATAATACCTATTTTGATGGTTTGATCAGTCAGATTTACCCCCTAGAACTTCAGTTAAATAAAGCAAATTCGTCTGATATCGAGGCCCCGTTTTTGGATTTACATCTTTCTATTGTAGATGGATTTGTTTCGTGCAAAATTTATGATAAACGCGATGACTTTGATTTTGAGATTGTAAATTTTCCTTTTTTTGGATGGTGATGTTCCTCGTGCGCCATCCTATGGCGTTTATATTTCGCAATTAATTCGATTTGCTAGAGTGTGTAGTCATGTAACTGACTTCAACACTCGTAATAAATTATTAACGGATAAACTCCTTAATCAGGGTTATCGGTACCATAAACTACACAAAGTAGAAGTAAAACAAAGATCAAGAATTGATACAATTAACTTACTCCACCCATAAAAGACACCAAAGGGAAAGAAATACAAACATTAAGCGACCAGACCATAATGGAAACCTAAACAAAGGAAGGCCATAAGAACAGTTACTTTCCCACGAAATGGCCATATGGCCATCCAAAACCAAAAGACACAAGTGATACACACAGTAAGTAACAAACAACAACATAAATAAATCGCCACAGAAGAGCCGCCTTGGAACGGTCAGTGGAAGATTTCCACTGGGGGGCTTAAATCGATTTTACGTGGCCACAATCCTCTCCCTTACTTCCGTCGCGATTTAGACAAATAATTTGTTCAGTCCGCATGAAGGCCTCCTAACTCATCAGTGCAACATCTCCGTGAACACAAAAATCAAAGAACCACAGAGGTGAGACAACGGTGAGGATTCAACAGCAAGAAACCACAGAAATGCTGGAGCAAAAGAAAACCAACAGTTAGACTCCGATGAGCCCGACCAGAGACAGAGCATCAGGCACCAACCAACATTATCTCTCTAATTTTCAATAAGCCTTTACGTTGGAGCCGTCATAGAATCTGAGGCCTGACCCACCGGCGTGCAATTAAACAGGGAAGCAAAGTTGCCAACCGTGATTGGGTTAACTACCATGCATGCAGTCTGTCGTATAATATCCATGTTGTACCCAATCTTTTTATATCGAAGAATGATTTTACGAAATTGGGTGCTGAAGTCATTGCGGTTATATATTTTTCTTAATTTATATACTAAGTCACCATAAAATTCGGGTTCCGATAGACCTTGTTGCAGAAGAGATTTAAGTCCAATATTGAATTTTGAAATTAAATCAGAATGGCGTCTATAAAATTTTGAAAAGGCTTTGCGTAGTTTATGGTACCGATAACCCTGATTAAGGAGTTTAGCCGTTAATAATTTATTACGAGTGCTGAAGTCAGTTACATGACTACACACTCTAGCAAATCGAATTAATTGCGAAAAATAAACGCCATAGGATGGCGCACGAGGAACATCACCATCCAAAAAAGGAAAATTTACAATCTCAAAATCAAAGTCATCGCGTTTATCATAAATTTTGCACGAAACAAATCCATCTACAATATATAGATGTAAATCCAAAAACGGGGCCTCGGTATCAGAAGAATTTGCTTTATTTAACTGAAGTTCTAGGGGGTAAATCTGACTGATCAAACCATCAAAATAGGTATTATCAATATTTAATAAATCATCTAAATATCTAGAAGTAGAGCTAAAAGCTTCAATAATTTCAGATTGGTTATCAATGGAAAGCGACAAAATGAAGTCTCTTTCATAACAATACAAGAACAGATCAGCCACAAGAGGTGCCCAATTAGTACCCATCGGAATACCCACAATTTGTCTAAATAACTTAGTACCGAATCTAATATAAATATTGTCAAGTAGAAAGGTGAGGGCATCACATACTTTCTGACATGACCAAAGTGTATAATTCTTATGCTCTTTAGAAGTGAAAAATGCATTTCTGACATTACATGCAAGATAGAGAGAATCTTCTCTGTGAAAAGCCCATTCAATTAAATCATTAAGGTTTTCTTTTATAAGATTATGAGGAAGTGTAGTGTAAAGAGTGGAAAAATCGTAGGTAGACAGACTAGAAGCACGGAAATGTCTAGATTTCAATTTATTTAAAACCTCATTCGAATTTTTTATAGACCCAAACAGATTTCTTCCTGATCTTTCAAAGACTTTATCGCAATATTTAATTACATGCGTTTTAATAGCAGTAAGACAGGAAGTTATTAATTTAGAAAGTTCAGTGGTAGTGCAAGAGCTAGAATTTGCAATAAACCGTGCTTTGTAAGGTTTTTTATGAAGTTTTGGTAACCAGTATAGCGTAGGAAGCTTGTCTTGGCCTTCGTTAACACACACAGCAAACTTGGTGGCTGAAAGACAAGCATGTTTATCTACTATAGCTCTCTCTTCAGCTAAAGGCTGAAGTTCATAGGCCTTAGTACCACCAAGCTCCTGCTTAAGCGTGTTAACATAGTGGAGCCGTCACACAACGACGACGTTGATAGCGGCCTTGTCTGCAGGGGCCAAAACAAACTTCTTATGAAATTCTTGAATACCTAGTTTAAGATGACGTAAAGACGTCTTGGGCTTAGGAGGTAATAAGTTAGTATTTTGAGAATAGAAAGACATGCGTTTATTCACTAGTTTTAAAATGCTAAGTTTCCAGTCCTTAAGGGCTTTATGCTCAACATACTCTCGCTTACACCATCGATTACCGAATTCATTCAAGTAAGCAGCGATTTCATCTCTACATTTACTGAAATCAATTTTAGAAGGAAACCGATATTTCGGTCCTTTAGAAATTATATTCCTTATCCTAGAATCAGGAATAATTTTCAAATTGCCAGTAATTACATGACCAGCAGCAGGATAGCAATACTTTGAGTTTTCACAATCACATGAATCAGGAGTATTAGTATCAATATCAAGATCTGAAACAAGTTTATTGAAATTAAAAATGATAGATCTAACACGTTTGTTATATTTATAGCAAATTATAGGTGTTTCAGTATTTTGAAAATAAGCAGGAATGGAAGAAAGCACCGATCTCTCACGGAAGATACTGGGCAAATCTATAAAATCCATACCCTTATTAATGAAGGATATTTTGAAGAAATGGCGTTTATGATTAATTTCAGAATCAATGTAAGGACGGAGAGTATGCTGAGTATAGCCTCTATTTACGAGAGCCGCATCATATAACTGATGAGAACTATCGTAGAATTTATTCGCCTCGGTGTCCAGAAGACGTAAAACAGAAACGGGTAATGAACTTAAAAATGAAAGCATAGAGTGGCGTCCATGATTTAATAATATAATTGGCAGTCACTTCAGTCTAGTATTGTTTCGTTTAAACGCACGTGATTTACGTTTAAAGTTACCATTTTTCCTGGTGCCGTGAGATCTAGTTCTGCGTTTTCGACATTCCAGGAGTGAGAAAATATCAAAGTCCGGCATTCTGGAAATATTACCCTCATGATAAATGTTGTCATTAAATCCCAGTGGAAAAGGGGTCTGTAAAAATTTAATCCATTTCAGTTCAGCTTCATGTCTTTTGATTCTTTTGAATCTAGATGTAGAATTTGCATCGTAATAAAGTTTTTCCACTGGTTGTATAACAATGTTATTTACAGAATGACCTGTCATCGAAAGTGACGGTACAAGAAAGTGTCAGTTTTCTTAGGCTTACTCATTCTACGATAATGCTCGTTCAATCTAGTTTTAAGCATGCGGTTAGTTTGACCGACGTACTGCATATTACAGTTTGCAGCACGTCAAGTAATTAGATAAATTAAATCTGTAGACTGTCATGTCAAATCAGACATGTTAACTACAGAGAAGCGTCTACCGTTTACAGATGAAGTAACGGTAGACGCAGTGCTTAAATGCGAACAACATCTGCAACTCTTGGCATTGCACTTAGAAATACTAGGATACATTCCACTTCTTTTCCACGGATTAGTATATTTTCGAAGGATGGGCGATTTGAGAGGAGATAGTCTTATACGAAGACTACTCCCAAAAACATTAGTATTGCCTGCTCCTTTGAGATTAACTGAAGTTACAGAAGACAAATTTAATGGTCTTACCAATACCGAAGGCAACATAGTATTAAAGTTCTTAATAGAATGGGGAATCCGTACAGAAGAAGCAGAGTGTAACCTAAGGGGTGATATTGATATTTTAAATGTATTTGTAATACTCATTTTGGTTAATAAGGTTGTGATACCGTCAAAACTAAAGCGATGTTCATACCTGTTATTAAATAAATAAATAAAATAGCATATAAAATTACTGAAGAAGATTCCTTCGAATAGAAGGAAGGTACAACAAAAGCCCACAAAACATCCTAGTCTACCTAAAGTACAGGGATGTCAAACAAGCAGTTGTTATACAACGAGGAACGAACATCGGTTTAATAATGACCTTCAACAGGTATCTAAAGGATGTCAATTGATGGAACAGTGAAAAGCAATTGTATAAGCAATCCCTGAGGATTGGGAAAATAAGAGCATTAAATGCATGTACGGGGAGACCTTTTACAGCCGCCACACGGCACAAACAAAACAGCCCTGATATGCAAAGTAGAAGTAAAACAAAGATCATGAATTGATACAATTAACTTACTCCACCCATAAAAGACACCGAAGGGAAAGAAATACAAACATTAAGCGACCAGACCATAATGGAAACCTAAACAAAGGAAGGCCATAAGGACAGTTACTTTCCCACAAAATGGCCCTATGGCCATCCAAAACCAAAAGACACAAGTGATACACACAGTAAGTAACAAACAACAACATAAATAAATCGCCACAGAAGAGCCGCCTTGGAACGGTCAGTGGAAGATTTCCACTGGGGGGGGGGGGGGGGGCTTAAATCGATTTTACGTGGCCACAATCCTCGCCCTTACTTCCGTCGCGATTTAGACAAATCATTTGTTCAGTCCGCATGAAGGCCTCCTAACTCATCAGTGCAACATCTCCGTGAACACAAAAATCAAAGAACCACAGAGGTGAGACAACGGTGAGGACTCAACAGCAAGAAACCACAGAAATGCTGGAGCAAAAGAAAACCAACAGTTAGACTGCGATGAGCCCGACCAGAGACAGAGCATCAGGCACCAACCAACATTATCTCTCTAATTTTCAATAAGCCTTTACGTTGGAGCCGTCATAGAATCTGAGGCCTGACCCACCGGCGTGCAATTAAAGAGGGAAGCAAAGTTGCCAACCGTGATTGGGTTAACTACCATGCATGCAGTCTGTCGTATAATATCCATTTTGTACCCAATCTTTTTATATCGAAGAATGATTTTACGAAATTGGGTGCTGAAGTCATTGCGGTTATATATTTTTCTGAATTTATATACTAAGTCACCATAAAATTCGGGTTCCGATAGACCTTGTTGCAGAAGAGATTTAAGTCCAATATTGAATTTTGAAATTAAATCAGAATGGCGTCTATAAAATTTTGAAAAGGCTTTGCGTAGTTTATGGTACCGATAACCCTGATTAAGGAGTTTAGCCGTTAATAATTTATTACAGTGTTGAAGTCAGTTACATGACTACACACTCTAGCAAATCGAATTAATTGCGAAATATAAACGCCATAGGATGGCGCACGAGGAACATCACCATCCAAAAAAGGAAAATTTACAATCTCAAAATCAAAGTCATCGCGTTTATCATAAATTTTGCACGAAACAAATCCATCTACAATAGATAGATGTAAATCCAAAAACGGGGCCTCGGTATCAGAAGAATTTGCTTTATTTAACTGAAGTTCTAGGGGGTAAATCTGACTGATCAAGCCTTTTCAAAATTTTATAGAGGCCATTCTGATTTAATTTCAAAATTCAATATTGGACTTAAATCTCTTCTGCAGCAAGGTCTATCGGAACCCGAATTTTATGGTGACTTAGTATATAAATTCAGAAAAATATATAACCGCAATGACTTCAGCACCCAATTTCGTAAAATCATTCTTCGATATAAAAAGATTGGGTACAACATTGATATTATATGACAGACTGCATGAATGGTAGTTAACCCAATCACGGTTGGCAACTTTGCTTCCCTCTTTAATTGCACGCCAGTGGGTGAGGCCTAAGATTCTATGACGGCTCCAACGTAAAGGCTTATTGAGAATTAGAGAGATCTAATTCAAGGTAATGTTGGTTGGTGCCTGATGCTCTGTCTCTGGTCGGGCCCATCGGAGTCTAACTGTTGGTTTTCTTTTGCTCCAGCATTTCAGTGGTTTCTTGCTGTCGAGTCCTCACCGTTGTCTCACCTCTGTGGTTCTTTGATTTTTGTGTTCACGGAGATGTTGCACTGATGAATTAGGGAGGCCTTCATGCGGACTGAACAAATTATTTGTCTAAATCGCGACAGAAGTAAGGGCGAGGATTGTGGCCACGTAAAATCGATTTAAGCCCCCCAGTGGAAATCTTCCACTGACCGTTCCAAGGCGGCTCTTCTGTGGCGATTTATTTATGTTGTTGTTTGTTACTTACTGTGTGTATCACTTGTGTCTTTTAATTTTGGATGGCCATATGGCCATTTTGTGGGAAAGTAACTGTCCTTATGGCCTTCCTTTGTTTAGGTTTCCATTATGGTCTGGTCGCTTAATGTTTGTATTTCTTTCCCTTCGGTGTCTTTTATGGGTGGAGTAAGTTAATTGTATCAATTCATGATCTTTGTTTTACTTCGACTTTGCTCCAGCTTACAGAGTGTGGAACAAGATGGGAGCCCTCATCTTTGTTTCTTAACAGGTATTTAATTTGATTTGTAATTCAGTTTGTTCTAATATGTATGTGTGGCCCCCGCCCATCGGGGCTTGAAGAAATATATGAGCAGCATGATGCTTCCACGCAGAGCTGAAACCGACCTGCACACGAGTACTGGTAAACCGCTGAGAGGATCGAAGCCTGCCCAGGCAAAGCGGTGCGAGTCGGCCCGTCCCTGCTTATAAGCCCTATTGGTTTCATTGGGCGGCAGGGCTTGAGATGTCATTTCATCTCAATGTCGGGAAAAAGTCCCACAAAATTGGAAGCGACGTCTCCAAAATGACCTTTACAGTGTTAACGGGGACGTTAAACCTCAAATCAGACAAATCTAATATTTATGTTAAATATGTTTATCATATGACGTCGCGTCTGAGAGTGTAATAACACCATGTAATATTTTCGATAATCCACTAGTGGATTAAATATGCAAATTAGTTAGGTACGCCCAGTAACGTTACATGTATGACGTCCTTAACGACGTTACGTTTACTAACGGCGGAATATTGGCATTTTTGTCAAACAATCGTGAATAAAATGCGTTTTAAATGTCATATGATAAATAGAATCTTGCTTTCGTGTTCATGTATTGTTGAATTTATCAAACTCGTTGAAGAAAAGAGATAAAATGCTCGGCAAAGTCTCGCATTTTATCCCTTTTCCTCAACTCGTTTAATAAATTCAATAATTCATGAGCACTCATGTAAGATCTTCTATATAATTTGTATGTTATTCTGTGATGGTCCACTGATTGAGTTAGTAACCTTCAGGTGGACAAAATGGTTTGGGTGTTGTAAATAGAGGATCTTACATGAGTGTTCATGTGTTATTGAATTTATTAAACGAGTCGAGGAAAGGGGATAAAATGCGAGGCTTTGCCGAGCATTTTATTCCTTTTCCTCAACGAGTTTATTTAATTCAATAATATATGAGCACGAATGCAAGATTCTATTTATCATATGACATTTAAAATGCATTACTTCACGATTGTTTACAAAAATAACAATATACCGCCATTAGTAAACGTGACGTCGTTAAGGACGTCGTACATGTAACGTTACGGGACGTATCTAGCTAATTTGCATATTTAATCCACTAGTGGATTATCGAAAATATTACATGGCTTTATTACACTCTCAGACGCGACGCCATATGATAAATAAACTTAGAACCTATAGTGACGATTTGGCCCATATAATCGACTGAAACTCCTCAGTGGTACTGTCTACTGACCGTCCAAAGGCGGTGGTTCTGATGCTGTTTATTTTTAAGGTAGCTTTGTCGGATTTTGTGACGGGGCTTTTCATGTCGTATGTGCTTATGGTTGTGTATTATTATTTATTTAATTTTCATTACGTATGCATGTTGCACAATGATCATCTCTTGCGGGTAAGGCTTACACGATTAATCTTATAATCTTATAATCGATCGATAAATTCCACAAAAATGATTATCATTTCTGATTTCCTTTTAATCGATTTCTTGATATGTACAATTTACTACCCAAAGTTATGCATAAAAAAGCTGAATGAGTGGCAAACAGTGCAGACCCGGATGAGACGCCGCATTATGCGGCGTCTCATCTGGGTCTACACTGTTTGCTCAGGCCTGTATGTTCAAATAAACATAAGGTAAAATGCAACATATGGTAAGAGCCATGCTCAGAAAGAAAGCCAGAGAGGTAAACTTATGACAAAAAACCTTAGCGATTACTAATCGATTATCAATCGCAGTGACAGGACTGATAATCGATTATCGTTTCAGCTCCGATTAGCCAGCCCTACTTGTGGGTAAGAGGGAGCTGGTCTCTGTGCTGTTTGTGATTCGTTTATTTCATGTTTTGTTTTCTTCATTGTAAGTTACTTTTCCTATTGATGCCATTTGTAGGCTGTAATCTTTGAACGTGGCTTATCCTGGGCATCTATTTCTATGTTATTTTGGTGCGGCAGTGCCTAGTTGCTCTTGATTCTGGCCCTATTGTGACTGTCATCTTTGATTGTGACTTCTCTCAGACGTAGTCTGCATTTTTATATATAAGTTTAAGAGCTTATTCCTGAAGACAGAAAGTGAATTATTGTTAGCGAAAACTACTTTCTTGTCTTTAAAACAAAACAACTATTCTTTAAGCTGTGACAATAAAATAAAAAAAAACATACTCCATCTGTGTCACTCGTTCACAAAGAGCAGATATCACAGCAAACATTCTGAAAGTAATCTGCGAAGCGTCGTCAATTTTTAGCACCTGGAAAGAAATAAGTAATATTTTAATGTTAAGCGATTGGCTGGTACACCAGTTTTGTCAGTTTGTCTGAATGTTTTATTGCTGCATTTGGCGATTACTTTCACAATTTCATACAGACCACTTAACAATATTAGAGCATGCGGGCACCCATACAGAGCACAGTGAAGGCTTCACTATTCGAAATTCGCAAAATTGCAGTATGTTTCCTCCGGCTTTCTTTGCCGGATCATTAAGGGTCACTGATGAGGCTTTATTAGCCGAAACTACGTAGTATGACCCATCTTCTTTCTTATGAATGTTTTCATTGCTCTTAAAGGAACTCATTTTTGATTTTTATTCAATCTGGTGTGAAATAGAAGTGAAAACAATGAATATGAATCGATACAATTAACCCACACCTCCCATCAGAGACACCAAATGAAAAGAAACACGAACATCAAACAACTGAACCCTAATGGAAAGAACACTAGCGGAAAGCCAAAATGGCAGTTACTTTCCCACAAAATGGCCAATTCGCTATCCGAAACAAAAATATATAAGCGATATACACAATCAAAGACGAACTACAACAAAAATAAACCGCCTTAGAACGGTCAGTGAAAGATGATGTAATGCAGTAAATTTATGTTTACCGAAATAAGGAGCTTCATTATGGCATTACTTAATTTTAATATGTAACATCTGCAATGTAGCAGAGCAACGTCGCGACACGTAATCACTCCGTCGGTGACGCATCACGAAAATACACCTGTATAATTTTGACCCCTTTAAACCCTTGTTTTATTTAGTGAAACTGTATGCATTATTTGTGTCTTATTTCTGTTGGTTGAAAACATAGATTGTAGGAACTCGTTTGAACCGCCTCCCCGGGGTGGTTCCTACGAATACCTCCAATCCATGTTTTGGGCAGAAAAATGAGAAATATCAGATTTTTTTAACAGAAAGGTTTCGTGGTTTTTTTGTTGTTTTTTGTTTCTTGGTAAAATGTTTAATATATTTGAATAGGCGTGTTTTCGTAATGTTAATATTTTTTATAGATATTATAACATGCTTCTATACAGAAAATTTGTACATAGAAAATGAAACATGTAATGAAAAGAATATCACACTTGTAGTCATTGTAAATGTTTTTTTTTTCTTTTGGAACTCACCAACGGCTCCTTTCATTAATGTCGTAGTGAAAGCGAGATATTTTCTATATATATACAGGATCTTACCTCATATGTTTATCAAATGACTACTTTAAATTGGATTTTTTATCGCCTTCAAATATGACAATTTTTCCACAAAAAATGCATGATTGGCATGAACGTCGTCATGGCGTTACTTAATCCCGCCAAAGTGTTATTACACGTGTGATCATACGATTTTAATAAGACGACGTTGTCCACTGCTTATCAACGACGTCATATGATAAAGTAAAAATATCCTCACCTGAAAAACATATTCGAACTGTTTCTTTGTCATATGCTGCACACTTGGTACACCCTCCAGGGCTTGCTTTGTCTCCTGTTTGTAATGACAAAACATTTAGTAGAATTTAAGTAGAACTTTATTAAAACTTATGATAGTAAAATGCAAATTAAACAAGGCTTCAACTGGCTCTTGTGCAGTATGTATTTATCAATAATTCCTTTAAGACGATGTGTGTTTGTTATTGTTAAGATAATACAAATTACGATAAGGTACAAATAAGTAAGATAAAATACTCTGCTATAAAAATAAGAACAACATAATTATAGCAGACAGTGCTGGAATGTAATTTAAGCGTCATATGAGCAGCATGTATGTCTACAGTTAAAACAGACATACTTTATGCAGATGTTGCATTTTTTACATAATATCAAGGACAGGGATAGCGGATTAAAGAGGGTCACAGCGCCCGGTTCAGAGGCCGAAAGGGAATGATTAAGGTATACTTTAATATGTTCAATTTGATGCAGGTATGCCGTCTTAACTCATTAGAATCGCCTCATCGAACATGCTGTCTCAAGATAAAAGTATGCAGATCTCTCTAAAGTACACCTATTTCTTATCTAGAGCAACTGGAAGAATACATTGGAACCAAGAATGGGACTGACTCAGCCATAGTAAGTGCGTCACCATTGTTCGAGTCATTGAAATTTCATTGTAGGTTATGGCGAGTAAAAACGATGTTATGTCGGTCGTTTTGAGCTAATATTCCGCTAACACGACCATGTAAAGAATACCCCGTCTAAACCAAATATGTATTATATAGCGGGAAGAAGTTTACATTATTTTTTTTTTGTGCTCTATGACTTTCTGCTATCTAGACTGTGGGTAGCCGTAAGAACCTCTTCACGAGCACCTTCAACCTCTGTTTGGAATATAAATACGAACAAGATGTGTTTGTGAAACACTGATGCCCCCGGACAGCGCATGTTAAATATGAGAGCAGTATCACTAAGCAGTCAAAAGGTATGGCCAATGTTCAAGTCTTAAAAAAGTAGGTCAAGGTCACAATGTAAAAAATTATGGGATTGTTGAAAAGGTATTGTGACATAGTATGCACATGTGAAATATGAAAGCCCTATCACTTACCAATTGAAAGTTATGGCCAATTTTAAATTTAAAAAAAAAGGTCAAACATCAAGGTAACGAGGTAAAACTAAAGTGATAACAATGTTTCTCTAAAAATAGCCATAGTGACCTTGACCGTGAAAGTAGATCTTGCTCAAGATATTATCATAAGCATCTTTTGTGTGAAGTTATATTAAAATCCGTTAATAAATGTAAGCGGTAGAGCGATGACAAAGTTTTTCTAAAAATAGCCACAGTGCCCTTGACCTTAAGGTCATGACCTTGAAAGTCAAAGCAACTCGAGATGTCATCATAAGAACTATTTGTGTGAAGTTCTATTAAAATCCATCAATAAATGTAGGTGCTAGAGCGATGGCAAAGTTTTTCTAAAAATAGCCACAGTGACCTTGATCTGGAAAGTCAAAATCGCTCGAGATATTGTCATAAGGAACATTTATGGGAAATTATATTGAAATTGGTGAAAAAATGTAAGCGCTAGAGCAATAACAAAGTTTTTTCTAAAAATATCCACAGTGACCTTGACCTTGAAAGTCGAAATCGCTTGAGATATTGTCATAAGGAACATTTGTGTGAAGTTATATTGAAATCGGTGAAGAAATGTAAGCGCTAGAGCGATGACAAAGTTTTTCTACAAATAGCCACGGTGACCTTGACCTTGAAAGTCGAACTCGCTAGAGATATTGTCATAAGGAACATTTGTGTGAAGTTCTATTGAAATAGGTGAAGAAATGTCGTCGCTAGAGCGATGACAAAGGTTTTCTAAAAATAGCCACAGTGACCTTGAAAGTCGAAATCGCTTGACATATTGTCATAACGAACATTTGTGTGAAGTTCTATTGAAATCGGTGAAGAAATGTAGGCGCTAGAGCGATGACAAAGTTTTTCTAAAAATAGCAACAATGACCTTGACCTTGAAAGTGGGACTCGCTAGAGATATTGTCATAAGGAACATTTGTGTGAAGTTATATTGAAATTGGTGAAAAAATGTAAGCGCTAGAGCAATGACAAAGTTTTTTATAAAAATAGCCACAGTGACCTCGACCTTGAAAGTGGAACACGTTCGAGGTATTGTCATAAGGAACATTTGTGTGCAGTTATATTGAAATCAGTGAAGAAATGTAGTCGCTAGAGCGATGACAAAGTTTTTCTAAAATTAGACACAGTGACATTGACCTTGAAAGTCCAAATCGCTCGAGATATTGTCATAAGGAACATTTGTGTGAAGTTATATTGAAATCGGTGAAGAAATGTAAGCGCTAGAGCGATGACAAAGTTTTTCTAAAAATAGCCACAGTGACCTTGACCTTGAGGCCATGACCTTGAAAGTCGAATTCGCTCAAGATATTTTTATAAGGAACATCTGTGTGAAGTTATATTGAAATTGGTGAAAAAATGTAGGCGCTAGTGCGATGACAAAGTTTTTCTAAAAATAGACACATTGACCTTGACCTTGAGGTCATGACCTTGAAAGTCGAACTCACTCGAGATATTGTCATAAGGAACATTTGTGTGAAGTGATATTGAAATCATTAAAGAAATGTTGGCGCTAGAGCGATGACAAAGTTTTTCTAAAAATAGCCACAGTGACCTTGACCTTGAGGGGGGTGTCTGGATGGACAAAAATTATGGTACCACTAGAAAGGTCTTGTGACAAGGAGTGCACGTGTGAAATATGAAAGCCCTACTACTTACCAATCGAAAGTAATGGCCAATGTTAAAGTTATAAAAGTAGGTCAAATGTCAAGGTTAAGGTCACGAGGTCAAAAATTATGGTACGACTAGAAAGGTCTTGTGACAAGGAGTGCACGTGTGAAATATGAAAGCCCTACCACTTACCAATCGAAAGTTATGATCAATGTTAAAGTTTTTAAAAAGTAGGTCAAACATCACGGTCAAGGTCACAAGGTCAAAAATTATGGTACCACTAGAAAGGTCTTGTGACAAGGAATGCACTTGTGAAATATAAAAGCCCTATCACTTACCAATCGAAAGTCATGTCCAATGTTAACGTTTTTAAAATGTTTGTAAAAAATAGGTCAAAGGTCAAGTTCAAGGTCACGAGATCAAAAAATTATGGTACCACTGGAAAGGTCTTGTGATAAGGTATACACATGTGAAATACGAAAGCTCTATCTATTACCATTCACAAGTTATGCCCAATGTTAAGGTTTTTGTAGACAGACAAACAGACAAACAGACAGACAGACAGACCAAAAACTATATGCCCCCGAATCTCTTAGATTCCGGGGGCATAAAAATCACAATTTTACATCAGATACATTTTGAAGCTATGAAAGAATGTACTAAGTCACGTGGGAGTGTTGTCATAACGTACTGTTGCAGTAATGACTGTGTCGAAGTCTTCATCTTCCACCACAAACGCCCTTGCATAGGATTCAATCTTTCCGGGATCGACTAGTTTGTAATGAGTAAGAAAATCTATATCGCCATCTAAAATGTAAACAAAACTTATATTAAGGCAGGTAGCATAATATTTATGCGAATGTACTTTTTTTGTTTTGGTTTTACAGTCCTTTCAAAATTATTTCACTTATTTCGAGTCGATTGTAAATCCGAGGTGGGCGAAAACCGGAGTACAACATGCCCTTATATTGCAGAGCTTGGCTCACATGTGGTCTAATGATTAAGAGTCAGCGGTCAGGGAACTCTGTTGCGTGTGTATCTATGACTCTCCTTACTCTTACTTTTAATGAAAACGTAAAACTTGCAACGATTGTTTGTAATAACAGCATAGTAAGACTATTCTTTTAAGCATAAAAACACAAATGTAAATCATATCTTACATTTTGTAAAATATACAATATTATACGTAGGATAAGGATGATAATTTTGATGATGATGATGATGATGATGATGATGATGATGATGATGATGATGATGATGATGATATGGTTTATCAATACATGATGAAGTTATAAAACATACAAAATACAGTCGTACTTCAATGGCTCGAACACCTTTTTGACCTGAATAGTCCTACATATACTATTGCACTATTCTTTAATCAATCAGTGCAGACCAAAATCAGATTCTGCATTCTTCGGCGGCAGTCTTTGGCGGGGTCTTGGGTAATAGTCTTTGTCAATGTCGTTTTTGGGTCGACTGTTTATCAATCTACCAAAAGTTAGATAGCGCATTACATTTTCAATGCTAAGTCCACGTGATTATCACTGATTTGTCGGAAATCCAGGTAACGTTTTATGTTTTTAGAAAATAGTCTCGCTATTCTTATCGCCATGAGGTCAGAGTGTTGCGTAAGAGAGTTATCTATGGCATCTGGGCAGAAAACTGGATTTGACAAACAGTGTAGACTCAGGTCCGACGCCATAGGATCCGTATCGATACTGTTTCCTTTCAGTAAAGGCATTTAAGAATAAAACGAAACAGTCTAAGTTCTCGTTCAAATATTTTTTTCAGCCAACGCTAAAAGGCAAATGACCCACCATTGCTGATAATACTTTGATATTGGGATGCTAGGCATATCTGGATAAATGCTTTTGCGTAAACAAATGCATTGTCGATACTATCCTGACTGCAAAAAGTTTAACGTGAATTTTACACTGTAAAATTTTGTAACATAATAAGAAACCAACCTCTTTCATCGAGATCTTTTGCATAATCGTCTTGTAATTTACACTGGTCTAGGATTCGTCTCATATGTTCCTGGAACATCTTTCCTCCGCGCTTCCAAGCAACATTTACTTTCTTTATTCCTTTCACTGAAAATAGGAATAATATATTATAATATTGAAATATATGTCATTTTATATCGTCTACTTAATATGAATCTAAAACCGTGCGTATCTAGTTCAATCTACTTGCAGTATGATATTTTTTTCTTGGTGACAAGCATTGAAAACCTTTCCATGTCTGTACACGCTTTTAAAATAAACGGTACGATTTGAACGAAATTATGAAACATCTTTAAATTTAAATATTGAATGAGTTTCCCTAGAACGGTATTACTAATATGACGGTCACTTTATCATACCATTGACTTAATTGAATTTTATGGAGTAACAGTAATAAATCCAATTCTACTTATCATCAGTAAATGATAGCACACACAAATATTATACCGTCTGCTGTTGTGTAGATGTTGGTGTATGTACTGCTTTATGGTTTTTGTGTGCATTTATGGCACTATGTCTTTGTTATTTTGACGATTTTTGTGGATATTCGTTTTCCCAGATAAGCTTCCTGTTTGTATTTTGTGTAAAACCCTGTGTCGTATTCATTTATTCTTAAAGCCACCAACATCTAAAGTAATATTTTAAACATGATTCATTGCCAAAGCCCATAGGGTTAAATTTATTATGGTTGTGCCAACATTACGAAAACACGTCTATACAAATACACTGTAAATTTTACCACCATAAAAATGAAAAATTGACGATGAAAAATTGTGATATTTTTCTTTATAGATTGTGGGTATACGTCAGAACCGACTCATCGAGGCGGTTATAGTGAGTATCCACAATCAATCTGTTTTAGAGCAGAAATAAGAAAAATAAGGTTTACCCCTATAAATCCCAGTTTAACTATATAAAAGTGGGGTTCGAGGGGGTCAGAATTATATAGGCGTGTTTTCGTCAATCTATCTGGATCGGTCGTCTCTTGCCTGATACCTCCAGCTGACATGTCTCATGGGCTACGTCGGTCGGTGTGTGCTCGGACGGGGATGTGCTGTGTTTGCCGGGTCTTGTCAATCATCTGTTTCGGTTTCAAAACTTTGGGGTTTAGACACACTGATGAAGATTTAATATCAGAAAGGCCTCTTTGTCACTAAATTTGGTATAGTTACACCTTAATTAAAATATTTAGGTCAGATATTATCTATACTCTATACTCACAAGTAGTGACATCCAGGTCACTATCATCAGCTAGGTCATCCGTATCTACGTCACTTCCATATTCACTTGCCCGCCTTGTAGCAATCTTTTTACCCTTCTCTCGTATTTCAATGTGTTCACCAAACTTTTCCTAGAAAAAGAAGTAGCCAATAGACAGGGAGATCAACCAAATAGATTGAATATGTAAATAACACATTGTGACAAAAGGAAGCGTCCACAAGAGGCCGCGAGTTTCAGAATGGACGTTTTTGGAAACGACAAAAAATGTTTTCGCATTTGTCAAGTGTGTACTTTTGTTATAGGGAAGAATTTGCTATGGCATTCAACAGGTCCAGAGTCTACGTTGTTGTCCTGCATCAGTATGACAATGCAGTCCTATATCACGTGAACAAGGCCGTGAAAAGAACATCCCCTAAACCCCAAAAAACTAGGGTTTACCTGGATATATATTATTTTTCTTATTACTGCTCCAAGACAAAGGTTGTGGGTATTCGTAAAAACTGTTCTAACGAGCACCAAAAATCTATATTTGCAGTATAAATAATAAAAAATCACTGATTTTCAACAGAAAAGTAGCCATTTCGGAGATGTGAAAATGCACTATGTCGCATGGGTGTGTTATTGTTATGCGGCATAATGTTGGAGAATCCGCAGCTCTAAAATACCCTTATAAACCCCGCTTTATATTAGGTAATGTGTGTTTAGATAGAGGATCTTACATGAGTGTCCATATATTATTGAATTTATTAAACCAGTTGAAGAACAGGAATTAAAATAGGAGGCTTCGCCGAGCATTTTATCCCTTTTTCTCAATTTATTTAACGAGCTGAGGAAAGGGGATAAATGCTCGGCTCCCTTTTCCTCAACGAGGTTAATAATACATGAGCTCGAATTCAAGTTTTATTTATCATATGACAATTGAAATGCAAGCTCACCATTTTTGTATAAAAATGTAAATAGTCCGCCTTTATTAAACGCGACGTCGTACGTCTAACGTTACGGGACGTATTTAACTAATTTGCATAATGAATCAACTAGTTGATTGCCAAATTTAATGCATTGTGTTATTACATTCTCTGGCGCCAAGTCATGTGATAAAATGGTTTATCATATGACGTCACGTTTGAGAGTGTAATAACGCCATGTAATATTTTCGATAATCCACTAGTGGATTAAATATGCAAATTAGCTAGATACGTCCCGTAACGTTACATGTACGACGTCCTCAACGACGTCGCGTATACTAATGGCGGAATATTGATATTTTTTTGTAAACAATCGTGAATAAAATGCGTTTTAAATGTCATATGATAAATAGAATCTTGCATTCGTGCTCATGTATTATTGAATTTATTAAACGAGTTGAGGAAAAGGGATAAAATGCGAGGCTTTGCTCATGTATTATTGAATTTATTAAACTCGTTGAGGAAAAGGGATAAAATGCTCGGCAAAGCCTCGCATTTTATCCCTTTTGCTCAACTCGTTTAATAAATTCAATAATACATGAAGACTCATGTAAGATCCTCTATATATATCACTTTTCTAATTCTTACTCAGAAACAGGGACTGTGGATTCGCGAAGAACCGTTGCCACGCGGCGCTTCTAACGAGCTCACACAGATTATGCTTGACTAGAAATAAATAAAGAAGATAACAAAGTTTTTCACTGTTTATTTTAAACCATAAAAAAAACATTATATTGAATCATGTATATTTGGATGTGCCAGCGGTACTAAAAAAAGTAAACAGTTTCCGATTTATTATATGCTGGTCTGTGGATTTGTCGTTTCCGTTGTCAAACACATTTGTGAACTGCTGATGAAAGTTTTTGTTTTCATAGTGTGATTTATATTTTTGTGACCCATCACGAAAACACGTCTATATAATTTTGACCCCATGAACCCTAATTTTATATAGTAAAACTGGGGTTCGGTTCCCAGGGGTAAAATTTATATTTCTTATTTTTGCTCTAAAATATAGATTGTGGGTATTCGTTAGAACCGCCTATCGAGGCGGTTTTAACGAGTATCCACAATCGATATATTGAGCAGAAATAAGAAAAATATCATTTCTTATTTCTGCTCTAAAATATAGATTGTGGGTATTCGTTAGAACCGTACATCGAGGCGGTTCTATCGAGTAGCCACAATCTATATATTGAGCAGAAATAAGAAAAAATCACAACTTTTCATCATAAAAAATTCATTTTTTCCGCGATAAAGGTTACAATCTATATGTAAAGGCGTGTTTTCGTACTGTTAGGAATAATGTTTTCGGAATATATTGAGGTCACTGATGAGGCATAATTTGCGAAGCTGGTTAGTCTGGTCCTGAAAAGTTTGTGCACATCACGAAAACATGCCTATATAATTTTGACCGCCTTGAACCCAACTTTTTATATAGTACAACTGGGGTTTACAGGGGTTAACCTTATTTTATAGGTTGTTAGTACTCGTCAGAACTGCCTCAATGAGGCGGTTCTAACAAGTACCAACAATCTATATTTTGAGCAGAAATAAGACAAATATCACAATTTTTCATCTAAAAATGTTCATTTTTTTCGGCGATAAAGGTTACAATGTATTTGTATAGGCGTGTTTTCGTTATGACTCCATACGTTTCAGTTCTACGGGGTATTCTGGTTTCCAAAGGATTACCCTTTGAGCAATTAGCTTCACAAACTGCCTTCTCAGTTTTTTTTACTGAACAATGAAGGAAAATAAGCCTACTTTTTTAAAATGTTCTATAAAATGGCAAAAGTATTTTTTTTTTTTCAAAATAGATTCGATACTGCTTAAAACGGTATGGTATGTTACATTTCGGTTGACATAAAGTATGACGGACGGATGTTCGATAAATCATACCTTTAGAAGTTTTGCAATTTCTTTCTTTGACAAAGTCGGATCAATTCCTAGCTTTCGAAGATCTTCGTCTGTAATTTTACTTAAATCTATCTTCTTCTTCCCATGTTTTAGTCTTATTTTACCATCAGCGCCAACTTCAAATGGCTCCTCGTCAGATTCTTCGCCTATAGAAACATACAATTGAATCGTTTTTTTATACTTAGAAGTGAAATGTATGCGTATCTGAAATAAATAAAAACACTTTTTTCCAAACTTATATGTTCACACTGTAAAAATAACATGATCTTGTTATTTTCACAGCAGCAGTGGTGACTACTTTTTTGCTTTTTTGGTTTGTTTCTCGTATAAAATAAAAAATAGCCATCGGAAGAGATGGCAAATCCCCCGACCAAAAGCCAATATGGCCATCAGAAGATTGTTCACCAATAGAAGGTGCACCAGAATTAAACCAGCAATATATCACAAAAATTTCGAGTAATGGCCATCACAAGATTATACAGTTAGGGGAGATAACTAAAAAAAAACAGGACACTAAGAATTGTGGTTCTTGCGCATGACATGCCTGCTTAAGCTCATGTATTTCTGTACGAAGTACCATCATTATGCCTCAAAGGGTATTGGAGATATGGTGATCACAGGCTGGTCATACAGTTATATTGGAAGGGTAGATAACTCAAATACCACAGCACCAACAGTTGTGGTTCTTGCACATGACACCCCTTCTGTATCTTGTATACAATTGTGCCAAGTTCCGTCAATATATCTCAAAGGGTGTTTGAGTTATGGCCATCAAAAGGTTATATTATCAGGGGAGATAACTAAAAAGACAGAGCACCCAGAGTTGTAATTCTTGAGCATGACACACCTGCTTAAACTCATGTACATCTGCATCAAGTACCACCAATATGTCAGTCCCCGCCCATCGGGGCTTGAAGAAATAGATGGGCTGCACGGGGCTTCCACGCAGAGCTGAAACCAATCGCACACCAGTACTGGCAAACCGCTTAGAGGATCGAAGCATGCCCAGACAAAGTGGTGCGTGTCGGACCGTCCATGCTTTTAAACGCTATTGGTTTTTATTGGACGATAGGGCTTTAGATGTCATTTCATCTCAGTGTCGAGTAAAAGTCCCACAAAATTGGAAGCAACGTCTCCAAAATGACCTATACAGCGTTGACGGGGACGTTAAACCTCAAACCAAACAAACAGATACCACCAATATGTTTCAAAGGGTATTGGAGGTACGGTAATCACAAGGTGGTCATACTGTTATATTGGAAGGGGAGATAACTCAAATACCATAGCACCCAGAGTTGTGGTTCTCGGGCATGAAGTGCCGTCTTGACCTTGTATGCAATTGTACCAAGTACCAGCAATATATCTCAAAGGGTATTGGAGTTATGGCCATCACAATGTTATATTGTAAGGGGAGATAATTAAAAAACCAGGGCACCCAGAGTTTTGGTTCTTGCATGTGACACACCTGCTTAACCTCATGTACAACTGTACCAAGTACCATCAATATATCTCCAGAGTATTGGAGATGTGGCCATCACAAGGTAGTGATTCAATTTTATTGGAAGGGGAGATAACTAAAAAAACATGGCACCCAGAGTTATTGATCTTGTGCATGACACACCGTCTCGGCCTTGTGAACAACTGTGCCAGGTACCTTCAATATATCTGAAAGGGTACTGGAGTTATGGCCATCACAAGGTAGTCACTCAATTTTATTGGAAGGGGAGACAACTCAAAAACCATGGCAACCAGAGTTGTGGTTCTTTTGAATGACATGTCGTCTCAGCCTTGTGAACAACTGTGCCAGGTACCATCAATACATCTCAAAAGGTATTGGAGTTATGGCAATCACAAAGTAGTCATTCTATTTTATTAAAAGGGGAGATAACTCAAGAAGTATGCCATCAAGAGTTCTGATTCTTGCGCATGGCACGCCGTCTCAGCCGTGTGAACAATTGTGCCAAGAACCATCAATGAATCTCAAAGGGTATAGGAGTTATGGCCATCACAAGGTTGCGTCTACGGACTGACAGACAGACGGACAGTCGGACGGATGCCAGGCTGATCGCTATATCCCCCGAACCTATTCGGTCGGGGGATAATAAAATGAGAATTTACTTTTTTTCGATAAATACCACTATTTCATCGAATTGTAAACATATTTCATCGAGTAATTTAAAAAAAAAAACAGCAGAATGTTTTTACCAGTGCGAAACATGCTACATTGTCTGTTTAATTACCATACATTGCCAAAGTCACGGATAATATAAAAAAGCCATCGGAAGAGATGGCAAATCCCCCAAACAAAAGCCAATATGACCTTCAGATAATTGTTCACCAACAGAAAGGGCACCAGAATTAAACCAGCAATATATCTCAAAAGTATTGCAGTTATGGCTATCACAAGATTATACTTCAGGAGAGATAACTAAAAAACAGGGTACTCAGAACTGTGGTTCTTGCGCATGAAATGCATTTCTATACAAAGTACTATCAATATGTCTCAAAGGGTGTTGGAGATCACAAGCTGGTCATGCTGTTATACTGGAAGGGTAGATAACTCAAATATTTATCATAGCACCCAGAAGTGTGGTTCTTAGGCATGAAGCGCCGTCTCAACCTCGTATACAATTGTGCCAAGTACCATCAATATATCTCAAAGGGTATTGGAGTAATGGCCATCAAAAGTTTATATTGTCAGGGGAGATAATTAAAAAAACAGGGCACCCAGAGTTGTGTTTCTTGCACGTGACACATCTGCTTAACCTCATGTACAACTGTACCAAGTACCATCAATATATCTAAAAGAGTATTGGAGATGTGGCCATCACAAAGTAGTGATTCTATATTATTGGAAGGCGAGATAACTCAAAAATCATGACACCTAGAGTTGTGGTTCTTTTCAATGTCACACCGTCTCGGCCTTGTGAACAACTGTGCCAGGTATCATCAATATATCTTAAAAGGTATAAGAGTTATGGCCATTGAAAGGTAGTCACTCTATTTTATTGGAAGGGGAGATAAATCTAAAACCATGACAGCTAGAGGTGTGGTTCTTGTGCATGACACACCTTCTCGGCCTGTGAACAACTATGCCAGGTACAATCAATATATCTTAAAGGGTATTGGAGTAATGACCATCACAAGGTAGTCACTCAATTTTATTGGAAGGGGAGATAACTAAAAACCATGGCAGCCAGAGTTGTGGTACTTGTGCATGACACGCTGTCTCAGCATTGTGAACAACTGTGCCAGGTACCATCAATATACCTCATATGGTATTGGAGTTATGGCCATCACAAAGTAGTCAATTTATTTTATTAAAAGGGGAGATAACTAAAAAAGTATGGCATCAAGAGTTCTGGTTCTTGCGCATGACACGCCGTCTCAGCCTTGTGAACAATTGTGCCATGAACTATCAATGAATCTCAAAGGGTATAGGAGTTATGGCCATCACAAGGTTGCGTCTACGGACGGACGGACGGACGGACGCCAGGCTGATCGCTATATCCCCCGAACCTATTCGGTCGGGGAATAAAAAGAAAAATACTTTTTTTCAATATATACCAATAATATTTCCTCTCCTATATTGAAAACATCTGAATTTTCAATCGTTCCATCGCACGAGTGAAAATTCAGAGGATTCAATGCAGGAGATAGATTACTTTTGGTATTCACCTGAAAAAAGTAAACATCCTCTATTTATTCACTTGGGAAAGATAACTCGTATTTTAGTTTTCCACATAAATACGGCATTGTAAACTATTTGAGCCTGCCTATGAGAAAATGGTAAGCAGAAGAGGTACAGGCGATTGATTGGTTGTGTGAGGGTTTGGGATCATTGAGTTTATTTTGAATCATTGAAAATAGAGTTCTGCTTAAGCCGGTGCTAGAGGGCGTGGCACATTTCAGTACTGGTCATGAACAGACATAATGAAACCGGACTGCATGCATGGTAGTTAACCCAATCACGGTTGGCAACTTTGCTTCCCTCTTTAATTGCACGCCGGTGGGTCAGGCCTCAGATTCTATGACGGTTCCAACGTAAAAGCTTATTGAGAATTAGAGAGATCTAATTCAAGGTAATGTTGGTTGGTGCCTGATGCTCTGTCTCTGGTCGGGCCCATCGGAGTCTAACTGTTGGTTTCCTTTTGCTCCAGCATTTCAGTGGTTTCTTGCTGTCGAGTCCTCACCGTTGTCTAACCTCTGTGGTTCTTTGATTATTTGTGTTCACGGAGATGTTGCACTGATGAGTTAGGAGGCCTTCAGAAGTAATCTTTCCAGTGACCGTTCCAAGGCGGTTCTTCTGCGGCGATTTATTTATGTTGTTGTTTGTTACTTACTGTGTGTATCACTTGTGTCTTTTTATTTTGGATGGCCATATGGCCATTTTGTGGGAAAGTAACTGTCCTTATGGCCTTCCTTTGTTTAGGTTTCCATTATGATCTGGTCGCTTAATGTTTGTGTTTCTTTCCTTATGTGTCTTTGATGGGTGGAGTAAGTTAATTGTATCGATTCCTGATCTTTGTTTTACTTCTACTTTGCTGTTTTCGTTTAGTTGGTGAATTCTTTGCTTCCAAAGGATCTAACTATTCAGAACTTATTTATCTTCACTACAGCTGGTGTTGTGCCGTGTGGCGGCCGTAAAACGTCTCCCCGTACATAATCATAGTGCAGATTATATTTTCAGGTCATTTGGGATCATTGAGTTCATTTTAAACCATTTTGAAAATAGAATTCTGCTTAAGCCGGCGCTAGGGGTCGTAGGGATGTTGCACATTTCTGTACTGGTCATGAACAGGCTCAATAAAACCGAGTCTGCTATTTTTGTTTATTTGGTGTATTCTTTGCTTCCAAATATGTTCTAGAAAGGGTTATTCTTTGGAAGCAAGGACTACACCACAGAACTGGAAAATATGGGATGTACATGTTTCCGGGCCAGAGTAGCTAGTTTCGGCCATTTTGGCCTCATCAGTGACCCTCAAATATATTAAAAATTCCATAATGGAATCAATGATCCCAAAGGACAAGAAAATAAAAAACTACACAATGATGTAGGGCAGGGAGGCTTTTTACGGCCGCCAAACATTCCCAGGCAACAGCTGTAGTGACGTTAAATATGTTCTAGAAAGGGTTATAAGGATCTAACTATTCAGAAATTATTTATCTTCACTGCAGCTGGTGCTGTGCCGTGTGGCGGCCGTAAAACGTCTCCACGTACATCATCATAGTGCAGTTTATATTATCTGGTCCTTTGGAATCATTGAGTTCAATTTGAATCATTTTGTAAATAAAATTCTGCTTATGCCGGCGCTAAAGGGCGTGACCGGTGTTGCACATTTCAGCACTGGTCATGAGCAGACTCTGTCTCTGGTCGGGCCCATAGGAGTCTAACTGTTGGTTTTCTTTTGCTCCAGCATTTCAGTGGTTTTTTTTCTGTCGAGTCCTCACCGTTGTCTCACCTCTGTGGTTCTTTGATTTTTTTTTTGTGTTCACGGAGATGTTGCACTGATGAGTTAGGAGGCCTTCATGCGGACTGAATAAATTATTTGTCTAAATCGCGACGGAAGTAAGGGCGAGGATTGTGGCCACGTTAAATCGATTTAAGCCCCCCAGTGGAAATCTTTCCACTGACCGTTCCAAGGCGGTTCTTCTGTGGCGGTTTATTTATGGTGTTGTTTGTTACTTACTGTGTGTATCACTTTTGTCTTTTTATTTTGGATGGCCATATATGGCCTTTTACGGGAAAGTCACTGTCCTTATGGCCTTCCTTTGTTTTTGTTTCAATTATGGTCTGGTCGCTTAATGTTTGTGTTTCTTTCCCTTTGGTGTCTTTGATGGGTGGAGTAAGTTAATTGTATCGATTCCTGATCTTTGTTTTACTTCTACTTAGAAAAACCGAGTCATCTAACCACCCCGCAGGATAAGGCGCAACAGAAGTAAATGCACCGATAAGATATCGATACGATCACCTGACACTTTCCACCCAATGCAAAGATGCTCAGACACTAGTAAAGAATTGGCACAGCAATGAAAACACCACAAGCAGAAGGCTAAAAGGAAACATTTCCCCCAAATCATGGTCAAATGGCTATCCAAAATAAAAGATATTTTCAGAACTTACATGCAGTTACAATAATGAACCACAGCCGATGCATTGCTTTGGAACCGTCAGTAAAAACTACTGAGGTGGGGTGAGGCTTAAAAGTTAATGCTGGACTAAAATCTGCAACCAGGCTTACCTCTACTGCAACAAAGACTATCGGAGCCTGAATTGTATTTAGTCATAGTACATAAATTCAGACAAAATACATGCATGCAGTGATTTCAGTACACAATTTCATAATATCATTTTTTGACAGACTGCATGCATGGTAGTTAACCTAATCACGGAGTTATTACTTCCCTCTTTAGTTGCACGGCGGTGGATCGGGCCTCAGACTGCATGACGGCTATGGTCTAAATACTTCCTTAAACTCGGTTGGTGCCTGATGCCCTGTTTCTGGTCGGACTAAGCGGAGTCCAACTGTTGGTTTTCTTGTGCTTCAGCATTACAGTTATTTCATGTGTTGGGTCCTCTTCGTTGTTTCAAGTTTGTATTCGTTGGATTTTTTATATTTCTCGTTTTGAAAAGGAAAACGGATGTAACATGTTATGACTGTATCCGACAGTCCGTCCGTCCACCCTGCGTAAACATTTCTTGCACGCGCCATAACTAAGGTACCGTGAGAAATATTTTGACTAAACATTAAGTGATATGTATGAAATCAAGACGGCGTGTCACGTACAAAAATGATTGCTCTCTTTTTCTTAGTTTATTACTTACTTCCCTTTGATGGGCCGGCCTCGTTGGCTCAGTCGGATGCGCGTCTGACTGATGATCAGGAGGACGCGGGTTCGACTCCCGCCGGGGTCGGCAACATTCTTTCGTGGAGATTGATCATGAAATCTTTTCTACGGTCATTCTCTCCCTTCCGCTGATTCAAGAAGGGCAGTTGTCAGTTTCTGGCGAAAGAATGTGCACTGTACTGGTTAACCGCTTACGCATAAGCCTGCCCAGGAAAGTGTGGATAGGTAAACTGACCGGCTCAAAAATGACCTAAATAGTGTTGACTGGGCCGTTAAACTCCAATCCAAACAAAAACTTCCCTTTGATTATTTTTCAGACTACCCTTGTGTGCACCATAACTTCGTAACCATATGGAAACCTGAATGGAACTTCATAGCAATATCTCTGAGGTCAAAATGTCATGTCGCGTGCAAAAAATGAGTTTTCCCGCTCCTATACTTTCTTATTTATCCCTTGGATTAGATCGGCCGTAACAAAATAACCGTATAGAATATTTTGTCGAAACTTAAAAGCGATGTGTATGAGGTCAAGAATAGGTTCATATGCAAAAATGATTTATTTCCCTTTCTAACATTTTAGTAACGTTCCTTTGATTAGATTCTTTCGCACATCCAGCCATAACCAGGCAACCGCATGGGATATTTGACGAACCTTTAAAGTGATGTGTTGTGGTTTAATTATTGTAATAGTTCATCTTTGCACGCATGTATTGCTTATATCATTTTATTTTGGGTGGCTGTTTGGCGAGTTTGTGAGAAAGTAACTGCCCTTTTTGGCTTTCTGCTTGTGACGTTTTTATTATGGTGAAGTTGTTTTCTTGGATGTGTAGGGTAGGGAGACGTTAGGTAATTATATCAATCGCTTAGCATTGCCTTCACTTCTATTCAAAACATAAAGAATGGGTATAATATATATGTATTACGACAGACTGCGTGCATGGCAGTTTACCCAATAACGGGCGATAACTTTGCCCGTGGGTCAGGCCTTGGACTCAATGACAGTCACCGCCTAAAGACGTTTAAGTAAGTGGGTTGGTGCCTTATGATCTGTCTTATGATCTGTCTCTGTTCTGGCCCACCTCAGTCCAATTGTTGGTTTCCATTCGCTTCATCATTTCTGTTATTTCATGCCGTCTAGTCATCACCGTTGTTTCATCTCAGAATTCGTTTGATATTTTGTGTTTTCGGA
Organism: Lucinisca nassula; assembly: GCA_963580285.1. Classification (NCBI taxonomy): domain Eukaryota; kingdom Metazoa; phylum Mollusca; class Bivalvia; order Lucinida; family Lucinidae; genus Lucinisca; species Lucinisca nassula. The sequence goes on from OY757016.1 coordinate 100,303,477, forward strand.
GTTAGAAACCTCTGTTCTTGCACACCAGACAAGGAAATCCGTGATTTTACCCTGGGATAGAAATTTATGCTCTGACCCTGGTGTTCCGACCCCAAATCGAATATAATCGCGTGTTTGATAAATGCACTGATTGGTAACAACCTCATGCGCGGCGTCGTCATGCGTGACGTCACTAAACATTCCTGTTGTGTCATCACAAAATGGCGGACGTCGGTAACCGAAGAGACAGCAGCATTAAAATTCGCAATAGAAATGGAAGGTATGCAAGAAAAAGAATCCTATATGGGTGTGAGGGGTGGATAGAAAAATCCGTCCCTCGGGATCACTGTCCGGCATCACTCGGCAAGCCTCGTGATGCCAGACAGTGACCCTCGGGACGGATTTTTCCATCCACCCCTCACACCCATATAAGATTCTTATATTATTTTGGATAGCCATTTGGTGTTTTAGTTGTAAAATGTCCTTTCAGCTTTCTACTTCGCGTGTTCAAATTTGGTGCCATTGCTTGAAGGTAGTGGGTTTTTTTTCCTTTCGGTGTCTTAGATGGAATGTGTAAGGTATTTGTATCGATTGCGAGTTTTTATCACTTACACTATTTATGAAGAAAACCTGAAGTTAAATATATGAGTCTACCTGCAATTCTTCCAGCAACCACTAAAACGAACAGATAGGATAATAAAGCAAGTCCTTCCCTAGGTAAATTTGCTTGAAATTTCATCGCCTCAATTACGACAATCTTTGGCAAACCGCATCCGTAAATTTGACAAAAGAAGAGATCACTCTCGTTTACGTTGTTCTGTTTTAATTATTTGACATAGCATAATTTTTTTCAGAAACGATAGGCATAACAAAAGAAAACAAATACAGTGAAATTCCGCTATTAAGACCACTTGAAGTTAAGACTAATTCTGCTTTAAAAAAACTATTTTGAAGGCTGTACTTAATTTGTCTTTGTCTTTCCTGTCAAAAATGTCCCTCTGGTCAGAGACCACCTTTGGGAATTTTCAAAAGTTGTCTATAAGACCACTTTTAAACAGTCCCAAAGGAAATCTTAATATAGTAATTTTATTGTACAGTAAAGTAGAAGTAAAACAAAGATCAGGAATTGATACAATTAACTTACTCCACCCATCAAAGACACCAAAGGGAAAGAAATACAAACATTAAGCGACCAGACCATAATGGAAACCTAAACAAAGGAAGGCCATAAGGACAGTTACTTTCCCACAAAATGGCCATATGACCATCCAAAATTAAAAGACACAAGTGATACACACAGTAAGTAACAAACAACAACATAAATAAATCGGCACAGAAGAACCGCCTTGGAACGGTCAGTGGAAAGATTTCCACTGGGGGGCTTAAATCGATTTTACGTGGCCACAATCCTCGCCCTTACTTCCGTCGCGATTAAGACAAATAATTTGTTTAGTCCGCATGAAGGCCTCCTAACTCATCAGTGCAACATCTCCGCGAACACAAAAAATCAAAGAACCACAGAGGTGAGACAACGGTGAGGACTCGACAGCAAGAAACCACTGAAATGCTGAAGCAAAAGAAAACCAACAGTTAGACTCCGATGGGCCCGACCAGAGACAGAGCATCAGGCACCAACCAACATTACCAAGAATTAGATCGCTCTAATTACAAAGACAAAACTCTTACCTTGTCCTTTCTTTCCATCTTTCCTGGACTTGACGACGCGTACATTGCCTTCCTCATCTATAAAAATATAATTTTAAATAATTGTGTGCATTTTCGAAAATATTACCATTATTTGTATTGGGATGCGCTCTGACTGATAATCAAGATTGTCGAGTGTTCGTTACCTGCAGGGGCGGCAACATTCTTTCGAGGCCATTCTGTGGCCATTCCCTCCCTTCTGCTGATTAATGCAGCGCAATGGTCATTTTCTGATGACAGAATATGCAACGTATAAACTGTCCAGAAAAGACGTACGATTAACTGTCCCGCTCGATATGACTTAAATGGTGTGGACTCGACCGTTAAACATCGAAAAGACAAACAAACACAACCGCATTAACTGAGAATGGAAAGTCGATTCGTGTTGCACTTAAGGGGAATGGGAACACCTTCAGGGGAGGCAACTCCTGTCGAAGTATTTTTGTCTCCCATGTCAATAGGGGTCAACTCTTAAAGGAAAGAATTTGCTCCTGAGGAGCAAATTCTTTCCTTTAAGAGTAGACCTCTTTTTCCGTGCGACAGGGCTTGTAAAAAAGTGAACAGAAAGTCCTGAAAGTTATCTCCCTTTGAAAAATGGTGGAAAAAAGTGCCAGGTGTTCCCATTCCACTTAAGACTGATCCTATCTTATTGCCTTTTGTATATTGGCATAGAATTATTTTTCCAATAGTGTTTGCCTTTTCGTCTATACTAGTAACGAAACTCGACCTTATCCTTCATGAAATAGCTGTCTTATTTCAGAGATATTTGTCCCAACTTTTCATTTCACATGTCTTTAGTTCTAATGTGCTCCTTTTATGAATGGAGTCGGCAGTCGATTATCTTTCCTTAACCGATTTTGTACCAAAATGGAATCATCCTCCTTATATATAGGAGCCCAGTTAAATATTTAGGGGTGTCATTTGTGTTTTCTTCAAAATTTATTTAGAAGCCTCCGTGGTGCAGTGGTTACGCTACTCGCCTTGTAAACCAGGGATTGCAGGATCGATCCCGGGCTTCTCCAGACGTTCGGATGAGTCTTTAAACCGAGGTCCCGTCTCCGTATGACCTTAGCTGTTGGTGGGACGTAAAACTAAAACTCACTCACTCAAAATTTATTTACACAATGGCTGATTGTTTTGCAAAAAGAGTAGGTCCTGGTCAGGCGCCGGTTCTGCGGCATCTGATCTGGAACCGCACTGTTTGCCAATTACCTATTCTGGGGTTTCAGGTATAAAATGGCTAAATCTTTTATACCTAGCGACAGAATACTTCTGCCTTTATTTAATGGTTCGAAAAGTACCCATTTTAACGAACTATAAAATGAATTCTAAGACATGGAGATTAAGAGAAATTATTTTCTTAAAATACTCATATATTAAGATTTCATTTTGAGCTTAAAAAGAAAGAAAAGTCGATCAAAATTTTATTTGATTTGAGGTTTAACGTCCATAGGTCATTTTGTGGGACTTTTAGCTCACATTGAGATGAAATGACATCTAAATCCATGCCGCCCAATGAAATTAAAAGGGTTTATAAGCATGGACTCGCACCGCTTTGCCTGCGCCGGCTTAGATCCTCTAAGCGGTTTACCAGTACTCGTGTGCGGGATGGTTTCAGCTCTGCATGGAAGCATCATGCAGCGCATCTATTTCTTCAAGCCCCGATGGGCGGGGGCCTGTTATCAGTTATCAATGGGATATGCAATGAAACAATACCTGTCCGTGAAATGAACACCCCACTATACCCAACTTTATGTAGAGAAAAGAGGGTTTACGCAGGTAAACGTTATTTTTGTTATTTCTACTCCAATACATAGGCGGTGGGTTCTCGTTAGAGCCACCTCAATGAGGTGGCAAAAAATCACAGGTTTTCATCAGAAAAGTAGCCATTATGGAGATGTGAAAAATGCACTATGCCCCACGGTCGTGTCATCACGAAAACATGCCTATATAATTTTGACCCAATTGAACCACACTTTTATACAGTAAAACTGTGGTTTACAGGGGAAAACCTTATTTTTCTTATTTCTGCTCTAAAACATAGATTGTTGGTACTCGTTAGAACCGCCTCGATGCGGCGGTTCTAACGAGTGCCCACAATCTATGTTTTGAGCAGAAATAAAAAAATATCACAAGTTTTCATCTTCAATTCTTTTTTTTTCGGCGGTAAAATTTACACTATATTTGTATAGGTGTGTTTTCGGAATGTTATCGTATTGATCAGGATATTTGTTTTGGGCGGCGCTTTTGGCTATATGAAGCTGGTGGTAACTGCCCGCTGATTATCATATGATTTAAATATTTATGATCGCTATAGAAACTTACCGTATTCATATTCGTATTCTGAGCCACTTTCGTCGCCCTGAAATAGTTTAAAGACATGTCAGTAGAGAAAAGTGCAGATTAATAATTATAAACGGATTTGTTTTTTTTTTTTGTTTTTTTTTTTTAGTTTTAAGCCACAGTCACGCTGTCACGTATTGAGGACTAGATCGAATTCTAACTGTTGGTCGTCTTTTGCTCCAGTATGGCTGTGGTTTCTTGCTGTCGAGTCCTCACCGTTGTTTCATCTCTGTGGTTGCTTGATTTTTTAGGTGTTCACGGAGATGTTGCACTGATGAGTTAGGAGGCCTTCATGCGGACTGAACAAATTATTTGTCTAAATCGCGACGGAAATAAGGTCGTGGATTGTGGCTACGTAAAATCGATTTAAGCCACCAACCCCCCCCCCCCCCCCCCAACCCCCAGAGGAATTCATATCACTGACCGTTCCAAGGCGGTTCTTCTGTCGCGGTTTGTTTTTGATATGGTTTGTCTTTAAGTGTGTGTATCGCTTATTTTATTTTGTCTTGGATAGCAAATTGGCCATTTTGTGGGAAAGTGACTGGCTTTTTGGATTTCCGCTATTGATGTTTCAATTAGGGTCTATTTGTTTAATGTCTTTGCTTCTTTCCCTTTGGCGTCTCTGATGGGAGCTGTGGGTTAATTGTATCGATTCCTGATCATTGCCTTCACTTCTATTTGAAAAAACGTTGCAGAACGGCAACATACGTAATAAAAGGTATCGAAACCTTATTGCATACGGCTATATATGGCTACGTACTAAACCAAGCTACGTTTGTTTTGAAATTTTCAAAACATACTCGTAATGTCGAGAAACGTAGTGAATACCAGTAAACCATAGTAAAACGTAGACTAAACCATAAACAAAGTATTAAGACACACGATACCGTAGATAATACGTAGTAATACCTAAACGATCTCCTGGTATATTGCTTATTACGTTGAGTACGATTTTGTACGCATTGAATACGTTTCGTCTACGTTTAAGTACATTTTAATACGTTTAACTATGTGTTTCTTATGTATATGTATATAGAAATGCCCCGTATGCTTTAAAAATTCTAAACAAACGTAGCTGGGTCACGTATGTAGCCATAAATAGCAGTACAAAATACGTTTCCTCTAGGTTTTACTACGTATATTCGAGTTCTGCTACATTTAAGAAACGTAGTAAAACCTAGCTTTCAATGTGTGGCAGTGAGACTGGCTTAATAACTTATTCTGGCTGGTACCTTCGACCATGTAATTCTCCATCCCTGACCCTACCTAGTAATCCCTTTTAAATACGTACTGAATCGTAGGGAAACGTAACAGGCACTGGGGCTCTGGCATAACGCTGCGTCTGATCAGGGTTTGTGCGTGTTTACGTCCCACCAACAGCTAATGTCATATGGAGACGGGATCTAGGTTTAAAGACTCCTTATAAAGTCTGGAGAAGAGCGAGATCGAAACCGCAACCCCTGGTTTATGAGGCGAGTAGCATAACCTCTACACCACAGAAGCTTCTTTTGGCCAGGGTCTACACAGTTTCCTTAAACTACTGCAGTTCATTGGTAACGCAAAACGGTTTAAGTCTCAGTTCAGGGTCAGAGGTTATAAAAACTTTTTTTGCCCAAGTCTCTTGAGAATGAAATTTGTCTTGCTCATATATTTCCAAATGCCAACAATTGTGGCATTTAAATATTTATGAGCCGGAAAAAGCATTCTGTGTAGATCTGAGCAAGAAAATTGCCTGTTTCATTTTAATCTAATATTTATTAGCATTATAAATTTCATTCTCAGCTAAGTTGAGCAAGAAAAAGGTTTTTTAACCTACAGGGGTCAGAAATATTTCCCAGCCTTTACTCAGAGACAATCTACCATCCAGCACTGTAAGTGCTTTGATTTTCCCTAACGTTGAGTAAAACTTTGATGGCTCGAAACAAATTTGGGACCTCGCAAATTTGTTCCAGACAAGGGTAGTACAAGCCACTGATTGTTATTTACAGAGCCATGCCAGAAAGCTTTCTGCATTCATAAAATAAAGGTATGATTTGTGTACTCATTATAATCGCATCATAGATGCGATTCTAATGAGTACACACAGCATACCTTTTTTTATAATGAAATGACTTCCATAAGTATATCTGACTAAGTCTAATCATGACCTACGTAAAGCATTTCCTTAGGACTTAAGAATGATTTCGATTCGGCCATGGTAAACGAGCCATCGGTGTTCGAGCCATCAACGTTTTACTGTATTCGTTATTTTCACACACTTTATAGTTTAATTTTCATTTTGCCATACATAAAGTTTATCATAAAATTATATAACACGATGCTGATCATAACACGATGATGGTCATCGTGTTATCTAATGTATTATTAATAATACATTTTCCTCATGGCAAATCGTTTTAAGCGAGGTAGAACCTGGTCGTTCTGTCCTTGATTTGACTTCCCCCGCCCCGTGATTTAACTGATGACACTCTTCTTATCCGACGTCATATTGTTGTGGAGTCTTAAAATCTTACTCTTACCTAGGAGTATCAATAGGCTATTGATATTATGCATGTTGTTGCTTTGGTGTTGAGGACGAAGTTTGATAATTCGTAATCTCACGAGAAGAACCTACCTTTGCACCTTTCTTTTTCTTCTTTATCACTCGCCCTTGCTCATCATATTCCTGGCAAAAATGTCAATGAAAGCATAATGATAGTATAAAAAATCCTATGTTAAGACCACCCTTAGGACCGTTAAAGTGGTCTTAAAGACCCACTGTTGAACAGTCACAAAAGTGGTCTGTGATTAGAGGACACTGTGGGCAGTAAACACGTATAGCCTTCGAAATAAAGATTTTACGGCAGAATTGTTCTAATTGTGGTTGGTCTTAATAGCGGAATTTCACTGTATTATTCTTTTCGACTTTACTAAAAAATATTATGTAATGAGGCGCGTTTATATACAAGCTTCCCAAACCAAGAAATACAAGTCAGGTCAAACATGGATTCCAGCATAAAAATTGGTACTCCTAGATGCAAACTTGCACCATATGTCATTAATGAAGCTGTTATAATTCTCGAGAAATGGACTCTTTCATTTAGTTGAAAGTTAGTAACTCTCAACAATTAACTAAGTCAGTGAAACATAAAATGTTGGTCAAGATGAGATATTCATGCCTGCATTGAAGTTGCCATTCCTAATGCAAGTTTGGACCGAGTATCATTAATAAACCTCTTATAGTTATCGGGAAATTGACTCTTACATTAGGATGAAAGTTAGTGTGGTCGCAATAATTAACGAAGTCAGAAACCATGAAATATAGGTAAAGGTCAGATATGGATGCTTGCATTAAAGTTGTCATTCCTAGATGCAAGTTTGTACCATCAATCGTTAATAAATCTCTTATAGTTCTCGAGAAATGGACTCTGACATTAGGGTGGAAGTATATGTGATCGCAATAATTCTCGAAGTCAGTGAACCATGAAATGTAAGTCATCGTCAGTTTGTTTGGTTGTTTGTATTGGAGTTTTACGGCCCAGTCAACACTATTTGATGTTATTTTTGAGCCGGACAAGTTACCTATCCACATTTTCCTAGGCAGGCTTATGGCCATTTTGTGGGAAAGTAACTGTCCTTATGGCCTTCCTTTGTTTAGGTTTCCATTATGGTCTGGTCGCTTAATGTTTGTATTTCTTTCCCTTTGGTGTCTTTGATGGGTGGAGTAAGTTGATTGTATCGATTCCTGATCTTTGTTTTACTTCTACTTTTTATACGTAAGCGGTTAATCAGTACAGTGCACATTCTTTCGCCAGAAACTGACAACTGTCCTTCTTGAATCAGCGGAAGGGAGAGAATGACCGTAGAAAAGATTTCATTATCAATCTCCACGAAAGAATGTTGCCGACCCCGGCAGAAATCGAACCCGCGTCCTCCTGATCACCCGTCAGACGCGCATCCGACTGAGATAACGAGGCCGGTTAAGTCATCGTCAGATATGGATGCTTACATTAAAGTTGCCATTCCCAGTTTCAAGTTTGTACCAGGTTTCATTGATGAAGCTCTTTTAGTTTTCGACAAATGGACTCTTAAATTAGGGTGAAAGTTAGGATGGTCGAAAATACTGACGGCTTGACAAACGGACGGAAAATCGGACTCCTTTATCGCACCATGCTTAAAGACACATTTTTTTGATTGCATTACACCCTAATGACCGTTTATTAAAGAATGCAGTACTGAGTAACAAGCGGATTAAATATGCAAATTAGTTAGATACGCACCGTAACGTTACATGTATGATTCTTTTAACGACGTCGCGTTTACTAATGGCGGAATATTTACATTTTTGTTAAACAATCGTGATTAAAATGCGTTTTAAATGCCATACGATAAAAAGAATCTTGCATTCGTGCTCATGTATTACTGAAATTATTAAACTCGTTGAGGAAAAGGCATAAAATGCTCGGCAAGCCTCACATTTTATCACTTTTCCTCAACTCGTTTAATAAATTCAATAATTCATGAACACTCATGTAAGATTCTCTATGTTTCTTTTTCTTTGGTGTCTTGAATGGAAGATGTAAGGTAATTGTATCGTTTCCGGACTTTTGTCTTCACTTCTAATTGAGCCGGGGCACAGCAATTCCTACAACTTGCACGTACGATCAGACTATCAGACTGCGCGGATGTGCAGGCTGATCTGAGTCTTCGTTGGGTTCACATGCCTTATTGTAGGTTTTGCCATGCGCTGGCTTATTAACCCTCTAATTTGTATCTTCACCGTTTGTCATTCAAGTGGTGAGTTCATAGGAATAAATTACATGAAGAAATGTTATTTGAGGGAAGTATTTATTTTAGTGAAAAAGGATTAAATGACAGCAGTCGTAGCCTTTTATAAGATTGGCTACTATACTTACATATAGGGGCTTGAAGAATTATATGGGCTGCATGATGCTTCCACGCAGAGCTGAATCCGGCCCGCACACTAGTACTGGTAAGTCACTTAGAGAATCTAAGCCTGTCCAGGAACCGCGGTGCGAGGCGGACCGTCCATGCTAATAAACGCTATTGGTTTCATTGGCGACAGAGCTTGAGATGTCATTTCATCTCAATGTCGGGTAAACGTCCTACAAAATTGGAAGCAACGTCTCCAAAATGACCTTTACAGTGTTGACGGGGACGTTAAACCTCAAATCAAACAAACAAAACTATACTTACATATTCATATTGGTCTGGGCCTTCTTCGCCTGGTCTTGTGGCTTTCTTTTTCTTGATCTTCTTCCCTGTTATTGGATCATATTCACCTGTAAAAAGCTAGCAATTTAGATATGTTTACCTTCAACAAAATTATTTCATAAGATTTTCACAATTAAAGTATTATAATATTTAATGTCATGATTTCAAATTAAAATGACAAGATGAGATAATGTAATTTTACCACCCAATGATAAGACTAATCAATTTGTTAATTAAAATCGAAGTTATGATCATAATTATTTAAATCATATTTCTGTTTCATGAACGGGTGACGACAATAAAAATAATTAAAACATGGCAATCGTACATTCACATTAAAAGTAAGTAATCATGAAAACCAATCTGAAATTACTCTTCATTGTGTATCATTGTATTTTCAGCAAACAAACACACTTAGAATCTGATAGAATATATCATTAAATCAAACAATGAAATAAATAATAATGGCAGTTAAGCAGCTGTTAACTTTCTTGACACATGCATGTCCATTGACTAAAACACATTTTGTATCACGAAAACACGCCTACATAATTTTGACCCCCTTGAACCCCACTTTTATATAGTAAAACTGGGGTTTACAGGGGTTAAAATATCATCTTAAAATTTTCATTTTTTTCGGCGATAAAGGTTACAATATATTTGTATAGGCGCGTTTTTGTGATGAAACTGAAACAATGGCACAATGTTAGGTGCTTTTAATGCTAGTGTTAAATAGGCAAAACAATTAAGGTAAACTCATGACCTGAGATAAAACTGAATTTCTAGCTTCCAAAATGGAATTCGTTTCCGAATGAACAAAAGTGAAATTTTTCTTATTTATAGTTGTAACATAGACAGAAGGTGGTCTCCTGACCCGCCTCTTGGGGGCGGGTCTATCGGCTACACACAGTCTACGTTTAAACGCAAGCATAATGTTAACAAGTCCTTGTTATGAACACCCCTCTTAATTCCCCTCCATATAGATAAAACCGGGGTCTGCAGGGGAATGCATCATTTTCGTATTTCTGCATGTGCTATAGCTATTCATTGATTGGCGTCAAAGGGGTGGTTCTAACGAGCACCAATAACCTATGTTTGGGATTCAAATAAGAAAAAATTCACAAACACCAGAAAGGTAACTGTTTTGGAGATATGAAAGAATGCACTATGTCACATTTATGCCCAAATGTTGATCGCAGCTGTTCGATAGAACCACCCTTTCCAAAAACGTATGTAATAGCAAAGAAATAAGTGAAATAATGTATACCTTCGTAAACTCTGTTTAACAAGTCTGTGAAATACACACCCATCTAAACCTCACGTTATATAGAGGAAACTGGGGTTTACAGGGATATACATTATCTTTCTTATTTCTGTTCCAAGACACACGTTGTTGGTACTCATTAGAACTGCCTCAATGAGGCGGTTTTAACCAGCAACCTATGTTTGGAGTATATATAAGGAAAATATCAAATTTTCGTGAGAAAAAAATAACCATTTTTATAGATACACAATAATGCAATTTGTATCTCGAATGTGTTATCGTGATGAGTATATACATATAAAGTGAGATTTAAAGGGTACTCAGTCGATTATATTCCAGGAGAAATACGGAAAATAACAGGCAAAATACAGAAAGTAGAGAACCACTAGCATAAAACAATGTCTTTTTTGTTAATTAAATATTATGCAAGAGTGAAAAAGGAACATGTCTATGTGCACTGTGATACAAAAAATGGAAACAGTATTCATACCAGACCTCACATATTAGCTTTTCCACTCGTCCTGTCAGTTTGATACTTTCCTCAAGATAACGCGAATATAATTCAAATGCCGATTGATAGCTCAGTTGGCCCCGTCGTCAAAATATACCGCGACTTTATTTATATTTGAAGACCAGAATTAATATTATTCAGCAAGTAGAACATACTGACTAAAACGCAAAATAATGGCACAGTCTTTACTTTGCACGACATTAATAGGTGAGCGGAATATAACAAGAGTCACTCCATAATTCCCGAGAAGAAGAAGCACTGAGGACAAGTTGGAGATATTCTTCTCATGTCTCATTTGAACCGTAGGTTGTGGCTACATGTTGATGTTGGAACCACCTTGATGAGGCAGTTCTAACAAGTACACACCGCATATATTTCTAATAAGATATCAGCTCCGTATCTGGAACTAAGTATACTTTTCGCGATCTTTACTAAGTAGGCTTGGGTACTATGACCACATAACTACTTGAAAGGAGATAGAATATGGCTGCAATTGTGCGTAATAGATATACTGGGCCTCTATATTTTGTATTTATCTTTCGCTTTGGTTTATAATTTGGTCCCATTTACAGCACAAAACAACAAAAAGCATTAATAAGCAACATTATAAATGATAACTTACTAAAGCGATAGTAGCGTAGAATTAGTAATGATAAGTACTGTCCATCGATAGCAGAACGTATAACTATAGACGTATAAACGTATAGATACGTATAAAAAACTTTCATTCTAGATACAATCAAAGGCAATAGACAGTTAAGAAGCTTTATAAACCATCTGAAGCAGTTTTGATGTTATGTTAAATGGAACATCTGGAGTAGCCACCGGTTACAGAAAGGAGATACAGGAAGTGATAATCTGGGAGTCTGACCATTTCAAAATATTATACAAGGAATAAAACAACTTAACTTTTTCGGTAGTCTTCTCCGGAGCGTAATGTTGTTTTATCTTTGAAATGGTATATTCATTGGCGTGAACCCATTCACCTTAAGGGAAGTGGATACACCTGACATAATTTCCGCCATATTGTAAAGGAAGACAACCTTTTGAACTTCCTGTTTGCTTTATTTCTAGTGACTTCCTCCGAAAAAGGGGTAAGGGGCTCTAATATGACAAAATTTGCTCCTTTGGAGTAGACCCTATTGAGATGGGAGTCGAAGGTAATTTATACACAGCTGCCTCCCCTGAAAAAAATATCTCTTCCATTTCAACAACAGAACTTGCAAGTAAGTAGCTGAGGAGTAAAACTAAAAAGCAGCTATATTTTAAACCACAAAGAAATAAGCGAGATGACTAACAAATATAGTTTTCAGACTAAAAAGTAATCTTACTTTCATCACTTTCGTCGTCAGCCTCATGACCATCTTTCCCTTTCTTTCCTTTTCCTTTTCCCTTTTCTCGTTTACCCTGGGCCCTGTTGAATTATAAATTTATAAACTACGAAAACACGCCTATACAAATACAGTGTAACCTTTATCGTCGAAAAAAATGAAAATTTCATGATGTTAAATTGTGATATTTTCTTATATTTGCCCAAAAAATAGATTGTGGGTAAAAAATAAGGTTTACCCATGTAAACCCCAGTTTTACTATATAAAAGTGGGGGTTCAAGGGAATCAAAATTATATAGGCGTGTTTTCGAGATGGAAGAGGAACATACATGTAGGACTGGAAAAGACTTGTACAAATCATCCAGGCAGATTTAAATTATCTATCAAGGGTTCGAAGGGTGGATGCAACGAGGTTTGCCGAGTGATACCGGAGTGTGATCAAGAGGAGCAGAATGGTATCCACTTTTCATACCCGTTATATATTCCTCTTCTTGCATGCCTTTTATTTCTGAGCGTAGATTTGAACAAAGCAATGACCTAGATTCCTGACGTTCGCCATATTGTAAGACATTAATGTGACGTTATTGGCGCCATAACGTTCAATAACCTTAACCTTAATAACAGCGCATATACAACCAGTGCAGAACGAACACGGGAATATCCTGGTTTCTATCCTACCATAGGAAGATAACTTGGGTAGGATAAAACATGAGTAAATGAGGCTCCATAAGTATCAAAAGTCAAGGTCACTCCTTGACCTTGGACCAATGTCACTCAGGTATGAAAACTAGAATTTAATATTAATTATAATAACTGCTGGGCAAATTAAAGAACCATGCATTTGAAGCTTTTATGGGGTGTAAAAATAAAATACCTTCAACTGATCCAAGTCACATGACCAAGATGGACGCCATGACCATATATGATAAAAAATCTTCCAAATCTCTGTCTCCAGAATCAGGGGCTTAGTTGCCTTGAAACTATGAATGCAACACACTCCGGCCCATTGTAATTTGTTCAAATCATGAGTCTGGGTTGACCTTGACCCATTTTATTCCAAGGTCAAATTCGATGACTTGTGCTTTTGTACGGAAAATTATTTTTTTTTCGAAAACTGTTATTTGCAGTATACTGAGACGGTTATATGCAATCAGGTAAACGAGTTAATCAAGCTAACTGAGTACCAAAGTCCAACGTTACTCAACGTCATTGGTTCAGGGTCACTCAGATAACTTAATAAACTAATTTTGACAATGCAGCTTGGCAAATTTAAGCCAAATGTCATATTAAGCCTTTAGTGGATGAGGGAGCAAATAATTGTTCAAAGGGTCTGGGTCACATAACCAAGATGGCTGCTGTGGTACAAATCTTTCAAACATCTTCTCAGAAGCCAAATGGCTCTATTCACACTGAGCACTCAGGAGAGCAGTTCAGAACCATTGGTTCTCTTGTTTCAAATTGTCAAAGGTTATTGGCTTCCTTTACGAAATAGTTCTCTGTCTAAGATCTTTTATTTTCTAAGAGCCGTTAAGACAATAGTCTTTGAAAAACGTAACAATAAAACTAGCAATATTTACTTGGGAAAGAAAGAACACATTACAGATAGACAACTAGACTGTCTTAATATTGGGACTCTTATTATGCAGTAATGGGACCAATTGATCAAAACTAACGATGTTCTAAGCTAACATATTATCAACACGTTCAGCATTAAATATAGCAAATATAGTAATATTTCTGCCGACAAAAATATGAGCAGCTCTCATTCTGCACATGCAAAAGCTTCGCACATTTTTCAGCACAAATTCCACTGTATTATATATTATACTCACAAGAACAGTTAACATTTGGACCTCTTTTGAGTTCTTAACTATCGAGGCTTTGAAAAAATGGACCATGAAGTTTGACGCACTTTCTATCGCCTTATAGTGTAAAGTTGAGCACATCGCCTTTGCCAAATATACTTACATGGGTTCAGTAGAGATTGCTGAAACGTAACTGTATTTACAGCATTGTGTTTCGGGTTCGATACCTGCCGGTGTCGGCAACATTCTTTCGTGGAGATTGGTCATGAAATCTTTTCTACGGTCATTCTGCCCTTCTACTGATTCGAGAAGGAAAGTTGTCAGTTTCAGGCAAAAGATTATGCACTGTAGTGGTTAACCGCTTATGTATAAGCCTGCCCAGGACAAGTGTGGATAGGTAACTGACCGGCTCAAAATAACCTCAATAGTGTTGACTGGGCCGTTAAACTCCAATACAAACAACACAAACAAGACAGTATTGTGTTTATCACCACTTACTCAAGTTCACTGATTCTGACTGGATTCCCTTCAGAGTCAACTGTCCAATCACTGGAAGGGCTGATCAGTCCTTTTTCTCGTAGCTCTTGCAATTTCTTTTGTTTCTTCTCTCTACAATATATATATAATAAAATATATAGATAAACCAAATAAGTTACCTGTTGAAACAACTGAAACTTTAACACAAAGAACCTGAATTGCATCTGATGTAATCGCATACGTTCAAGAAGAGAAGAATCTGGAGGATAGTTTAATTATATTTTGTAAGGTTAAGACCCATAAGAATAGTTTAAGTGCTAAAATACGTTACAGTAATTCGGTTAAACTACCAAAAGTTACCATAATTTTTAATAGCTCGTATATGATATATGGTTTTAGTCTTAAATTTACCAAACCAGACATGGCCAAAGTCCAGGAAGGATGCGCAAAAAATAAACTTTTCTGCTATACCTATCTAGCAATATTCGAAAAGAATGGTACCGTGGGTAATTCCTGCTGCAAATGACCATTGTCTTCACTTCTATTTCATATAACAGACAATGCCCTGGTTAGCCTGCTATTAAATGATATGTACCTTTTAATAAAATTGTGTGCACTTCACTCAAGATTACGATACTCAAGTATAAACGAATAATATAGCTATACTTTCAACGATTTGTTTGTTTGATTTGAGGTTTAACGTCCCCGTCAACACTATTTAGGTCATGTTGAAGACGTTGCGTCCAATTTTGTGTGACTTTTACCCGACATTGAGTTGAAATGACATCTTAATATCTGGCGCCCAATGAAAATGTTTTTAACAGGTATTACTTTCAAATAGAGGTAACTGGTCAACCCGTACCTTAGTCAACTCGTACCTTAGTCAACTCGTATCTGTTTTTGGTCAACTCGTACCCGTTCTTTGGTCAACTCGTACCCCCTAGTCAACTCGTACCTATTTTGGTCAACTCGTACCCCAGGGGTAGGTGGGGTACTCTATTTTTTGCCGAACAATAGCTGAAATGGGTCATAACTTGCCCCGAGCCATGTCTTGAGTTCATCGGAGGCCAGAGAGAAGTACTTTGGGTCCTTTTTTGTAACATGGTTTTCACAGCGCGGGGATATGCGATGGCGTGCCATCAACCTGCTCTAGTAATTGTTATTTTTATTATTGTTATTATTATTATTATTATTATTCACTTTTAATCCATTCAGTATCAGAAACCCACAAAGGGGTACCTTGTCAAACACTGCAGGCCCAGATCCGACGCCGCAGAACGCGGGGATATGCGATGGCGCGCCATCAACCTGCACTAATTATTATATTTTTATTATTGTTATTATTATTATTATTTTATTATTATTCACTTTCAACCCATTCAGTACCAGAAACCCACAAAGGGGTACCTTGTCAAGCACTGCAGGCCCAGATCAGACGCCGCTAAACGCGGCGTCGTCTGATCAGGGCGGACGCTGTTTGAAAAAGTTTAGCAACTCCCGGAATAAATTTTGAAGAAAACAAAAACTGAAACCCCTAAATTTCGAAATATATAAGATGGAAGATTTCATTTGGGTTAATTTTATTAACACCTTAAGTTAATCGTGTACCGATTAATGTGGGTGTAAAAACTATTATCGATACTAGTTTAATCTAATCGTCCTTCATTAAAGACTGTTTTAATTGCTTTAATTTTGCCGGCGAGCGGCCGTTTTTGTTCTGACAAAACTTAATGACACGCAGGAATTTAAAGTCAATTATCTTTTGTGTATTATTTTCTTTTGAATTGCCAATTACTGGGTATATAAGAAGTACAGAATCCTCGCAGTAGCATTCATCTTTGAACTCTCTTACTAAGAATCAAAGCTTAAAACTTTCATCAAAATGTCTGATTTGTGCATTGCATGTGGTAAGGTTGTTGGTGGACGTCAGCATGCTGTAAGTTGCGATGTCTGCGACCGTTGACAGCATCGTCTTTGTGGGACAGGCAATACAAATTTAATTTATTAGATATTTTAGACTAGAGATTATTTATTTATTTATTTATTTATTTATTTATTTATTGCAATAAAAGGGGAAAATTATCCTGGCATTACGAAACACGCCTATTCAAATATAACGAACAATTCTTCAGTTGTGGATACTCTTTAGCCGTTATTACCGATGATGATAATAATAATAATAATAATAATTATGCAAATTGTGAGGTAAAATTGACGATTTGTTTTATATAGAATGTGTATGCTATGATAATGTTTCAGGTCGCTTGAAGATGCCGCTCCTAGCGAGTCCTTATAGGTTGAGGGTACTCGTTAGAACAGCCTAAACGAAGTCGTTCCAACTAAAGATCACAGCCTATGTTTGAAATAAATAAGAAAAAACAAACAAACAAACACACACACACACGGATTTTCGTAAGAAAAGTTTGGAGATGTGAAAAACGCACTATATTGCACGGGTGTGTTATCGTAAAGTAACAGTAAAAAGGAATATGCAACATTTATGTTAGCCAACATTTATGTTTTGAGCATATATGAGAACAAATTATAATTGTATAACTACATTTTATTTGCAAATGAGCATGAAATGTAAGTTCTACAATTATATTTTTTCTCGTTATTT
The DNA here is from genome assembly GCA_963580285.1 of Lucinisca nassula. Lineage (NCBI taxonomy): Eukaryota > Metazoa > Mollusca > Bivalvia > Lucinida > Lucinidae > Lucinisca > Lucinisca nassula. The sequence continues at coordinate 100,320,725 of OY757016.1, forward strand.
TCATTTACATATTTACACATGAAGTTCGTCTCATGTTGGGCAGGGTGTTATGTACCAATCACATCCCTCTGGAGCATAGATTGTTGGCACTCGTTAGAGCTGCCCCACAGGGATAGTTCTAACGAGCACCAATAAATTATGTCTGGCTAAAGGGATATGGGGGTCATACACATGAAAGGCGCCATTTTGGCGCACGTGCGTAATGGCGTCATGCACCCACTGTGTATCGTCTTCGTCGTCGGGAAAAGGATCAGGAGTCTGCATAGACCATAAAGTTGACCTGTATATATGTGTACTTAAGCCAAACTTACCCCAAATCAAATTTTAGTTTTACTAAGGTACGAGTTGACTTAGGTACGAGTTGACTAAGGCACGAGTTGACCAAACTCGGGTACGAGTTGACTAAGGTACGAGTTGACTTAGGTACGAGTTGACCAGAAACCCAAATAGACGTAAGGTATGTAACATACTTTCCTACGGAACATCTGGCATGATAAGGACAACACACCATCTAGTTGAACAAAATTATATGCCCAGTTTATATCGACAAAACTGCGGTTTACCAGGGTAGAAACAGTTTTCTGTATCTCTGTTGACCCGCCTTGTTGAGGCAGCACTTAAAAGTATCAACTTTCTATATTTTGAGGAAAAAATGACACGACGAATTTCATTTGAACGGGGATAAAAGACAACAATATGTTGCATGTTCATTGAATGGTAATAGTATTCTAAATAAATATGCCATGTGGCATGCAATAAAAACGGCATTTCAAAACTATTTTAATCCTAAACCGAAATAAACAAGAGCTTCGCACTGCACATAAATATGACACACTCTAACATTTGTTGGCATTTGTAATCCGAGCATGCAAATGTGTGAAACTTTAAACCTCACCTTTGATTCTATACTTACTCTTTCTTGACTGATTTTCTCACTGGTTCTCCAGTATCAGAATCTATCGACCAGTCACTGGAGGGACTTATCATTCCTTTTTCTCTCAGTTCTTGTAATTTCTTTAGCTTCTTCAGCCTATATAAGAATGGATATCTATGTAATCTACAATGTTTATATTTCCTTATTTCACATTAAGACGGCATCTAAACACCATCATATATCTATGTGTGTAAAAGTAACCAGAACGTAATCGATAGGCAGTGTTATTGGTACCATAAAACTAAGCAAAGCCTTCTAGCCGTCTGTAAAATTTTGAAAAGGCTTTGCGTAATATCTGGGTTTTTTTTTTTTGTTCAGGTTTCTTTCACTTTGGTGCCTAGGATGGGAGGTTTGGGGCAATTGTATCGATTTCTGATCATTGCTTTTATTTGAATTTTCCTGTACAATTTTGTTCTAGAGATGTGTTTACACATTTTCAATTTACAAATAATAGAGATTTGCGTGAGACAGCATTATGGAAGGAATTTTTAAATAAATAAAAACCTTGATACAGTGCTATAGTGAATGGTTTCAGTGTATTGTTTCTTTTATACTCACTGGCTTTTTCAAAGTGGAAACAATTTAAATGACTCTATGAATAGCATTTTCGGGACGTAAATATTTTTGGAATCCTATATATCAGATTTTGTTATATTCTTCCTAATACACATTTTGTTGCTCGTTTGGTCCTATGGAACAATTCTAACAGTACCCTACAGTAAACACATTTGGGAGAAAACATAAAATATGTTCTAGAAAGGGTTATCCTTTGGAAGCAAGGAATACACCACAGAACTGGAAAATATGGAGCGTACATGTTTTCTGGGCCTAGCATTTATCGCTTTTGTCAATAAGCATGAGGGACACTATACCTGTCGTCGTGGGCTGAATGAAAAATTAATGTTTTGATCATTGCCTTCACTTCTATTTTGGTATAATTTAGCTACACTAGCAAATCTTTCACTTATGCTACGTATCAACTATGATTAGCACAGAGGCTATGCTACGCACAGCTACATATTCTGGGCTGTTGATTGTTAAGAATATCTGGAATTACAAGATAATACTGATATGAACATCATTTGCAACGAGGAAAGACAAAAGCTACAAACTCTTTCTGCTTTTCCACCATTAGATCATATTTATCTCCATATTTCTCTCTCCTCCTTTTTTCCCTCTCTATTTTTCGTTTAGCTTTAGCCTCCAAGTATGCCTTTTTCTCTTCCTCTGTCATATGTGACATATCAACAAGATCAGAATCTGTAGAAGCGTCGCTGAAGTCATCTACATCGGCAAACTTCCCACCTTTAATTTTGCTAATCGCTTCCTTTGCTTTTTTCTCAGCTTTAGCCTTGGCAACTTTGTCCGCTTTCGTGAGTCTTTGTTTCTTCACCGTCATTTTGCCGCCTTTCCCATCAGATACCTCTGTGTATGCACTTTGAAAATAACGTATCATATGAGGTTCAAATAACTAGCATATTGCAAACAAAAACCCCATACTGATCTACTAGCGTTAATGTTATAAATAGCGAATCTATTTCAAACTACTTGGATAATTTTGCATTTTTCAAACACTAGCATTTTACATTATCTTTTTACTCTATTTAATGTTTAATCTGATTTTATAATTTCCACGCCAAGCTGCAACCATTGTCGTGAAACTTGTATTATGTAATGTATGTTTGTTTGGATTGGAGTTTAACGGCCGAGTCAACACTATTTCAGCCGTTCAGTTAACCTATCTACACTTTCCTTGGAAGGCTTATATGCAAGCGGTTGACCAGTACATTTCACATTCTTTCGCAAGAAACCGTTAACTGCCCTTCTTGAATCAGTGGAAAAGATTTAATGATCAATCTCCACGAAAGAATGGTGCCGCCTCCGGCAGGTATCTAACACGCGTCATTCGGATCACCAGTCAGACGCGCATCCGACTGAGCTACCATGGCCGGCTATTATGTGATGTAACTGTCTTATATTAAACAGTTATCTATGGTACACATCGCTAGAACGTACCGATTCTGTTAACGGTGCTATGTTTTTGCCAATGAGACCAAAAGAGAGTAATAAATAACTTTGGGGTGTGTGTTTGGCAAGTTACATTTATCTATTTAGCTGTTTGTGGGTGTTTATTATAATCGCCTAGTCATGATTTGTCTACCTATTACATTCTTTCGCCAGAAACTGACAACTGCCCTTCTTATATCAGCGGTAGGGAGAGAATGAACGTAGAAAAGATTTCATGATCAATCTCCACGAAAGAATGTTGCCGACCCAGGCAGGATGCAAAGTAAAGAAATAACTGAAAACAACACCTTGTAGTTATTTAAACGTCTACTATCACAAGAAGACCTTTATTGGGCCAATTCTTATCAATTCTCTCTGCTTATAATCACCCCATAATCACTTAGATATGATAAGAATTTGATGCGCGCTATGCATCACGTGAACAAGTCCGTGAAATAAAGACCCCCTAAACCCCATTTAATAACGAGAAAACTGGGGTTTACGGGGGTATACATCATTATTCTTATTTCGGCTACAAGATATAGGTTGTGGGTACTCGTTAAAGCCGCCTCACTGAGGCGGTTCTAACGAGCACCCTCAACCTATGTTTTGAACATTTATAACAAAACTATCAAGGATTTTCATCAGAAAAGTAGCCATTTGGAGATGTGACAAATGCACTTTGTCGCACGGGTGAGTTATCGTAATGGGTCCGAAGGACTTTTAATGGGAGGCTATTAGAAAGGCCACCCCATGTATAGAGAGGGACAGAATTGTGTCTTTAAGACTAAATAAATTCAACAAAAGAGTTATCCATTCCTAGCAAAGATACATCGCCTTGAGCTGAAAAGGATAGAATGTACAAGTTTTTTGGGCTAAACTTGCTAATTTCGGCCAATTAGGCCTCATTAGTGACCCCCAAATATTAAAAAAAAAATCCATAATAGACTCAATAATTCCAAAGAAGAAGCAAATATAAAAATAAAGCTTATGTTCTGCTATGGTGTATACTGTTGCTTCATAACAACCAGTCAGACATTCACTGTAAGCTAAACGGGCGAGTAAACAAAACACCGTCTCTTAAAAATGTCTTGAAGTTCCCTGCAACCTTATTCCTAAAATAATGACATTTGTATCAAGAATACGTAAATGGCTATAAAATATCAAATTTAATCCAGACCGGTGAATTTCATAAATTTTAACGGAAAACGTAAAAGGTTACCGGTCATTGTTATTTGCTTTCATATACCATATCGATTTTGTTTTCAATTTTCCATATATGCACGTTGTTATATTGTGCAGCAGCGCAATGCAGTAAACAGAGAGGTCAGGTACCAGTACCGAAAACAGAAAAAAATTGCCTTGAAAGAAATAGGAATTGATAGAAAATGTCGAAATTTTGTTATAAGAGGCTTTGGGTAATATTCTGGCAACATTCCTAGAAGCTGTAACATAAATAGTAACAAAATTTAATTCTTGAAAATTATCAGGAAACATTGCGGCAGCTTTGGCGTTTTCGTATACTTTGGCATATTTTTTTTTCTGTCAAAATTAATAGCTTCAAATTTCAGTTGTTTAAACCTACCAGTATAGTTACGTAGCTTTTCGTTACAACTTTTACCATTTAATATGGCGAATATACTAAACAAATTTTCAGCGAAACATCCATAACATTAGATATAGTACTTGCTATAGCATTTGACAATTTTACCATTAAAGAGCTCGTTAAGCGAAGGCCAGAAAATAGGCTGTGTTTTAGGTGACCCTTGAAAACATCAGTAGGTAGGATTTTTGTTTTCTAAAATGAATTATTTAATGCAACGGTTTAAAAGATTTTCAACTATGCTCATCTTTGTTATAACTATCAACAGTTTCAATATCAGAGATTCTGTCTTTATTACTAAACTACATTAATTTTAGGTCCCAAAAATCTATGAGTATGGGATACCATAGTCCGAAACCCCAAATAATGTATCATTCTAATCGGCATCTTGGCCACATAAAAAACAAACAGTTTTCCCCAAAACTTATCAGAGCACTCTAGACTTTTGTTTTGTAGCATTTCGAAAGTATTTCCAACTTTTTATCAAAAGATATGTACCTTTATTGGTCAACAAGAAATGTTTTCAGAAAAAAAAAAACAATGTCCCCCACCATAAATACATCTTAAACACCCATTTGACTTTAATACATAGGTTATGGTCACAAAAATGCAAGCTGCAAACAAGCCATTTCTGGCCGAAAACTAAGCTTTCGGAGCCTGTGACCTTAAAAAAGTCATTTAAAAGCTCCGATCACCAGAATCTAATCAAATTTGATAGACTGTAATTAAATATTGTACCGAGTTTGATCAACATCCATCAATTCTTAAATGATATAGGGTACAGATACGCATTTTTGTTGTCCCAAAAGAACAGATTTCAGGAGCCATTGACCTTAGAGTGCAGACAAGCCATTTTTGGCCAAAAAGAGAATGATTGAGGGGCCTGGGGCCTTGAAAAAAGTCAAGGTCACCAAATATGTTGTAATGATATATTGAATACCAAGTTTGAATAAAATTAATCAATTCATTAATGAGATATAGTGCAGACAAGCCATTTTTGTCCAAAACCTGTTTGCTTTGTGGGGCCTGTGACCTTGAAAAGAAGGTCAAAGTCACCACTATCTTTTCAAATCTGCAGTATGTTGTAATGATATATTGAACTAAGTTTAGGACAAAAAATGGCTTGTCTGCACTATATCCCATTAATGAATTGATTTTTTTTTTCAAAATTGGACTTCCGTGGAGCGTGGGCCATGTTTGCTGATGTTGGCTCGGCGGGGGACGCCTATCTGGATTGGGCGTCTCTTGCCTGATACCTCAAGCTGACATGTTTCATAAGCTACGTCGGTCGGTGTGTGCTCGGAGGGGGATGTGCTGTGTTTGCGGGGTCTTGTCCATCATCCGTTTTGGTTTCAAAACTTTGGGGTTTAGACACACTGATGAAGATTACATATCAAAAAGGCCTCTGTGTCACTAAACTTGGTATAGTTGCATCTTAATTTGACTAAAATTGGTCAATCCGTTAATAAGATAGAGTGCAGACAAACCATTTTTTGAGAAAAAAAAATGACTGTTTTGGGGGCCTGTGATCTTGAAAAAAAAGGTCAAGATCACCAGAATCTAATCAAATCTGCTGTATGTTGTAATGTTATATTGTTCCAAGTTTGAATAAAAATAATAAATCCGATAATGAGATAGTGCCGACAAGCCATTTTGGGCCTAAAATTGACATTTTTGGGGGCTTGTGACCTTGACAAAAAGGTCAAGGTCACCGAAATCTAACCAAATCTGGGGTATATTGTAATGATATATTGCACCCAGCTTGACTAAAATCGGTTAATTGGTTAATGAGACAGAGTGTAGACAAGCCTCTTGACTGTTTTGGGGACCTTTGACATTGAAAACGGTCAAGATCACCAAAATCTAATCAAATCAGCAGTATGTTGTAATGATATATTGTACCAAGTTTGATTAAAATTGGTCAATTCGTTAATGAGATAGAGTGCAGACAAGCCATTTGTGGCTCCAAAATGACTGTTTTGGGGGCCTGTAACCTTGAAAATGAGGTCAAGGTAATAATAACCTAATGCCTGTTTTCTCCCATCGTAATGATGTAACTATGCAAGTTTGGTAAAAATCCATTGATAGGTTCAGGAGATATAACAGGCTTCAAACAGGCTACGCCGTCGCCGATTGGATCAGCACCAAAAACAATATGTCCCCTCCCCTCCGGTGGGGGAACATAAATACTTTTCCTATTTCCATTTTCGATTCACTCAGTGTTCCTGTAATGAAGCGGGGTAAAAGCGAATGACGGGAAACTGGCTAAAATCGAAAAAGAATATCGAGTATTTTTCTTTCTGGCCTAACGTTGCTTTGAACAAATCGGCCAAAATATATTACTTAGCCGATTCAACTTACACCAGCAAGATATACATGTTAGCAGCATAAGTGAAATATCCGGTAGATCATTGTAAAATCCATTTCTTATACATACAAAAGCGCTGTCTTGGATTACCTGTGTGGATGGAATTAATCAAGTTACGTAAAATACTGGATAAACAACTCAGAAACAACCGCTAACAAACGCAAAGCCATTTAAAATCTCAGAAAAAAAGATGGAAGCAGAAGCACAAAAATTCACCCCCGCCCATCGGGGTTTAAAGAAATATTTGGACTGCATGATGCTTCCACGGAGAGCTGAAACCGACCGCACACGAGTACTGGTAAACTCCTTAGAGGATCTACGCTTGCCCAGGCAAAGTGGTGGGAATAGGAACGTCCATGCTTATAAACCCTATTGGTTTTATTGGGCGACAGGGATTGAGATGCCATTTCATCTCAATTTTGGGTAAAAGTCCCACAAAATTGGTAGCAACTTCTCCAAAATGATCTGTACAGTGTTGACGGGGAAGTAAAACCTTAGATAAAAAACAAACAAACAAACAAGACACACAAAAAGTACATAATACGTGAATCCACAAAATTAGGCGTTTCTAAAAGGAAGCATTTGGCATATAATAAGATCATCTTGTTAAGACACCACTTTGAATGGGTTGCAAATAAATGCTGCTTGATCAGTGTTGTCGCTGGTTATAAATTCTATTTATTACATTTCCATTTGACGTGCCTCTTTGTCTCATTTTAATAATGTTTAATAGTTACAACAAACAATAATACAGATTTTATTATGTTCTCGGAGACACTGCACTGATGAGTTAGAAATCTTTCATGCGGCTGAACAACTTCTTTGTCTAAACCACGACATGACCAAGGGCAAGAATTGTGGTCGCGTGGGGACTAATAAACACCCCACCCCACACCATGTGTGCAGATCTTTGTGCTGGCCGTTCCAATGCGGTTCTTCCTTTGTGGTTTGTTAATTTTATTGTTCGTCATGGCATATATGTATTGCTCATATCTTTTCATTCCGGATGAACATTTTGTAGGAAAGTAACTGTCCTTTTGGCTTTCCGCTGGTGACGTTTTCATTATGGTTAAAGTTGATTTATGTTTGTGTTTCTTTTTCTTTACTGTCTTGAAATTGGGAGATGTGAGGTAATTCCTGATCATTGCCTTTACTTCTATTTAGAACGGAAGCTATGAGCGTCTTTGTGTTTGTTACGACTATATAGTTATTTACACATTTTATTTGGTCACTTGATAAGCCAGATTTAAGTGGGTGTTCACTATTTATAGCTTAATAAATAAATAAATAAATAGGCATTCAAAAGACTGAAAAAAAACAAATATATGCAGCAAAGACGAATGATGACGTTTACATTCAAGATGTTTACTGTGTGTTAACAGTTCAAGTTAACGTGAGTATAGTTTCGCCGTGGCGCCATTTACGTAATCTTGACCTTAATGACAGTGACATTTAAAATATCGCAGACAGCAGAAAACTGAGTGGGATAATGTTCTATGGAAACACATAAATATCTACGGAAACAATATTGGCTTTAATCTAGCATATAGCACAGTGAAAAGTGAGAAGCCTGGTAGAATTTCATAATTATAATTAGTAACTACACGCCCTCAATCAAGCTTAGAACTTTTAATCCCAGGAAACTTTTGGAAATTCCTGCTGCAAACCTAATGACTTTTATTTGTTTTTCTTTCATCTCATTTTATACGAGATACTGACAAACAGTATAAGATTATATCAGATCCCACAGAACGCGGTGTCTAATTATAGCCATTAAAACTTGCTAAAAAGATCACCGATCTTCCTTACTAAATTGATTGAGATAACTCAACCCGACATCCCAATATTTTTAAAATGGAGTCCTGTTATATGCAATGCGTGAGAATCTGTATTATTAAATGTGATCACAAAAAATAGTTAACAAATGCCTTGCGTCAAAGAGAAAGGATCTGAAAGAGAAACCCTATTGTAAAAATATTTAATGTTTACCTTTCGTCATCTGACGAAAAATGTTCTTCCCCTTTTTCATATCCTATCACTTTTCCTTGAGCATCTCTGATCTTCTTTTTCTTCATTACCTTTCTTGTTCCTCCCTCACTGACCTCACTATAATAACTGTGCTCGCTGTCACTATCATGTCCTTTCTTGCCTTTCTTTTTCTTTTTAGCTGCTTCCTTTGCAGCTTTTTCTTTTGCAGCTTTTTCAGCTTGCTTCTTTTTGTCAGCAAGGCGACCACCTTCTTTATAGCTGTCCTCACTATGATACGATTCACTGTCACTGTAAGTGCCGTCGTCTCTCCTACGTTTACGTTTAATGTGGCGTGTACCGCCTTCGCTAACTACACTATAGTAACTATGAGCACTATCTTGGTGTTCTCGTTCTCGGCGTCGACGTCGACGTCGCGCCTTTCCGTCCTCGTCTTGATCGCTATGGTAAGATTCCGGTTCACTATATGTTCCGTCTTCACGTCTCCGGCGTCGTTCTACATGTCTAGTTCCCCCTGCACTAATAACACTCCTATAGCTGTATTCACTGTCGCTGTCTTCGTTACGGCCACCTTCTTTTCGCCGCCGACGATCTTCCGGCGTCTCCTCATCTTCGTCAAGAATTCCGACGCCGCCTTTCTTTCCTTTCTTGCCTTTTTGCATCGAGGCTATACCACTGTCGACATCAGATTCCTGCTGGCCGATTTTCCTGAAACATACATTAGCGTTTATATACTGCGTCATGGTTTCTTGTCTTAATTTAACGCTTTTATCTCAAAACGTTCCTGCCATGCATTTAGCAGCTGTGTATCTTTACAAATGACCAGGTGAAAATTAATTAATACAAAGTGTTTATTTGGACGCTATATTAGATAAAGTAAAGAATTCAACGTCCTCAATACGTTACAAACGATTTCTGTGGTAACAATGAAATTATGGTTTTATAGATCTAGTTAAACTTTTATAAGACTTACTTTTTATATTTCTTCCCTGTAAGGGGATCTACAACCACTTCGTATATAGCACCATCTTTTCCGACTATTCTTTGGCCTGCTTTGGCTGCAATGATACCGAATCGAAATTATATATACATCACGAAAGCAAAATAGAAGTGAAGGCAATGATCAGGAATTGATACAATTAACCCACAGCTCCCATCAGAGACACCAAGGGAAAGAAACACAAACATGAAAGAACTAGACCCTAATGGAAGATCACTATCAGAAAGACAAAAGGACTGTTACTTTCCTACAAAATGGCCAATCGGCTATTCAAAACAAAATAATACAAGCGATACACACACTAAAAGACAAGCACCACGACAGAAGAACTGCCTTGGAACGGTCAGTGAAACGAATTCAACAGGGTGGGGGGGGGGGCTTAAATCGATATTGCGTGGCCACAGTCCTCGCGCTTACTTCCGTCGCGATTTAGAAAAAATTAGAGTTAGATTCAGTCCACGTGAAGTTCTCTTAACTCATCAGTGCAACATCTTCGTGAATACAAAAACCAATCAACCGCAGAGATGAAACAAAGGTTAGGACTCGACAGCAAGAAAGCACTGAGATGATGGAGCAAAAGAAAACCAACAGTTAGACTCTGATGGGCCCGACCAGAGACAGAGACAGACCCCGCGAAATAAACATGTATTTAAATCCAATTTTCTCTGTTAAATACGGTTCACAATGGATACATTATAACTTTTCCGAGGAACATTTATTGTTTGAACTCGTTAAGACTGTCTTGTTTAGGCGGCTCCAATGTACATTCATAATATATGTCTGGAACCAGTGCTTCAGCTGAAGTGCACGACCCGCCGGATGCTTTTATCTTTATGAGTGTTACCATATATGGGTATGGTGGCCATTTTGGTCATGTGACCTGGACCTAAAACGGTTCCCCCAATAAATGCGCCTTATCGTAAGGAGCAAAAATATATCTTATACTTTAGTACTGTATTCTGAATCGTTTGCAGGATAAAATGCATTCTCACTTTTCCAATACAAAAGCATACGTGTCAAAGTTTGACCAAGGCAGTCCCAGATGCTATTTATCAAGTTTCGTGGAAATCTGCCCAGTGGTTCTGGAGAAGACTATTTTTGAAGGGTTTTTATCATATATGGCTTGGCGGCCATTTTGGTCATGTGACCTGGACCCCATGAGCAAATTTTGGTTTCCCCCATCCCATAGAGGCTCCATATGAAATTCGACTTCAATCGGCCCAACGGTTTCCGAGGAGAAGCAGTTCGAAAATTTTCACATTTTTCGCCTCGGCGAGGCTATACTAATGGACTGTAATATTTCGCAAGTTCATTGGTTAGATCTCATTGATATCTATCAGTATGCCAAAAATTGTTTAAATATTCCAACAAAAGCATATGTGTCAAAGTTTGACCTAGGCACAACGAAGGTCAAGGTCAACCCAGGGTCACCATTTTAGCACTTTATGATGGGCCTACCTCCCAGATGCTATTTATCAAGTTTCGTGGAAATCTGCCCAGTGGTTCTGGAGAAGGCTATTTTTGAAGGGTTTATACCATATATGGCTTGGCGGCCATTTTGGTCATGTGACCTGGACCCCATGAGCAAATTTTGGTTTCCCCCATCCCATAGAGGCTCCATATGAAATTTGACTTTAATCTGCCCAACGGTTTCCGAGGAGAAGCAGTTCGAAAATTTTCACATTTTTCGCCTCGGCGAGGCTATACTAAATGGAATGTTATATTTCAGTTCATTGGTTAGATCTCATTGATATCTATCAGTATGCCAAAAATTGTTTAAATATTCCAAGCGGTTAAGTCACTATCACCAATTTTCACAAACGGGTTACGACGGACAGACAGACTGACAGACTGACAGAATGACACGGTGATTTTAGGGCACTCTTAGAAAATCAACCGACTTCAGTCGGTCGCTTTTTCTGCGGGACGTGCAATTTTTCGCCTCGGCGAGGCTATTCTAAATGGAATGTTATATTTCGCAAGTTCATTGGTTAGATCTCATTGATATCTATCAGTATGCCAAAAATTGTTTAAATATTCCAAGCGGTTAAGTCACTATCACCAATTTTCACAAACGGGTTACGGACGGACTGACAGAATGACAGAATGACACGGTGATTTTAGGGCACTCTTAGTAAATCAACCGACTTCAGTCTGTCGCTTTTTCTGCGGGTCGTGCAATATAAATATTAAGAATATTATAATATTACGATAACACGCCCGTGTGACACAGTTCATTATTTTATTTCTCCAAAATGACTGCTTTAGTAAGTCTGTTGTTTGTGGTTCCTTCCCTTTGGTGTCTCTAATGGGAGGTGTAGGTTTAGTTTTGATATGGCTTGTCTTTGAGTATGTGTACCGCTTATATTATTTTGTTTTGGATAGTCAATTGGCCATTTTGTGGGAAAGAAGCTGTCTTTTTGGCTTTCCGCTATTGATGTTTCAAAAAGGGTCTTGTTGTTTCATGTTTTAGTTCTTTCCCTTTGGTGTCTCTGATGAGAGCTGTGGGTTAATTGTATCGATTCCTGATCATGCCTTTTATTTCTATGTTTATATATGAAACATGTCATTACGATAACACGTACGGGTGACATAGTGCAATATTTCATTTCTCCAAAACGACTGCTTTAGTAAGGTTGTTGTTTGTGTTTCTTTCCCTTTTGGTGTCTCTGATGGGAGGTGGGGGATAATTGTATCGATTCCAAACATTGCCTTCATTTCTATTTTTCCGATGAGAATGAGTTATATTTTTCTTACTTATACCCTTATTTATACTCCTAGGTTGTGGGTGCTCGTTATTTTGTTTGTTTGATTTGAGGTTTAACGTCCCCGTCAACGCTGTTAAGGTCATTTTGGAGACGTTGCTTCCAATTTTGTGGGACTTTTACCCGACATTGAGATGAAATGACATCTCAAGCACTGACGCCCAATGAAACCAATAGGGTTTATAAGCATGGACGGTCTGCCTCGCACCGCGTTTTCTGGACAGGCTTAGATCCTCTAAGCGGTTTACCAATACTAGTGTGCGAGCCGGATTCAGCTCTGCGTGAAAGCATCATGCAGCCCATATATTTCTTCAAGCCCCTATGGGCGGGGGCTTTGTGTGCTCGTTAGCACTGCCTCATTGAACCGCCTCTAACGAGTACCCACAACCTATATCGTGGGGACGAAATACGCAAATTAATGTATACTCCTATAAACCCTAGTTTTCCCTGTATAATGTGACGTTTAGAGAGATATTCATTTCACAGACTTGTTAACATGATGGTTGTCAGAAGAAAATGCCAAGTTCAGAAACCTCGACAAACAATATGTTCGACCCCATTAGACCTGTTGTTATAGGTTTTCTGTGATTTAAACTCCACACTGGACGATAAGTCAGACGTCAGGATTCTTTCTCAAATGATGTGACTTACGCACCTCTACGTTAAATACCGACTGACATGCGGAGAAGATCACATCGATGCTTATAAAACAAAATAATAACAAATTCAGGGGAAATATTAAACACATCATTGTAGTCAAAGCAATAGTATAACACAGCCATTCGAAGAAAACGTGAATTGTGTCCATAGGACACGGATGCCCTGGCTATAAGACATGGGACACAGAAATGAGTGTTGTGTGACAGACATAATGTAAATACAACATTTTACCTCTGTCCTCTTTGTTTGACCTTTACCTTAGACTTACGGACCTGTGTCTTGCACGCAACACATAGTCTTATGATGGTTGACATTTCTTCCAAAAATTTCCAAAATCCATCTAGGAACGACAAAGGACTTAACAAGGCCTATCGGAAACCGAAGTTTATGACGACTTAATAATTATATAAATTCAGAAAAATATATGCTTGCAATGATCTCAGTAAGCAGTTTCGTAAGATGATTCTTCGGTATAAAAAGATTTGGTACAACATAAATGTTATACGACAGACTGCAAGCATTGTAGTCAACCCAGTCACGGTTGATAACTTTGCTTCCCTCTTTAATTCCGTGCTGGCGGGTCAGGCATAAGGTTCTTTTACGGCTCCAGCGTAAAGGCGTAGTTAAACTTTAGGTAATGCCGGTTAACACTTATAGTAAACTAGTACTATTCTTCTATGTGATCCTCTTTTTCTGTGTAATATTAACCAGAACTAAGCAATGTTGATAAAGTATCTTGCTCAAGGAATCAACACATGATGTCAGTGGGGATCGAACCCGGTAACTCATGATCTCGAGTCCCATGATTTACCACCTCCCCACTGCACTCCACTTTTAACAGCTGACCTCTTAGTATGACATTGACCTTGTACCTAAGGATCTGAGTCCTGCGCGCAACTGATTGTCTCATCATTGTCTCATAATTTTAAACATTTCTGCAAAGAAATTTCTAAATCCATCAAGGAATGAAGAAGTTATGGACCGGACCCGAAAAAGCTCTTATGACCATCGACATCTAAGTGGGACCTGAACCTTGCAGCCACGGACGATAGTCTTGTGCGTGACATAGTGTCTCATGAAGATGAACAAATCTGCTCAGAAATTTCAAAATCCATCAATGAATGACAAAGTGATAGACCGCACACAAAAAATATTCCCCCAGTTTTTACCTCTAAAGTCTAATCTCGACCTTACAGCTACGGACTCGAGTCTTCCACGCGACACATTGTCTTATAATGGTTAAAATTTCTGCCAAGAAATTTCAAAATTCATCAAGGAATAACAAATTGGATCAGACACGACAAATAGACCCTATTTTTACTTTGACTTCAGAGTGTGACCTTGACCTAAAATCTATAGACCTGGACCGTGCGCGCGACACATTGTCTTATGTAGTTTCCGTTTTTTGCCAAGTATTTTGAAATCCATCAAAGAGTAAATAAGTTATGGACCGGACACGACAAATAGTCACTATTTTTTTTACCTTTGACGTCTAAGTGTGATCTTGACCTTGTAGCTTTAGACATGGTCGTTGTGCTTGACACACCGTCTTATGGTGGTTAACATTTCTCCGTGTTATTTTAAAATCCATCAAGGAATAACAAAGTTATGCACCGGACACGAAAATAGGCCCTGGTTTTTACCTTTGACCTCATTGTGTGACCAGGACCCTGACGCTTTAAATCTGGGTCTTATGCGCGACACACGTCTTATGATCGTTAACATTTCTACCGTGTTATCTTAAAATCCATAAAGGAATACCAAAGTTATGGACCGGAGACGAAACATAAGCCCTATTTTGACCTTTGAACTCTAAGTGTGATTTTGACTTTAAAGTTTTAGACCTGGGTCTTACACATGACACATTTTCTTATGATGGTTATAATTTCTGTCAAGATATTTCAAAATTGATCAAGGATGTTATGGACAGGACACGATCCGCACATACATACAGACATACATAAATATATGCATGCATGCACGCATGCGTACATACATACACACACACATACATACATACATACAGGGCAAAGAATATACGCGGGGGCATTAAAAGAACATACTAAACATCATTATAGCCTCATTATTTCCACTATAGTACCTTGGAATCGCCTCATGTCTTCCTCTAC
This sequence comes from Lucinisca nassula, assembly GCA_963580285.1. Lineage (NCBI taxonomy): Eukaryota > Metazoa > Mollusca > Bivalvia > Lucinida > Lucinidae > Lucinisca > Lucinisca nassula. The sequence continues at coordinate 100,336,177 of OY757016.1, forward strand.
AGTAACTGGATCTGTCACATGGTATCATGTCTTGTGGATGTTCCCAGATCATACGTCCCACACTCCACGCTCGTTTTCTCGTGTGATACTGTATTCTGGAAACATCCAATCGACGGGATACAATGTCAAAAGTTTTACTCAGCAATACCCCCAAACATGCCCATGACCTCAGTGTCAAGGTCACTGACTTAGAAATTTTCAATGTCAATGACTCAGGTTGAAGTATTTGTACTGTGTAGAACCTGAACTTTTGTGATGGATTTGGTTCATATTTGGTACGAAGGTAGATATACGTCCAACGTTTTATTCAGCAATACCCCGCCAATGCCTATGACTTGGATCATAATTGTGCGAAGTTTTGGGACCTGCTGTCTGTTAACATTGCACAAGAAAACCCAACATTCAACAAGGTTGAAACTTCGCAAGTATGGAAGTGCCAAATAGAGTACTACTTCTTACCGAGCTCAACTTCCGGGTCATCATCGTCATAAACAGTCGAGGCTTTCTCCCAGTCTTCTATCTTTTCTCCTTTCTCCAGATTCATGAATTTCTTCAAAAACTCAGGATCTCCACCCGCAGCCTGAAAAGCTTCATACTCGTCCTCTGTCAACATAACTGTCTTCTCAACCAACCTACCGCTTTTGGTACGGACTAACGTTTTTATAACTTTCATTGGTTTTCCTTCTGCCTTTTCCCAACCTTCTACTACGCCATCCTCTTCTTTTAGGTATTTTCCTAGAATTTCATTCATATCGCCACCGCCAGCCATAAGCTTATCATAATCCGCTGCGGAAACCATAACTGTCTTTTCAATAATCCTGCCACTCTTGGTTCTGACTTTTGTTTTAATAGCCTTCATTGGCTCAGTAGAGTCCCATCCTTCAATCTTCTGCCCTTCCTCCAGGGGAATGTATTTCTTAAGGATCTCCGCAGGATCCTTGCCTTCTTTTATCATTTTATCATAATCCTCTTGTGAGATCATAATAGTTTTCTCTATTAACCTACCACTCTTTGTTCGAACCATAGTTTTTATCGTTTTCATTTTCGCCTCTTCCCATCCTTCTACTGTCTCACCTTCTTTAGTATACTTTTTCAATATGTCTTTAGCATCAACTTTACCTGTAGTAATAGCTTCATAGTCATCCTTTGAAACGTACACAACTTTTTCAATAAGTCTTCCGCTTTTAGTTCTTACTAAAGTTTTGATTGCTTTAACTTCTTCTTTATCCCAAGATTCCAAGCCTTCGGCCTCTTCTTTTGACAGGTATTTGTTTAAAATATCTTGAGCACCTTTACCAGACTTAAAGGCTTCGTAATCTTCTTCATTCATAAAAACTATGCGCTCCACAAGTCTTCCACTCTTCGTTCGGATGTAGGTCTTTATAGGTATCACCCCTGAAATACCAAACCATGAATTATTAGATTTCTAAATCAAATACAACAAAACTGGTAGTCACATTTCGAAGTCTTCGGAATGGCCGACATTATTTTATTTGTAATGTAATGCAGTGTTGAAATTTAGACAATGATTGTCAATATTAGGACGTTTACAAAACACACTCCAGTGAGATCCTATATTATCATGTAACCTTGCCGCTAGTTAGTGGACCACATGTGTAATAACACATGGTAACTGGCACAGTGTGTGACAACCATCTGTTTTTTTTTTTGTTTTTTTTTTCAATTCTTTTCAATAAAATTTATTAAAATTATTGTATAATAAAAAGAATCTTACACTCGACGTCATTTCATATAAAATACATGAAACGCGTCGGGTGCTCGTTCCATAAATTTCATATGGAATGACCACTTGTGTGAGATTCTTCATTTTTGTGACTCTCAAAATGACATTCGAGTTGATATATGAGAAATTGACCCTTGCCATTCTTCAACTAAGTTCTTACATGAAACTACTTCAAGGTAGTTTCTTTATTTCTACTTATGCACAGGCTCACCACAGATTTTGCTGGTCACAGATGCGACAAGTACCCTTTCTCATGAGTTGGTTAATTATTCTAATGTGCAGTGACAATTACGATTACACACCCGTGCGACATAGTTCAATGTTTTCCATCTCAAAAATTGCTACATTTCTGATGGAAATCTGTGATATTTTTCTTATTTATAATGCAAACATAGATTGTGGTGGCTCGCTAGAACGCCTTATCGACAACCAATGTCTTGAAGAAAAATAATGTACACCAACGTCCACCACAGTTTTTTTTCTATATAAAGTGGTTTTAGCGGGGTGTTCATTTCACGGACTTGTTCATGTATGTTATTGAAGTGGTTGTAAACATAAGGACATTAGCGGTGTACGTAGTTATTCAAAGTAGAAGTAAAACAAAGATCAGGAATCGATACAATTAACTTACTCCACCCATCAAAGACACCAAGCTTGCTATCACCAAATAGGCACAAAAGCAATACATGTAGGCACAAAAGCAATAGCATGAACTATTTAGTAGTAAGTGGTCTTAATAAAATGCAAAAACGTCGTTGTTTTTTTACCAGGTGGTTTACCAGCAGTAACGAAACAAGTTATTAATTATCAAATAATTTTATACACAGTTTTATCATATGAGGTCGTGTCATAGAATGAAATAACGTCATGTAATAAATTCGATAATCCATTAGTGGATTAAATATGCAAATTAGTCCTTAATCACCTCGCGTTTACTATTGGCAGAACATTGACATTTTTGTAATACAATCGTAAATAAAATGCGTTTTAATGTCATATGATAAACAGAATCTTGCATTCGTGCTCATGTATTATTGAATTTATTAAACTCGTTGAGGAAAAGGAATAAAATGCTTGGCAGAGCCTCGCATTTTATTCCTTTTCCTCAACACGTTTAAAAAATTCAATATTGAATGCTCGGCAGAGTGTCGCATTTTATTCCTTTTCCTCAAATCGTTTAATCAATCTAATAATGCAAGATCCTCTGTATAATACATGAGCCAGAGTACGATGACGCCTACAACAAGACATGTGCGACCAACAAAGGCTTATAGTGGGAAAGTAGCTGTCCTTTTGGCTTTGCGCTATTGATGTTTCCATTAGGGTCTAGTTGTTTCATGTTTGTGCTTCTTTCCCTTTGGTGTCTCTGCTAGGGGCTGTGGGTTAATTGTGTCGATTCCCGATCACTGCCTTCACTTCTATTTATATATGAATCTGAACATCCACCAAGTATGTTAAGTTGTCCGCTTATCTCTAATTGGATACCCAAGAGGTTGTTAAGGTGTTATTGTTGGCTGTCTTGTGCACTGGTCCGTATATCTGAAATGTGGCGCCGTAAAAAGTCTCCTTGTCCTTCATCATAGTGTGGGTAATATTTCTAGTCCTTTGTGATCATAGACTCCACTGCGGAATTTTAAAAATATTTGAGGGTCACGGATGAGGCCTAATTGGCCGAAATTATCTAGTCTGGCTCAGAAACAACATGTACACTCTACAGTTTTCAATTATGTTCTGTATTCCTTGCTTCTGAGCTAATTTCGGCCAATTAGGCCTCATCAGTGACCCTCAAATATTTTCAAAGTTACGCAGTGTAATCAATTATCCATAAGGACTAAAAAATATTACCCACACTATGTCAAGACTAATACAGTATACCAGCCATCGACCCACCAACGCTGTTTTCGCGCTCAATATGACTTACTGCTTTCTTTTATGGCCTCTAGTCTTTTCTTCAATAATTCTTCTTTCTGTCTCTATAAATGAATAATATCATGAACTATTAATTGACTATTCTGTATTGATCGGAGGTCATCCGTATTAACACTAGGTCAACCAATATTAACGGAGGTCAAGTGAGATCAGAAAATCAATAATCGTGCTTTTTTATTTGTGTCCATTGATAAAATTGTCATTAATAAAGCAATTTCGCATTGACCCAGGTACAGGTCCTCGGTCAGCTGCATTAGCCCTCGGCCTTCGGCCTCGGGCCAATGCAGCAGACCTCGGACCTGTAACGGGCCAATACGAAATTACTTGATTTATAACATTATATTATTGAAAACGTAAAGACGTCTTTGGTGCTTCGTCACGTGAACAAGTCCGTGAAATGAAGACCCCCTATACTCCACTTTATAAAGAGAAAACTGGGGTTTATTGGGGTATACATTATTTTTTTCTAATTCTTGCTCCAAGACATAGGTTGTGGGTACTCATTAGAACCGCCTCAATGAGGCGGTTCTAACGAGCACCCCCAACCTCTGTTTGCAGTACTTATCAGAAAAATATGGATTTTCATCAGAGAAATAGCCATTTTGGAGATGTGTAAAAATGCACCAATTCGAACCGGTGTGTTATCGTAATGTGACCACTGACATTACCACAATGTTACAAACAGATAAATTAACAAATAAGTTAAGTGTCATTGTTTAGTACTGTATGACAGGAAGGTGGACGGACAGGCACACACAATCATGTTAACGCGTACGTGTAATGATTTTTGATTGATTTGAGGTTTAACGTCCCCGTCAACACTGTACAGGTCATTTAAGAGACGTTGCTGCAAATATTGTGGCACTTTTACCCGAAATTGAGATGAAATGACATCTCAAGCCCTGCCACCCAATGAAACCAATAGTGTTTATAAGCATGGACGGACCGAATCGCACCGCTTTGCTTGGGCAGGATTATATCCTCTAAGCGGTTTACCAGGTTTGTGTGCGGTCGGTTTCAGCTCTGCGTGGAAGCATCATGCAGCCCATTTATTTCTTCAAGCCCCAATGGGCGGGGGCCGAACAAATAAGTGAAGTGTCTTGTTAAGTTCTGTATGACAGGAAGGTGGACGAACAGGTGCAGACAGTCGTTTTAACGCGGACGTGTAATGAAACCCCCTCTAAACCCTCTCTTTATATGGAGAAATGAAGGATTTTCGGGGGTTTTCATCTTTCCCCTATTTTTGTCAATATACACAGATGGTTGATACTTGTTAGCATTCGCACAACGTTGACTCAAAAGAGAAAAAAATGCTGAAAAAAAACGTTTTCAACATTGTTTCAATGTTGATTCAATATTGAGGGCCTGCGTGGATTTTATGAGCCGCGACAAATTAAAATGTGTCTTCAGGCACGAATTCTGTTGCTTTATGTACGACCTTCTTTCATCTTCGTGTCTTCGACGGAAGGTATAAGGCAATTGTATCGAACCTTGATCATTGCTTTCCCTTCAAATTTCTAATACGGGCCTAGCAAAAATTCAAATCAGCTTGCTCAGTTTAAATTCAGTCAACTCGGACTCTGTTTGCATGATTTAAGGGGAATGGGAACACTTGGCAGATTCTCGTGATGTTTTTACCCGCCTACTGTTACTGTTAGTTTTATGCATGCTGCTGATACCTTGTCCATTGATGATGCTGTTCGGCATGCGGCGGTACATTGGAAAGTACAGTGGACTCTCGTTATCTCAAACTTTGATATCTCAAGCTACTGCTGAGGTCGAAATGAATTTTTGGCACTATTATTCTAATTTAAACTTAAGCTTTTTTGCTTCTAAACCATTGCTACCTTAAGCCAAAAATTTCCAGTCCCTTTATGTTTGAGATGACGAGGGTCGACTTAAGTATATAGCCTTCTACAAGAGTGTCATTTTTGGACTTGTGTATTGGCACTTTGGTCAACTATAATGCGAATCAGAAACTTTAAAGCTGTCTCCTATTCATAACATATGTATCCCATTTCCCTTATGGAAACCTGTTTGTTACAAATGCTTTATTTATATGTACATTTACTATTGTATCTCCTTAATGCTTGTATTCTCCTCCACGGGGATTCCATTCCTAAATATCGAACCTTCTGCCTCTGTAATGTGACAGTCATGCCCGGTCCTATACGTGTGTCCTTAAAGCAATTCAGATTTCTTGTCGATTGTATAACATAATGAACATAGATATTACTGAATATAGGATGCATATAGGTCTGCATTATTGTCATCACATGAAAATCAAAGGTCTATCCCGGTTCACAGACTTTGAATTTATAACATTCCTATCGCTATTGCTAATTAGTTGTGGGGATGTTGAAACTAACCCGGGCCCGAACTCAGATGAGTCAATAACATCTGATAACTCATCGACATCTCTAAACGACACTGTTCTAAGCGAAAAATTCTCTATTGTGCACTATAATGTTCAAAGTCTAACAAACAAAAAGGATATTATATTCTCTGAACTTTGCAATTTTAGTATCATTGGTATCACTGAGACTTGGCTTGATCCTCGAACTTCAGATGAAGACATTGCCCTTGACGGCTACGTCACGTATCGACGTGACCGTATTGGTGACAACCATGGGGGTGTATGCGTCTATGTACGCGATAATTTATTTTCCAAACGCAGACAAGATCTTGAATTCCTTGACTTAGAATGTGTCTGGGTAGAAATTTGTATTAATAATAGAAAATTATTAATTGGAACTTTCTATAGACCTCCAAACTCATCACATGCAACATTTCAGGCAATCGAAGATTCCATAGGGCTAGCCACAGACAAAACCCCCATGAATTACTGGTTATGGGAGATTTTAATATAGACATGGCTGACAACAGAAGTAGTAGGAAAATTTCTGATCTCTGTCAAGAAAACGGTCTGGACCAACTAATCACTGGCTACACTCATTTTACGGAAACTTCACAATCCACTATTGACCTTATTTTGTCTAACAACAGCAAAGACATCTTAATCTGTGGGGTGGGAGAACCTTTCCTTAACCAAAACATTCGCTATCACTGTCCTGTATTCTGTGTCCTCAACTTTGATAAACAAAAAACTCATGTATTCAAAAGACATATTTGGCTATTTGATCAAGGTGACTATCAGTCGCTCTCTGACGTCATGCGAAATACAAATTGGGATAATTTTAAAGACCCAAACATCAACAAATATGTTAAAAATTTAACTGAACACCTAACCCAATGTTCGTCTAAGTATATTCCTAATAAAATAGTAAGTGTAAGACCATCCGATCCAAATTGGTTGACAACTAATATAAAAAGACTCATTCGGAAAAGGAAACGTTACTACAGCAGATACAAGAAAACACAATCCATCACTAATTTTGAAGCCTATAAACAAATTCGCAATCACGTTAATAACGAAATAAGAAATTCAAAACAAAAAATGAATGAAAAACTGGCTGATAAACTAAACAATGGTTCACTAGGTCCAAAAGACTGGTGGAAAACACTTAAACATGTAATAAAACCAACACGAACAAGCAATATCCCTCCCTTAAACACACAAGGAAACATATATTCTGATGAAATGGACAAAGCGGAAGTGTTAAATACTTTCTTCTCCTCACAAACTATTATAGACGAAACTAATGCACACTTGCCTGAAAGCAATCCAAATAACATTCAAAATGAAACCCTCCATTCTGTTCACCTGTCACCGTCGGAAGTTGAAACCTGTCTGAAGTCCCTTCAGACTGGCAAAGCTGTAGGACCCGATGCGAATAACAACAGACTCCTGAAAGAACTATCTAATTCAATTTCTATCCCTCTTTGTGATCTCTTCAACTTTTCGCTATCATCAGGCCAATTTCCTGAGTCATGGAAACTAGCGAACATCACTCCAATTCACAAGAAAAACGAACCTTCTGACCCAGCTAACTACCGCCCTATTTCTCTCTTAAGTGCAGTGGGAAAAGTTCTTGAGAAACTTGTTCATAAATATATTTTCAACTTTTTTCGGGACAACGGAGTTATCACATCACTTCAATCTGGTTTTGTACCAGGCGATTCTACTGTTAACCAACTTATTGATATATACAACTCTTTCTGCAAAGCTCTTGACGTAGGCAAAGAAGTAAGAGCCGTCTTTTGTGATGTAAGCAAAGCCTTCGATCGTGTATGGCATAAAGGACTTCTTCACAAGTTGAACAGCGTAGGCATAACTGGTTCTCTTCTCTCATGGTTTAACAGTTACTTAAGCGATAGATTATAAAGAGTCGTTCTTCCTGGGACCACGTCCAGTTGGCAACCAATTAAAGCTGGTGTCCCACAAGGCTCTATCCTTGGTCCTCTCTTGTTTTTAGTATACATTAATGATATTGTTGAAGATATCCATTGCACGATACGTCTGTTTGCAGACGACACGAGTCTTTACATAATTGTTGAAAACCCGGTTGAAGCTGCTCACCTCTTAAATGATGATCTAGAAAGGATACAGCAATGGGCAAAAAAGTGGCTAGTCAGCTTCAACCCTACAAAGTCTGAATCTCTCTTGCTCTCTCGTAAAATCAATAAACCTTACCACCCACCAATTTTCATGGACACTCAAGAAATATCTGAGGTCAGTACTCATAAACACCTAGGCCTTATATTTTCTAGTGATTGCACGTGGCATGAACACCTAGCCGAAATCAAATCAAAAGCATGGAATCGGATTAACATCATGCGTAAACTAAAATTTCTACTTGATAGAAAATCACTTCAGACTATTTATTGTTCGTTCATTAGACCTCTTCTAGAATATGCCGACGTGGTATGGGACAATTGCACCCAGTATGAAGCATATGAACTTGAAAAAATACAGATTGAGGCAGCACGTATAGTTACTGGGGCAACCAGACTGGTTTCTCTAAATCTTCTTTACTCTGAAACTGGATGGGACACGTTGGCCTCACGAAGAAATAAACATAAAATTGCTATGCTTTACAAAATGTATCATGGTATTTCTCCAGCATATCTATCTTCACTCTTACCAGCTACAGTGGGAGAAAATGTTTCGTATAGCCTTCGTAACTCTACCAACATTCAAACTATTCACAGTCACTCACAGCTCTACTTTAATTCTTTTCTTCCAAGTGCGATAAGAACTTGGAACTCTCTGTCTGAGGAGATCAGAAACAGCTCCAGTTTAGCATCACTTAAACGTCAACTCAATACTAACTTAATCCCTACGCCTCGTCATTTCAACGCAGGGAAACGTCTCGGACAAATTTATCACAGCAGGCTTAGAACCAAATGCAGCTCCTTAAACGAACACCTCTTCTCAAGAAACATTGTCCCAAGTGCTTTATGTGTATGTGGTCTCGTCGAAGACACCGAACATTTTCTTCTTCACTGTCCACGATATGCGAACTTTAGAGAAGAAATGTTTAGATCAGTTTATCAGTTTTGTCAACCAACTCTCGATACTCTACTTTATGGTGACCAAACACTAAACTACAACGAGAACAAACAAATCGTCCTCCTTGTCCATAACTTTATTTAAAAACTAAAAGATTCCAAACCAACCATAATTAGGCGATGAATGCACGTATCATTTCCTACCGTATTAGACACACTTTCACTTCTTTTTTTTTTTCTCCTTTTTTGATGTTAGTCCGAGAACAGAGTGTGGGGCTAGAATTTGTCTTTTTTAAATCTACGGCAAGTTTACTTGTCTAACCAGGCTCTTTTCTGTGATAATCTCCCGAACCGGTAATTCTCCAACATATACACCTAAATATTTTGGTTTGTTACTCTTGTTTTGTTTTTAGAGAACTACCTCGCAAAGTTAACCATACGACCTTAACCTAAGTTATATCCAACCTTCAGAACGACAAACCTATACGTTCCGCCTTTGAAGAAATAGTTTTATTGGTACTTGATAAAACACCTTTGATTTGAATGTCTCAGACCTTTTACATGAGAGCGGCAGAAGCTGTATTGTTTTTTCTTTGTTATTTTTTACCCTGATGGATTCCCCGTGGAGCCCCCCCCCTCCCTCCAACGCTACCTTCACCTTAACCATTATTAGTATGTAAAAATGCTACAAAATAGCTTTGAACATAGTCGCTAATTCTGTACTTACAATAGTTACTGTTTTGCATCGACAATTATATAGATTTAATTCAATGGTATTATCGCAAATGTTTAGGGAAACAGATTCAAATAAGTCTCTGACTTTCTTCTGAATCCCTTTTTGTATGATTTCAGTCATATTTGCTTTGTATTGTACTTGTAGAATACGAATAAAATATGTTTAAACCAAAAATGGTGCAGATTAAAAAGAATGATGTTTTCGAACCTCACACAGCCCACCATCTACAGATAGTAGCCTACTAATCTGCGTTTTTAAGTGTCGCTGTATAAATCTGCGTTTTTAAGTGTCGCTGTATATCTCTTATGCTTTGCTTTTGTCTTCTTCTATAAATACAAGTACATCTGTTTGCCAACAATAATATTAAGAAAAGCGGTTTAGCTACTTGCCGCTAAAGCCAGGGATCGTAGGTACAATAGGATTTATAAGCATGGATGGGCCGACTCACACCGCTTTGCCTGGGCAGGTTCAGATCCTCTAAGCGGTTTACCAGTACTCGTGTGGGGGTCGGTTTCAGCCCTGCGTGGAAGCATCATGCAGCCCGTCTGTTTCTTCAAGCCCTGATAGGCGGGGGCCGTGACCTTAGGAGTAAGAAGTAAAACTCAACCAACCAACCAGTACAAATTTTGATTACACATATATAATTTACTTTGTTTTGTTTGTGCTGCTGTTTATGCCCCGTCAACACTATTTAGGTCATTTTGGTCGGTTTTAGCTCTGCGCGGAAGCACCATGCAGTCCAATTTATTTCTCCAAGCCCCGATTGCGATGGGCGGGGGCACAATAATGTGCTTTTAGCAAACAGAATATCGAAACATAAAATAGGACAAACGTACCCGAAGTTCGAGTTCCTCTAAGAGACACCTGACATACCAGTAACCATGGCGATAACCACCACCCACGCGAATATACTTGTGCTGAAAATAATATCAACATATGAAAATATCTACAAACCTGACATCATAATAATAGTTCAAAGTCTTCAGTTTTCACTCCATCAACACTCTTATTTCCACCCCACAAGGGCATATACAGTCCAATAAGTTTTTTATCAATCTAAATGTACAGTTAAATGGATGCTTTAATTTTGGGGTCGACTGTTTGTCGATTTCCCACCACAGCTCAGCTGACTGGTGATCAGGAGGTAGCGGATTCGATATCGATTGGGTCTGCAACATTCTTTTTTTTTTTGGGGGGGGGGGGGAGATTGATCATGAAATCTTTTCTATGGTCATTTTCCTACTAATGAAAACTTTACTCGTTAACCGCTTATTATTAAGTTTGTCCAAGGAGGCATAAGGTTAGGTTACCTGGCCGGCTCAATATGACCTTAATACTATTGTTGAGTGGGCTGTTAAACTTCAAACAAACAAACACAATTCTCATTTTAGGGGAATGGGAACACCTTCAGGGGAGGCAACTTCTGCCAAAGTAATTTGTCCCCCATGTCCATAGGGGTCAACTCTTAAAGAACAGAATTTGTTACTGAAGAGCAAATGCTTTCCTTTAAGAATAGACCCCTTTTCTGGGAGACAGGGCCTATAGAAAAGCGATCAGGAAGTCCCGAAAGTTGTCTCCCTTTGAAAAAAGGCGGAAACATATGCCGTGTGCCAGGTGTTCCCGTTCCCCTCAAGCGAAGTTTGAAAAACGCTGAGACTTTTTCAGAGTAAAAGCAGTTTTCTTACTGCCTTATCCTAAAGTACTGTTACTGGAGTCATAAAAAAACTAATTTTAAGGTGTGTTGCCTGTTAAAATAAGGAAGTCAATATAAAATGAATGAGTAATGTGCACAGTTGCAGGCACTATTTACTGATTTATCTTTTAATATAAATTCCTTGACTAGCAATAAACAGAACTAAATGAGAAACGGACGTGTTCCTGACCGAGTAAATTTCAAAACATGTCGTTGACTGTAACCTTTATATACTTGGGCCTACCATAATTTCTTCTGTTTGCTGTCAGCATGTCGCCCTACTACCCAGAAAAATGGTTCCTACCCCACTAAAATATTAGCCAATAGGCCGTCATCATGAAGAAAATTTCTTTCTTTTTTTTTTAATTTTCTTACGTTAAGATTCATTTATTGTGTGTCTTTTAAATTTTCGTCAAAAAAAGGCTTATTTTTGTATTTGTGATGTTTAACTAGTATGTGGACATTGAACTTGTGAAAGAAAAATGAGTTAAACTATAAAATAGATGTTTGGAAGATCCAGTGAATAAAATTTATAACTATAAAAAATATCTACCTACATACCCATCTTGAAAACTGCTGGTCGGGTGACAGCAAACGAACAATTTTAAGGATGGCCTTGCAATAAAGTTGAACTGATGCGCGAAGACACCTATAATGCGCCATTGACACCTAGCAATACTTACAAAATACATGTACCTACCGAAACCTACTGAAACCAAATACAAGAAAAACGCCAAATGGCATTATGGACGAGTTTTTTTTAGGGTTAACCAAAAGGTAAACCGGGAAGCGGACGCCCGGCCGACCGACCGGACGCCCGCCCGCCCGCCCGCCCGCACGGACATCGCTATTCTAAAGGACGGAATTTTTCTTTGAAAAACCCGTCCAAAAACGTAAAATAAAACGTATTATGACGTAGGAGACCGTATGTAATGCGAAGTTCCAAATATTGAGTACTTCCAGGTATATTGTTTATCATGTTTTTGTACGTATTGAATGCGTTTCGTCTTCGTTTTACTACGCTTAACTTCGTATTTACGCTACGTACATCGAATTACCACGTTTCTTATAAAAAATCAAAGTTAACGTGTATACAGCCATATAAAGCCGTATATAACTACGTTTTCACTTCGTTTTGCTACGATCATTGCCGTTCTGCTACGTTTAAAATACGAGATAAAATATAACCCTCAATACGCGATACTGAGACGCAGTGAGACTGTGGCCTATGCAGCCATATATAGCCGTATGTAATACGTTTCCTCTACATTTTACTACGTTTATTACCGTGTTCTACTACGTTTATAACCCTTTTTGTACCAAATGGAATCTTCCTCCTTATACATAGCATGAGTTCATTTCAAAATTTAGGGGTGTCAGGTTGTGTCTTCTTCAAAATTAATCAGGAAAATAGCTGAACTTTTTTGCAAACAGTGTAGGCCCTGATCAGACGCCGCGTTCTGCGGCGTCTGATCTGGGCCTGCACTGTTTGCCAAATACCTGTTTTGGGGTTTCTGGTACTCAATGGGTTAAAAAGCATGCACAGGCTGAGATGAGTATTCGCTGTTCGTACAAGCCTTATTGTAGGTTTTGTTGTGAGCTTGCAGTTAAAGATAACTTTACTTACGGATTCGCATTTCTTGTGTGGAATTTTCAGCAGACATTTTAAACACTCTTCTGACTGGGACTGTAATAGAAATAATTAAAAACACCGATAGAACTGGTGGGGAAAAGGTCCTGAACCAAAATCAGACAGATTTTCACCCTTGGTCTCCAGTGTTTTAAGTGGAATAGGAACGCCTAGCACATTTTTCTGCCATTTTTAAAAAGGGAGACTGCTTCCGGGACTTCCTGTTCGCTTTTCTATAAGCCCTGACCCACTGAAAAAGGGGTCTACTCTTAAAGGAAAGAATTTGCTCCTCAGGAGCAAATTCTTTCCTTTAAGAGTCGACCCCTGTTGACATGGGAGACGAAAATACTTTTGCAGGAGTTGCCTCCCCTGGAGGTGTTCCCATTCCCCTTAAGAAAACAGTTTAGATCCTGATCAGTCGACTGATCTACGCTTCCACTGTTTGCCAATGGTCGAGCAGCGAGCTCAGTCCTGGTTATTAAAAACACCCATTTCACGCAGCACTCAAACGTCGTGAAAAGAAAATCACTACCTGCATTTCGTATAAATCTCCTGTCTGTGATAAAACGGGTTCAAATCGTCCAAAGGAAACGAGCCATCAGTCTTCGAGTCATAAAGTTTCATTGTAATTCGTTTTGTTTGTGTTGAGGATTTACAGCCCCTTCAACACTATTTTAATCATTTTGGAGGCATTCCTCCAAATTAGGCGGAACTTTTACTCAGCATTGAGATGAAACGACAACTCAAGTCCTACCGCCCAAAGAAACTGCTGGACTTTAAGGGGCGGTCCAACTCACACCACTTTTCCTGGGCAGACCTTCTAAGCGGTTTACCGGTATTCAAGTTCGGTCTGTTTCAGCTCTGCGCGGAAGCATCATGCAGCCCAATCTATTTCTCGAAGCCCCGATGAGGGGTGGGGGTCACCGTAAGCTGTCCAAAGTCTATTTGAAAATGAAAAAAAAACAAAAAACAACAACAACAAAAAAAACAAAAAAAAAAACGAATCAACTCGTAATCAGCAAGCACCCCGAATATCTAGAGTAGACTCTTCCCATCTTTCCCTTGGGTACGCATATTCTTATCCCTTAAAAAACTTGAAGGAGATTCAGTCAACAGTCATTAACAAGCTGGCAATCGATGTTGGTCCATCATAATATAAGCTAACTAATCTGGATATACACCGTTTAAAAGTTCGGGTGTGAAAACACTCTTCGGTACATGCAAGTCCTTTATTTCACTGCGCTCTGTTTATTAAACAGCACACAAAACATATAATTTGCGCTCAGCTTAATTTTTTTGGCCAGAGAAATCACATGGACAAAAACAGTGAATGTTTGTAGTATTGTTAACGTTGGGTCGATTAAAGGGATAACTGTACTCAAACGTGACATTTTGGGGAGTAAATCGGCATTTTCACGGTCGTTAAATATTGTTTAACGGCGACCCGGTAGCCGACGGATTTGCCTCCCAAAATGACAATTTTGAAATACAACCAGTGCTTCAGCTGAAGTGCACGACCCGCCGGTTGCTTTAAGCTTTATGAGTGTTACCATATATGGGTATGGCGGTCATTTTGATCATGTTACCTAGACCTAAAACGGTTCCCCCAATAAATGTGCCTTATCGTAAGTAGCAAAAATATATCTTATACTTTAGTACTGTATTCTGAATCGTTTGCAGGATAAAATGCATTCTCACTTTTCCAATACAAAAGCATATGTGTCAAAGTTTGACCTAGGCACAAAGAAGGTCAAGGTCAACCCAGGGTCACCATTTTAGCAATTTATGATGGGCCTACGTCCCAGAATCGTGGAAATCTGCCCAGTGGTTCTGGAGAAGACTATTTAGAAGGGTTTTACCATATATGGCTTGGCGTCCATTTTGGTCATGTGACCTGGACCCCATGAGCAAATTTTGGTTTCCCCCATCCCATAGAGGCTCCATATGAAATTTGACTTCAATCGGCCCAACGGTTTCCGAGGAGAAGCAGTTCGAAAATTTTCACATTTTTCGCCTCGGCGAGGCTATACTAAATGGAATGTAATATTTCGCAAGTTCATTGGTTAGATCTCATTGATATCTATCAGTATGCCAAAATTGTTTAAATATTCCAAGTGGTTAAGTCACTATCACCAATTTTCACAAACGGGTTACGTACTGACAGACAGACAGACCATATATGGCTTGGTGGCCATTTTGGTCATGTGACCTGGACCCCATGAGCAAATTTTGGTTTTCCCCATCCCAAAGAGGCTCCATATGAAATTTGACTTCAATCGGCCCAACGGTTTCCGAGGGAAAGCAGTTCGAAAATTTTCAAATTTTTCGCCTCGGAGAGGCTATACTAAATGCAATGTAATATTTCGCAAGTTCATTGGTTAGATCTCATTGATATCTATCAGTATGCCAAAATTATTTAAATATTCCAAGCGGTTAAGTCACTATCACCAATTTTCACAAACGGGTTACGGACAGACAGACAGACTGACAGACTGACAGAATGACGCGGTGATTTTAGGGCACTCTTAGAAAATCAACCGACTTCAGTCGGTCGCTTTTTCTGCGGGTCGTGCAATTGTCCCCATTCTAATGTACTTTTTTGGCTGTTTTGTTAAAACTGTACTATTTTTGCAGAAAACGGTAAGCGATATGAGCTGCGTAAAACCAATTATCAGACAATGAAAAGCGACGTTACATGATGACGTCGGGTTTCCGACAGTATATTGCAGAATAATACTGTCGATTTTTTTTACGTTATCCAACCAGACGTTGCGTGCATTAGAATGGCAATTCCTTGACTTCTCGGTCGCATTAATGTTTTATGAACATCAAAATCATTGCCCTTTCTTCAAATAAGGGGCATGGGAACACCTGGCAGATTTTCTGCCATTTTTCAAAGGGAGACAACTTTTGGGACTCCCTGTACGATTTTCTGTAAACCCTGTCCCACTGAAAAAGGGGTATACTCTTGAAGGAAAGAATTTGCTACTCAGGAGCAAATTCTTTCCTTTAAGAGTTGACCCCTATTGACATGGGATACAAAAATACTTTTGCAGGAGTGGCCTCCCCTGAAGGTGTATCCATTCCCCTTAATTCCAGTTAACCGTATACATACCTTTGGCAAGAACGGCGAGTTGGCACATAGATGAGTTCTAAGGTCAGGAGTACTTCTGTATTTGGCGGAGTAATTTACATGGATATCCGAGGTAGCTCGACTCTGAAAAATAGAATTTGTTCCGTTTTATTTAAACCTTGTTCTGCTGGAAAAATTAACTTTGTCACACCCATTTTTGAATATCAACCAATTATATTCCTTGATGTAATTTATTCTTATCAGTGTACCCACTGAATGGCAGACAGTGAAAATCCAGATCAGATTGCTTCTCCAGAAGCCATCAGATGTGGATTTGCACTTTTTGCAGAGGTAAAGCGTATCGTATTCGGTTGCAGAAAGAAACAGATAACAAACTGACATGGTCAAGGCAATGGGAGATCAAGAATAAAGCTCGCCCCCGACCATCGGGACCGACTACACACGAGTACTGGTAAACCGCTTATAAGGATTAAGCCTGCCCAGGCAAAGTGGAGTTAGTCAGATCGTCCAGTGCATATAAGCTTTTCGGTTTCATTGGGCGACAGGGCTTGAGATGTCATTTCATAGCAATGTCGGGTAAAAGTCACACAACAATTGAAGCAACGTCTCCAAAATGACCTAAATAGTGTTGACGGGGACGTTAAACTTCAACTCCAAGAGACAAACAAATCAAGAATAAACTCAGTTAGCAAATGTCGCTACATTTTCATCAAATATACTGACAAAAAGATAAACGAGGCTGTATTCACGAGCACACATACGCTTATATTTGTAACTGAAAAATCATTATGCTAACATATCAATACCATCACGAAAACAGGCCTATATAATTATGACCCCCTTGAACCCCACTTTTAAATAGCAAAACTGGAGTTTACAGGGGTAAACATTATTTTTCGAATTTCTGCTTTAAAATATAGATTGTGGGAACTCGTTAGAACCACCTCTGTTTATTGGGTCATAATATTATTATGTCAGACGCCAATTTCTACAAGGGAAGTCCAGTTTTTTTCCTACGGATACTCCTTTTTTCGCTCATCCTCTGCTTAACGATCGGCTCGAAATAAGTGAAATAATCTAAAAAGGGCATAAAAACAAAAACAAAATCTATCAAAACAAAACTTGTGGATAACCATTGAGGGTTCTAATAAGTTCGTGCATCAGCCAAGAAAAAACGGTATCAAATATTTTCATCATGGAACTAGATAAAAATATAAATTCTGCTATTAAGACCACTTAAAATTAAGACTATTTCTGCTACAAAAAGATTACTTTGAAGGGTGTTCTTAATCTTGCTTTGTGTTTTTTGTCCACAATGTCTTCTGGTTAGGGACCACCTTTGGGACTGTTCAAAAGTGGTCTTAAAGACCACTTTTGAACAGTCCCAAAGTTGGTTTTAATATAAGAATTTTACTGTTTCAAAGGGATGTGTTCCTTGTGTGTATTTTATCAAATAATTAATCTTATCATTGTCTAATCATTATCAATATAGCGCTGTGGTGCAGTGGTAAACTATCGGCCTCGGGATCGAGAGGTACCGGGTTCGAATCCCACGAGCGGCAATGCTGTTTCCTTGAGCAAGAGACTTTATCCACAATGCTTAGTACTGGTTCTACCCAGGAAAAGAGGGCCACATGGAAGATTAGTACTAGTTTACTAAATGTGTTACCCTCTATAAATAAGGTCGATTATTATTATTATTATAATTATTAATGCTACTAGTTACTGATCAGTTTTGCTTCGTATAATTTGACTTTATTGAGTACACCGTACAATTAAAATATGGATTTAATATATGATATTATATAACATAATAAAATCCATAATCAATACATTTAAACTAAATGATTGGCATCATTCCACACGCAAAGTCTGAATATGACAGGTTCATGTACATTGCTTAAAACAATTAACAATACTAACATAGTTTTAACAAAATGAATGTAAAATATAATAGAGACAGATCCTGATTTGAACAACTTACTTGACGTGATTATATGTCCTAATGTATTTGCGAAAACGCAACGCCTGACTGGAAAACGTCAAAAATGTCACGCGGCGGCAGCACATTCAGAAGATAATTGTATTAAAATTGTCAATTGGTGAGGTAAATCTGCAGATGTCGAGAATCCGACGTCATCATGTTACGTCATGTTTCATTGGTTGGCCTTTGGTTTTATACAGCCACGCAGCTCACTGCGCTTGCCATTTTGGGCAAATTGAACCTTTCTTACCCTTTGTATGCTAGTGGATTCTTCCATTGCTATATGTTGGACAAGTCCATTTGTCATATAAGGGCGTCAGGCCTATTTGTTTCGTTTTCAGTCTGTTTATTATTTTTTTTTTTATAGAAAATTATGTTAGCAAATAGTGCAGGCCCTGATCAGACTGCGTCTGATCTGGGCCTGCACTGTTTGCCAAGGTACCTCTTTAGGGGTTTCTCGCATACAATGGGCTAAGCAAATGAATAAGTGCATTATATTGGGGATAATTATATATCGGGAGGTAATTCGTCGCCGTGAAACGAATTTACCGACCCTAAAACCGACGATTTACTTCCCCAGTTGACAATTTTCTGAATACAGTTATCCCCTGAATATATGTCGCATTTTTGACGTTATCCAATCAGACGTCGCGTTGCATAGTGCACTAGAACATAAAAGTGAAAGCAATGATCAGGAATCGATACAATTGCCTCACACCTCCCATCAGAGATACCAAAGGGAAAGAAACACGAACATGAAGTAACTAAACTCAAATGAAAAGCTCACTAGCGGATAGCCGAAAGGACAGTTACTTTCCCACAAAATGGCAAAATATACGCACAGACAAATCATAACAAACTAGAATTTGTTTTTCTACAAAAACACAGATGTCTCCCCCGTTTTTGACTGCTAAGTATAACCTTGACATTGGAGGTATTTAGCTGGGTCGTGTGTGCAACACATCATCTAATGAAGATGAACATTTCTGCATAGTAACTTTAAAGATGTTCATAGAAAAATAAAAAAAGTTATTGGCTGTAAACAAAAAAGCACTTTTTTACCTTTGACCTCTAAGTATGGCCTTGACCTTTGCGGTACAACACATCGTCTCATGATGGTTAACATTTCTGCCAAGTAATTTCATAATCCATCAAAGAATAAGGAAGTTATTGACTGTCCTTTTTTTACCTTTGACCTCTAGGTATGACCTTGACATTGGAGGTAATGCTAACAAATAAATCAAAGGACGATAACTTTTGAAAGGGGCATAATGCGGATGAGAAAAAAATATGTGTCAGCTAATTTTCCATAGCGAATACATATATGAAATTTCAAAACCCTAGCTTACACGGTTCTTAAGTTAATCCGGATGAAAAAAAAATACATGTCACCTTATTTTCCATCAGTAACGCATATACGAAATTTCAAAACCATAGCATACATGGTTCTAAAGTTATGGAATGCATCACTTTTAGCATACATTACAATAGACACAAATTACCAAAATGACAAAGGGCCATAACTCAAATTTTGTCAAAAGTTAATCAGGTCATCTACTCATCACCACCAATCTTTTCATCAACTTTCAAGACTCTAGCTATAATAGTTTTTGAGATCTCTTGCTGACAAGATTTTATTAAAAAAACTTCAAAAGGCAATAACTCTTGAAAGAGGCATAATCCGGATGAGAAAAAAAAATACGCATCAGCTTATTTTCCATCAGGAATGCATATATTAAATTTCAAAACAATAGCATATACAGTTCTAAAGTTATGCTATGCATCCATTTTAGCATACATTGGGCACAAATTACCAAAATGACAAAGGGCCATAACTCACAAAGTATTTTTCGGAATTTTGTCAAAATTTAAGCAGATCATCTACTCATCACCTCCAATCTACGTGTAGTCACCTACATTCAAGGCTGTAGCTATAAAAGGTTTTGAGATATTTTGCTGACAAGATTTTATTCAAAAAACTTCAAAGGGCAATAACTCTTGAAAGGGGCATAATCCGGATGAGAAAAAAATGCTTCTCAGCTAATTTTCCATCAGAAGTGCATATATGAAATTTCAAAACCATAGCATACACGGTTCTAAAGTTATGCTATGCGTCACTTTTAGCATATATTACAATGGGCACACATTACCAAAATGACAAAGGGCCATAACTCACAAATTGTTTTTCGGAATTTTGTCAAAAGTTAATCAGTCTATCCACTCATCACCACCAATATGTTCACCAACTTTCAAGGCTCTAGCTCCAATAGTGTTTGAGATATTTTGCTGACAAGGTTTTATTAAAAAAATTTCAAAGGGCAATAACTCATGATAAGGGCATAATCCCGACGAGAAAAAAAAATACACGTCAGCTAATTTTCCAAGAGGAAACCATATATGAAATTTCAAAACCCTAGCATACACGGTTCTAAAGTTATGCTATGCATCACTTTTAGCATACATTACAATGGGCACAAATTACCAAAATGACAAAGGGCCATAACTCACAAAGTATTTTTCGGAATTATGTCAAAATTTAATCAGTTCATCTACTCATCACCACATTTTAACCATTAACCGACTGACGCTTATGACCCACCAAGAGGGTTGACGCGTCGTTAAACACGAAATCATCATCATCATACTCATCACCACCAATATATTCATCAACTTTCAAGGCTCTAGCTCCAATAGTTTTTGAGATATCTTGCTGACAAGATTTTATTTAAAAAATTTCAAAGGGGAATAACTCTTGAAAGGGGCATAATCCTGACAAGAAAAAAAAATACGTGTCAGCTTATTTTCCATCAGAAATGCATATATGAAATTTCAAAACTATAGCATACACGGTTCTAAAGTTATGCTATGCATCACTTTTAGCATACATTACAATGGGCACAAATTACCAAAATGACAAAGGGCCATAACTCACAAAGTATTTTTCGGAATTTTGTCATTAGTTAATCAGTTAATCTACTCATCTCCAACAATCAATTCACCAATTTTCAAGGCTCTAGCTCCAATAGTTTTTGAGATATCTTGCTTTCAAGATTTATTTAAAAACATTCAAAGGGCAATAACTCTTGAAAGGGGCATAATCTGGACGAGAAAAAAAATACACGTCTGCTAATTTTCCATGAGGAATCCATATATGAAATTTCAAAACCCAGCATACACGGTTCTAAAGTTATGCTATGCATCACTTTTAGCATACATTACAATGGGCACAAATTACCAATATGACAAAGGGCCATAACTCACAGAGTATTTTTCGGAATTTTGTCATAAGTTAATCAGTTCATCTACAACAATCTATTCACCAACTTTCAAGGCTCTAGCTCCAATAGTTTTTGAGATATCTTGCTGACAAGATTTTATTAAAAAAATTTCAAAGGGCAATTACTCTTGAAAGGGGCATAATCTGGACGAGAAAAAAATACGCGTCTGCTAATTTTCCATGAGGAATCCATATATGAAATTTCAAAACCCGGCATACACGGTTCTAAAGTTATGCTATGCATCACTTTTAGCATACATTACAATGGGCACAAATTACCAATATGACAAAGGGCCATAACTCACAGAGTATTTTTCGGAATTTTGTCATAAGTTAATCAGTTCATCTACAACAATCTATTCACCAACTTTCAAGGCTCTAGCTCCAATAGTTTTTGAGATATCTTGCTGACAAGATTTTATTAAAAAAATTTCAAAGGGCAATTACTCTTGAAAGGGGCATAATCTGGACGAGAAAAAAATACGAGTAAGCTAATTTGCCATGAGGAATCAATATATGAAATTTCAAAACCCTAGCATACACGGTTCTAAAGTTATGCTATGCATCACTTTTAGCATACATTACAATATTACAATGGGCACAAATTACCAAAATGACAAAGGGCCATAACTCACAAAGTATTCTTCGGAATTTTGTCAAAAGTTAATCAGTTCATCTACTCATCACCACCAATATATTCATCAACTTTCAAGGCTCTTGCTCCAATAGTTTTTGAGATATCTTGCTGACAAGATTTTATTTAAAAAATTTCAAAGGGGAATATCTTTTGAAAGGGGCATAATCCTGACAAGAAAAAAAATACGTGTCAGCTTATTTTCCATCAGAAATGCATGTATGAAATTTCAAAACTATAGCATACACGGTTCTAAAGTTATGCTATGCATCACTTTTAGCATACATTATAATGGGCACAAATTACCAAAATGACAAAGGGCCATAACTCACAAAGTATTTTTCGGAATTTTGTCATAAGTTAATCAGTTAATCTACTCATCTCCAACAATCAATTGACCAACTTTCAAGGCTCTAGCTCCAACAGTTTTTGAGATATCTTGCTTTCAAGATTTATTTTAAAAAATTTCAAAGGGCAATAACTCTTGAAAGGGGCATAATCTGGACGAGAAAAACATACGCGTCTGCTAATTTTCCATGAGGAATCCATATATGAAATTTCAAAACCCAGCATACACGGTTCTAAAGTTATGCTATGCATCACTTTTAGCATACATTACAATGGGCACAAATTACCAATATGACAAAGGGCCATAACTCACAGAGTATTTTTCGGAATTTTGTCATAAGTTAATCAGTTCATCTACAAAAATCTATTCACCAACTTTCAAGGCTCTAGCTCCAATAGTTTTTGAGATATCTTGCTGACAAGATTTTATTGAAAAAATTTCAAAGGGCAATAACTCTTGAAAGGGGCATAATCTGGACGAGAAAAAAATACGCGTCAGCTAATGTTCCATGAGGAATCAATATATGAAATTTCAAAACCCTAGCATACACAGTTCTAAAGTTATGCTATGCATCACTTTTAGCATACATTACAATGGGCACAAATTACCAAAATGACAAAGGGCCATAACTCACAAAGTATTTTTGGGGAATTTTGTCAAAGGTTAATCAGTTCATCTACTCATCACCACCAATATATTCACCAACTTTCAAGGCTCAAGCTCCAATAGTTTTTGAGATATCTTGCTGACAAGATTTTATTAAAAAATTTCAAAGGGCAATAACTCTTGAAGGGGACATAATCCGGACGAGAAAAAAATACGCGTCACCAAATTTACCATGAGGAATCCATATATGAAATTTCAAAACCCTAGCATACACGGTTCTTTAGTTATGCTATGCATCAAAAGTGTAACGGACGGACGAACGGACGAACGAACCAGAACCAATATGCCCCTCCAACTTTTTCAAAGTTGGGGGCATAATAAGAAAGTTATTGTCAGAACACAAAAAGGCCCTTTTTTACCTTTAACCTCTATGAATGACCTTGACCTTTCAGGTACCAAACTGGGTCATGCGTGCAACACATCATCTCATGGTGGTTAACATTTCTGCCTAGCAATTTCAAAATCCATCTAAAAATAAGAAAGTTATTGACCAAACACGAAAAAAGGCCTCTTTTTTACCTTTGACCTCTAAATATGACCTTGACCTTTGAGGTACCAACCTGGGTTATGCGCGTAACACATCGCCTTATATTGGTTAACATTTCTGCCCAGTGATTTCAAAATCCATCTCAAAATAAGAAAGTTATTGACCAAATACGAAAAAAGGCCCCCTTTTTGACCTTTGACCTCTAAGTATGACCTTGACCTTTGAGGTACCGACCTGCCTCATGTGCACCACACATCGTCTCATGGTTGTTAATAATTATGCCAAGTAATTTTAAAATCCATCTCAAAATTAGAAAGTTATTGACCAAACACGAAAAAAGGCCCCTTTTTTTACCTTTGACCTCTAAGTATGACCTTGACCTTTGAGGTACCGACCAGCCTCATGCGCACCACATATCGTCTTATGGTTGTTAATAATTATGCCAAGTAATTTTAAAATCAATCTCAAAATAAGAAAGTTATTGACCAAATACAAAAAAGGCCCCTTTTTTGACCTTTGACCTCTAAGTATGACCTTGACCTTTGAGGTACCGACCTGCCTCATGCGCACCACACATCGTCTTATGGTTGTTAATATTTCTGCCAAGTAATTATAAAATCCATCAAAAAATAAGAAAGTTATCGACCGGACACGATTTGCCCATACATATATACATACCAACAAACTTCCAAGGGAGATAATTCAAAAAGTATAAATGCGAGAGTTATAGTTCTTGCGCACTGCACGTCGTCTAATGCTGCTTAATATTTATACGAAGTTTCGTGAAGATAGCTCTAACGGTTTTCAAGTTACAGAGCGGACACGAATGTGTGACAGACAGACAGATGGACAGACGGACAGACAGACAGACGCCCGGGGGAAAAACAATATGTCTCTCCGAAAAAAATTTTTTCGGGGGAGACATAATAATAAACCACAACAGAAGAACCGCCTTGGAACGGTCAGTAAAAAGTATTCCATTGAGGTGGGGCACTTAAATCGATTTTGCATGACCATAAACCTCGCCCTTAGTTCGGTCGTGGATTAGACAAATACAGTAAAATTCCTATATTAAGACCACCTTTGGGACTGTTCAAAAGTGGTCTTAAAGACCACTTTTGTACAGTCCCAAAGGTGGTCTCTGACCAGAGGGCATTGTAAGCAGAACATACAAAGAAAAATTAAGGGTACCCTTTGGAATAAGCTATTTATAGCAGAATTAGTCCCAATTTTAGGTGGTCTTAATAGCGGAATTTCACTGTAATTGGTTCAGTCCGCATGAAGGCTTTCTAACTTAATGCTACATCTACGGGAACAGAAAATCAAACAACCACAGAGATGAAACAACGATGAGGGATCGACAGCATGAAATAACTGAAATGCTGGAGCAAAAGAAAATTAATAATTAGACTCCGGTGGGCCCGACCAAAGACAGAGCATCAGATACCAACCAACATTACCCCAAATAAATTATTAAGTGAGCCTTTACGCTGGAGCCGTCATAGAATCTGAGGCCTGACCAACCGGCGCGCAATTAAAGCGGGAAGCAAAATTATCAACCGTGACTGGGTTAACTGTCATGCATGAAGTCTTTCGTATAACATATTGTACCAAATCCTTTTATACTGAAGAATGATTTTAAGAAAATTGGTACTGAAATCATTTTCAGCAATATTCTTTTCTGAATTTGTATACTAAGCTACCACAGAACTCGGGTTCCGTTAGGCCTTGTTGCAGAGCAGATTTGAGTCCAACCTTGAATGCAGAAACTAAATCGGAATGACGTCTATAAAACTAAGAACATGCATTTCGAAGTCTATTCTACCATAGGGGCTTGAATCATGAAAAAAAATGAAAAAAAAAAAATTTTTTTTTTTTTTTTTTTTTTTTTTTGGTACTATATTAGAGACAAGGGGGGAAACTTCGGCTCCATTTTTTGGGGGGTTACCTCATTTTAACCAGTGTATCTTTTTCGCAAATGCAGTTTTTCACCTGCTTATTATGAATTATACAAGTTAAATATGTCCATTTTGCAACAATAATCCGCTTCTGTCTGTCACTTGCAGGAAACATGTTTTTCTCGCATGGATTAACTCAGCAAAGCTAAATTCGGCATAAACGTGTGACAAAAATGTTCAGGTTTTCATCAATCACAAGCGAACTAGTGTTACGGAGGAAACTTTTTTCGCTTTCAACTGATGTCTTTCATTAAAATGAACCTCTCTTGACCAATTTGAATCCAAAAAGATGTACTCGTTGCTCTAAATTTTTATTTTGCTTCTTTTGCTTCGCATTCCGCAGTGTTCTGTCAATGATCGGTATAGATACCCGGGCGCTTGCCATAATCGTCGTGTTTAAAAAACGGGACGTGCAGGACAGATATAATCCGGAACTTTGGAAACTACGTCCGGCAGTGGAGTAGCTGTTGTTACTGTTAAAATGTGTGTGATAGCCTTGATTTCGCCTTTGATTTATTTTTTCAATGTAACGTATTCTGCTAGGACTACGTATACACGTAAACGCAGATAAGATATCTGGATGGTGTTTCTATGTATAATGGGCTGTGCTCTTGTAATTTTGTATTGTATCGCTTTGCGGTCAACTTCCAAATAGCCGCTGCAACTTTTTTGACACATGCGCAGA
Organism: Lucinisca nassula; assembly: GCA_963580285.1. NCBI lineage: Eukaryota > Metazoa > Mollusca > Bivalvia > Lucinida > Lucinidae > Lucinisca > Lucinisca nassula. The sequence continues at coordinate 100,362,455 of OY757016.1, forward strand.
AAAGGACATAAAATGTTTACTGAAAAGCAGAAGACGGCCTTAGATCTGATAAAAAAAAAAACAAGACACAACTGCCTTGTTTATATCCAGGCTGGGACGGGCATAACCCACGTTATCGAGGAGATTGCTAGAGTGCTCGTATTGAAGGGAAATGTTTGTCAGTTTCTTGCACAACGGGTATCGTATAAAATCTGTGTTTTTGGCATTTGGCAGAGTGCTAAAGAACGTGTGTACATGACGTCGTCACCTTGTGTTTAAACGCTCGTTCCCGGTACACGGCGACGGTTAGCTAAGCAAAAAAAAAAAAAAAAAAAAAAAAAAAAAAATGCAGCTGTGTTAAGCCAAACGGTTCAGAATATAAGTTAAAAGAGATACGCCTAGAAATAACTTGTAATTGTTTGGCAAATTTGGATTCATAGTGGTCGGAATGACTGACGACTTTAAGCGTGTGTTCTAATATTGTTACCTAAATCGCAATAGGCCTGTAGGACTTTTCCCTCTTTTTTTTCTTTGTGATAAGTTGAAACCAAGGAAAAACGTTTCAATATGTATTTTGTCTAATGTTTGTTGTTCTCTCTCTCTCTCTCTCTCTCTCTCTCTCTCTCTCTCTCTCTCTCTCTCTCTCTCTCTCTCAGATATTTGTAAGAAATGTGTATAAGTCTTAAGACTAAGTAGATGGAAATATTGTGTACTGTTCATTCCAGAGGTAGAAAGAACAGTGTACAGACCTAAACTGCACCAACCTGGCCCAAGGATTATAAAACTTTTTTTTCATGCTCAACTGACAGGGCATGATATTTATCCGGCTCATAACTAAAAAAAATGTAACGTAAACACGTAGAAAACAGTGTAGATCATACTTCAGTGAACGCAACGAGTCTTATGATTTTCAGTGACGTCAAGTGGCGTCATTCTAAACCATTGTTCTCTACGGGCGTTGGTGAGGTCAACGCTGTTCCTCTCTTTGTAGTAAAATGGCGTGTAAATGTTTTTCAGTTTAAAAAGTTTGCCCTATAAGCATTATTTTTCGTCCAGTGATGAGGGGCAAAGAATGTAATTATAAATCAATAAACTTAATTTTCTGCTTTTCATGAAAGTATGACCGACAGCGAGTCGCTAACAAAGTTTACATGAACCCCTTTGGGGTTCACTTACTTTGCACACAACCCACTGCGTTCGTACTATCATGAACAGCAGAAATTTCATTTCTTAAGTGTTTGTTTTCTTTCCTCACTCTAGGGTTTATTAGCTATATCATTATGTCAATCATTGCAAAACACCCACATTGAGCCGGGGTAATTTTGTTTTCAAAACCGTCTTCTGTAGCATGTTTTGTTATCCGTGCGATTAGGGGAGAAGTTTCTCCTTAAATGTACATTTTTAACAGTCAGAATGACATGTCCTTATCAACTTTTAATGAAATGGACATTCAATTTGTCATCAAACTGCTGTCAACGTTCAAAGAAAGCAGGTCATGAAATGAACATGCACTGGTAGCACTTTACATGTAAACGGATGCTTTAGACACAAACTTTAGCGGGTCACTGGAAAAATGATGACGATTTTCTTCAGGAGGTATGAATATTAAAATACTAACATTTTGTTGTGATACATTTGTTTGAATGTGCTTTATCGCTTATTAATTTCTGTATATCTGTGCAGTCTTTGCATTCACAATGCATTCTTTAAAGTTTTCGGACCAGCCCATCGGGGCTTAAAGAAATAGATAGGCTGCGTGACGCATCCATGCAGAGCTGAAACCGACCGCACGCGAGAACTGCTAAACCGCTCAGAGAATCTATGCCTGCCTAGGCAAAGCGGTGCGAGTCAGACCGTTCATGCTTATAAACCCTTTTGGTTTCATTGGGCGACAGGGCTTGAGATGTCAATTCATTTCAATGTCGAGTAAAAGTCCCACAAAATGGATTCAACCTCTCCAAAATGACCTGTTGATGGGCACTTTAAACATCTAATCAAACAAATAAATTCCTTAAAGTGTTTGGGTGAGGAAAATAATTAATATTGCGGTCGTGGCTTCGGGCTCGTTTTCAATGAATTGAAGTCGCATGCTCGACAAAACCCCACATGATACTTAACTAAACTGAAAACTTGCTTGAAAATTCCTTGTTTCGGCCTCAATCCCATCATACATTCTATTATTCAGTTCCTATTTAAGCAGGAAACGCCCCCGCCCATGAAGAAATGATGCTTCCACGCAGAGCTGAAACCGACCCGCACCTGAGTACTGTTAATCCGATTAGAGGATCTAAGCCTACCCAGGAAAAGCGGTGCGAGTCGGCCCGTCCGTGTTAATTAACCCTATTGGTCCATTGGGCGGCAGGGCTTGAGATGTCATTTCATCTTAAGGTCGTGTAAAAGTCCCACAAAATTGGAAGCTACGTCTCCAAAATGACCTTTGCAGTGTGTTGACGGGGACGTTAAACCTCAAATCAAACAAACAAATCTAAGCAGGAAAATTGCCTGAACTGTTATTATTTAAAAATAGCGAGCATCACAAATTTAACGCTCGGCTGAATTGGGCATGAAAAACATTGTATAACCTTTAAATAGCCTGGTCGAGAAACACTAAGATTGGATTGCCGCTTTACTCAACAGCACCAAAATTTTTAAATGTCCTATATCTTGACAAGGCCCTATTTCTCACTTACTCTAGGCTAATACAAGTACTTTTTCAGTAGATCTATTAAAGCACTTCACAATCAAACCTTTCATAAAAGTCATCTATTTTAAGGCATTCAAGAGTTCTGCAACGGAAGGCCAGGTGTTTTTTTTTTTTTTTTTGTTTTTGTTTTTTCTACCGGATACTACGGTCTTCGACCACATGTGATTAACGATCGGCTCGATATGGGTGAAATAAACTCGAAAGGACCGTAAAATGATCCGCGATCTGCACCCCCCCTCCACACACACACACACACACACAAAAAAAAAATTAAGGTTGATATGCTCTAGCTGACCTTTTTTGTTTGCTGTGTTGTGGTGAGTTATGGTGCCTATTCAGATTAATACAAACTTGCTGAGTACAAAAATTGAGCAATGTTTTTTTTACCAAAGTCCTTACATCAATGGTTTTGACCGAATTCATAAATAGAAGCGTCCACTTCAGAAACTCGCGGGTGAGAGAGCATGTGTGTGCTGCACTGTAGGGGTTCTGTCCCCTTAAATCCCTGTTGGAAAAGGACCCAATGGGCCCAACCTAAATAGTGCTTATTGTCATTTACTGGCCATTAGCGACCCAGGATCAAAATTTCAAAACATAGAAAGGAATATGTTGCAATAGGGAACAAATTGTTTCCATGCTGCATCATTTTGAACATTTACCTATTGGTGACATTTTTAACAAGCTAGCTGTTTTTTTTTTTTGTTGTTTTTTTTTCATTTCTGTCTACACATGCATGAGTGAAACTGCTTTGAAAATAACACAAAACGTCCACGATTTCAACAAAAAATACATCTTACTTTTTCTGAATCCTGTAAGGAGATAACTACGGCTAATCCCTGCCTTCCTAAATTTAGCCACCCACCTAGCTCAGTGGTTAGTCCATTTGCCTCAGATGCTAAAGGTCCCAGGTTCGATCCCCAGCAGCGGTGACAAAATTTCGGCGTCAGAACACGTCCCATCGGCATCATTTGCAGGTATGAATGTCAAAAAGTGCATCACCCTTCGAATCTGGACGTTAACTGGAGCCCCCCCCCCCCCCAACCCCCCCACCCCTGTGCAGGGAGAACCATCCCCTATGCAGGTTAAAGAACCCTACCGTAATTGCATGGTAACTGTGTACTCTTTCATCCTTCAAAACTGGAGTATATGCAGTATACAACGTCTGTGTCCCCTCTTGGGGTTTAGTTGAAAATGGAAGAAAAATAGCGATAATGCTCATTTGTCACTACTTCGAACGGTTTAAAATTAAACAGCACCGGTCGTTCCGGTCTTTAGTTCATCGATAGAGTAGCCCGGAATCAGCAGAAAACCAAGCTTTGCGACGATTGTTTTATTGATCTTTTACAGAAAGCGATGTGAATGTAGCAAAAACTAAATTTAGAGCTGCAATTACACCATTTTGGATTCAAATTGGTCAAGAGAGGTTCATTTTAATGAAAGACATCAGTTGAAAGCGAAAAAAGTTTACTCCGCAACACTAGTTCGCTTGTGATTGATGAAAACCTGAAAATTTTTGTCACACGTTTATGCCGAATTTTGCTATGTTGAGTTAATCCATGCGAGAAAAACATGTTTCCTGCAAGTGACAGTGTTTGTTTGTTTTAGTTTTACGTCCCACCAACAGCTAAGGTCATACGGAGACGGGACCTCGATTTAAAGACTCATCCGAAAGTCTGGAGAAGCCCGGGATCGATCCTGCGATCCCTGGTTTATCAGGCGAGTAGCATAACCACTACACCACAGAGGCTTCCTGCTGCAAGTGACAGACAGAGGCGGGTTATTGTTGCAAAGTGGACATAATTAACTTGTATAAATCATAATAAGCAGGTCATTTGCGAAAAAGATACACTGGTTAAAATGAGGTAACCCCCCCAAAAATGGAGCAGAATTTTCCCCCCTTGTCTCTAATATAGTACCAAAAAAAACAAAAAAAAAAAAAAAAAACATTTTTTTTTTTTTTTTTTTTTCATTTTTTTTCATGATTCAAGCCCCTATGATTCTACCGATAATCCTGATTAGGAATCTACAATAAACTGTACCTACTGTCAAACCGATGTCACGCAACGTCGCTTTTTATTGGGATGCATTTGGTTTTACACAGCTCACAGCATTTGTCGCTTCATGCAACTAGCACAATGTCGTTTGCGCTCGTAGCAGTGACAATTTACCTCCCCAAATGACATTTTCTCTGACTATACTTTCGATGTTTAACGATGGCGCCCGAGGAGACCCAATGAATAAAGTAGAAATGGAGGCAATGATCAAGAATCGATACAATTAACCCACAGCTCCCATGAGAGACCCCAACGGGAAAGAAACACAAACATGAAACAACAGACCCTAATGGAAACATCAATAGCGAAAAGCCAAATGGACAGTTACTTTCCCACAAAATGGCCAATTGGCTATCCAAAACAAAATTATATAAGCGATACAAACACTCAAAGACAAACCATAACAAAAACAAGAGGGCCCTATATCGCTCACCTGTGTACGAGAAAATCATTAGTGTAGGAGACCACTTGACATTGCTACATACTAAATATCTAAGCTCAGGCAAAGCGGTGTTCATGCTTACAAACCCTACTGGTTTCATTGGGTGATAGGGCTTGAGATGTAATTTCATCTCAATGTCTGGTAAAAGTCCCACAAAATTGGAAGAGACATCTCCAAAATGACCAATACAGTGTTGTCGGGGATGTAGAACCTCAAATCAAACAAAATCTGCGCCTTATGGTTTTGGAGAAAAAGATTTTTTTAAGTTTTTTCAAGTATAAGTCTATAGAAGTTAATGAGCCAAAGGGCACGGTTGGCAGGTGTATGTAGGCGACCATTTTGTGTTGCTATATACTAAATATCTAAGGTCTGTACTTCATGGTTTCAAAGAAGATGTTTGAAGCTTTTTCCATTATAAGTTTGTTGGAGTTAAGGGGCCACAGGATTTGGACCCCAGGGGCATGATTGGCAGGATTCATGTAGGCGACCACTCGACATTGCTACATGCTAAATACCTAAGCTCTGGGACTTATGGTTTCAGAGAAGAAGAATTTTGAAGCTTTTTTCCATTATGAGTCTATGGGAGCTAAGGGGCCCCGGGGCGTGGCCCATTTGGACCCCACGGACATGATTGGCAGGATTTTTGTAGTTGATCACTTGCCGTTGCTACATGCCACATATCTCAGCTCTGGGCCCTGTGGTTTCAGAGAGGAAGATTTTTGAAGTTTTTTTTCCATTATGAGCCTATAGGAGCTAAGGGCCCCGGGGCGTGGCCCTTTTGGACCCCAGGGGCATGACTGGCAGGAATTATGTAGGTGACCACTTGCCATTGCTACATGCTAAATATCTAAGCTCTGGGCCCTGTGGTTTCAGAGAAGAAGATTTTTTAAGCTTTTTTTTAAATATGAGTGCATGGGAGCAAAGGGGCCCGGGGCATGGCCCATTTGGACCCCATGGGCATGATTGGCAGGAATTATGTAGGTGACCACTTGCCGTTGGTACATACCAAATATCTAAACTCTGGGCCCTGTGGTTACAGAGAAGAAGATTTATGAAGCTTTTAATTTTCCAATTATTAGTCTATGTGAACAAAGGGGCCCCGGGGCGTGGCCCATTTGGACCCTAGGGGCATGATTGGCAGGATTTATGTAGGTGACCACTTGCCGTTGCTACATGCCAAATACCTCAGCTCTGGGCCCTGTGGTTTCAGAGAAGAAGATTTTTGAAGCTTTTTTGCATTATGAGTCTATATGAGATAAAGGGCCCGGGGGATGGCCCGTTTGGACCCCAGGGGATGATTGCCAGGAATTATGTAGGTGACCACTTGCCATTGCTACATGCTAAATATCTAAGCTCTGGGCCCTGTGATTGCCGAAGAGAAGATTTTTGAAGCTTTTTGTTCCATTATGAGTCTATTGGATCGAAGGGGCCCCGGGGCGTCGCCCATTTGGAACCCAGGGGCATGATTGGCAGGAATTATGTAGGTGACCACTGGCCGTTGCTACATGCTAAATATCTAAGCTCTGGGCCCTGTGGTTTCAGAGATGAAGATTTTTGAAGCTTTTTTTCCATTATGCGTCTTTGGGAGCTAAGGGGCCACGGGGCGTGGCCAATTTGGACCCCAGGGGCATGATTGGCAGGTGACCACTTGCTGTTGCTACATGCCAAATATCTCAGCTCTGGGCCCCGTGGTTTCAGAGAATAAGATTTTTGAAGCTTTTTCCCATTATGAGTCTATAGGAGCTAAAGGGCCCTGGGGCGTGGCCCGTTTGGACCCCAGGGGCATGATTGGCAGGAATTATGTAGGTGACCACTTGCCGTTGCTACATGCTAACTATCTAAGCTCTGGGTCCTATGGTTTCTGAGTAGAAGATTTTTGAAGCTTTTTTTTTTTCCATTAAGTGTCTATGTGAGCTAAGGGGCCCCGGGGCGTGGCCCATTTGGACCCCAGGGGCATGATTGGCAGGAATTATGTAGGTGACCACTTTCCATTGCTACATGCCAAATATCTCAGCTCTGGGCCCTGTGGTTTCAGAGAAGAAGATTTTTGAAGCTTTTTCCATTATGAGTCTATAGGAGCTAAAGGGCCCGGGGTGTGGCCCGTTTGGACCCCAGGGGCACGATTGGCAGGAATTATGTAGGTGACCACTTGCCATTGCTACATGCTAAATATCTAAGCTCTGGGCCCAGTGGTTTCCGAGAAGAAGATTTTTGAAGCTTTTTTCCATTATGAGTCTATAGGAGCTAAAGGGCCCCGGGGCGCGGCCAGTTTCGACCCCATGGGCAAGATTGGCAGGAATTATATAGGTGACCACTTGCCGTTGCTACCTGCTAAATATCTAAGCTCTGGGCCCTGTGGTTTCCAAGAAGAAGATTTTTGAAGCTTTTTGTTCCATTATGAGTCTATGGGAGCGAAGGGGCCCCGGGGCGTCACCCATTTGGAACCCAGGGGCATGATTGGCAGGAATTATGTAGGTGACCACTGGCCGTTGCTACATGCTAAATATCTAAGCTCGGGGCCCTGTGGTTTCAGAGAAGAAGATTTTCGAAACTTTTTTTTCATTATGAGTCTTTGGGAGCTAAGGGGCCCCGGGGTGTGGCCCATTTGGACCCCTGGGGCATGATTGGCAGGAATTATGTAGGTGACCACTTTCCATTGCTACATGCCAAATATCTCAGCTCTGGGCCCTGTGGTTTCAGAGAAGAAGATTTTTGAAACTTTTTTTCCATTATGAGTCTAAAGGAGCTAAAGGGCCCGGGGCATGGCCCGTTTGGACCCCAGGGGCATGATTGGCAGGAATAATGTAGGTGACCACTTGCCATTGCTACATGCTAAATATCTAAGCTCTGGACCCTGTGGTTTCCGAGAAGAAGATTTTTGAAGCTTTTTGTTCCATTATGAGTCTATGGGAGCGAAGGGGCCCCGGGGCGTGGCCAATTTGGACCCCAGGGGCACGAATGGCAGGAATTATGTAGGTGACCACTGGCCGTTAATACATGCTAAATATCTAAGCTCTGGGCCCTGTGGTTTCAGAGAAGAAGATTTTTGAAGCTTTTTTTTTCCATTATGAGTCTATAGGAGCTAAAGGGCCCTGGGGCGTGGCCTGTTTGGACCCCAGGGGTATGATTGGCAGGAATTATGTAGATGACAACTTGCCATTGCTTCATGCTAAATATCTAAGCTCTGGGCCCTGTGGTTTCCGAGAAGAAGATTTTTGAAGCTTTTTGTTCCATTATGAGTCTATGGGAGCGAAGGGGCCCCGGGGCGTGGCCAATTTGGACCCCAGGGGCATTAATGGCAGGAATTATGTAGGTGACCACTGGCCGTAAATACATGCTGAATATCTAAGCTCTGGGCCCTGTGGTTTAAGAGAAGAAGATTTTTGAAGCTTTTTGTTCCATTATGAGTCTATAGGAGCTAAAGGGCCCGGGGCCTGGCCCGTTTGGACCCCAGGGGCATGATTGGCAGGAATTATGTAGGTGACCACTGGCCGTTAATACATGCTAAATATCTAAGCTCTGGGCCCTGTTGTTTCAGAGAAGAAGATATTTTAATTTTTTCCCATTGTAAGTCTATGGGAGCTATATGTTGCCATGGCAACCAGAATTCCAATCTGATCAGCCCAAAAACCTTATGCAGCCTTTCCTCCTACCTGATGATGCTTCTCATGAAATTTTATCAAGATTGACCGTGGGGTATTAGAGATATACTTATTTGAAATTGTTTACGGACGCACTGACGCACGCACGGACGGACGCACGGACGCACGACGGACAAAAAGTGATCACAAAAGCTCACCTTGTCACTACGTGACAGGTGAGCTAATAAACCGCGACACAAATCACCATAAACTATCCACCAATTAACGGTAAACCAACTGATATATAGGTTCAGAGAAACATAATTATTTATGGACATAATTATCGTATTTCGACTGCATGTATAAGAGAGAGTTTTGTCCTGAAAAGGTATTTGATAAAACTACCCGTGCCATAGGGTACGCAAATTAATGTGATAAAACTGCACCTTACTTATCTATAAAAATAAAAATTGTTTTACCCTAATTTTAGACAGTATTTTAGCTGAATGTTACAAGAAAAAATTCCGTTCGCTCCTCATGTAACTCTTAGGCAGTCAAAACCAATCGAATCACCCCAATGTTTTTACCTATTATTATCTTTATTTGTCAAAAATAAACATGTATTAATTAGTTTGACATTCCAGCATAGAAAAATAGCAAATATATGAAATTTTGTCATAAAAGCTGTAATACAACAACAACAATAATAACAACTGAACCTACAAAATGCCGTGTCGAAATTGCATCTGCATTCATATAGAGGCTGTTAAACAAGTGGTTATTTCATATGGGTGCTATGAAACGAGATTTTGGCAAAGATTATGAATTTTATACGAAATGAAAACGAGTCTAAGATTCTGGTACCGGCGGCATCATGATGGTACGCGCCAGTAACAATGTGTTATTTTTTATACGTGCAGTGAATGATTTTATGACAGCCACAGTATATGATAAAATCAAATATTACATTGCGAGGGTTGCTAACTCAGACTCAAAGCTACATATATTAATCATTGTCAACTGTATATTTATACTTGACTAAAGAACATAAATGTGTGTGTGATACATTCAATAATGACGGCGGGATTTCTTCTAGCCATGGCGAAAGGATAGGGTACTAGAAGGTGTCCATCAAATTATTGTCGATTTTTGATATGTTAGAATCGAAACAGATCAGCTCTCGTCTGTGATTTGTTCAGTAAAATCACAGTTTGTCGGCCAGTTGTAAATAGACAAATCACTCGGGCTTCGCGCAAGTGTCCTGATCTTAGTTACAGCTGACCACCAAATTGTCATTTATTATACACCAAATCACCTCTAGAGCTGATTTATTTCGTAAACATCATTTTTCTTATTTATCGAACTCCTACTCAAGAAAAAGCTTGTGGATTCGATTAAAAGTCGCCTCAATAAGCATCTCGTTGTGTTGTTATTATTATGATTTGTTTTCTCTTATTTCTGCCGAAAACAAAAGAAAATTTCAGTAATAAATTTCAGAAAGAAGTCAGTTTTGGAATCACGGAACGCAAAGGTGTAATTGTAATGCAGAAACGAGGGACATGGTTTCTCAGACGCAAATACTCCCTTGGAGACTAAGGCAATAAAACCACCGTTCTTACACAATGATCTGCATCGTCGAACTGTTCGACATTCTCGCCAGTTATGATCAAAATGCGTAGAATATATGGAATGCGTATCTATTCGAAAATGGCCGGTTCGGAGAAATGAAAGGGTCCACAAAATGTATGTCACGCGGATGCGCTATGGTAATCACGGTCGAGTGAGTCTTCTAATGGGCGCTCTACGAAAGAGAAGAGAAGGCAATGATCAGAAATCGATACAATTAACCCACAGCTCCCATCAGACACACCAAAGAGAAATAAGCACAAACATGAAATAACTAGACCCTAATTGAAATGTCAATAGCGGAAAGCCAAAAGGACAGTTACTTTCTCACAAAAATGGCCAATTGGCTATCCAAAACAAAAACTTCCGTATCAAAATCCGCGCTTTACTTTACTCACGCGCTTTTGGATGATCAATAAACGCGGATCCGTAACTCCAACATGTGGATATTTTTGACAAAGATATTCTGGTAAATGCCACGCTTAATGAGCCGCCCTACATACTTTCGAAAATTGCAGTTAAGAAAGTTATGGAGAGCACAAAGCTGAACGACGTTATGTAAGCGCAAATATTAGAAGGAACTGCAGTTCGGTTACAGCAACGTGATGCCTCCTTGAATCCCTAGCTTAAGATAAAAATAGTTACGGATAACCTAGGATGATTTGATATCTAATCCTGAAAATCAATTGTGTATGTATTCTTTGGACTCGCCTTGATATTGTGACGCGAGTCTTATGGGTACACACAATATACCTTATTTATACCAATTGTATCTCCAAACCTGGCGCGATGACTAAAACTCGGTGGCTCGAACACTCATTATCTAGAATATATGTCCATAGTCCCAAGTATGTAATAGCCACTGAAGTTGGACTGCACGCGGCATGTTTAATGGATCAGCTGGTATGCTATATGGCTATTGGGCCAGCCCTACAAACCTTTAACGGGCCCCGGTGGCCTAGTGGTGGGCAAAAGCGCTGACTCTCAATCATTAGGTCTCTCACCTCTGTGGTTCGAGCCTGCTCGGGTCACATGCTAGACGCCAAATTCTGCAACGGAAGGTCAGGTGTTTTTTTTTTCTTCGGGTACTCCGGTTGTCACTCACCGCTGATTAACGATCGGCTCGATATGAATAAAATAATCTCGAAAGGGCCGTAAAACCAAAACCAAAAAAAATACAAACAGTTCAGTGTTATATTGATAAGGGTACTGCAGTTTTGAGGGCCCTCGCCTATCGGGGCCTGGAAAATAGCTTGAGCTGCATGGTGCTTCCACGTTGAGCTGCAATTGACCTAATATACTGCTTAGAGGATAGCCTGCCCGGGCAAAGTGATGCGAGTCGGACCGTCCATGCATTATAAACCCTATTGGTTTCATTGGGCGGCTGGGCTTGAGATGTTACGAGATTTATCTCAATGTCGGGTAAAAGTCACACAAAACTGGAAGCAGCGTCTACAAAATAACCTATGAAGTGTTGAAGGGGGACGTTAAACCTCAAATCAAACAAACAAAGCTGCAGTCTTGATGCACATACAATAAATCGAAGTGACTTTGACCAGCGGGTGGGTGAACGGTCGGACTGACAAATGGACAGAAAACCGGATGACTATAGCAAGTGCGATTTACATTAACCCATTTAGTACCAGAAACCACAAAACGGGTACCCTGGCAAACAGTACATGCCCAGATCAGACGCCGCAGAACGCGGCGTCTGATCAGGGCCTCCACTGTTTGCAAAATGTTCAGCCATTGTCCAAATCAGTTTTGAAGAAAACACAGCCTGTCACTCCTTAATTTTGAAATGGACTCCTGCTATATATAAGGAAGAAGATTCCATTTGGTACAAAAAGGGTTAAGAGTGCTTTGGCATACGTTCATCGAAAGACTTTAACAACGCGTTGCCAAGAAAGAGCTACCAAGGCAACACCATTGATCCATATAATTATAAGGAACCAATTCTATAACGTTTTGGTCTTAGAAATTATTCACCTTATTTGCATTATCTGCTGGTTACTAGTCTGAAGGTTATCAGTGTTGGAAAAATAAGTAACCAGATCCCCCTAACCTTGAAAGGTCAGGGAAGGGGTGGGGGGGGGGGGAGGGGCTGGTTACCTGTTTTTCCAATATTGACACTGTGCAAGCTGGGAGCCAGCAAATAATGCAAATATGGTTAATATCAGTATTGTTCAGTGTTGTTTTATGCTAATCTGGCAATGACAGTTAGAAAGATTAAAGAACAGGTATTAATTATATACTGTCGACAATTATAAGACGCTTAGGCTTTGCCGTGTTCATGGCTTAGACATTAAACATGTACACGGCCCTTTTTTACATGTTGGTCGCTCTATTGTAAGTGTATATTATATCGCTTGTATTTTGAACTCGTTACACAAACTGATTTAAAACTACCCCGTTAAAGGTGCATTATTGAGCTATCCGGAAAAAAATACTTCCAAAAATAAAATACATATAGCCGGGGTGTAGCGTGAGATCTTTAAACCCGTGAGAACCTTAATACCAAGGTATATCTGCGCATGCGCAAGAAGGCCGTGAGAAATTTCATCCATTTCCTGTTAGCCCCTGCCCCATTTGTTTAAAATGTCTAAATAAATCTGCTTACATCACGAGCTTTAAATAGAACATGTTTATTACAGGCTTTATTTTTATTTATTTATTTATTTATTTATTTATTTATTCGAAAGATGCCCATATTAAATATGTCATAAATAGGTTTCCATGTGTTCAAAAAGAACAAAATATATATGCGGGTACATGTATTTCCTTGAACTTATTACGAAAACACGCGTGTATTTTAAACCCCGTTAAACCCCACTTTTATACAGTAAAACTGGGGTTTAAAGCGGCGTATATTATTTTCATATTTCCGCTGGAAAACAAAGATTGTAGGTACTCGTTAGAACCGTCTCGGCGAGGCGATTCTAACGAGCACCTACAATCTATGTTTTCCAGCGGAAATTAATATGAAAAATATCAGAATATTTTATCTAAAAAAAAATGATGGTAAAATTTCAATATATTTTTAATGTTGTTGTTGGTTTGGGTTTTACGGCCCTTTCAAGATTATTTCACTCATATCGAGCCGATCGTTAATCAGAGGTGGGCGAAAACCGGAGTACCCGGAGAAAAACCACCTGACCTTCCTTTGCAGAACTTGGCGTCTCACACGTGGCCCGAGCGAGGCTCGAACCTACGGCGGTGAGAAACCTAATGACTAAGAGTCAATATATTTTTAATGGGCGTGTTCTCGCAATTTCAAAAAACAAGTTCTGTGGAAATTTTAAAATTATTTTTCTTACTAAATGGATTGGAACACTGTAGCATAAGCCTGATCTCAATATAAGTGCCCTTTTACAATAATAATAATAATAATAATAATAATAATATAACAATAATAGTAACAATTATAATAAATAATAATGATAATATTAATAATAATCCGAGGCTTAGAGAAAACATGTACACTCTTACCTTTTCAGTTCTACGGTGTATTCCTAGCTTCCAAAGGATATTGAACCCTTCATGGAATTTAAATTTTGGTGATTAATAAGTGTGATTTATGAATTGACATTTCCTGTTGTCCCCATGCTTATCAAAACACACTGACTAATTTTCACACCTTTCTTCTTATATGGGGTAATAATGCCTAATGTCAACCACATTCTGGGTATAGCATCCGTAATGACTGGTTGTGTGTTTTCAGGCTAATAGGATCTAATCTGGATTATTCAATATTGTCTTAATAAATTCAACTTCAATTCATTTTTTGTATTATTTTCTCAAATTTTTCATTGTATGAAATATTGTCTAAATTATCATTCAAATGATTTAATGCTTTAAGTGTTTTTAATTTATTCATTAATATGTGTTTTTGTTTTGTGTGAAAAACTTGTATAGATAATTTGCTACATCTCTATTGTCATAATTGTGAGTGTGTTAAGTGTGGAAAAGTGTTTTAGTGTTCTCAAAGTGATTCTGAGGTTAAGTAGTTTGTGTAAGTTTTGACTGTGCATGTTGGATTTAAATTTCTATTAAAGAACCAATGTAGGAGCCAACCAATTCTACTTTTTACAGTTACTAGTTATCACTCAATTGTTTTAGGTTTGTTAGTTTATTCAGTATTTGAGTACATCAAAATGACTAAATACTGCAAAATACCATCACTCAAAGGAATCCCAGGTCTTATTGAGGATGTACGGATGTCAACAATTGTACCACTGCCGGTGCAAACAGAGGAGGAAATCAGCTATCTGCTGGGCACACTTCCTGTTGAACTTCTGGACACTCCCGAAAAAGATAAGGACCTGAAAACTCCTTCAACCCACAACACTCCTGAGGCAAAGAATGAATGGGCTAGTCCTCCTGGGCTTCTTCTGGCCACAGTTCTTGGTACCGAGTTGGCTTCTTCAACTGGGAACCAGCCAGATACGGCTCATGACAGCCCTTCTGCCAACAGAGTAAAACTTGCAGCAAAACATAGTGGGTCAGTTAGTCTCTCTGGTCCCATTACAATGACAACACCCAACAAATTTGCACCACTCTCTGGGCTGCAGACACCTGTTGGGTCTGCGAAGAGGAAACAGACCTCCCCAGCTGACCACTTTTTCACCTCAAGTGACAATCCTGCACCAAAGAAGGCCAGACAAAGGATGACCTTTGGAGGTGACCAGGATTGCGAGGGTTCTGATATTACACAGGGCGACGATGACAAGTTTATAGAGGTGAGTCGCAAAAAGAAGAAGCAGTCCACTGCAGCATTTGAAGAGGCAATGGACCACTCTCCCGCTCCTTCTTCACCTCTGTGTACTGGTCTAGCCACTGGGCTTGTCTTTATCACATTCGCCCTGCAGTCAAACAGAGTCATCAACAGAGATTTGGCCAATAAAATAAGCCAGGCTTTCCATAAGTACATAGGGGAGATATGTAAGACCACTCTTTCAAACAGGGGGATCACTTTTGGTGTAAGACATGCCTTACAAAACAAAGCTAGGAATTTTATTACTCAGAGCCATGGGCTTCCAACGTTAATTATCCCGTCAGACAAGGCAACAAACAAACAAACCAACAAACAAAATAAACAGCAACATAACCAAGCAAATTCACACTCGCCAAAGACAAGCAAAGGAGTGGTCGACACAAACTTCATGGATAGGGATATCCATTATTCGATTTATGGATATCATTAATTCAGTTAGCTTTATGGGGATATCCATAATTCGAATTATGGATATCAATAATTCGAATTATGGATATCCATACACAATAATGGATATCCATAAATACTAATGGATATCCGTAATTCGAATTATGGATATCCATAATTCTGATTATGGATATCCATAAATAATTATGGATATCTATAAATACGGATTAAATAGTAAAACGGTGCCCCATAGGTAGGAAGTTGGGTAGATATTTTTTGTTTGTTTGTTTAATTTGAGGTTTAACGCCCCCGTCATCACGGTACAGGTAATTTTGGGGACGTTGATTTCATTTTTGTGTGACTTTTGTCCGACATTGAGATGAAATGACATCTCAAGCCCTGTCGCCCAATGAAACCTATAGGGTTTATAAGCATGAACGGTCCGACTCCGACCGCTTTGCCTGGGCAGGCTTAGAGCCTCTATGCGGTTTACCAGTACTCGTGTGCGGTCGGTTTCAGCTCTGCGCGAAGACATCATGCAGTCATATATTTCTTGAAGCCCCGATGGGCGGGTGCGACAGGTAGATAGAGTGGAGGTATGCATGTAGGCAGGTATATCACGAAAACACGCCTATTCAAATATATTGACAAAATTTTACAACCAAAAACGAAATTTTTCAAATAAAAATCTTGATATTTTTTCCTATTTCTGCACAAAACATAGATTGTGGGTACTCGTTAGAATCGCCTCGGAGCGTCGGTTCTAACGAGTACCCATAATCTATGTTTTTGAGCAGAAATAAGACAGATAATAACTATCCCTGTAAACCCAAGTTTTACTAACTAAAAGTGGGGTTTAAGGGTATCAAAATTATACAGGTCGTAGGTAGGATCGTAGATATGTATGTTTTGTTAGGTAGGTAAGCAGGCAGGAATATAGGTAAGTAGGTATTACGTACGTACTCGTATATCGATAGGAAGGTATGCAGACGTATAGGTAGGAAGGAATGTAACTAAACAGGTATGTTTTTGTTTGAATTGGGGGTTTAATGTCCCCGTCAACACTAATTAGGTCATTTTGGAGACGTTGCTTCCAATTTTGTGGGACCTTTACCCGACATTGAGATGAAATGACAGCTCCAGCCCTGCCGCCCAATGAAACCGACAGGCTTTGGACGGACTGATTCATTCCACTTTGCCTGGGCAAGTTTTGTGCTTCTAAGCGCTTACCAGTACTCATGTGAGGTCAGTTTCAGCCCTGCGTGGAAGCACCATGCAGTCCATCTATTTATCCCAGCCTCGATGGACGGGGTATGCAGGTAGGTATGCAGCCCGACCCCGCTCACCGGGGCTCGAAGAAATAGATGGACTGCATGGTAGCTAGGTAGGCAGGTAGGTACATAGGTAGGGAAATGATCTGGTGGCTTCGTGGCTCGGTGGGTATAGGTAGATAGAGTAGACGTACGTATATGAGATAGGTGTATTGATAGGTAGGTAGGAATGTAGCTAAGTAGGTAGGCAGAGTGGCTAAGTATAGATAGATAGGTGGGTAGGTCCGGACTGACGGCCGGACGGACAGACAGACAGACATACAGACAGTAATTTTCTAATTTCGAACTTCTTATTTCTAAATTCTATTTTTTTTATTCTTTCCGCTAACTTCAAACCTTCTGTCTTCTAACTTGGTGGTGCGGTAGGTAAGAATGTTGACAGGCAGGCTGATAGATAGATAGGTAGGTAGGTAGGTAGTTAGGTAGGTAGGAGCGTACGTGAAATAGAAGTGAGGGCAATGATCAGGAATCAATACAATTAACCCACAGACCCTGGTGGAAAGATCAATAGCAGAAAGCCAAAAGGACAGTTACTTTCCAACAAAATGGTCAATTGGCCAGCCAAAACAAAATGATATAAGCGATGCACACAGTCAAAGACATGCCATAACAAAAATAAACCGCGACTGAAGGAGCGCCTTGGAACGGTCAGTGAAACGAATTCCAATGGGGGAGTGGCGGGGTGGGGCTTGAATCGATTTTACGTGGTCAAAGTCCTCGCCCTTAGTTCCGTCGCGATTCAGACAAATAATATGTTCCTGAGTCTGCATGAAGGCCTCTTAACACATCAGTGCAACATCTCCGTGAACACAAAAATCAAACCACGGCAGCGATGAAACAACGGTAAGGACTCGACAGCAAGGGTTTGTCACTCAGTTTTACGTCCTACCTACGGAGATGGGACCTCGGTTAAAAGACTCATCCGAAAGTCTGTGAAAACCCGGGATCGAATATATGACCCCAGGTCTATGAGGTCAGTTACATAACCACTACACCACGGAGGCTTCTTTCCGTATGGGAACGGACGGTCAGACATACATTTACTTATTTCTACCTGCCTACCGGCCTACCTAAGTACCCTATTGGTTTCATAAGGCGGTAGGACTTGAGAAGTCATTTCATCTCAATGTCGGGTAAAAGTCCAACAAATTGTTCGCAATTGGTCGCAATGTCTCCAAAATGAGTTTCACAGTGTTGCCGGGGACTTTAAACCTAAAGTCAAACAAACAAATACAAACAAACACCTACCTGCCTTCCCACCAAGACACCCCCTTACCTGCCTACCTAAATCTATCCCGCCCATCGGGACTTGAAGAACTAGATGGGCTGCACGATTCCCTACCATACCTTAGTACTGGTAAACCGCTAAAACCTGCCCAGGCGAGTGATGCGAGTCGGACCGTCCATGAATAAAAACCCTATTGGTTTCATTGGGCGGCAAGTCTTGAGATGTCTTTTCATCTCAAAGTCGGGCCCCACGAAATTGGAAGCAACGTCTCCAAAATGACCTTAAACAGTGTTGACGGGGACGTTAAACCTCAAATCAAACAAAACAAACAAGAAATGTCCCTACAGTTTTTTTTTGTTTTTTTTTCGTAATTTAATAGGACCAGTTCGACCCTAAGTCCAGTCGCCCTGAGTGATCTCGGGCGTTGCAGTTTGGCTTTGGTCAAGTCGGACCCCAATATAAGTTCAGCTTGACCGAGTTGTCTTTTATCAAGATAATATCCTTGCACATTTTATAGTATCTGTTTGTCATTGGGCCCCCGACAATCGGGACTTGGTAAATAAATAAATAAATAAATATATAAATAAAATCACTAGTTACACAGTTTCTTATTTCCTTAGATAGGCTCTCCAGCAGAAAATCAAAGTTTAATTAATGTGCCAGCATAATTTATCAATTAATATACTAAGAGAGTTTCGCTACCGCAATCTCTTATAGAGTTATCGTATTACAGTTCTCACGGCTGAATTCTCTCACACCACTCCGTGAGGGATTTCAGCCACTTCCGGTGCGACTGAAGAATCTCACGGGATCAATAATCTCACGCTACACCGGTATTTTTCTTTAAAACAATACAAATGAATGCATTTTATGCAAAAATGCGAACAAGTATGATGACAGATAAACGATTTTGAGAGGGATTCCCTAACTAGGTTTCGAACACTAGTTAGATCTATTGGTAGTTCGTGACAAAAATAGAATCCCCATATATGACGTTATGCGACGTTCAAGTTAGGCCTTGTTTGCTTAGACCATGCCTGAATCGGAAAAAAATATGACGCTGAATACCATGCCATAAGTAACTACAATCAGAGAAGATACCGTCGCCATGTATGTGTAAAGTGACAGATTTATTTTTAGACAGAAATTCCGAACACATGTTCAGAGCGAAGGGTAAACACGAATGAAAACGACCATTTTCACAAAGTTCTGAAGCTGTATTTGGCTCCAAAAGTGTACACATGACAAAGGAGTATGCATTGAAGATAAAAACCAGAAAAAAAAATTGAGACCCGGTAGCTCAATAATGCACCTTTAAATGATATATTAGTCAACAGATCACTGTAAGAGTAATAGATTTTACCGCATTAAAATTTACAAGGTCTCTAGCGGCATCTTCCAGAAAACGTTTATCAATAGTCCTGTCTCCCCATCCGGGTTCCGACAAAGTCGCCCCCGCCACGATATCCATCTGATACGTTTCTAGCTTTCTTCGGGACATTTCAGTTCGGGGACGAACGTCTCCGAGCATCAAATCAAAATCATAATCCGAAGCCAGTTGTGCTGATCTGGGCCTCTGAATTGGCCTTAATCTTTGTCGCTTGAGTGTTGGTCGCGATGGCAGTACTGGATCACGTGTCGAACTCATTTCTGGAGGTGGCGGGTGTGATTTAGCTTTCAGTGGTTGCTTCTCTACTTTAGTTTTGACTTGATCTCTCAAAGGCGGCAGAGGCCCTGCTACAGTGTCATTTATATCTTGAACACAAACATCATCGTTCTGGTACCCAGACTTTGCCCTCTTCTTGGCTAGTTCTGGTATATTGAATGGTCCTTCAATTGGAGCCACATCCCATTTTCGTCTGCCCCATTCGGGCGGAATCGCTATTTCGGACATCGGCCTTTCACGTATGTTTCGCTTCATTTTATATTCTTGAAATGGGATGTCTGGAGGCTGTACATGAAATTGCTGTTTGCTAAGCTCTGACATTTCTCTCCGAGGTAAGAGTTCCAGATGTTCACTCCTTGTCTTATAATTTTCACGTCTAGCGTTAACAGCATCGGATAATTCGGCCAATGTTTTTGTTTTACGTTTCTTACCCGATGGCCTTGCCACCTTTGGTGGGTTTCTATTTCCTTGTACCCTTCCTGGCCACCGTGGTGGCTCTGCCAGATCCGGTAGAGCATCCGATGAGAAGTTCTTTTGCAACAAAACCAGTGACATTTTGTATGCTTACTAACGTTTTAGTCGCTTAATTATTTGCTAAGAAATTCCATTACATTTTTCAAAACAGCACGTTTAATTTTATAAATATCTGCTATTATACCAGCACTCGACATAATGAAAACAAATTCGTTACAATGGCTATGTCAATGGGATGATTGAAAACATTGTATTTAATAATCCAAGAAACAAATGTCCACAAGATGTTTTTCTTTGAGTCATTAAAGGAAAAGAGCCCTTTAATACCTACTATACCACTCCTGATTTGGATTCTTTATACCGTCAAATTCTTAATAACGGCATTATGTTGGGCAACAATTACTTTTGTAATAACTATTCTTCTTTATATCCTGGCATCCAAATGAGTCTAACGCTTCAGGGTTCAGCTGTTCAAGGCCACGTTAGCTTCCTCACGAAAACACGCTTATATAATTTTGACACCTTGAACCCCACTTTTTTGAGAAAAAATGGGTTTACAGGGGTAAACCTTATTTTTCTAATTTCTGCTCTAAAATATAGATTGTGGATACCTGTTAGAACCGCCTCGATGAGGCGGTTCCAACGAGTACAACAATCTGTATTTTGAACAGAAATAAGAAAAATATTACAATTTTTCATCTTTAAATGTTCGTTTTTGGCGGTAAAATTTATCATGTATTTGTATAGGCGTGTTTTCGTGATGTAACGAGCCCGTTAGTGGTCATATTGTTAACTGTACTAGTAGGTACAATATCTAACATAGTGATATTTTCGTTGAAAAATGAGCAGCTTTTGCAAAGCTGGTCACTTTTTTCAGCAAAAATATTAGTATATTTGCCATATTAAATGATCAAAGTTTTAACGATTTGTTACCTAACGACATGGACAGTTTTGAAAAACTGGCCCCTGATAAAGATTTTTTATCCCACAAAAGTTGATAAAAGAATTATGGAAACAAAGAATTCTGAAAATAGCCAATTGAACACAAAAGAATGACAGTACGTTGAAGAAAATCAGACATTCCAGATTTTCTATGAAAAACTTCCTCTAAGAGCAAGGCCTTTCAAAGTTTCACGTAAGAATATGACATGGCAGATCACAAAACTCAAGGAATTCTTGGGGAATAAATTAATTTCCATATTCTGAAACAACCATTTTATGTCCTTAAATACAAGAAAACAGGACGGTAAGGATGTCCGTCTGATCAAATACTAATTAAATCCAACACGGGATAACTACAAAACAAAGAGATCCGCGGCACCATTAATTAACAATTGATGGAGATTTTTGATACATTCAGACCGAATATTTACTCGCATAAAAGCCATGCTATAGCCACGAAATAAATACAGCCTATGTATTTTATGTATTATTGTCACTGCATCACGAAAACACGCCTATATAATTTTGACCCCCTTGAACCCACTTTTATATAGTAAAACTGGGGTTTCCGGGGATATACAATATCTTTCTTATTTCTGCTCTAAAATATAGATTGTGGGTACTCGTTAGAACCGCCTCGATGAGGCGGTTCTAACGAGTGCCCACAATCTATATTTTGAGCAGAAATAAGAAAAATATCACTATTTTTCATCATGAAATTTTCATTTTTTCGGCGATAAAGGTGGCAATATATTTGTATAGGCGTGTTTGCGTAATGGTAATTTATGTATTCTTGTCACTGTGTATCATTTTGAAAGCAGCGTAAGTATGTCATAGCCAGAACAAATCTGCGGGCCAATATCGAAGTGGCTCGAAAACATATAAAAATAGATGCCCAGGAAAAGCCACAACCAAAGATTACGGCCCATTACGAAAACACGCCTATACAAATACATTGTGACCTTTATCACCGAAAAAATGAAAATTTTAAGATGAAAAATTTTGATAGTTTTCTTATTTCTGCTCAAAATATAGATTGTGGGTACTCGTTAGAACCGCCTCATCTATATTTTAGAGCAGAAATAAGAAAAATAAGGTTTACCTCTGTAAACCCCAGTTTTACAATATTAAACTGGGATTCAAGGGGGTCAAAATTATACAGGCCTGTTTTCGTGATGTATAAGCGTATCACTGGCACCAAGAGGAAGAGTAACTTACAATGAGGAAAATAAAATAAATGAAAAAAAAAAAAAAAAAAAAAAAACAATCACAGACACAGCACAGCAACCAACTCCCTCTTCTCGAAAAGAGGTGATCAAGATGCAACAGGCACAATTGGTTTAAACTTTATTTCTTTGTATAATACATATAATGTTGACAAAGAATACAAGTGTCATACAAAGGGATTCAGAAAAAGTCAAATGACTTATCCAAATCTGTATCCCTCGATTACAATATCAATGTACTAAGTATAGTTGTGATTGTCAAGTTTTTCGAATTTGCAAGTTATTGTGAAGATATTGCAGGTGAATTTCATTTTGGTTACAAAATGAATAGTATAGTAGTGAAATAAAGCGTAGATGTATGGCTCCACGGGGAATGGATTTTAAGGTAATTATTTTGTTTCATTAGCACTGATGAATCAAGTCTTGGGCGTGTGATTTTGGTCTGTCTCAAGAGAAACAATACAATGTAGAAACTCAGTTGCGCTCTTCGATTCGTGGGTTGCGCTCTTCGAATAGTGAAACAGGCACAATTAATGAAAATAAACAAATAACAATAATAAAATAGTTCGAACAATTTGATATGAGACTGATGACCTCTGTTACCATAATTTCGAACCCGACTGAATGCATACATTTATCTTCGCCGTACTCGAAAAAGTTCGATGCTGTTATTCAATACACAGAGGTCGGTAAATGGGTCGCCATTCACGAGATGCCGAAATTCACGAGAAACATTCGAAAACCGACCTCTTAGGCGATAACTTTGACTAATTTATTCTTGCATATACGTCAGTCTCATGTCCAATTGCACCACCTATACACGAACATAAGCACATAGAACATGAAAAGCCCGGTCGGAATATCCGACAAAGATAAAGTCAAATTTTTATCTTTTTTGCCGTGTTTTTTTTTATTTTTGAGCAATACATCCAGCGAGAAAGTTGCGGAGGAAAAGCAGTTGCGGAGGAGAAGCTCCGCCAACTTCTCGTTAAGGACTCAGCCTATTGAATGGTATACTTGTTGCTCTAATCAGATGACCTTTTAACAATGTTTGAATTTTTCGATAAAAACTAAGTCCAATTCTGTCACTCACACTATCGAAATTTAAACAAATGACTAGCCTAGTTGAAACGATTGCTATATATGGACATATCCCGTGCACCCAACGAAGCGTCCAACTTAAGGGACGTTGTGCAAATCATTTGGGTGTAGGCGGACAAAAAACTGAAATACGTGTACGTAGTTTTAGTCAGCAAATCTGTTGAAGAGACAAAACAGATCCTAAGCATTTAATCTATGTTGCTTAAATACTAAAACAGACTGCGACATTTTGTTTCACTCCCGAATGTGCACTTTGTAAACCTGCGGGATATTTGAATGGTCCTCACAATTTTCCATCAGTCAAGCACTGAATAGTCGCAAATCGACAAACCACACCATTAAGGCGGAACTTGTGGAAACAGAAAATGTGACACAAAGTTGAAATCGCAGAAATCGCCATCTGATTACAGATTAACTTAGGGGTGTGAAACATTTTTGAGAAGTTGGCGGAGAATGTCCTCTACTCATTTCTCGTTGGATGCATTAAGATAAAAATGGTATCGCCGAAAAACGCGGCAAAATGATAAAAAACGACTTTACATCTAAAATAAACAACATTAGAACAACCGCCTTAGGATGGTCAGTAAAGAGAACCACTGGGAATTTTGTCCGACGTTCTTCGCTGGTTTGGTGTGTACAGCTGATGAAAATAAATCTGTTCACTATATGGCATATACAAATATATCATTTTATTTTCATCATGTTAATGTTTTGGTGTTACAACATCCAATGGTAAGTTTATAGGAAATTTATAAAATGAGACTTCCGTGAGTTACGTGTGTACATAACTTTTAAATCAAGTGGCCACAAGAGTGAGTTTTTTATCGATTGACTAGTATCGATTAACAAAAGTTCCAAAATTTATATGTGGGATTCTTACCTTCGCGGGCTTTCTCGGTTTGAATGGTTCGCTGCAATAATTGCGCACTGTTACCGCGGCTTTGCCTGAACCTCTAAAATAATAATTTCTAAAGCTATAATAAGCAATATATTTGCAGAATTTCATTCGGAATTTAAAGCGTCGAAAAACTTTTATCCGAGCGACCACATTTTTTCTGGCGTCTAAATAGCGTGATGAAGTCAGTAACGTAGCACTCATTGACGTCACGTTATACTACGTGTGCGCGCGATGGCTTTGAATGGCGTTTTACATGACACGCTGTATGTAGTCTCTTTTGTTGAAATTTGCAAAATTTTTGCAAAACCTCGTATATGAAAACTGTTAACCTTACAAGCGGCTAGTTTCATAATTTCGATGTGTTAACACCAACAGGAACATGATGAAAATAAAATGATATATCTGTAAAGTGATACGTGTCTTTAATAATAAAATGTAATTGGTTTACTCGCCCAAATAAAATTGTCTAAGGCTCACGCATTGTATTTTATTATTAAAGACACTAACCATGTATTTACTATATAACACTCCTTACTATAAAAAGGGGAACTTACACTAATGCTCATTTCAAATGAAGATTATAAATCGAGCCTCCTGCAAGTTTCACCGGCCCCGATAGCTCAGTTGGCTCCGGGGAACGGGAGGTCGCGGGTTCGATCCCGGGCCGCGACATACCAAAGTCGTTAAAATGGTACTAGCTGCTCCTCGCTTGGCACTCATATTTACGGGGTAGAGCTAGGACTGGTCGACTCAGTGTCAGGATAATGTGATTGGGTGTGGTATCATGTAATGTGTCTGGGACATGATACTTCAGTGAGGCAGCACTATAAAAGTGAGCATTGAGCTCCCTGTCGCAACCAGACACCGTCATGATATGACTGAAAAATTGTTGAAAGCGACGTTAACCCGAATACACACAAACACACTCCTGCAAGTTTCATATATAACTTATAGAATAAAGTGGTCATTTTACATGAAAATTATGAAACTAGCCGTTGGTAAGTTTCATAATTTTCATATGCAATGACCGCTCCGGTAAGTTCTGTTTACTATATAGAGGATCTTACACGAGTAGTCATTTCATATGAAATGACCACAAGTGTAAGATTCTGTTTATCATATGACCACTTTTAATTGGATTTCCTCGCCTATAAATTTGACAAATTTTCCACAAAAATGCATGGTCGACATGGCGTCGTCATGACGTTACTTAATCATGTAATTACACGTATGGTCATACGATTATGTATAACACGACGTTATCCACTGCTTATCAACGACGTCATGTGATAAGTAACGATTTTAATCGGATTTTAGCGACGTTCAAAAATAGTTCTGTAGAAGACATAGTTTTGTCACGGGCGGCGTCATGACGTGACGTTACAGTTACCACGTGTTAATACACGTGTTGTCATTTTTACAACACGGCGTTATTAACTATACAACAACGACGTTACATCATAAAATAGTGTATCAACCCGTCGTCCTAGTAGCGGATAGATCAATGAGAGTAAGAATGGGATTTAGGGATAAATATTACTTAAAACAGCAACAAAAATGTGTTACGAGGTCTCATTGCGACCATTTTAACCAATTCCTAAAAAGTAATCCTTACAACAAATAAGCAAAAGTATCGCTGAATTTCCATCGTTACGGTAAACGTGCACATGTTTGATTGATTTGATGTTTATCCTCCCCGTCAACACTGTATAGGTCATTTTGGAGACGTTGCATCCAATTTCGTGGGACTTTTACCCGGCATTGAGATGAACTGATATCTCTCAATGAAACCAATAGGGTTTATAAGCATGGACGGTCCGACACGCATCGCTTTACCTGGACAGGCTTAGATCCTCTAAGCGGTTTCCCAGTACTCGTGTGCGGTCAGTTTCAGATCTCTTTGGAAGCATCATGCAGCCCATTTATTTCTGCAAGCCCCAGTGGGCGGGGACCAAAACGTGCACATGTACGTATCATGAAATACATAGGTAAGGGACGGACTAACGGCGGAGGTTGGAGTGTCAAAGAAGATACAAAAAAAATGTAAACTAAAGATAAAATGTTTTGCTTAGAACAAAAATTAAAAGAAAAACATTAGGGATGGCTACAGTCACAAGACGTAGCCCACCCTTTGGAACTATGGGAAGAAGAAAAATATCAACGGAAACGAGCTTAAAAGTTGGAATAATCGGCCCTTTGTTCCTCTACATTCGCTATTAGACTGCTAGAAAGTACCTAACAACAATGCAAAATAAAATATAAAACGCAGAACTGGTTTGTTGAACTACAAAAAAAGGTTGAACTACAACAAAGGCTGAACTACAACAAAGGTTGAACTACAACAAAGGCTGTATTACAACAAAGGTTGAACTTCAAGAAAGCAACAACGAAGAACACAACGAGAACACTGCGGATAATTACTTCTTGCACACCACACAAGGAAATCCGTGTTTGAGCATGGGATAGAAATTAGGTTCATACCCTGGTGTTCTTATACAGGCAAACTACATAAAAATAGAAGTGAATGCAATGATCAGAAAACGCTACAATTAACCCTCCTATCAGAGACACCAAATGGATAGAAACACAAACGTGAAATAGTCAGACCCTAATGGAAACATCAATAGCGGAAAGCCAAAATGACAGTTACTTTCCCACAAAATGGCCAATCGGCTATCCAAAACAAAAATATAAGTGATACACACACTCAAAGACAAACCCTAACAAAAATAAACCGCGACAGAAGAACGGCATTGGATCGGTCAGTGAAACGAATTCCACTGGAGGTGGCTGGGGGGGGGGGGGTAATCGATTTTACGCGGCCACAGTCCTTGTCCTTACTTCCGTCGCGATTTAGACAAATAATTTGTTCAGTCCGCATTAAGGCCTCATCAGTGCAACATCTCCGAGCACACATAAAAAAACAACCACAGAGATAAAACTAAGATGAGGACTCTACAGCAAGAAACAACTGGAATGATGGAGCAAAAGAAAAGCAACAGTTAGAGTGTATAGTGCGCGAGAAAAATATATTAAATAAAGTAAAATGAAAAGTTTCGGTGGTGCTGTACAAGGAAAAGAATCTAACATCGGGTTCTGTTGTAGATGGGTGTTTCCAACCCTCGAGATGACCATGCTTAGCGGAACCTCGTCGTTGTCCATGCTTAGCGGAAACGAGGCTATTAGGCCGAGCTTCCGCTAGGCACAGTCATCCCGAGGGTTGGAAACTCCCATCTACAATAGAACCTCAGATCAGATCCAACATCTACTATTGTATACACTATGCATGGTTTAAATCAACATGTTGTTTACTGAAGAAACTTCTATAATCAAGTAAATATGTATCATCTAATCTTTACATACTATCGCGACCTTATTTCACCTTTGACACCAATGCCTTCGGATTACTATTAAAAACAATCGAGCGAAATAAATACCGCCTGTGGAATTAAAATAAACAATAGATATTAAAATGATATGCTGAATGATTTCCTATCAAATATTCTAGATTTTCTTAAATCAATATGGCTCATATAAAGCATTGGCATTTTTGTTCAATGTAAGCGCAAATTTAAACTCCTCCCGACACAAGAAAATAAAAAAGCGTGAAACATTGAAACATCATAGCACTAAGAGCATGCATATACAAATATATTGTAAATTTTACCGTCAGACAAAACAAAAATGAAAATTTTAGGATGAACATTTGTGATATTTTTCTTATTTCTGCTCAAAATAAAGTTTGTGTGTATACGCTAAAACCGCCTAGATGAGGCTGTTCTAACGTGTAACCACAATCTATATTTTATAGAAAAAAAAAGGTTTACAACTTTACTATAAAAAGTGGGGTTAAAGAGGGTCAGAATTAGGTAAGCGTGTTTTTGTGATGAGGTCTTTTGTCTCTGTGCTGGTAAAGTAGTCCAGAACGGAGAAAGAATCAGACTCTTTGGTTTATTCATTACGAACACACGCCTATACAAATACATGATAACCTTTATCGCCGAAAAAAAATGAAAATTTGAAGATGAAAAATTGTGATATGTTTCTTATTTCTGCTCAAAATATGGATTGTGGTTACTCGTTAGAACCGCCTCATCGAGGCGGTGGATATTCGCAAGTTAGAACCGCCTCATCGAGGCGGTTCTAACGAATACCCAGAATCTTTATTTTAGAGCAGAAATCAGAAAAAAGGTTTACCCCTGTAAACCCCAGTTTTACTATATAAAAGCGGGCTTCAAGGGTATCAAAATTATATAGGTGTGTTTACGTGATGATCCTTTAGATTTCTGTATTTTATGCACACAGTGTAGACCCTGATAAGATGCTGCATATTATTTTTTTCGTACACGTATCAGTTCTTTATTAAAACTGTATGCTCTGCGTGGAAGTTCGCCCCCGCCCATCGGGGGTTAGAGAAATAGATTGGGCTGCAACGTGTTTCCACGCAGAGCTGAATCTGACCACACACAAGTACTGGTAAACCGCTTAGAAGGACTAAGCTTGCCCAGGCAAAGCGGTATGAGTCAGATCGTCCAATGCATAAAGCCTTCTGGTTTCATTGGGCGGCAGGGCTTGAGATGTCATTTCACTTCAATGTCGGGTAAAAGTCCCACAAATTTGGAAGCAACGTCTCCAAAATGGCCTCAATATTTTTGGAACGGGACGTTAAACCCCAGTTCAAACAAAATCTGCGTGGAAGCACCATGCAACCAAATATATTTCTACTAGCTTAACGAGAGTGTTAGTGGTCTAAATGATAACTGCTCTAGCAAGTACAATATCTAATACTCTGGTATTTTTTTCAGGAACCTGTGTGTAGCTCA
Source organism: Lucinisca nassula (assembly GCA_963580285.1). Taxonomy (NCBI): domain Eukaryota; kingdom Metazoa; phylum Mollusca; class Bivalvia; order Lucinida; family Lucinidae; genus Lucinisca; species Lucinisca nassula. The sequence goes on from OY757016.1 coordinate 100,391,691, forward strand.
CATTTTCCAGCACCAAATATCGGCTTATTCGTCAAATTTCTCACATGAGGTTTTGTGGCTCGCCAATACGATGTTACCTTTTCCCATGAGCCGGCCCATTTTAATTTTCGTGACGCTTTCAGCATTAGCCTTGTTGCTTTGCTTCTTGGTTTCAATGGCGGAATACTTTTTGGGTCAAGTGTTAATCAATCGACCAAAGATATGAAGCACAGCAGCGATTCGTGATTACTATCACTAGTTTGCAGGAAATCCAGAAAATGGTTATTTATATATAAAAAAATCCGCGTTATAGTTATCGCTATGAGTCCAAGAGTGATGTTTAAGAGGTTTATCTAAAGAATCCTGTCTAGAATAATGGGTCGGGCTTTGCACACAGTGTAGACCCAGATCAGACGCCAGAGAGCACGGCGTCTGCTCAAATCTACACTGTCTGCATACAGTACAATAATTTATTAAGGGTTAAGTCCCACTCATCAATTAATTTTGACCCCCTTGAAGTGTCGCTTTTAAATTGTAAAACTAGGGTTTAGTGGGTTAAACTTATTTTTCTTATTTCTGCTCTAAAATATAGACTGTGGGAGCTCATTAGAACCGCCTCGATGAGGCGGTTCTAACGTGTACCCACAGACTATATTTTGAGTAGAAATAAGAAAAATATCAAAAATTTTCACCGGAAAATTTTAGTTTTTTTTTCGGCGGTAAAATCTACAATGTATTTGTATAGGCGTGCGTTCGTAATGTAGGACAATTATCTTAACAATTTTGGGGAGGGATGTTTTGACCTTGAAAATAAGATCAAGGTGATCAAAATCTAGAAGAAGAAGACGAAAAATAATAAGAAGGCATTGTAAAATGTTATTATTTTGGATTGGATGAATGCATATCTTGTATATTTGCAATTTAGTTAGTATGGCTTTTCTAAGTTGTGTGTCTCTGTCTGTATCGATGATAAGACCTAACTATGGATTTGAAATTAAGCATTTTAATCTCATTGACTGCCAAAAGTGTCATTTATACTAATATCTTAATGTCTGAGTTTACATTTAGATTCATTAAAACTGATATCAGGAGATAAATAATCCTATCGACCACTAAAGATTTTTACATTGTATCTTAACTACCTATGATGCCTACTGGTACGTCAGAAAAGGGAAGTTACCAACTCAGCGCAAGATGTCACAATGGTTGACGTGTCGCTAAACCTCAAAACAATAAAATCTTTCCCTTGAGTGTCTTGGAACGGGCGGTCTACGGTAAAAGCATCGAACCCTGATCAATGCATTCACTTCTATTTTGAAGAGGATTTCTAAATATTCCATTTTTCTTTTTGAAAAGATTTGAACAAAACCATCGAAGTCCCTTGGCTCAGAAGCTTACAATGCTTTTAAAAGCTGGACCCAGAACTGTTTGTTTCATTTGAGGCTTTATATCACCGTCAGCACTGTAAAGGTCATTTTGAAGAAGTCGATTCTAATTTTGAGGTCGTTTTTTGTTTGCTCGACATTGAGATGATATCTCATGCCAATGAAACCGTATGGTTTATATGCCTGGACAGTCTGCTTTACAAAATATTTCCATACTGATACGCCTTCCAGAGAGTGAAAATGGAGGCTCTTGACACATTTGGATAACACACCCTTGTTATATAGAGCACCGTTTTCACCGTATGCATTCCGACAGATACACCGGATGAGAACATAGGGTTCTACTTTGTTTGCCACTCATCCAGCCATTTTATACACTACATCAGGTAGCAAATTGTACCTGTTCGAATTTTAGAACAAGTATTGGAAGGAGCTGAATTATCTTAATTTTCAGGGTAAATACGAGCTACGTATTTGAGTAAGAATGCAAGCATAAAGGCAATGCCACGCCCCCCCCCCCCCCCCCCCACACACACACGTATAAATTCCTCTTTTAACTTCATTAAGTAGGGTTTACTTCTGTTTTAAAAGTTTTTTTTTGCTTCTAACATAACCACATGCTGTCTTCTTTCAAGTCCACATGCTTCTTCCCAGTAGGCACTCAACATTTTATCAACGTTGATACAACTGTTGTTTCGACGTTGATTCAACGATGAGTCAAGGTTGTGTGCCTGCAGGGTTACCGTCAAGCCCACATGCTGCTTACATGTAATTCAAAACGATCGATTCCTGTACCACTTCTTTAATCTGTATTGATAAAGTACTTATGTAAAGCTAACTTTGTTCAATAAAACTCTCAGCAGGATTGCGTTATAATCATATAAAACTTAAGTGTTTCTCTTGTAATCTTGAGGAGTACATAAGGAAATATGAAACAATTCCCCCATAAAAAATATTTTCTTTAAAAAGATGTTGCGACAATACGTAGCGTTTCACAAACCAACCAACACCATATTTGTACATTTTCAGCAAAGTTTACGAATCAGCATGAAAGTATCTATTTTCTGAAATACTGGTAAGGAACAATCTTGTTTGGATTTTTTTACTGTAACAGATCTCTAATATTTCGGTCCTTTCACCCCTGAGTATGTCGTGTTGATTCGGCCATCACATAGCAGCTGGTAAAAGTACATACAGTAAAATCCCGAAAATCGAATGTTACAGATGCGAATGCTCAAGAAACAAGGCATCGCATGCGATACAAATCCCCTCGCACAAGACAATTTCGTGTGTGAAAAACACTGAAATGGCAAAAGTCTAACTTGCTTGAGATATTATCATATGCAACATTTGTGTAAAGTTTGTTTAAAAATCAATCAATAAATGTAGGTTCTAGAGTGATGACAATATTTCTCTAAAAATAGTCATAGGGACCTTGACTTGAGGCCATGGCCGCGAAAGTAGATCTTGCTCAAGTTATTATCATAACATCTTTTGTGTGAAGTTATATTAAAATCATAAATGTATGCGGTAGAGTGATGACAAAGTTTTTCTAAAAATAGCCACAGTGACCTTGACCTTGAGGTCATGACCTTGAAAGTCAAAGCAAATCTAGATATTATCATAAGAAACATTTGTGTGAAGTTCTATTAACATCCATCAATAAATGTAGGCACTAGAGCGATGGCAAAGTTTTTCTAAAAAAAGCCACAGTGACCTTGACCTTGAAAGTCAAACTCGCTCGAGGTATTGTCATAAGGAACATTTGTGTGAAGTTATATTGAAATCAGTGAAGAAATGTAGTCGCTAGAGCGATGACAAAGTTTTTCTAAAATTAGTCACAATGACCTTGACCTTGAAAGTCGAAATCGCTCGAGATATTGTCATAAGGAACATTTGTGTGAAGTTATATTGAAATCGGTGAAGAAATGTAGGCGCTGGAGCGATGACAAACTTTTCTAAAAATAGCCATTGTGACCTTGACCTTGAAAGTCGAAATGGCTTGAGATATTGTCATAGGGAACATTTGTGTGAAGTTATATTGAAATCGGTGAAGAAATGTAAGCGCTAGAGCGATGACAAAGTTTTTTCTAAAAATAGCCACAATGACCTTGACCTTGAAAGTGGACATAACTAGAGATATTGTCATAAGGAACATTTGTGTGAAGTTATATTGAAATCGGGGAAGAAATGTAGGCGCTAGAGCGATGACAAAATTTTTCTAAAAATAGCTACAGTGACCTTGACCTTGAGGTCATGACCCTGAAAGTCGAACTAGCTCGAGATATTGTCATAAGAAACATTTGTGTGAAGTTATATTGAAATCAGTGAATAAATGTAGGCGCTAGAGCGATGACAAAGTTTTTTCTAAAAATAGACACAGTGACCTTGACCTTGAGGTCATGACCTTGAAAGTCGAACTCACTGGAGATTTTTTTATTAGGAACATTTGTGTGAAGTTATATTAAAATCCGTCAAGAAATGTAGACGCTAGAGCGATGACAAACGTACGTACGTACGTACTTACAAATGCTATTTGTTATTTTGAAATCAGTGAAGAAATGTAGGCGCTAGAGCGATGACAAAATTTTTCTAAAAATAGCCAGTGACCTTGACCTTGAGGTCATGACCTTGAAAGTTGACCTCGCTCGAGATTTTTTATAAGGAACATTTGTGTGAAGTTATATTGAAATTGGTGAAGAAATGTAGGCGCTAGAGGGATGACAATGTTTTTCTAAAAATAGCCACAGTGACCTTGACCTTGAGGTCATGACCTTGAAAGTTGAACTCGCTCGAGATTTTTTTATAAGAAACATTTGTGTGAAGTTATATTGAAATTGGTGAAGAAATGTAGGCGCTAGAGGGATGACAAAGTTTTTCTAAAAATAGCCACAGTGACCTTGACCTTGAGGTCATGACCTTGAAAGTCGACCTCGATTGAGATTTTTTTTACATGGAACATTTGTGTGAAGTTATATTGAAATTGGTGAAGAAATGTAGGCGCTAGAGCGATGACAAAGTTTTTCTAAAAATAGCCACAGTGACCTTGGCCTTGAGGTCATGACCTTGAAAGTAGACCTCGCTTGAGATTTTTTTTATAAGGAACATTTGTGTGAAGTTATATTGAAATTGGTGAAGAAATGTAGGCGCTAGATCGATGACAAAGTTTTTCTAAAAATAGCCACAGTGACCTTGACCTTGAGGTCATGACCTTGAAAGTCAAACTCGCTCGAGATTTTTTTATAAGGAACATTTGTGTGAAGTTATATTGAAATTGGTGAAGAAATGTTGGCGCTAGAGCGATGACAAAGTTTTTCTAAAAATAGCCACAGTGACCTTGACCATGAGGTCATGACCTTGAAAGTCGAACTTGCTCGAGATTTTTTATAAGGAACATTTGTGTGAAGTTATATTGAAATTGGTGAAGAAATGTAGGCGCTAGAGCGATGACAAAGTTTTTCTAAAAATAGCCACAGTGACCTTGACCTTGAGGTCATGACCTTGAAAGTCGACCTCGATTGAGATTTTTTTTACATGGAACATTTGTGTGAAGTTATATTGAAATTGGTGAAGAAATGTAGGCGCTAGAGCGATGACAAAGTTTTTCTAAAAATAGCCACAGTGACCTTGACCATGAGGTCATGACCTTGGGGGTCGAACTTGCTCGAGATTTTTTATAAGGAACATTTGTGTGAACTTATATTGAAATTGGTGAAGAAATGTAGGCGCTAGAGCGATGACAAAGTTTTTCTAAAATAGCCACAGTGACCTTGACCTTGAGGTCATGACATTGAAAGTCGAACTCGCTCGAGATTTTTTTATAAGGAACATTTGTGTGAAGTAATATTAAAATCCGTCAAGAAATGTAGACGCTAGAGCGATGACAAACGTACGTACGTACGTACTTACAAATGCTATATCCCCCCTCCCAACTATGTTGTGCGAGGGGATAATAACCACATTTACTCATATACCAGAGCCAAGAGTCTATTGTGGGTATGGGAAATTGTGAAATAAAAAAGCATATGTTTTCATTTTTCAGTCCATATGGAATACCAGAAACCGTCAACACCGTTCAGTACCAGGTAAAATAGACACGCATAGAAATAAACGGCAACCTTTCACTGTACACCTGGGCATGTATAAACTAACACCCCATTAGGTCAATAGACCCTTTGTCGATAAATCTAACAGAGCCAATAACAAGTAACTGTGATTTATTATAGATCTACAACAAATCACTGGGCTGAAGAGCGTGACGAGTGGGGTCATTAAAAGCCGCCGTTTTATGACGTTACTTGTAGTTTCCTTGAACTTAGACGGTGAAACGTTATTTTCTGGCATGGTACATTAATGTGTGTTGTACAGTCAATAATGTTGACCGGATTTCTTCTAAAAATGGCAACCAAATTAGTGTCGTTTTTAGTGTGTTTGAATCGAAATAGATTAGCTCTTTGTTTGATTGAGGTTTAAAGTGCCCCTCAACACTATATAGGTTATTTTGGAGAAGTTACTTCCCATGTTATGGAAAGTTTGCGCTACATTGATATGATATGACATCTCAAGCCTTGTCGCTCAATGAAACCGATAGGGTTTACCACTTTGCCTGGGCGGTTTACCAGCAATCGTGCGCGGTCGGTTTCAGCTCTTCGTGCAAACACCATGCAGCCCAATCTTTTTCTCCTAGCACCGATTGGCGTGGACAGAGGCGGGTGGGGTTGCAAATAGTTCAGCTCTAGTGTGTGATTCATTGAGTAATAAATCAAAATTTGTCGGTCAGATGTAAGTAGGCAAATCTCTCGCGCGAGTGATTTTTCTACTTACAACTGACCTCCAATCTGTGATTTATTACTTAACAGTTCACTGCTAGACCCGATCCATTTCCATAATAGACATTACGAAAACATGCCTATACAAATACATTGTAACCTTTATGGCCGAAAAAATAAAAATTTTAAGATAAAAATTGAGATTTTTTCTTATTTCTGCTCAAAATATAGATTGTGGATACTCGTTAGAACCGCCTCGATGAGGCGGTTCTAACGAGTACCCACAAGCTATATTTTAGAGCAGAAATAAGAAAAATAAGGTTTACCCCTGCAAACCCCAGTTTTGCTATATAAAAGTGGGGTTCGAGGGGGTCAAAATTATATAGGCGTGTTTTCGTGATGTTCTAACACCCATCGTCAATGCAGACCGAGGAATCGAAACTCGGGGGTTAATGGATGAAGTAGAAAACGAGCTTCATCACAATGTAGATGATATTTTCAAAGAAAGTATAGAAATAGATGCCCAGGGAAAGCAACAATCAAAGATTACAGCCGACCAATGGCAAAAGGAGGACGTGTAAATAGAGAATACCAGGTGAGTGTCTTTTGATATCATGTTCATCAGGCAAGGCTTTGAGAACGCTTGTAGAATCGCGAGGCTTGCCGAGCGATTCTACAAGCTTTCTCGAAGCCGGTCCTGATAAACTTGATATCAAATGACAGGAATCTGGTATTCTATTTATCAGTTTACCCTCTTTTACGCTCTTAAATTAACAATTAACAATTATTTATCGATGGTCCTCAGTGCGTACGAACATTCCACGGGTCGATATATTTTGTATCAGCTGATCATATTTTTTCCAATTACAGTTTTTTTTTCAAGTAATTTTCCATTTTGCCCAGTACTAATAACATTTTTGCCATTTTTTTCTAGTAGCCCAGTTCATTCATAAAAGTACAATATCACATTGACCTGATAAAGCTCACTTGTCCTGAGATAGCATATCTTTATCAGGTCAGTGTGCTGCAATGCAATTACTATAGAGGGTAACTGATAACTAACAATGATGAAACAGCATAGCAACAAGCTCCCTCTGGAGGTGGTTACGGTGCAGCAGGCACACGTCATGTAAACACTCCTATATAATTTTGACCTCCTTGAACCCCACTTTTATATAGTAAAACTGGGGTTTACAGGGGTATACATAATTTTTCTTGTTTCTGCTGTAAAATAGAGATTGTGGGTACTCGTTAGAACCGCCTCGATGAGGCGGTTCTAACGTGTACTCACAATCTATATTTTGAGCAGAAATAAGAAAAACATCAAAATGCTTCATCTTAAAATGTTCGTTTTTGGTGAAAAATTACAATGTATTTGTATAGAAATTAAATAAAATAAATAAATAAATAAATTAATAAATAAATAAATAAATAAATAAAACACACCCATAAGCATATACAACAAGAAAAGCCCAGTCGGGAAATTCGACAAAGCTACATTAAAAATAATCAACATTAGTACCACCGCCTTAGGATGGTCAGTAACGAGAACTGCTGGGCGGTGTTTAAATCGTTTCTATTGGACCAACCTTCACTTTAGATTCGATTTGCCAGAGTGTCTAGTCATGTAACTGACATCAACACTCGTAATAAACTCTTAACTGCTAAACTTCTTAATAAGGGTATTATAAACTACGCAAAGCCTTTTCTAAATTTTACAGATGTCATATCGATGGAATTTCAAAATTCAATGTTAGACTTAAATCTCTTCCTCATCAAGGTCTATCGGAGCCCTAATTTTATGGTGACTTAGTATATAAATTCAGAAAAATATACTTGCTATGATTGCAGCATCCAACTTCGTAAAATCATTCTTCGATATGAAAAGATTGGGTACAACATAAATGTTATACGACAGACTGCATGCATGGTAGATTATTCCAACAACGGTTGACAACTTTGCACGCCGGTGGGGCAGGCCTCTCAGACAAAGCAACGGTCCATTCAATTTGAAATCAGAAAAACCGTAGAATCGAGGAGACTAGTCTGTTGTTGTTCTTTTTTCCCTTAAATAACTATATCATATTGATAGGTTATTTTACTATTGAAACTTGCAAATTCAATATATTATAGGTAAAATAAAGGTAAAAGGTATTAATATAGGTCTCTGTCGATTTATTCGATCCCTTTATTGAGTTAGTTTGTTTGTTTGCATTGGGGTTTAACGGCGCAGTCAACACTATTTAGGTCATTTTGAGCCGGCCAGTTTGATTATCCACACTTTACCTGGGCAGGCTTATACGTAAGCGTTTACCCAGTACAGTGCACATTCTTTTGCCAGAAACTGACAACTGTCCTTCTTGAATCAGCGGAAGGGAGAGAATGACAATAGAAAAGATTTCATGATCAATCTCAACGAAAGAATGTTGCCGACCCCGGCAGGTATCGTTTTATTAGGTAAGTAGAATGGCTGATTGTATTTAAGACGAACATGTTCTGACGGCTTTAGTTCTTTTTGACGGGAACCACCAAAACAGTACATGGCCCGAACAAAGGCCGCTTTCTGCGAAGTCCGTGCGGGATCTACCATGTTTGCAAAATTTCAGCAATTTTTTTATAAAAAGATTTCTATAAATAACTTACATCCATAAAACTGGTAAACAGGCTCGTTTGGTAGTTATTTGAAATACTTTTTATTTTTCCAAGAAAACAGAGACTTCGTGATGTCCCTTTCCGTGAAAACCAATCTGAAATCATTGAAACCTTTAGCTCGACTTCTAGAAATTTCGATGCTTTATTAAATATTGACAATACCTATTTCGATTACTGACAATACCTATTACCTACATCAGTTAAATAAAGCTAATTCTTCAGATACCGAGGCCCCGTTTCTGGATTTACATCTATCTATATTAGGTGTGTTTGCTTCATAAACGCGAAGATTTGGTTTTGAGATTGTAAATTTTCCTTTCTTAAATGGTGATGTCCTCGTAAGGCATCCTTTGGCGTTAATATTTTATTCGATTTACCAGAGCGTCTAGTCATGCAACTGACTTCAACACTCGTAATACATTGTTAAGTGCTAAGCATCTGAATCAGGGTAATCGGTATCACAATCTTCGCTAAGCATTTTCTTAATTTTATAAACGCCATTCCGATTTAATTTCAAAATTTAATGTTGGACAAAATCGCTTCTGCAACAAGGTCTATCGGAGCCCAAATTTTATGGTGACTACCGGTAAGTATATAAATTCAGAAAAATAGGTATGTTGTGTGAACGCATTAGAATCGCCTTACTGAGGCAAGGAGGCGATTCTAATGAGCACACACAACAGAAAGGTATGTTGTGTATACTCGTTAGAATCGCCTCAAAGGCGATTCTAATGAGTATACACAACAAACCTGTCAAAAATATAACCAGGAAAGCAACCATAAAATATCTAACATATGGCTATCTGGAGCTATTTGAAGAATTCTCTAGTGACACAATAGCAAGTTCTAATTGGTCAACTTTGAAGGTAAATGAGCCAACAGTGTTCGAGTTATTAGAGTTTCACTGCAGTTACTTACCTGCCGACTTGTACCCCGCAGGGATGGAAGCTTGGTGTAGGATCCTCCTACATTTGAAGCTGTTCGGAAAACACAGTTATCTGAAAAAAGACAAGCCGAAAGAAATAGTTACTCCGGAAAAGTCACGAAGAAAGATCACGGCCATGAATGAATGATCTTGTTTTATAATAATACACAATAAGAACATTGGGTCTAACCCCTGAGATCACGGCCATCTAAAGCCGCCGACAAAAAGAGATGAGAAATTTAGCCCCACCAATTTCTGACTTTCAATCAATCAGATTTCTTGCCATACTTGTAATTCAAATTCACGAACTGGATGTCAAGCAGTGTATATACTAATCAGACGGATTCAGAAACCATCTTATCTGTATATTCACTGTTTGCAAAAGGTACAGTCAACTCTTTTTATACCGACATTCGATATAACGACTAACGTGCTATAACGACAATTTCAATAGAACGAAACCTCATCTAAAGATGGGATGACATTACGAAAACACGCCTATACAAATACATTGCAAACTTTACCGCCAAAAAAAGAAAATTTTAAGATGAAAAATTGTGATATTTTTTCTTATTTCTGCTCCACAATATAGTTTGTTGGTACTCGTTAGAACCGCCTCATTTAGGCGGTTCTAACGAGTATCCACAATCTATATTGTAGAGCAGAAATAAGAAAAATAAGATATACCCCTATAAAGCCCAGTTTTACTATATAAAAGTGGGGTTCAAGGGAGCCAAAATTATACAGACGTGTTTTCGTGATATTAATAAGTGAGATATACAAGAATATTATAATTATTGAATACTCCAAAAAAACATGATATTGTGAATATTTGTTAGAATTCTAACAAATGTCCACAATATTAGTTTCTTGGAGTAATTAAGGGGAAAACCCTTAATTATAGTTTTTCAAAACGCAGTGAGACGTGACTGCCCTTTCAAAGGTGCATTATTGAGCTACCGGGTCTCAATTTTTTTTCTGGTTTTTATCTTCAATGCATACTCCTTTGTCATGTGTACAAAGCTGGAGCCAAATACAGCTTCAGAACCTTGTGAAAATGGTCGTATTCATTCGTGTTTACCCTTAGCTCTGAACATGTATTCGGAATTTCTCTTCTAAAAATAAATCTGTCACTTTACAAATACATGGCGACAGTATCGTCTCTGAGTGCCGTTACTTATGGCATGGCATTCAGCGTCATATCTTTTATGATTCAGGCATGGCCTAAGCAAACAAGGCCAAAAATGAACGTCGCATAACGTCATATATGGGGATTCTATTTTTGTCACGAACTAAAAATAGATCTAACTAGTGCGCGAAACCTAGTTAGGGAATCCCTCTCAAACTCGTTTACCTGTCATCATAATTGTTCGCATTTTTGCATAAAATGAATTCATTTGTATTGTTTTAAAGAAAAATACCGGCTATATGTATTTTATTTTTGGAAGCATTTTTTCCAGATAGCTCAATAATGCACCTTTAATATAGAACTCGACCATCTTTTAGGTAAGTCATACTAACACCGTATTAGTAAAAGTCCGAGACAAAATGTATCTGAAACTTGCCTTCCCTAAAAATTGGAATAGACTCATCACGCTTGAATTTCTCATTTGGATTCATTATGGCGGCAAATTCACTATAACGGCAAATTGTTAGGGAGCAAATACTGTCGTTATAGCGAGGGTCCTCTGCAGTTCATATTTTTGGTTCAGCAAGAAAAGGGTCCATATGCATCAGATCAGAGTCATGTTCTTTTTTTTCGGGCGCTTAGTAAAGGAAACGCAGGTATTGTAGAAGTGTGCTTCAATAACAAACTGGATGGACGAATCAGTCAAAATTCAAGCTCTGTACCATTTGTCCAGCCAACGCTCAGAGACAATCGACCAACCTATGCCTTGGAGCAAAAATGAGAAAAAAATAATGTTCACCCCCATTAACCCCAGTTTTCGCTATATAAATGGGGTTTAGTGGGGTTTAGAGGGGTGCTTATTACACGGACTTGTTAGATAATATGGTGTGGCTGCCATTACTGGGTCAGTTGCGGGGAAAGAATGAATGGGCGGTCCTAATGAAAACAAAGCATTCTTGTTTGTAGCATAATAAACAAAAATACCAAAATTGATCAGACAAAAATGTCGTTCTAAGCCAATGAGAGACAATATTATCTCACATGGTGTGGTATTCCGGTGTAAAATTAGTCAAACCACCAGAATAAGTCAACTTAATGAACTGTTTGAATGGCATTGAAGCTATTATGTAATATTCTTATTTCCCGACATTTTTTGTGGATTTAAAGATAAAGTAGTAATGTGTTTTGTTTAAACAGACTTAAGGACAAACAGTCAGGAAAAGGTTGTCTATACTGGTTTCAACCCTTTCAACCCCGAGCTTCAGAAATGAACCATTCCATCTTTGAATTTGAGAACATCCATCCTTACAAATATGAGGTTTTAGAGGAAATCTTAAACCGGGTGGCAAACTGTGTCGACCGAGATGAGACGGCTCCGTCTTATCTGGGTCTACAATGTTTGCAGCGGTATCTATACGAGTCTACTGCAGGGTCGAAAGCATTAATGATATTGCGGTTTTAAATAGTAAACCGAAAGCCTTATAAACTATATAAACTCGCCGTTTTTTGCAAGCAGTGTTAACCATTGAACCTATTATTAAAATTAATTACAAAATACGAAACGAGTATAGAATATTTTATTGAAATTCGATAATCTATCTTTTATATTCTTGGTGGCACTAAATTATCTAATGTCAAGACAAGCTGTGCCAGAGAAAACGCATATCATCATGTTAATATTAACAAAGTACACCCAATGGGCCTCCGTGACCTCTCAGTGCTGTGAGTGCGAGCATGTGAGATGCCAAGTTCTGCAACGGAAGGTCGGGTGTTTTTTCTCCGGGTACTACAGTTTTCGTCCACCTCTGATTAGATCGGTGGATATAAAAGAAATCTGGAAAGGACCGTAAAACCAAAAACACCTAAAAATCATGCAAACAATATATATATAACCTTGTTTAACCCCACTTTATATGGAGAAAAGTAGATTTGCATAGGCAATGTTGGTTGGTATACTTGATTTTCTCTGTCACTGGGTTGGGCTCACTGGAATCTAACTGTTGGTTTTCTTTTGCTCCAGCATTTCAGTTATTCCTCATGTTTGTTTCATCTTTGTAGTCGTTCGATTTCTATGTTCTCGGTGATGAACCACTGCTGAGCTAGAATGCCTCCATGCGGACTCAACAAATTATTTGTCTAAACCACGGCAGAACCAAGGGGGAGGATTATGGCCATTTAAAATCGATTTAAGCACCCCCACCCACCCAGTAAAATACTTTTTACTGACGGCTCCAAAGCTGTTCTTCTGTCGCAGTTTATTTTTGTCCTAGCTTGCCTTAGCATTTATGTTGTCGCTAAAACGAAATTTCGGACCGTAAAACCTCCGATTTGCCTTCCCAAATGACAATTCCCCTACATTAATCCGCAAATGACAATTCCCCTACATTACTCCGCAAATGACAATTCCCCTTCATTACTCAGCAAATGACAATTCCTACATTACTCGGCAAATGAAAATTCCCCTACATTACTCGGCAAATGACAATTCCCCTACATTACTCGGCAAATGACACTTCCCCTACATTACTCCGCAAATGACAATTCCCCTACAATACTCCGCAAATGACAATTCCCCTACATTACTCCGCAAATGACAGCCCCTACATTAATCCGCAAATGACAATTCCCTTACATTACTCCGCAAATGACAATTCCCCTACATTACTCCGCAAATGACAATTCCCCTACATTACTCCGCAAATGACAATTCCCCTACATTACTCCGCAAATGACAATTCCCCTACATTACTCCGCAAATGTCAATTCCCCTACATTACATGTACGATCACATACCCGTGCGACAAAGTGCATTTTTCCACATCTCCAAAAATGGATACTTTTCTAATGAATAACCGCGATATTTTTCTTATTTATGCTGCAAACATAGGTCGTGGGTGCTCGTTAGAACCGCCTCGTTGAGGCGGTTCTAACGAGTATCCACAGCCTATATCATGGAGCGGAAATAAGAAAAATAATGTAAACCCCGTAAACCCCAGTTTCTCTACATAAAGTGGGATTTAGTGGGGTGTACATTTCACGGACTTGTTCACGTGATGTATTTCAAACAAAAGCAGTGTCTACAACAGTACTGACTGCGAGATGCTCTGCAAAAGTAAACGAAATGAGAGAAACCCAGCCGCTGTAGGTCAGCAATAAGGACTTACTATACTATACGCATGTGATTTAAATCTCATTAAATAGCATAGTAACTGTATTTTTTGTTTGTTTGATTTGGTGTTTAACGTCCCCGTCAACACTGTAATGGTCATTTTGGAGACGTTGCTTCCAATTTTGTGGGACTTTTACCCGACATTGAGATGAAATGACATCTCAAGCCCAATGAAACCAAAAGGGTTTACAAGCATGGACGGTCCGACTCGCACCGCTTTGCCTGGGCAGGCTTAGATCCTGTAAGCATTTTACCAGTACTCGTGTGTGGTCGGATTTCAGCTCTGCGGGGAAGCATCATGCAGCCCTTCTATTTCTTCAAGCCCCGATGGGCGGGGGCCGATACATATGTGATTAAAATCTCATTTAATAGCATATTTACTGTAAGAGATTGAAATAACCATATAATAATTGTTGTAAGATATGAAAGCACTATATTCATTTTTTCTTCTTCTTCTTTTGTAAAGTTGTAATTTATAACGATCTTTAACGGGTATTTTGTTAAAGTTTGGTATTAAATTATATTTTAAGTATTATCTTTTAAACAGGTCTAACAAACAGCTTTTGAAGAAGAGCACTTTAGATTTAAACATATCAAAACAGGGAATAATTTATTAATTTTGAATATTGATCTCTCTCCCTCGGTCAAAGGGTTTCGAATTCCTAAAAGTAAATCTGATTCCGTTCCGAAAGCCCCGATTCCAAAAACCTATACTAGGCGCCATTATAAACGCATCACACATAACTAATATATTCTGTTACATATAATGAAAGCATTATAATTTTTACTGAAAAAACAAAACAAAACATTATCCATCTCTATTTCCTAAATAATGGCTACAAATAATTCCAAACACCCGACTTGGATTGCGCAGACCTGTTCTACCGAGAAATCTACAAGACTGCATTGGTCGAGGTGAGGCGCAGGGCACCGGAACATCAGGTAAACACGCCTATTTAATTTTGGCCCCCTCAACCACCACTTTTGTTCGTTGGAACCGCCTCGCCGAGGCGCCTCGCCGAGGCGGTTCTAACGTGTATCCACAACCAATATGTGATCAAAAGTAAGAAAAATAGCAGATATTTTATCTGAAAATTTTCATTCTTTTGGTGGTAAAATTTTCAATATACAGTGGAACTTCGATGGCTCGAACACCTTTGGGCCCTCGAAAATCTGTTCGAGACAGGGGTAGTTCGAGCCACCGAGGGTTACTGTCAGGAGTCATAGCGAGATACTTTTGGACATCTCTTCGGTGTTCTATAATGAAAATGTATGCTGTGTGTACTCATTAGAATCGCCTCATCGAGGCGATTCTAATGTGTACACACAGCATACATTTGAAAGATAAAAGACTAAAATCCACTAAATTATCCCCCACTTTTTCTTATGTAGAGGATTTCCCTAGGGGCTCAAGAATGAGTTCGACTCAGCCATGGTAAACGAGCCATCGGTGTTCGAGCCATCGACGTTCTACTGTATTTTGATAGGCGTGTTTTCGTAATGATGCCAATCCCGCAACTTTTGCAGGCCTATGCCACGTAGTGTGCAAGTGTGTATCCAAGCCGGTGGAAGGCACACGCGTTACTGACATTAGTGACGTTAGACATGCACAGGGCTTGCCATTTGTGCTTTTAAAAACTCACATTGTTCATGTTTGACACGATGTCTTAAAATTGTCTTTTTCAACAGATCTTAGGAAAATGATTTGTTGACACTGACTTTTTTCTGCGCAATTTTGACATTCACATGGTGCAGCCGCTGATTTTATTTATTTATTTATTTATTTATTTATTTATGTGATTAAAATGTCAACATCCCAAATTTATTGAATGTCACCTTTGTTTGTAATCAAAAAGATACTCTACATGAAACATGTACATGTATATCTAAAATTAGATGACGCGTTTTCAGTGGCGTTTAGTATAGTTTAAAAGACCAAGCTATGAAAGCACATGAAAACCCCACTTTATATATAAAAATTGCTGCTTATTTCTACCTAAAACCATAGATTGTGGGTACTCATCGACCCGCTTCAATGAGGTGGTTCTTAAGAGTACCCACGAGTAATATTGGGAGGATCCATTACAAAAACACGCCTGTACAAATGCATTGTAAACTTCACCGCCGAAAAAAAACGAACATTTAATGATGAAAAAGTGTGATATTTTTCTTATTTCTGCTCAGAATACAGATTGTGGGTACTCGTTAGAGCCGCCTCATCGAGTAACCACAATCTATATTTTAGAGCAGAAGTAAGAAAAAATAAGATGTAAACGCACAGTTTTACTATATAAAATTGGGGTTCAAAGTGGTCAAAATTATTTAGGCGTGTTTTCGGGATGAATGAGAAGATTTTCATCTGAAAAAAAAATCTCATACTGACGTGAAATATTGCAGTATATTACATGCATTACAGAGAAATACCATGATTTCTACCAGACATAAACTTGGTATTTTCCTTTTTGCTAAGAAAAAAAATATTTCCTCTTAGCCGGGGAAATAAATCCCTTCAGCTGGAACTACTTTATGTACAAGATACGAGATAACCGCTTTGCAGTGAAATTGTTCTATTCAAACGCGGGAAAGTTTCAATCACGGCGACGTTATTCATGACGTCATTGTAATGGCGTCTAAGAAATATCAACAGACGTTCAGAATGCGTGACGTTTGAGTCGGATGCAACGCTGAAACAAAAGAAAACATGGATATGACCATTGATTAGGATGTAAGTTTTGCTTTATTTAATCTAACGTTTTACTTGTTTTATCACTGAAACACTTTGTTTCTTCTATTTTTGTTCAAAACTGTAGAAAGCGCTTTCAAAATGGCGCCCATCCAGTTGTTCTCCCACCCAGATTCTGTAACACTTTGCTGATTGAACCGTTTACATGAGCTGTAAACAGTCAACTGAACGGGCATTCAGATCCAAAATTCAAGGTCCAAACTCTCCTAAAAGTCTATGGAAGTGCATGTAATATACAGATTATACATTTCTCCTATTTGAAATATGGGATTTATAAACGTCGGGAGGTAAAACAATCCGTTTAAGAAACTCGTGCTTCGCACTCGTTTCTTTATCGGATTGTTTTACCTCCCTCCGTTTATGAATCCCATATTTCAACTAGGAGAATGAATAATCTATATATCTCACATGGGTGTGTCTTCCCTATGTATTTGTTATGTTGTCTCTGTTAGGCACAGTTGTTCAAAGCATGGTTGGCTTAACCGGCGCATCAGCGGCCAAAATGTTAACTGTTTTAGGAATACATAATAGGCATAACAATAGCTGGGTTTCCACTAACATGCTGGAAAAATAAGGTCGGTAAGTAGGCGAAACTTTTTGTTTTATTATTCTATTTTTCTCCCGAAAATAAAAAAAACAGTGTCGGGCCTGTATTTATTTGTGTGTGTGTGTGTGTGTGTTAGTGTGTGTGTGCGTGCGTGCGTGCGTGCGTGCGTGCGCGTGCGTGCGTGTGTGTGTGTGTTTTATATGTTTTTATTAATAAGATTGTCATGCTGAGACTTGCACTGTGTATCATAATTCATAAAGTCAGCTCTGTAATTTGGAAAGTACTAAATATTGCACGACCCGCAGAAAAAGCGACCGACTGAAGTCGGTTGATTTTCTAAGAGTGCCCTAAAATCACTGTGCCATTCTGTCAGTCTGTCTGTCTGTCCGTCCGTAACCCGTTTGTGAAAATTGGTGATAGTGACTTAACCGCTTTGAATATTTAAACAATTTTGGCATACTGATAGATATCAATGAGATCTAACCAATGAACTTGCGAAATATTACATTCCATTTAGTGTAGTCCGCCGAGGCGAAAAAAGTGAAAATTTCCGAACTGATTCTCCTCGGAAACCGTTGGGCCGATTGAAGTCAAATTTCATATGGAGCCTCTATTGGATGGGGGAAACCAAAATTTGCTCATGGGGTTCAGGTCACATGACCAAAATGGCCGCCAAGCAGATATGGTAAAAACCCTTCAAAAATAGTCTTCTCCAGAACTACTGGGCAGATTTCCACGAAACTTGATAAATAGCATCTGGGACGTAGGCCCATTATAAATTGCTAAAATGGTGACCCTGGGTTGACCTTGACCTTCTTTGTGCCTAAGTCAAACTTTGACACATATGCTTTTGTATTGGAAATGTGAGACTGCATTTTATCCTGCAAACGATTCAGAATACAGTACTAAAGTATAAGATATATTTTTGCTCCTTACGATAAGGCGCATTTATTGGGGGAAACGTTTTAGGTACAGGTCACATGACCAAAATGGCCGCCATACCCATATATGGTAAAATGCTTAATATCTCATTCTGTCTGTCCATCTGTCCTTTGTGAAAATTGGTGATAGCAACTTAACCGCTTGGATTATTTAAACGATTTTGGCATACTGATAGATATCATTGAGATCTAACCAATGCACTTGTCTAATACTACATTCCATTTAGTTTAGCCTCGCTGAGGCGAAAAATGTGAAACTTTTCGAACTGCTTCTCCTCGGAAACCGTTGAGTCGATTGAAGTTAAATTTCATATGGAGCCTCTATGGGATGGGGGAAACCAAAATTTGCTCAAGGGGTCAAGGTCACATGACCAAAATGGCCGCCATGCCATGTACTGTAAAAACCCTTCAAAAATAGTCTTCTCCAGAACTACTGGGCCGATTTCCACGAAACTTAATAAATAGCATTTGGAACGTAGGCCCATCATAATTTGCTAAAATGGTGACCCTGGGTTGACCTTGACATTCTTTGTGCCAAGGTCAAACTTTGACCTATGCTTTTGTATTGGAAAAGTGAGAATGCATTTTATCCTGCAAACGATTCAGAAGGCTATCCAGAACTACTGGCCCGATTTCCACGAAACTTAATAAATAGCATTTGGGACGTAGGCCCATCATAATTTGCTGAAATGGTGACCCTAGGTTGACCTTGACCTTCTTTGTGCCAAGGTCAAACTTTGACACATATGCTTTTGTATTGGAAAAGTGAGAATGCCTTTTATCCTGCAAACGATTCAGAATACAGCACTAAGGCGAAAATAATAATAATAATAATTAGATTCTCAGGCACTGCCGTATCTATTAAAAAGGTCCCGCATTCTGGGCAGATTTCCACGAAACTTGATAAATAGCATCTGGGACGTAGGCCCATCATAAATTGCTAAAATGGTGACCCTGGGTTGACCTTGACCTTCTTTGTGCCTAGGTCAAACTTTGACACATATGCTTTTGTACAGGAAAAGTGAGAATGCATTTTATCCTGCAAACGATTCAGAATACAGTACTAAAGTATAAGATATATTTTTGCTCCTTACGATAAGGCGCATTTATTGGGGGAACCGTTTTAGGTCCAGGTCACATGACCAAAATGGCCGCCATACCCATATATGGTAAAATGCTTAATATCTCATTCTGTCTGTCCATCCGTCCTTTGTAAAAATTGGTGATAGCAACTTATTTACCGCTTGGATTATTTAAACGATTTTTGGCATACTGATAGATATCAATGAGATCTAACCAATGAACTTGTCTAATATTACATTCCATTTAGTTTAGCCTCGCTGAGGCGAAAAAAGCGAAACTTTTCGAACTGCTTCTCCTCGGAAACCGTTGAATCGATTGAAGTTCAATTTCATATGGAGCCTCTATGGGATGGGGGAAACCAAAATTTGCTTATGGGGTCCAGGTCACATGACCAAAATGGCCGCCATGCCATATATGGTAAAAACCCTTCAAAAATAGTCTTCTCCAGAACCACTGGGCAGATTTCCACGAAACTTGATAAATAGCATCTAGGACGTAGGCCCATCATAAAGTGCTAAAATGGTGACCCTGGGTTGACCTTAACATTCTTTGTGCCTAGGTCAAACTTTGACACATATGCTTTTGTATTGGAAAGGTAAGAATGCATTTTATCCTGCAAACGATTCAGAATACAGTACTAAAGTATAAGATATATGTTTGCTCCTTACGATAAGGCGCATTTATTAGGGGAATCGTTTTAGGTCCAGGTCACATGACCAAAATGGCCGCCATACCCATATATGGTAACACTCATAAAGCTAAAAGCATCCGACGGGTCGTACACTTCAGCTGAAGCACTGGTTTCATATACTTAAAACATGAAATTATTATGGGGAAAATGCAAAGACGACACTGGGTAGGGTCGGAAATTGAAAATGGTAGGGTCGGTGTTTCAATTTTTATTTATTTATTTATTCATTTTACTGATAAAAATAGTACAGTCGGTGAGAGGGGGTGGGGCTGAAATAGGGTCGGTCGGATTAGCGGAAACACACTACTTTTTAGGTCATATTATCATATAACTTCTCTGTTATTTAGTGCATAAGGTCATGTCATAATCAAAGCACTGAGAGTGCTGATAGGGCGATTGTTTGTAAACTATGGGACAGCGCCATTTGGTTGGCAGTTTAAATTCAGGCTTAAGAATATATATTAAATCCCCACCGTTGTTTCATGTCTATTTTGTGTTCTCGGAGATGTTGCGCTGATGAGTTAGGAGGCCTTCATGCGGACTAAACAAATTATTTGTCTAAATCGCGACGGAAGTAAGGGCGAGGATTGCGGCCGCGTAAAATCGATTTAAGCCCCCCCCCCCCCCCCCCCCCCACACACACACACTCACAGACACGACCCCAGTGGAATTCGTTTCACTGACCGTTCCAAGAGAATTCTTCTATCGTGGTTTATTTTTGTTATGACTTGTCTTTGAGGGTGTGTATCGCTTATATTTATGTTTTGGATAACCAGTTGGCCCTTTAGTGGGAAAGTAACTGTCCTTTTGGCTTTCCGCTATTGATATTTCGATTAGGGTCTAGTTGTTTCATGTTTGTGTTTCTTTCCCTTTGGTGTCTCTGATGGGAGCTGTGGGTTAATTGTATCGATTCCTGATCATTGTCTTCACTTTTATTTTGAATATTTAGTAGGGTTACATGTACTGATTAGGACTAATGCCGAAACGGGACAGTCTGTCCCAGAAAATGTGTAGGCGCTGCAGTATTCTGTTCTAGTGTGTATTCTTGCATACACACCTTAAAATCTTTATAGTACATAAACACAACAGCTGGTGTTAGGGGACGGTTCGGTCACTGTAAAACATTTCCATGCCTTTCATCAAAAGGTAGATTTTATTCCTTTTGGATCATCGATTCCATTGTGGAACTGTGAAACAATGAGGGTAACTGATGATTTAGTTCGAAAGTTGAATTGGTGCACTAACAGATTTCGTTTGTTTGCTCTAAAAGGATACCGCTGTTTAGCTCACCTGACCGAAGGTCATCGTCTACTTTTGTGACTGTGAGATGTCCGGCGTCGTCGTTCATCGTGCGTCATCCATCGTGCGTCGTCCGTGCGTAAACGTTTGTTTTGTACACTCAAGACGCCATAGTTTTGGTCCAATCAACATCAAACTTTGTCAGAATGATAATCATGACAATATCGCGGTCAAGTTCGAATATGGGTCATGTCGGATCAAAAAGTAGGTCAGTAGCTTGAATCTTAGAAAAACCTTTTGAACACTCTAGCAATGAAAATGTATCGGTAAGCTCAAATAGTCTTATAACTACATGTATCAAAATAATCATTAGTCATTTGAACATAAGGCCACAGTTTTCGACTAGACGTGTAAATTCCGTTTATAGATTAAGCATTTTTTTCTATTATGAATGATATTTACTAAAAGTTTGTCATGGAACCGTCTTCAAATGTGTCGGAGAACCTTCCTCAAATGAGTTGGTGAACTGTCTCTAAAAAGCGTGTCGGTGAACTGTCTTTTCGCTGAACTGTCCCATCACACCGGCAGTCACGGGGTATATATGCATCCTCAACCTCATTAATAAATTTGATAAAGGAAGAAAAAAAAAGTAAATAGAAGGACATGTGCGTTCATGGAATAAATTGATAGAACATACAAGTTATAATATTTAGTTGTTTAATCTACAGTTTTTTTTTTTATTTGTTTTTTTTTTTTTTTTTTTTTTTTGTTTTTTGGAACTTTCGAAACTGGTTTGAATATGCAGCAATATTTTCTCACGGATTTTCTTGGCGGTGAAAAGTGTGGTTGTGTTAGGGTCAGATTTCAATATACAGCTGGGGGTAACTGCTGATAACAATCGCCCCAAAATTCATACGACCACGCGTGTAATAATATATGGTTTTGTTTGTTTGTTTGATTTAAGGTTTAACGTCCCCGTCAACACTGTATAGATCATTTTGGAGACGTTGCTTCCTATTTTGTGGGACTTTTACCCGACATTGAGATGAAATGACTTCTCAAGCCTTGTCGCCCAATCAAACAAAAAGGGGTTATAAGCATGGGCGGTTCAACTCGCACCGTTTTGCCTGGGCAGGTCTAGATCCTCTAAACGGTTTACCAGTACTCGTGTGGGGTCGGATTCAGCTCTGCGTGGAATCATCATGCAGCCCATTTATTTCTTCAAGCCCCGATGGGCGGGGGCCTCATAATAACACATGGTTACTGGCGCGTAACGTCACGTCTCCGTCCGTGACAACCCTGTGATTTCTACTGAAATTCTTTGTCAATAAAGTCCTTTTGAAACGTTATAAGATCAGAACAGAATCACACCCGTGGTCATTTCTATCACGAAAGCACGCCTATTCAAATACATTGAAAATTTTACTGCCGAAAAATAAAAAATTTAAGATGAAAAATTGTGATATTTTTCTTATTTCTGCTCAAAATATTGATTAGAACTCATCGAGGCGGTTCTAACGTGTACCCACAACCATATTTTAGAGCAGAAATAACAAAAATAAGGTTTACCCCTGTAAACCCCAGATTTACTTAATAAAAGTGGAGTTCAAGGGGGGTCAGACTTGTAAAGGCGTGTTTTCGTGATGATATGCAATTTGTAAAACTCACCGAAGGCTCGTTTCTTACATTCATTTGTGTAAGATCCTCTATTCATGCTAAAATTGAATAGCTTTGCCAAATGCAAAATCTATTTACATTTTTCTAGCAAAAAGTACTAGCATATTGCCATATTTTATGTTTTAAGCCTTAACAATAAGTTAACCAACATAATCTTTAGTTTTGAAAAATTGTACCCAGAAGACGACGGTGTTTTTTGTATTGGAACAAGGCACCTAAAAGATATTTCAATTTGAGGGGTGCGAGGCTTTTGCATTTTTTCACTACTCTGAAAGAATTACTATAGCTTATGGGTAGCAGGTTTCGCTTTGAGGTGCCCACAATCTATGTTTTAAGCAGAAATACGAAAATATCAGACTGTTATTTTTTTATCTGAAATTATCATTTTGTTTGGTGGTAAAATTTGCGATATATTAGAATAGGCGTGTTTTTCCTAATGACATAGAATCTTCCATTTAACTACGTTGGACTGATCCATGCCCAACTTAAGGAACGCCTGATTTGCTTAATTTGTTGAAAGTGTTTTGTTTTGTTTTGTTTTGTATTTCGTTCCTTTTGTTACAACCATGTGTTTATTGGAAGCAAGTTTTGCCAGGTCGTATATGTTTCAGACCCCTATCCTGGTGAGCACGACAGTGTAGATCCAGATCAATTGACTTCTTCATAAGCCATCTCGTCAGGATCGACACTGGTTATCATTCTGTTTGTGACCTGAAAAAACGCATTATATTATGTAATTCGATTGGATGGTAGTCAGAAATGGGTGTGGCTCGTGCAAGGGCTGATAGAAACATTTTGTGAAAGCTGTACTTGTAAAGTGTAATTTTCCTTATGGATGTAGGACTGAACTTGTTTTTTATCGGAAATTCTGAAACGATTTCATTTATATTTGATCAGCTTGCATTTGTTTACATTATATTTGTTTGTAGGTCTTTTGTTCAATGTAAAGATTGACTTTGGCAGGCAAATGTTAGTGCAGACGGATGCAAGGTTTTCACCTCATTCTTGTAAGATTCATGCCATGTATCCACTGTATACTGGAAAGAGGGTCGGGGCAGCCTCGATGTGCTTCTAGCGCATGTTTACCTTAAAAACCAAATCAAATCGAAAGAGGGTCTGTCTCATTGACTTTTTCAAGGGCTATTTAAAATATACCAAATTATATCTAAAATGACTGTATTGACTAGAAGTAACATGTTTACTTCACCAGTACTGTGTATCCCACACTCCTCACAATGGGGGTTGGGCTTGATATGTGATTCATCTTAAGTCTGACAAACTGAACTCTGGTTGCATCGAATTTTGTGGGTAATATAAGTCTTATTTGAAATGAGTTCACATCATCCTTTCCTCTATGTTAAATAAAATTCAATATTAAGTACTTTCTTTCATTTTCCCATTCTCAGACAGGCTTAAAAGACGAACTTGTGGGGAATATCTGCCTGTGTGTCTGTCTACATGTCACTGTCCGTCCGTCCGACTGTCTACGACTGTTCAGAGGGATATATATTTTATCTATCCTTCTCTACAGTTTTCTTAACTCGCATATCCTTCCAGGTTTGGCTGGGTAAGAGTGGCTGTATGTAAACATTGACGGCCCACGTAGATTCTGAGCAGATATTGTTATTTGATTTTCATAACGGGAGAGATTGCGATAGCTATACGCTAGCACAGCAGCTTGTTCGGCGTACTATCGTTACGCAACAGTAAAAAAGCCAGTCGCTTCCGGTTACATATTTTGGAGGCTCGTCCGCTTCCCCTTACACTTAATTAATTTATTCAGCAGGATAAGGGTTAATGGGAATACAATGCTGCCATAGGGAGAAAATCCTTCTTTCAGACTTCATCACATTAAGAACAAGCCGGCCTCGGTAGCTCAGTCGGATGCGCGTCTGACTGGTGATCAGGAGGACGCGGGTATGATACCTGCCTGGGTCGGCAACATTCTTTCGTAGAGATTGACCATGAAATCTTTTCTACGGTCATTCTCTCTATTCCGCTGATTCAATTCAAGAGGGACAGTTGTCAGTTTCTGGCGACAGAATGTGCACTGTACTGGTTAACCGCTTACGTTTTAGCCTGTCCAGGAAAAGTTGGGATATGTAAACTGACCGGCTCAAAAATTACCTAAAATAGTAATGACTGGTCCGTTAAACTCCAATACAAACAAACAAACAAACAAACGTTAAGAACTCGTGCAATCAATATAATACCCCTAAAGAAAAGAATTCGCTCCCCTTGGCGCTAGCTCTTTCCGTTCAGCTGTCAAATTTCGGAGAATGACTAAGTCTGCTAGTTTTGCCTGGGGTGTGCGTAAAATAATTTTATTCCAGCTAGACCACTGCCAAAAACGGCGCCGTAATATCTTTCAGCTGTACATGTACATGTACCTTGAATCGGAAAATCTTTTAAAGAATTACACAGGGGAATAACTACAACAGTATTGATCCCTTGGCCGTCATCACGAAAACACGCCTATATAATTTTGACCCCCTTGAACCCCACTTTTATGTAGTAAAACTAGGGTTTCCGGGGGTATATCTTATTTTTCTTATTTCTGCTCTAAAATATAGATTGTGGGTACTCGTTAGAACCGCCTCGATGAGGCGGTTCTAACGAGTGCCCACAATCTACATTTTGAGCAGAAATAAGAAAAATATCACAATTTTTCATCATAAAATTTTCATTTTTTTCGGCGATAAAGGTGGCAATGTATTTGTGTGGGCATGTTTTCGTAATGTTATTTTAGTGTAGCAGCAACATCGCATGAGTACCGGCCCCGATAGCTCAGTTGGTAGAGTGTCCGCTCCGGGGAACGGGAGGTCTGAGGTTCGATCCCGGGCCGCGACATACCAAAGTCGTTAAAAATGGTACTAGTTGCTCCTCGCTTGGCACTCAGATTTACGGGGTAGAGCTAGGACTGGTCGATCCAGTGTCAGGATAATGTGACTGGGTGTGGTATAATGTAATGTGTCTGGGACATGATACTTCAGTGAGGCAGCACTATAAACGTGAGCATTGAGCTCCCTGTCGCAACCAGATTGTTCAAAGCGACGTTAAACCCGAATTCACACACACACACATCGCATGAGTATCAACATTTATGCCATCACGATAACACACCCGTGCGACATAGTGCATTCTTTCATATCTCCAAAATGGCTACTTTCCCTATGAAAATTTGTTATATTTTTCTAATTTGTACTTCAAACATAGGTTGTGGGTATTCGTTAGAGGCGGTTCTAACGAGTACCCACAACCTATGTCTTGGAGCAGAAATAAGAAAAATAATGTTTACCCCCTTAAACCCAGTTTTCTCTGTATAAAGTGGGGTTTAAGGAAGTGTTTATTTCACGGGCTTGTTGACGTGATACAAAATAGCATAAGATTCCTACTTTTATTACATTATAATCAACATATACAGAAAAAAAACTGTCCGTGGACAACATTTGAAGAATTGCATGTACACAAGGGATAACAATTACAGTAATGGCACATTGTCCCTTATTTTTCTGTGGCAGCAAAATCTCATGAATATAAACATGTATGTAAAATATAATAAGATACCCAATAATCAAGGAGAAAACAAAGAGTTAAGGACAAACGGACGGATGGACAGCGTGAAAACAGTATACCCCACCCACAGCTTTGTTTGCCGGGGATATATTAATGCTACACGGTGTTGGAAATCTTACATACTAAGAATTATTACTAGTGCGTACAATCAAAGCACTGACAGCACTAATGGGTCTTATGTCTCTTGGTGTAGACTGACAAAAATGGTCGTGAACTGGAACTTGGGTCATTTTCTTTAACCCCGTTACTTTCTCACTGAAAGCAAACATTGCAGACCTTGATCAAAACACTGAACGCTCTGGTGGGTCTATTGTCTCAGAGTGTAGTCTGACAAAAATGATCCACTGTCCGTTTAATCCTTAAATTTCTGAACCACATGTATAAGCAAACAGTGTAGACCTTCATCAGACGCTGCTGAGTCTGTTCTGTTTTTACACTATTTGCTAAACCCAACACATGTTTACAGTCTATTAATAACCCTCTTACGCAACACTCTGACTTTACCAAGATAAGAATTGCAGGCTATTTTCTATAAATAATCGAAACAAACAGTGGTAGTCACGGGGTCATCAACAACGAAAAGTTACTGCGCTTAGTATCTTCAGAGGGATGGGGGTGGGGCTGGCGGCAACTGAAAAACAATTGACCCAAAAGAGGCTCCTAACCTACTAATGGCAGAATAAGGAAGAGCATTTACTACAAATACTAAGTTCTTTCTATTTGGCTTCCACCCAGCAGGCACTCAACGTTGAATCAACGTTGAGTTTGTGTTGAAATTAGGTTGATTGGTTGATCAACCTTATATCAACCTCTGTTCAACGGTGATTTATCAACACTGATTAAACGTTGGCAGTATAACGTTGAATCAAAGTTGATATGTTGTTGTATATAAACAACTGATTCCGCAAAGTTGAACTTAAGTTGGTAAAACTCTGCTGATAAAACGTTGATGTCCTTATTATTTAATCAACGTTGAAATTTGGCTTACAACCAACATTTGGTTATTACGACATAATAAACAACAACAACAGCAACGATATTATTATTATTATTGTTGTTGCTGCTGCTGCTGCTGCTGCTTTAAAACAACACTCGCAAATATGAAAGAGCACATCACGTCGGGTCAACGTCGTATCAACATCGTCGCATCGACGTTGATGCGACGTTACCTAAACGTCATGTGCCCACTGGGATAAAAATCCAGAAGGCGCGCAGGTGCGGCAAACGATCAGGGTCTACGCTGTTTGCTTGTCAAATACCAATTATATATGGATCTGATCAGTTTGTAAGTTTTGAATGGACTTTCCCACGAAGCTCACAGAAACAAAAAATGGCGGCGCCGAACAGAAAAAGGTATTTAGAGTTTTATCCTAACGTACGTCGCAGGCATAGCCAGTGTTCGGCTTATCCTGCGTCTAAACGAATACTAGTTGATGAGATGGCTCTTATAAAAAATGCAGGCTTTGTTAGATCTTATTTTCATATCTTTTGATCCTTTGGTCGTGACGTGACGCGCCGGGAAAATCATATGCTCACAGAGCGTGTAAGTTTTTTCGTGAACTTGAGACAGAGAGGGAAAAAACAACAGAAAAAGAGTATTCATTGTGCGAGGTAAGATTTATTATTATCATTATTACTGCATACATTTTCATAATAGCATGTGTTATTACACACAATACAATGGAAACGAAGAAACTTTTGATTCATAAATTTTGTACTCTTTCAAGTGCGCATTACAAGCGCATGCACACAGACGCGCAGTTATGAAAATTCACCGCCAGAAACTGAAACGGGCTTCTCAACTTGCAGTTAATACAAAATATCATTTAAAAGTGATGTTGTAATAGCTTTGTTCTTTATAAATTTTAAAATTAACTTTTTAAATGAAGAGAAACTTTTCATTTTTCCAGTTAACTTTTAAATCGAACGAAACGAAGTGCAATGATGAATATATAATTGGCCAGTCAAAGGAAAAATATATAAATTAAAATGCCCGGTAAAATGCACGATTCTATTTCTATTACTTAACAGTAAAATCAAGCTTCTGGGCCATGTAATGCTTATTTTAAGTCACTGGGAACCTTTTTAGAAAATATGTGATTTTCAGCCAACTACTTAAAATTTTGTTATGCTCTGGCTTTACTCCTTTGTGTATACATAACTGTGCTTATCAGTTTTTCCACATTATAGGCGTGTAATATTAGAGCGTCTGGTGTTTATGATTCCCAGCTTATGCCACAAGTTTTATGCTTTTTTATACGATAACACACCCGTGCGACATAGTGCATTTTTTCACATCTCAAAAATGGCTTCTTTTCTGATGAAAATTTGTGATATTTTTGTTACTTTTACTTCAAATATATGTTGTGGGTGCCCGTTAGAACTGCCTCATTGAGGCGGTTCTAACAAGTACCCATAACCTATGTGTTGAAGCAGAAATGTAGAAATAAGAAAAATGATATATACCCCCGTAAACCCCAGTTTTCTCTATATGAAGTGGGGTTTAGGAGGTGTTAATTTCACGGGCGAGTTCACGTGATGGATTATACGGCCCTTTCAAGATTATTTCACTGATATCGAGCCGATCGTTAATCAGAGGTGGGCGAAAACCGGAGTAACCGGAGAACAAAATACCTAACCTTCCCTTGCAGAACTTGGCGTCTCACGTGTGACCCGAGCCAGGCTCGAACAACAGCGGTGAGGGATCTAATGATTAAGAGTCAGCGCTCTTATCCACTAGGCCAAGGAGGCCCATATGTTTTATGCCTGTACATGGTTTGTTTGGACGATTCCGTTCCCTATTATATGTTACTGTTATTATACATGTATTTTTATGCAAATAGTGTAAGATGCCCTGGGTGTACGTAGTACGTGGGTCTACACTATTTACCCAAATCTCATCCATTGTACCCTATATAGGCATTAGAATGTGCAAATGTAATCCAACAGTTTTTAGAATAAAAATGCATATTTAAACGTTTGTTACAAGACATGTGCGGCCCCCACCCATTGGGGCTGACAGAAATAAATGGGCTGCATGATGCTTCAACGCAGAGCTGAAACCGACCGCACATGAGTACTGGTAAACCGCTCAGAGAATCTAAGCCTGCCCAGGTAAAGCGGTGCGAGTTGGACTGTCCGTGCTTATAAACCCTATTGGTTTCATTGGGCGACAGGGCTTGAGATGTCATTTCATCTCCATGTCGGGAAAAAGTCCCACAAAATTGGAAGCAACGACTCCAAAATGACCTATACAGTGTTGACGGGGACGTTAAACCTCAAATAAAACAAAACTAAAATCATAACACTTTATCTAGAAAAAAAATTTAATAGTGAAATAAACAGAATCATAGGCCTACCCCTGCATTATTATTATTATTATTATTATTATTTTACTTTTCTTATTTCTTCTCAAAACATAGGTCGTGGGTACCCGTTAGAAGGCGGTTCCAACAAGCAACAACAAGCTACGGGTACGTATGCATGGAACATGGCAGACGTTAATTTTATTTAGTAAGTAAAGGTTACCCAGGAAAAGCCACAATCAAAGACCACAGCCACCACAAGCCGACAAAATAACAGTCAGAAATGATGAGACGACACGTCACATACACAATCGAAATGTGCGTGCACCAACAGTACAAAACCAGAAACTGCAACGGAATCATTACGACAACATGCCTATGTAATGCAGGACAATATTTTATGTATCCAGAGATGATAATTGGTGATTTGTTCTTATTTCTGCTCCAAACATAGATTGTAGATGCTCGTTAGAGCAGGTTCTAACGCGTATTCACAATTATTAATAATAATAATAATAATCGACCTCTCGATCTAAAACCCGATGCTTTACCACTGCACCCCAGCGCATTTATGTTTTGGAGCAGAAATAAGTAAAATAATGTAAACCCCACCTTTCTCTATATAAAGTAGTGTTTAAAAGGGTAATCATTGCATGGACTTGTTAACATGATGTGACCGCCAGTAGTTAAACTACTGATTGGGTTTCAAATCCGGAGTTTACGAAATTGTCACCATCGCCCCCAATTCCGATGCAGTGTCATACATAATGGCAATAACAGTATATTCAGCATTCATGGTCAGGTGGTACAGACGCAGCAAAGCGTATGGCATTAACAAACACTACCTGCATGCAGCCACATTTATTTAGCTAGTTTGTTCATAAGCATATTTATCTTTCTCTCCTCTAATAAATAATGACTTCTTTAATGAATGAAATTTTGAAGATGAAGGAACAGGTTTCAGAGAGAGAGATATGGTAGGTAATCAGAGAGACATTTATAGGTCTAGAGTGAATTAGAGTGAACATTTGGACTGATTCCAGTCTACCACGATAAGTAAAACCGAAAAAAAATGTTTGGTCATTGTAAGGTTAATTAACTCAGATTTTTAGTTCAGTACTATTTTTGGTTATGGCATTTTCAAGATTAAACGTTATTTTCCGCATGTTTTCGTGTAAAATTGAGGATCCAGTGTAAATTATTCATAAATAAGAACTTATCATGATGTGCGATTTAAATTACTAATTCATAATTAAAACTCTTGCTGCATATATATTTATATTATCGGTCGATCCTCAAACCAGTCTGTTGTGGAGAGGTGGCTTACAATATAGAAAACGATCCTCATACCTAGCAGTTATGGTGAGGTGGTATCGATACTGCAAAGCATACACCACTCATGATTTCACTATTTAAGTAGCACATAAAGTAAGGAATTAAACACAATAAATATCTAATTCAGAATTTAAACTTCTCGATGCTCATGTGTTTTTTTTTTTCAATCTTCGATCGATCCTCATACCGGTCTGTTGAGGAGAGGTGGCTTTTTTAGAAAACGATCCTCATGCCTTGCATTCATGGTGAGGTGGTATCGATACTTCAAAGAATACAACACAAACAGATACATACCTTCGGTTTACAAGCATGATTTCATTATTTACGTAATTAGCACATGAGGTAAGGCAATGCTAATTCAGAATGTAAACTTCTCTATGCGCATGTTTTTTTTTTCAATTTTCGATCGATCCTCATACCAGTCTGTTGAGGAGAGGTGGCTTTTTAGAAAACGATCCTCATGCCTTGCATTCATGGTGAGGTGGTATCGATATTTCAAAGCATACAACACTTACACATACATATTTTCGGTTCACAAGCATGATTTCATTATTTACGTAATTAGCACATGAAGTAAGGAAACCCTAATTCAGAATGTAAACTTCTCTATGGTCATGTTTTTTTTCAATTTTCGATCCGGCGATCCTCGTACCAGTCTGTTGAGGAGAGGTGGCTTTTTAGAAAACGATCCTCATGCCCTGCATTCACGGTGAGATGGTATCGATACTTCAAAGCATACAGCACTTACACATACATACTTTCGGTTTACAAGCATGGTTTCATTATTTACGTAATTAGCACATGAAGTAAGGAAATACTAACTTAGAATTTAAACTTCTCTATGCTCATGCTTTTTTTCAATTTTCGATCGATCCTCACACCAGTCTGTCGAGGAGAGGTGACTTTTTAGAAGATGATCCTAATGCGAGGTGGTATTGATACTTCAGAGCATACAGCACTTACACAAACATACTTTTCCAGAAAACTTGAACGACAGCGGATCGCGGTAAAAGTTTACGCGAACCCCTTCGGGGTTCATTTAATTTGCATGCGACCCACTGCGTTCATATTTGCATAAACAGCAGAAAGATGAAATGCATTTCTAAAGTGTACGGATTTTCTACACAATACACAATAATTCCTTCCAGAAACTAAACATGCATCTATAGGAGAAAATACATCTGTGGTGTAATTTGAAGAATTGCCTTTCTTGTTTTTCAGATAGTGTTATGAATAGGACCACCCTTGACCCCGACAGAATTAAAAAAGAAAAGAAAAGAAATTAGCGTCCGACTAAAATAGACAGCTTACAGAACAGGCGGTAGCTAATGTCGAACAAAAAAAAACACAGTGATCAGTTCTACAAACTTTAAGTACAACAGTGTTTGTGGCTCGTAATATCTTAAAAGAAAATTTAAGTGCAAAAGTGGGCGCCCTTGCATGCGTATGAAATATTTACAGTTTGCAAATTTATATGTTAGTTTCGTTTCTTTAATAAATCATGGTTTCTTAAACGCTGTTTCTGTAGTTATATCAGTTTGATTTAATGGTTGATATTTCAACGTTGATGCAAGGTTGAAAATTAAGCTATGGTTCAAAGATGACTGCTCAACGTTGATTCAACTTTCATATTCAACCGAGTATCAACGTTTATTCAACATTAATATCTTAACGTTGAATCAACACTGAAATATCAACGTTGATTCACTGTTGGATTGTCAACTTTGAGTCAACGTTGACTGTGCAACGTTGATTCAAATTTCATATTCAACCCAAAATTAACGTTTATTCAACGTTTGCCTTCAACGTTGACTCAACGTTGAATCAACCGATTATTGCCCGCTGGGCAATTTCGATTGGAAGCCATTTAGATTGGATTGGTGATACCCCAGTTTATTTCTAACACCGTCTTATGACGTAATTAGGAAAGCCCTACAGATAAGACTGCTCTCCAGATACTTACGCAGTGAAAACTCGTTCGGAATAAACAGGATTATGCAGCGCCCGTCGATGACCATTTATAAAGCGTTTCCAGATATATATTAATAAAGCGTTTCCAAGAAGTCAAACCAAGATAAAGTTTCCTTTTAAAAGGAAGGTTTCCCCAGTTTGTAAAGTTGAAAATCCGCCATTTTTGCTCGCCCTCGAAAGTAAGGGGGAGCTATTGCCATACCCCCGGCGTCCGTCGTCGGCGTAAGCATCGGCGTCCGCATTTGAAGTTTAAAGTTTACCTGCAAGCAATCATTTGTGCTGTTGTACAAATTAATCTACAAGTAAAGTTATCAACTGGTAAAAAACAACAACAATATTTTTCACATTCTCCAAGGTTTTGGGGCTCAACCCGTTCAGTACCAGAAACCCCTAAAGGGGTACCTTGGCAAACAGTGCAAGCCCAGATCAGACGCCGCAGAACGCGGCGTCTGATCAGGGCCTACACTGTTTGCAAAATGATAAGTCGTTTCCCGAATAAATTTTGAAGAAAACACAACCTGACACCCCTAAATTTCGAAATGTACTCCTCCCATATATAAGGAGGAAAATTCCATTTGGTACCAAAAGGGTTAAAAAGTTAGTCGTTCCCTCTGTATTACCTCCCTTATAAGCATACATTTTGTCAAATACATGTGCGTAGCCAACTAAAACGCATCTCCGTTTCTACATTCACATGTATCTGAGAGCAGCAAAGGCTCTGGTAAGGCTGTGCGTACTCGCAGGCTCGCCTGAGTCAGTGCTGGTCGCCTTTGTGAATGAAGCCGATGTCATGCCAATGAAGCCGATGCCACGTCTTGACGTTGCATCAACGTTGTCGCTCTAAATAAGCACGATTTTCCTGGTAAGACTACGGAAACGGTTTCATTGTTAGCTGTCCATCTTAAACCATTGAAAGGAGGACAATGTACGTAGAAATATATTAACGGACCCGGCCAGGAGCGAAACGCGTCTTACTGTAATGGTTAAAAAAAATCGGATTTATGAACAGCGAAGGCTGAATGTGGCGAGATGCTCACTCGCACAAGTTTTAAGCTGGTGGAAAATTTGTCAGAAAAGACAGAACCATGGCATGTTAAGTTTTTAAATTACTCGTTTGACACGCAATTTGATTAACAATGGCATGTTTTCTAAAATTGACCACCGCTTATAAAATGTGTGTGTGTGTGTGTGTGTGTGTGTGTGTGTGTGTGTGTGTGAATTCGGGTTTAACGTCGCTTTCAACAATTTTTCAGTCATATCACGACGGTGTCTGGTTGCGACAGGGAGCCCAATGCTCACTTTTATAGTGCTGCCTCACTGAAGTATCATGTTCCGGACACATTACATGATACAACACCAAGTCACATTATCCTGACACTGGGTCGACCAGTCCTAGCTCTTCCCCTTAAATCTGAGTGCCAAGCGAGGAGCAGCTAGTATCATTTTTAACGACTTTGGTATGCCGCGGCCCGGTATCGAACCCGTGACCTCCCGTTCCCCGGAGCGGACACTCTACCAACTGAGCTATCGGGGCCGGTACGGTTAATATTGTTCCTAAATAAATGAAGACAAAATGACATATCACTTTTGCAACAAACACACTTGATTGATTTACTTCGTGAAATACAACTCGGAAAAATTGTTTTGCACAATAAGTTATCAGCTAGTTAGACTATCTGTCTATAACTGGACTCTGCAAAACTTTTTTACTGATTTCAACTGTCAAGCTCTCTTCGTACACTCGTCCTGGAAAATCTGAGTGACCATGAAAAGTTTGAAAGAAGTGTGACTCAAGTGACAGAATTACTTTTTGTAATCTATTGGCATTTAGTATTTCATTTTTTTACAAATCCTTAAGAAAAGAAAAGCATTACATCAACAAGTCCGTGTACTGAACAACGATAATCTTGTTTTTAAGGTAACCGGGCACTAGAAGCACATTGAGGCTACCCCATATGTATAAACCCATTTTTATATAGAAAAAGTTGGGTGTAAGGGGTACATTATTTTCCTTTTTAGGATGTTCAGAACACCGAGCACCGACAATCTATATTTAGACTAGAAAAAAAAAATGAATATTTTTTCACATCACGAAAACACGCCTGTCTAACTTTTACCCCTAGACAGTGGGTAGTCGTAAGAACCGCGTCATCGAGGCGGTTCTAACCAGTACCTACAATCTATGTTTAGATCAGAAATAAGATGTTTTTTAATCGGACAATTTTCATTCTGGGGGCAAAATTCTTTATATATTTGAATAGGCGTGTTTTCGTAATGAACTGAAAAATGCTAGTTCATGAGATTTTAGCACATAGATGCAGAAGACCATAGTCACAAAAAACGCTTATTCCGTCGAAAACGGCAGTTAAGATAATTTCACCATCAACTGGAATCAAGTATTCCTGCTTTTTACATTGACCTTCAATGATTGGAATTAACCCATATATGCCTAGTGGCCCTTTTTGAGACATTAGCAAATAGTGCAGATCAAGATCAGCCGCCGCATCTGATCAAGATCTAAACTGTTTGCTCAACGTACATGCAATTTTTGTAAAACTTACCACAAAAATGACATCCCCATGCTTAGAAATTGACCACTTCAGATTAAGGTGGATTTTTGGCACCTATGGGTTAACTGAAGTTCGAAAGTGAAAGTAGGTAACTTTTTATTTTTATTTGTTTGACTTCTTGGAAACGCTTTATAAATAGTTATCTGGAAACGCTTTATAAATAGACATCGACGGGCGCTGCATATTTCTGTTTATTCCGAACGAGTTTTCACTGCGTAAATATGTGGAGAGCAGTCTTATCTGTAGGGCTTTCCTAGTTACGTCATAAGATGGTTAGAAATAAACTGGGGTATCACCAATCCAATCTAAATGGCTTCCAATCGAAATTGGAAGCCAAAAAAAAAAAGTTACAGTAGAAACAGATCTTACTTTCACTTTCGTCCTTTTGACATAACCTTACAATTAACCCATAGATGCCAAAAATATTACACCTTTATAAGTCTGGAGTGGTCAATTTCAAAGCATAGGGATGTCATTTTTTGTGGTAAGTTTTATAAAAATGCATGTACGTTGAGCAAAGAGTTTAGATCTTGATCAGATGCGGCGTCTGATCTGGGTCTGCACTATTTGCCAATGTCTCAAAAAGGTCCGCTAGGCATATATGGGTTAATTCTAATAATTGAAGGTCAAGGTACAAAGCTCCAGTTTCCAGAATTTTGCCACCGAAATGAAAATTGTCCGATGAAAAAACAACAACAACATATTTCTGCTCTAAACATAGATTGAACCGCCTTGATGGCGCGGCTCTAACGACTATCCACTGTCTAGGGGTCAAAATTAGGCAGGCGTGTTTTCGTGATGTGAAAAAAATATTCTTTTTTTCTAGTCCAAATGTAGATTGTCGATGCTCGGTGTTCTGAACCCCCTAAAAAAGGAAAATAATGTACCCCTGTACACCCAACTTTCTCTATATAAAGTTGGGTTTATAGGGTTGTTCAGTACATATGGGGTATATGTAGCCTCAATGTGCTTCTAGTGCCCGGTTACCTTAAAAACAAGATCATCGTTGTTTAGTACTCGTACTTGTTTTTTTTTTTTTTCTAAAAGATTTGTAAAAAAAAAAAAAAAAAAAAAAAGGAAAAACAAATGCATATAGATTACAAAAGTTAATTCTGTCACTTGAGTCCCACTTCTCTCGGAGTCGAGTCTCAAACTTTCCATGGTCACGAACGAGTTTACGAAGAGAGTTTGACAGTTGAAATCAGTAGAAATAGTTTTGCAGAGTCCAGTTACAGGCAGATAGTCTAGCTAGCTGATAACTTATTGTGCAAAACAATTTTTCCGAAGTAAATCAATCAAGGGTGGTCTCTATGAAAGTGATATGTTATTTTTTTCCTCATTTATTTAGGAATATTATTAACCGTTCCTTTATAAGCGGTGGGTGAAGAGAAAGACAGTTTTAAACCATTGCAGAACTTGTCTCGATCGTGCCTCGAACTCAGACAGAAAGAGACCTCATATCCTACCAACATGGTCAATTTTACAAAACATGCCATTGTTCATCTCTGAAATGAAATTGCGTGTCAAACGAGTAATTTAAAAGCTTAACATGGTTCTGTCTTTTCTGACAAATTTTCCACCAGCATAAAACTTGTGCGAGTGAGCCGCTCGCAACATCAGCCTTCGCTGTTCATAAATGTTTTTTTTCTTTTTTAACCATTACAGTTATTTGCGCACCGACGTTACGGTTTCGCTCCTCGCCGGTCCGTGAATATGTTTCTACGCACATTGTCCTCCTTTCAATGGTTTAAGACGGACAGCTAACACTGAAACAGTTTCCGTAAAAGTCTTACCGGGAACATCGTGCTTATTTAGAGCGCAACGTCGATGCAACGTCAAGACGTGGCATCGGCTTCATGGGCATGACATGCGTCTTTTTCACAAAGGCGACCAGCACTGACCCAGGCGAGCATGTGAGTACGCGCAGCCTTACCAGAGCCTTTGCTGCTCTCGGATATGTAGAAGAGAAGATGCGTTTTATTTGGCTACGCACATGCATTTGACAAAATGTATGATTATAAGGGAGGTAATACAGAGGAAATGATTAATTTTTTAAGCCCCAAAACCTGGGAAATCGAGTGAAAAAGAATATGAAAAATATATATTTTTTAACAGTTGATAACTTTACTTGAAAATATATTTGTACAAATGACTCACAAATGATTGCTTGCAGGTAAACTTCAACCAAATGCGGACGCCGACGCTTACGCCGACGACGGACGCCGGGATTATGGCAATAGCCCCCCCCCCCCCCCTTACTTTCGAAAGGCGAGCAAAAATGATTTTCAACTTTACAAACTGGGGAAGCCTTCCTTTTAAAAGGAAACTTTATTATTTATTTTTGTTTAAAAATACTAACACGTAATCTTTAAATAGAGAAAAGTGGGAGTTAAAGGGGCATTGATCATGTTCTTTTCTTTTGACAAAGCAGATGGTGGATACTCTTTCGAATCGTCTAGTCCCGTTTAGTTGGTTCTAAAGAGTACGCATAATTTATGTTTGAAGAGCGGGAATCCGAAAACTCAAGTTTATCAGACAATTTTAGAATCACAACAATTCGGTCCCCGCCCATCGAAGCTTGAAGAAATAGATGGGCTGCATGATGCTTCCACGCAGAGCTGAAACCGACAGCACACGAATACTGGTAAAACGCTTAGAGGATCTAAAAATGGAAGTGCTGGCAACGATTTGCCTGCCCATGGAAAGCGGCGCGAGTCAGACCGCCCATGCTTTAAAGCCCTGTTGGTTTCGTTGGGCGACAGTGTCAGTTAAACCTCAAATCAAACAAACAAACAAACAAACAAACAAATACTAAAAAAAAATAAAAAAAAAAATAAAAAAAGTTACTAATGTTAAAAAAAGCTTGCACAAAGCAACATTTCTTGGGTTCACAGGGGTGTATATTATTTTTCATATTTCTGCTCAAAAACAAAGATTGCGGGTACTAGTCAGAACCGCCTCGGTGAGGCGAATCTTACGAGTACCCACAATCTATGTTTCGAGCAGAAATATGAAAAATATTCGAATTTTTTTTATCTGAAAATTTTCAGATTTTGGCGGTAAAATGTTCAATATATTGGAATAGGCGTGTTTTCATAATGATTAGGTTGATGCGGGCCTAACGAATACCCACATTCTATGTTTGGAGCATAGAATAAGAATTATGTCTCAAATCATTACGAAAACACGCCTTTACAAATACGTTGTAAATTTTACCGCCGGAAAAGCGCAAATTTAAAGATGAAAAATTGTGATATTTTTCTTATTTCTACTCAAAATATAGATTTTGGGTACTCGTTAGAACCGCCTCATTGAGGCGGTTCTAACGAGTACCCACAATATATAGTTTTGAGCAGAAATAAGAAATATATGGTTTACCCCCGTAAACCCCAGTTTTACAATACAAAAATGGGGTTCAAGGGGGTAAATTTATATAGGCGTGTTTTCGTGATGTATCCCATTTCTGACACCATGTTCGAAATCACTGCATCATTAAATCCTGCCGTGCCTAAAATGTGTCCTGTTTACCTCTAGAACTACCATTTTTCACATGTTAATTTATAACATTGTTCTTATTTGAAGTCCAACCATAGATTATGGGTACTTGCATATGTTAGACATTCAGTTTCCGCATCAAGCAATGATCAACGAAACTTCTATTATTTTAGAAACAACACCGGCCCCGATAGCTCAGTTGGTAGAGTGTCCGCTCCGGGGAACGGGAGGTCTCGGGTTCGATCCCGGGCCGCGACATACCAAAGTCGTTAAAAATGGTACTAGCTGCTCCTCGCTTGGCACTCAGATTTACGGGGTAGAGCTAGGACTGGTCGATTCAGTGTCAGGATAATGTGACTGGGTGTGGTATCATGTAATGTGTCTGGGACATGATACTTCAGTGAGGCAGCACTATAAACGTGAGCATTGAGCTCCCTGTCGCAACCAGACACCGTCATGATATGACTGAAAAATTGTTGAAAGCGACGTTAAACCCGAATTCACACACACACACATTTTAGAAACAACAATGCCCTCGTGGCTAACCTTATCATGACCAAAACGTTTGTTCTCACAGTCTTCATATGATTAACAAAATTTTGGGCCCCGTCAAGCGCTTTTGGTACTTATCGCCTCTGCGAGCAGCGAAGGTTCAGGCGAGCCTGCGCATTCGCGCAGTCTCGCCAGAACCATCGCTGCTCGCTCATACAAGCAATGAATCAAGAGGAACCTTCAGACAGAAAGTCATATCCCTGGCCCCTCTGAATGGCTGGGCATGCGCAGTTGAAATTTGTCATGACGGAATGCTCGAAGACACAAATTCGCTTGGCGGGGCTCATTAATGATCGTCTTAATTTCTACTGTAATCCTACTTAGCTACAATAGTTTTCAAAACTTTAAGCTTTAGATTTTACGCTTTGGTTAAATTTGAACTACTTACAATTGGCAACACAACACCTTTGAACTCATAGTGTCTCGCTTTGCGAGAATGTTTTTTTGAAACTTCATCTTCCAAAAGGTTGTGGTGTAAATGCCCGTTTATGAATACAATCTCTAAGCCTCGTTCAACAAGACGCCAAAGTGGGCCAGAAATACCCCGCCTCGCCTGGACATCACGTGAACAAGTCCATGAAATGAACATCCCCTTAAACCCCATTTTATATATAGGAAACTGGGGTCTACGGGGGTATACACTATTTTTCATATTTCTGCTCTACGACATAGGTTGTGGGTACTCGTTAGAACCGCCTCAGTGAGGCGGTTCTAACGAGCACCCAAAACCTATGCTTGCTTTATAAATAAGGAATATATCAGCGATTTTCGTCAGAAAAGTAGCCATTTTGGAGATGTGAAAAAATGCACTATGTCGCACGGTTTGTTATCGTAATGGATAAGGCTAACATGATATGTTACATTGTGTCATGGTGGTCATCGTATCAGTCAGAATGCCTATACATGTAGCAATTCTAAACCTGCACACTGATTAACCCTTTTTGTACCAAATGGAATCTTCCTCCTTATATTTTGACTTTCGGATGAGTCTTTAAACCGAGGTCCCGTCTCCGTATGACCTTAGCTGTTGGTGGGACGTAAAACTCTAACACTCACTCACTCACTCTCTCCGCCTTATATACAGCAGGAGTCCATTGCAATATTCAGGAGTGTGAGGTTGTGTTTACATCGAAATTGCTAAGGAAAATGGCTGAACTGTTTGCAAACAGTGTAGGCCGTGATCAGACGTTTTGCGGCGTCTGATCTGTCCTGCGCTGTTTGCCACGGTACCCGTTTTGGGGTTTCAGGTGCTAAATGGATTCAAGATTTCTGAACAGCTTAATCGGACATAGGATTCAAGAAGAGATGACGTTGGTGCAAAGTGGATGATGAGGAAAGTCCTTTGAAGCATTTTTGAAGGCGATGTCATTTTAGCAACCATCACGCAAATACGCCTATATAATTTTGACCCATTGAACTCCACTTTTATATAGTAAAACTGGGGTTTACAGGGGTAAACCTTAGTTTCCTTATTTCTGCTCAAAAATATAGATTGTGGGTACTCGTTAGAAACTGCCTCGATGAGGCGGCTCTTAAGTGTGCCCACAATCTATATTTTGAGCAGAAAAAAGGAAAATGTCACAATTTTTCAACTTAAAATTGTTGTTTTTTCGGCGATAAAATTTACAATGTATTTGTATTGACATGTTTTCGTAATGCCTGGATCTGCATGTTTAACCGATGCCTCCACTTAGGTTTCAGCTTGATCAGACTGTATGATAGGGGGAAAATGTCGTTTGAAGAATTTCAAGTTGGCCACCATGGCAGCCATCTAGGATATCAGAACGAGACGAGTTTATTAATTCTGAATTCCCATGCTACTCCGGTGCCTCCCATCAAGTTTCAGCCTAAACAGACGTTTGATTCGGGAGATGTTATTTAAAGAATTGCTAAATGGCCGCCATGTCGTTTAAATAATTTCAAGATGGTTACCATGGCGGTGATCTTGAGTTTTGGAACTGAACAAATTTAGTAATCTCGAATCTCCATGTCCTCCCGATGCCTCCTGTCTAGTTTCAGCTCATTCGGACTTCCTGTTTGGGAGGCGATGTCAGTTGAAGAATTTCAAGATGGCCGCTATGAATAACGGAACGGTACGATTAAAGAAACTCTAAATGATGACTCCCATCAAGTTTCAGCTCATTCTGACTTTCAGTTCGGGCGGAGATATCGTTTGACGAATTTCCATTAAGAAAACACGCCTATACAAATACATCGTTAATTTTCCCCCCGAAAAAATGACAATTCTCAGATGAAAAATTGTGATACGAAAATACCACTTTTTCATAAAACAAAATTCATTATTAGGGCAAAAAAGTCAGAATAATTCCACATTGGTGTACTTTTCCTTTAGATTAAGCCTTTTTGTACCAAATGGAATCTTCTTCCTTATATATAGCAGGAGTCCATTTCAAAATTTAGGGGTGTCAGGTTGTGTTTTTTCAAAATTTTATGGACAATGACTGAACTTTTAGCAAACAGTGGAGGCCCTGATCAGACGCCGCGTTCTGCGGCGTCTGATCTGGGCCTGCACTGTTTTTCCGGGTACCCGTTTAGGGGTTTCCGGTACAAAAATGAGTTACTTATTAGTTTAGAATCGCTTGGTGGTCTGTTTCCGGGCAAACAAGCGCAAATAAATGCAGGGTATTTACTTTTAAAGTGAACAAAGAGTTTGTTAAAAACATCAAAATGCTACAAGTTGTGAAAAATATTACGTTTCCAAACACTCAAATGAAACGTTTTTGCTATTTGCCAAACAAGAGATTAAAATTAAAATTCTTTTTTTATATACTTTATACCAAAAAAAAAAAAATCGGGTTTGCTCAGTGACAACATTGCTACATGTAGCATGCGTTTCACTTTTTTCACATCTGAAATGATATTCATATTCTTCCATTTGTGAAAATAGCATTTGTATGCGGTATTTAGTTTGGATATGCAAATGCTTTCTCTATTGAATATGAAGTAAAGAATTCTCTGGGATAATGTGCATGTGCATTGTATTTTAACGTCTTTTCAGTCCGATAATTTAACGCAATGTAAAGCTAGAATTAAAAGACAAACTTATGCAAACTAATGGTACTTTCCGTACTTCTAGAAAGCGTTATATTTAGACGAAATTTGTGCAGCGTCATGCGCAACAATGTCTTCGGACACGTGCGCACAGTCTGATCAGTCATCACAGGGCGCTGTGTAGACAGCCCTTGGGCAAAAGCTTGCTTGTGGCTTGGAACTGTGTGTCGATGAGCACATTCAAAGAAGATGACTTCCCAGCCACAAGCAAGCTTTTGGCCTAAGGCTGTCTATACAGCGCCTTGTGATGACTCTGAGTAGACTATGTGGGCGCCCAGGCTGATCAGAGACTTCGCTGTATGTACAGGGGCGTTGACACACTTTCAACACAAGCAGACCCTTCCCGACCTCAAGGTGTCACAAAATTTGAAGCAACGTCACCAAAATGACCTGAATAGTGTTGACTCAGTTCAAATAAACAAAATTATTTATTAGCGTGTTTTGGACAGAAAGAAGATTTTCTGTGAATTTGCGATCTAATTCATAATCTAGCTTACGAATAAAACTCTATTTAATTCTAATGCATACCATGTAAATTTCATTTTGTTATAGATATTAATGTTTTAACATGTAGCTCATCATATTGATTTTTAATCTTACTACATTTGGGGACAACGGGAGAAAATGCATATTTATTTGCAGGGAACATTGACAAGTATTGTATAGGAGAACAGGTATCATGGAAATGTGGAGAATCTTCCATACGGAACAAGGAAACATTAACGATTATTTTCAGGGAAAAAGTTGGAAGTGTCTCATTATTATTATTATTATTATTATTA
Organism: Lucinisca nassula; assembly: GCA_963580285.1. NCBI lineage: Eukaryota > Metazoa > Mollusca > Bivalvia > Lucinida > Lucinidae > Lucinisca > Lucinisca nassula. Next base: position 100,435,278 of record OY757016.1, read on the forward strand.
TTATTATTATTATTATTATATACCTTCTCCGAACAGTGACATATACATCTTTGCAAACTCGACTTTATATTTGAATCTATGCATTTTCTTTACGAAAACACGCCCATATAAATACGTCGTAAATTTTACCACCTAAAAACGAAAATCTTAAGATGAAAAAATTGTGATATTTTTCTTATTTCTGCTCAAAATATAGATTGTCGATACTCGTTAGAACCGCATCATTGAGACGGTTCTAACGTGTACCGTTAATCTATACTTTAGAGCAGAAATAATAAAAATAAGGCTTACCCCTGTAAACCTCAGTTTTACTATATAAAAGTGGGAATCAAGGGGGTCAAAATTATATCGGCTTGTTTTCGTGATGTCTTATTCTGCCTTAACGATGAGGTTCTAACAGGTACACACACTGTATGTTGGAAGTACAAATAACAAATACCTTACGAATTAGAAAGTAATTAAACTCTGTTCAGAAAATCTGAATCATCAGTTTTTGCGTTTCTTCCTTTTAATACTCATTTGAGCCCATACATCTCTGTGGGAAAGTTTTAGACCTGACCCTCCGCCGACTTCTCCAACAGGTCATATGCCTCTGCGACAGTCAGGGAAGGCTGTGATTATTTGGAGAAAATTGCAAAACAAAGAAATGAGAACACAGACTAAGTCCATTTGACGATGATTGTCAGGTAAAATAATAAATATTCAAATCCATGTGATGCACTTTATAAATAGATATGCAGTTACGACACACCTTACATTCGAATGGCTAGAAAGAGACTCACTAGGAACGGGGAGCCACTAGCGCAATGTGCTGTCAACAGTGGTCAAAAAGAAATATACCGATATCGGATGTGGTGTAACAGCTAATGATTTTCCATGAAGTGATCGTGCAAATAAAACATAGACGCCCTTGTAATTTACAGGAGCAGTAGCCACTTCTATATATGGTTTAAAAGGGTGTGTCGAACCTGTCAGAATCTCTTAGTCCGTGAAAGAAAATGTAGATTTTGCACTTTTCTCCAAATAATCACAGACTTTCCTGGCTATCGCAGAGGCATACGACTTGCTGGAGAAATCGGCGGAGGGTGAGGTCTAAAACTTTCCCATAGTGATGTCATGGGCTAAAATGAGTATTAAACGCGAGAATCGAAAAATTCGATGATTCAGATTTTCTGAACGGAGTTTAATGACATTCTCAGAGGCAATGCCAAATTATATTGACATAGTTATCTTATGTAATATATCAGTCAATTCCAAGATGGAAACCTATCTATAAGTAAAATATTTCACTAGAAGATTTAAATCTGTCTTAAATAATTAGAAGGTTTCTTCCATCTTGTTTATTGTTTCACTTGAGGTTTAACGTCCACGTCAACACTGTAAAGGTCATTTTGGAGACGTTGCTTCCAATTGTGTGCGCCTTTACCCGACATTGAGATGAAATGACACCTTAAGCCCTGCCGCCCAATGAAACCAATAGGGTTTATAAGCATGGACGGTCCGACGCACACCGCTTTGCCTGGGCAGGCTTAGATCCTCTAAGCGGTTTACCAGTACTCGTGTGCGGGTCGGTTTCAGCTCGGCGTGGAAGCATCATGCAGCCCATCAATTTCAAGCCCCAATGGTCGGGGCCGTCCATCTTGTTTATATTAAAGAGGAAAAAATATCGAAAAAATTATTTTCATCTTAACCGCATTTCACATGATTTTTTCGTTTTGGAAGAATACTTAAATAGCATGACATAGTTGGTTGGAAAATCCATCTTGTGCGACACATTGTAATTTTACAGAATCCGTGCCCATTCATATCTATAGATAACTGTTTTTTCACACCTGAAATTAGGGCTTTTTATCATATCACTCAAATCGATGCTTATCCGTTTATTGGGGCCTTGATTGCATCCAGTCTGATCAAGTTTGTCACAACAGTTAACAAGTTTAGGAGGTTGGAACTGGCCTTCGTGGTTGCAAATGATGACTAGTACATGAAGAATTACGCAGAAAACAAGTATGGCTGGGATAAGAAGGATATTTCATCTTAAAATGTAGATGGATTTCCATCTTGGAAAGAAGTGTGTACTTGATTGAATACAAGAACAAATCTTACCGTAGGAAGCAGTATTCGAAAATAGGCCGGTGATGTTGGTGCTCGCTTCGCTGCTTCGGCTGTCCGGCCGGGAATCCAGTCCCGTGTATGATCGCTTATGAAACGACGGCAAAGCCCCACGGATCGCCGGAAGAGATACGCCGCTCATTCTCGCAAATCACGTAAACCGATATTCCACAGTCAATCCAGCTCAGGATCCGGGAAAAATTATCATCTATTACCCGGCGCTGGAATCTGATCCAAAGTAGCATAATTTAAACATTTTCACTTCCTGTCAGTCTAACCTGCACGGCGTTACTGTCAACATTAACAGGCATTTACGGGGAATCGATGCACCTTCAAGAAAGACAACCCCTTCAAAAATATTTTTCCACCCATGTCAAAAGGGGTCTGCTCATAAAGGAAAGAATTTGCTCCAGAGGAGCAAATTCTTTCCTTTAAGAGTAGACCCTTTTCTCAGAGGCTTTTTGTGGAATGGAAAATGAACAATAAGTCCGAAAAGTTGTCACCCTTTTGGAAAACTGCGGGAAATACTGCAGGTGTACCGAGTCCCCTAAAAACCGAAACAAGTGTATTATTAAATGCTGGTGTCTTTCCAAAAATAAAGTCCATATTATTAAGCAGTTAAACTGTTATACTTATATCCAATATCACTGTATCTTTTTGATAATATCTTATTTCAAGCTATTGGTAGTATACCATTAACCATTGATTTTGGGCTAAATGCTCAATATAATACCCTTTTGTGCGGATGTGATTTTTCGCGCTCAAATGGAACGATATAAGAATTAATAGCGAGGTTCAACAACAGATTGCTACCTGATTCTCTTTGCAAGCGCTTTTATCTTCTAACAGTTTATTTGTATCAATACGTGAGACGCTTGATGACAAAAAGTACGCACGCCAAAGCGAATAGCACACAATGTGGTCAGACTGCAATTCGCACACTACGATCTTATGCTCTCCGATCCATTCGTAAGTGTTCCAAAACTCACGCAGTTCTTCACAGAAATGGTGCCGCCTGAATAGGGCTTATGACTACAAAAATGCTGGTCTGAGTCTTGCCTGTTCACACGTGGCAACTGGCTGGTTTTGTTAGTTTTCGCCTTAATGTAGTACAATCTGGCAAGTGTTCTGGGTTTTAAATAAAAGATTGAAATTTTTAAATCGGTTCAATTTTTTAATCAGTAAAATATTGAATTAAGGCTATTTAACCTAAATGATTAGCACAAAAGACGTAAATACACATTTAAGTATGTATACTGTATATATTTTCTTTACTATACTTATTTTAAGGGGGCCAATACACATGACACATTCTCTATGTCATTTTACACAAGGGAGACAACTATCGTGTGATCCAGTTCGTTATTCATTAGGAAAGCATCTCTATGAGAAATGATGGCGTCCAACATGGTGTCTGAAATGACAAATATTAGATAAAAATTGTAACATCTTTCTTATTTCTGCTTTCAACATAGAATGTGGAACATAGAATGTGGGTACTCGTTAGAACTGCCTCAATGAGGCTGTTCTAACGAATACCCACAATCTATGTTTTGTTTTTCAGCAAAAATGGCAGATAATATTTACTCCCGTAGACCCCACTTTTCTGTATATAAAGTGGGGTTTAGAACGGTCTTGGTCTCACGGACTTGTCATCGTGATGCTAGAAGCTGAACCCGCGAAAATGCGGGTCTGTTCTTACAGGAAATGATTTTCTCCTTTGCGGGTCAACCAACAAAAGGAAAGAATTTGCTCTATTCTTAAAGGAAATAATTTGCTACTCGTAAGGAAAGAATTTGCGCTCTATATACTCTTAAAGGAAAGAATTTGCTCGTCGCTGGTCTACTCGTAAAGGAAAGAATTTGCTCCTTTGCGGGTCTCTTTGTAGAGGAAAGAATTTGTTCTATTGCGTGTCTACTCTTAAAGGAAATAATTTGCGCTCTATATACACTAAAAAGGAAAGAATTTGCTCTCGCGGGTCTACTGTTAAAGAAAAGAATTTGCTCTAAGGAAAGAATTTGCTCTACTCTTAAAGGAAAGAATTTGATCATGAGGAGCATGCAGGTCTACTCTTATAGGAAGAATTTGCTCCTTTGCGGATCTTCACTTAAAGGAAAGAGTTTGCTCTTTTCTTAAAATAAAGAATTTGCTACTCGTAAGGTGCGGATCTTTTCTTAAAGGAAAGAATTTGCACTCTATAGTCTCTAAAAGGAAAGACTTTGCTCTTCAAGGGTTTACTCGTAAAGGACAGAATTTGCTCCTTTCGGGGGTCTACTCATAAAGGATAGTATTTGTTCTGTAGCGGGTCTGCTCTTAAAGGAAAGAATTTGCGCTCTGTATATACTTAAAGGAAAGAATTTGCTCTCGTGGGTCTACTGTTAATGAAAAGAATTTGCTCTAAGGAAAGAGTTTACTCTACTGTTAAAAGGAAAGAATTTGATCCTGAGGAGCATGCGGCTCTACTCTTATAGAAAAGAATTTTCTCCTTTGCGGGTCAACCCATAAAGGAAAGAATTTGCTCTATTCTTAAAGGACAAAGGAAAGAATTTGCTACTCATAAGGAAAGAATTTGCGCTCTATATACTCTTCAAGGAAAGGATTTGCTCCTCGCGGGTCTACTCGTAAAGGACAGAATTTGTTCCTTTGTGGGCCTTCTGGTAGAGGAAAGAATTTGTTCTATCGCGGGTCTACTCTTAAAGGAAATAATTTGCGCTCTATATACACTTAAAGGAAAGAATTTGCTCTCGCGGGTCTACTCTTAAAGGACATATATGTAATTTGCTCTGCACTAAAAGTAATGAATTTGCCGAAAAGGAAAGAATTTGCTCTGCTCTAAAAGGAAAGAATTTGATCCTGAGGATCAAATTCTTTATTTAAAAGTAGAGCAATTCTCTTAAGGAGCAAACTATTTCTTTTAACTCTTAAACGGAAGATTCAGAAAGAGTTTGCTCCTGAGGAGCAAATTCTTTCCTTAAACAGTAGACCCTTTGTGATAAAGGGGGCACAACTTTTTGGGAAGAGTTACTCACCCTGGAGGTGTAACCAAACTGAATAAGAGATTATTATAATCAAATTAAAGCAACCCATAATGAAAGTGACATGCCTGAAATGATCTTGAGGACAGCTTAAAAATAAATTTTATTCTTTCTAATAACCATTGTAAACTTTTAACATTGTTGCCAATATGGCCAGCTTAACAGGATCTACACCACTTGCCGTGTTCGTTTTGAATTGTGGCTGAATATCCCCGCTTGGAACAGAAAGTCCTTTTTTCGAAACACATGTTTTGTATGATTTGAGGTTTTACGTCCCCGTCAACACTATTAAGGTCATTTTGGAGACGTTGCTTCCAATTTTGTGGGACTTTTACCCGACATTGAGATGAAATTACATCTCAATACCTGCCGCCCGATGAAACCAATAGGGTTTATAAGCATGGACGGGCCGACTCGCAGCAATTTTCCCGGGCAGGCTAAAACGTTCTGAGCGGATTACCAGTACTCATGTGCGGTCGGTATCAGCTCTGCGCGGAAGCATCGTACAGCACAATCTATTTCTCCAAGCCCCGATGGGCGGGGGCGGAAACATGTAATCAAAGTACAGACAGGGTGGGTCGATCGTCTCTGAGTGAGGGCTGGAAAGAATGACTTTTATATCTCCAAAATGGTCATTTGTGATGAAAATGTGTGATGTATTTCTTATTTATACTCCAATCATAGATTGTGGGTTTTCGTTAGATCCTTCTCATTTAGGCGGTTCTAATGAGTACCCACAACCTATGTGTTGAAGCAGAAATAAGAAAAATAATGTGGGCCCCATCAAACGATTTTGGTACTTATCGCCTTTGCGAGCAGCGAAGGTTCAGGCGAGCCTGCGCATCCGCGCAGTCTCGCCAGAACCTTCGCTGCTCGCTCATACAAGCAGTGAATCAAGAGGAACCTTCAGACAGAAAGTCATATCCCTGGCCCCTCTGAATGGTTTGGCATGCGCAGTTAAAATTTGTCATGACGGAATGCTCGAAGACACAAATTCGCTTGGCTGGGCTCATATACAACCTTATACAGTAAAATTCCAATATTAAGACCACCTCTGGGACTATCCAAAAGTGATCTTTAAGACCACTTTTGACCAGTCCCAAAGGAAGTCTCTAACCAGAGGACATTGTATGCAGAAAACATAAAGAAAGAGTACCTTCAACCTTCTGTATAAGCGTTATCTTGATTTAACCCATATATGCCTAGTGGCCCTTTTCTGGGACATTGGCAAACAGTGTAGATCCAGATCAGACGCCACAGAACGCGGCGTCTGATCTGGATCTACACTGTTTGCTTAAAGAACATTCAGTGTTTGAAAAATTTACCACAAAGGAAAACAAACATGATACCCCTATAATTGAAATTGGACCACTCCAAACTTGCTAGGTGGAAGATTCCATTGTCATATATGGGTTAAGGTGGTCTTAATAGCGGAATTTCACTGTAAATCCCAGTTTTCTCCATATCATCACGTGAGCAAGTCCGTGAAATAATGACCCCCATAAACCCCACTTTATATAGAGAAAACTGGGGTTTATGTGGGTAAACATTATTATCCTTATTTCTGCTCCAAGACAAAGGTTGTGGGTACTCGTTAGAACCGCCTCAATGCGGCGGTTCTAACGAGCACCCAAAACCTATGAGTGTAAATACGAAAAATATCACAAATTTTCATCAGAAAAATTACCTTTTTTGAGGTTTGAAAAATGCACTTTATCACACGGATGTGTTATCGTAATGTAAAATGGGGTTTAACGGAAGTGTTCATTACACGGACTTGTTAACGTGATGAATGGTCCTGACCTTGGACTTACGCTGTTCAGTAATGTAACACACTTGTCGGAACTTGCGTGTCCTTTATTTCCATTGCGCATACACCCCCCACACACACCCACACACACACACACACACACACACACACACACACACACGCACGCACGCACGCACGCACGCACACACACACACACACAAAATTAAGTGTGGATAAGTAAACTGACATGCTAAAATTGACCTTAAATAGTGTTGACTGGGCCATTAAACTCCTATACAAAAAAGAAAATATTTTCATTGCGCTGTTTTACATTAGGAAGTAGTATACACAATGTAGTTTCTAGGACAACCCCCACCCCCACATTGTGGGGCCACCCACCCCCGAGTCGGCCCCACCGAGTGGGGGTGCCGAGGACAATTTTTTCATCCCCGCAATACTGTGCCCCCCCCCCCCCCCATCCCCCGGGTCGGCCCCACCGAGAGGGGATGCAATAGAATAAACTATTTGTTTGCCTGCCGTATCGCGGGGAATCCCCTGATGTAAAATGATTTACAACACCAACAGCCCCAGAGGGGTGTGTGTGTGTGTGTGTGGGGGGGGGGGGGGGGGTTATAGCGAGTAATTTAGAAATAGTTGAATATAAGGATTATAAAGAAACAGAATGCAAGAGCCTATTGACCCCCGCAAATGCTACAGGGATCTGTTCTACAAAGCTCTTGCTCAAGACCTACGCTTCGACGAGCAGCGCAGCCCTGATTTCGCCAAACGAATTGAACGCGGGTGCTACAACGTAGCGATTACCCGGTGTGCGGAATCAGCCAGCGCTTACTACCGCCAGTGGGACTCTCCGATGTTCGTGAATATCTACAGCGCCCGCTGTGGCATCGTCCTGGCCAACATTGACCCAATAGGCACAATACTGAGCAAGGTAGAGGGTGGAGGATGGGCCCTAGACAGGCTTTAACCCTTTTATAGAACATATTTAACTTCACTACAGCTGGTGTGTGGGAATGTGTGGCGGCGATAAAACGTCTCCCTGCCCTACATCATAGTGTAGATTATATTTTCTTGTCCTTTGGGATCATTGATTCCATCGTAGATTTTTAAAATATCTGAGGGTCACTGATGAGGCCTAATTGGCCGAAACTAGCTAGTCTGGCCCAGAAAACATGTACACTCCATATTTTTCAGTTCTGTGGTGTATTCCTTGTTTCCAAAGGATAACCCTTTTATAGAACATATTGCCTCAGGGGATTTGCTTCCGGATGTTTTTGGTGATATGACGGCAACTGAGCTGTGTCCCATGGCCGGGAAGACCGAACGCGACGAGGTAACGCGCCGTCTTAGCCAAACAGTCATAGAAAAAACTTCCATCCTCTTCGCCTGTCCCCATTGCCACAGACGAAACCATACGTACCGCCAGGTTCAGATCGGCGCCGGAGACGAGCCATCGACCTTTATATGCAACTGCAAAGAATGTGGAGAACACTATGAGGGGTTCGCGAAAATAGACTCAATTCCTGCGAGCCGTGGGGGCCAGCTGACTGGTCGATGATTTAGACAATATTTATATATAGACTATAAAGAGAACACAATGCAGGAGTGTGCTTGGATCAAGGTATGAACAAATGAAGTTTGTGGGAAGAGATGTAGAGGAATCTACTGTGCTGCCCACAACACTGCTAATTCCAGAAACACAATGCGGGAGTGTGCATGGATCAGGATCGGAACAACGGAACCTTGTGGGAGGAGAGGTCGAGGAACCTACTGTGGTATCCACAACGCCGTTTTCTCCAGAGGCGGGAGTCTTTGGATCTGTCGGGGTTGTGGGGTGGCTGTGAAGACCCCACGTAAGCTGTGCAAACCATGCGGCGCTACCAGCGCCTATAACCAATACTACCACAAGAAACACTATGCTAAAAGTTTCCAAAAAGAAGCGAGACGACTTTCCAGGATAAATTTCAATTAGAGAAATATCAACACATTAGTATACGAAGTATAACTGTTAGAGAAATACCAATACGTAGGTATTATGAATTATAACTATTGGAGAAATATCAATTAGAGAAATATCAACACATAAGTATATGAAGTATAACTTTTAGAGAAATACCCAATACGTAGGTATTACGATTTGCTATTAGAGAAATGCAATTAGAGAAATATCAACACATAGGTATATGAAGTATAACTGTTAAAGAAATTAGAGAAATATCAATTAGAGAAATATCAACACATAGGTATATGAAGATATAGCTATTATGGATGAAATATCTGAAGATTATTCAACTCTCAAACAAAACATCTTGGATGAACCTATCCCAGACTCTGTCAAAGGGCGCCTGTTAAAACCCTTACAGCCTAAAAGATATCGACCTATCCCATCACCACGCAAAAAGAAGGCCGCCAAGAGAAAAGCCATCGAAGAGGAATTTGACCCTACCTCCCGTGAGAAAGTCCTGAGATCCGTCAAGGAATATCAGGATGAGATCCTGGATTTGTTTACATCTGCTGGGCAACAGCTAGTCTTCATGCAGGCCTCATTGGTCATTGGCAACTTCTTGAGGGGCTGGCAGATGGACGTACCAGCCAATAATCCTCAAAGTGCAGACCCCAGGACTTTCCTCGAGGCTGTAGTGCCCCATATCAGTAGCAAGCTCGAGGAAGAGATCGAGGCGCTGGGTGGTGTGAAATTTCAGTGGCTCTCAAGATTCAGCTTCGGAAGGACAAACCAGACGGTAGTGAGGAGTACACAACCCCTGTGCTGCGCCACAAACAGGAAGCCCTTCTCCAGGCCAGCGAAATCAAGGGGGCTCTCGATAAAACCTTCCCACAGATCCAGGAAACACTCGAAAAGTGGACGCAGAGAGGGTCTGGCTGGGTTGTAGATCAGGTACAGACCCTTTGGCTGGACATTGCCAGATATCAGCCTCTTCGGGGTAGGTCCTACATTCCACTCCCAGCAGAATTAAGATATAAGAAGGCACTGGTTAACATAAAGAACAATGACCAAGACTGCTTTCGATGGACGCTCCGAGCGGCTCGGGCAAATCCATCACCACCACATCATCCAGAGAGACCAAGTTGGTATCCTACCAATGATGGTATGAACTTCGAAGGGATTGATAGTCCCACACCCATCTCACAGATACCAAAATTTGAGCGGCAGAACAACCTAGCCATCAATGCCTTTGGTTGGGACAGGGGCATCACTGTCCTTCGTCTCAGCATACAATCACAAGAGATACCAAGGATCAATATGCTGCTGATCAGTGCGAATGAAAATCGCTTCCACTACACCTGGATAAAGAACTTCAACCGCCTCTTATTTAACCAGAGCAAGCACCCAAAAAAGAAGCACTTCTGTGATTCATGGCGCTGTCTTCATGGCTACATGAGAGAAGACCTGCTGGAGGCCCACAAGCTTGAGTGCGAAGGCATCGGCCAGACGGCTGTCCTGGTGGAGATGCCAGAGAAGGGTAAGAACAAGCTCACCTTCCAGAACCACCACAAGCAGCAACCAACCCCATTCGTCATCTATGCAGACTTTGAGGCTCTCACCACCAAGATCGAGGGCTCCGAACGCGATCCTACAAAAAGTAACACCCAACGAACACAACAACACGAGGCTTAACAACAAAGCCGCCTGTCGAGTATCGCGGCCCAAATGCAGCAGAGCACTTCTAAAAATCACTCCAGGAGGAGGAGTGCGAGATTAAGAGCGTGCTAGCCAACCCTAAAAACATAAGGATGACACGAAAGGACTATCAGGCCCATAACAATGCAGCCAATTGCTATATTTGCGAAAAACCGCTAAACGGTGAATCTGTCCGCGACCACTGTCATATCACGGGTAAATATCGAAGGGCAGTTCACAACGCCTGCAACCTTAAGCTGAGGCTAAGCCCAAAGACCACCGTTATTCCCGTGGTGTTCCACAACCTCAGAGGGTACGACTCCCACCTGCTCATGCAGGCTATCTCGAGGGTCGAAGGCAGAGTCTACTGCATCCCCAATAACACAGAAAATTACATCTCCTTTTCTCTCTCGGGCAGCTCCGTTTCATCGATAGCGCCCAGTTCCTGCCCGCTTCCCTCGACAAACTGGTGGCGTCAAACCTGCCAGAGTCTTTCAAGATCACGTCCCAATACGAACCAAACTGTCAGAGGCTCCAGCTCTTGACCCGGAAGGGAGTATACCCCTACGAGTATATGGACTCCTGGGATCGTTTCGCCGAGAGCAAGCTCCCTCCGAAAGAGGTATTCTACAGCAAGCTCGCCTACGAACACATCAGCGACGACGACTACGCCCACGCGCATAGAGTATGGGAGGTCTGTGGGTGTAAGACCCTGGGGGACTACCACGACCTCTACAATCGCACAGATGTTCTCCAGCTGGCAGATGTCTTTGAGGAATTCCGAAAGACATCTCTGACGCAGTATGGTTTAGACCAAGCGCACTACTACACAAGTCCCGGGCTTTCATGGGACGCCCTCCTAAAAAAGACAGGAGTGGAGCTCGAGCTGCTTACAGACTACGACCAACACCTGTTTGTCGAGAAGGGGATGCGCGGAGGTATCTCGATGGTATCAAAACGGTATGCCAAGGCCAACAATCCTCAGGTCGAGGATTATGACCCAGAAAAACACAGTAGCCATATCTTATATCTCGATGCAAACAATCTCTATGGATGGGCTATGAGCCAGGCCCTCCCCATCAGAGACTTCCAGTGGGTCGATGTATCGGGACTCGCAGAGATCATTGCAGAACTACCCGCAGACAATGAAGAGGGCTATATCCCAGAGGTAGATATGGAATATCCAGCAGAGCTGCACAAGGCACACAATGCCTACCCGCTAGCACCAGAGCGCCTAGTGGTCAAGAAGGAGTGGATGTCGGAGTACCAGCGCGAACTTCTCGATGGAGCTTTTGGGGGAGCACCTACAGAGGTTGAGAAGTTGGTACCCAACCTTCGCGACAAGGACCGTTACGTGCTCCACTATCGGAATCTCCAGCTATACATGTCTCTGGGTATGCGTCTGACCAAGATGCATCGCGCCCTCTGGTTCCAGCAGAGCACCTGGATGGAGCCCTACATCCGGATGAATACTGAGCTTCGGAAGAAGGCCACCAGTGAGTTTGAGAAGGGTCTCTTCAAGCTCATGAACAATTCGGTCTTCGGCAAGACGATGGAGAACCTCCGCAGGCGTGTCGACGTCAAGCTGGTCCGCACCAACGAGGAAGATAAACTCAGGCGTCTCATCGCCAGCCCAGCCTTTGCCAGAGCCAACATCTTTGACGATGATCTTGCAGCAGTCAAGATGCAAAAGAGCCGTCTAGTGCTCAATCGCCCGATTTACGTAGGTAGCGCATCAGGCATGAGCAGTTCAAAGAGGCTCTCTTTGAGAAGCAAACCTTCCGCCATGGCATGGATGTTCTTAGGTCGGAGCGTCACCGCATCTACGGGCAGCATCTCAACAAGGTGTCGCTGTCGCCCTTCGATTCCAAGCGCTGGATCGCAGAAAACGGAGCTGACACACAGGCTTATGGTTACAAAGATTACATCACACAACAAGAGATGGACGCGTTCGTTGAGGAACTGGGGCAGTCCATCTAAAGAACTTTGAAATCATAGGATAAACGATGGCTCCCAAGAGAGTTCTAACCCAGGAGAAGATCCACGAAATCAAGGCTCTGCGAGGTAAGGCGCCTGTGAGTAGGGTGAAGAAGCAGTTCGGCGTCGGCGCTGCAAGGGTTCAGATGCTCTGGGCAGAGGAGGAGACACCCAGTCTTTCATACATCTACATGTAGTTTATTTAGTTTTGAAACATGGTGCTAAATAACATGAAACGAATTGAAAATTGCTTAACATTTCATAGGAATCATCAGCCATGTAGATGTTTCAGAGTAAATGTCAATCCCTGATTTCTCAGAAAATTAAAATAAAATAAAAAAAGGAGTGACCCAACATATTTGTTACATAATTCGGTCATCTAAGCTCTTTGATGCGGTTTGTCCTCGAGACAAACCAAATCTAGAAGTAACTTTAATGTAAAAAATGACACAAATATTGATGCTTGCATAAACACCCTATTTTAAATGTCTCTATGCTGTCCTTGCCAGTCCTTGTGCAGTCCTTGTCTGTCCTTATCAGTCCCAGCAGTGTTTACTAGGACCCAATTTTTCCTCTTATTCCATTGATGTTTATACTGCAAAGTTTCAAACCTTTTACAAAATTCGGCTTATTTTCGTCAGCAGTCGAAGATTTGCCTCTCTGTGCGCCAATTGGTCGCTGTGCGCAAATTGGTCGCTATCCCAGCCACTCCATATATACGGTTTTTCTAACCCCCCCCACCCCCCCCCCCCCCCCCCCACACACACACACAGAGTCGACAGCCGGCCTCGGTAGCTCAGTCGGATGCGCGACTGACTGGTGATCATTCTCTCACTTCCGCTGTTTCAAGAAGGGCAGTTGTCAGTTTCTGGCTTTGGTGCAGTGGTAGCGCATCAGATTAGTGATCGAGAGGTTGCGGGTTCGAGCCTCGCGCTTACCAAAGTGCTGTGCCCTTGAGCAAGGCACTTCATCCATATTGTTTAAAAAAGTACTGGTTACCACCCAGGAAATCCTGCTCGTACTGCTCAGATGTGAGCGAGTAGCGGTAATAGGAGAAAAAAAAAAGAATATGCACTGTACTGGTTAACTGCTTACGTATAAGCTTGCCCAGGAAAGTGTGGATAGGTAAACTGACCGGCTAAAATGACCTAAATAGTGTTGACTAGGCCGTTAAACTCCAATACAAACAAACAAACACAGTCGACAGTGAATGTGCACCTCTGTTAACTCGTATTTCCCCAGCACCATGAGAATTTGGAACCAGCTGCCTTCAGAAGTCGTCTAGTCAACCAGCCAGATCCTCTGTTTTTAACCTGTACAGAAGCAGTTTTGTCAGCACCACAGTTAATTGGCTCGGACGACACATGTACATGTGTATCAAGTTCGAGAATACACGGTTCGCCGAAGAAGAAGAACTTTCTTTCTTTCTACTACAACTGTGATCGGTCACATTTGACCATTACTCGCAGGTGTACATCAGATACACTCCCGGTTTGCAGGATGAAAGCCTACACAGTAATCATGGTTCACCCTGCACAGAGTGGCCGCCAGTTAACGTCCTGATCCGAAGGACGGTGCACTTGTGGCATTCATCCCTGCAAATGATGCCAGTGGAGCATGTTCGGACACCACAATTTTAATACCGCTGCCGGGAATCGAACCAGGGACCTCTAGCATTTGGATTGAGATGGACCTTTCTGTTGGTCGATCAGGCATCAGGGAACAGTTAATGGCGGCACTTTTTTGTCCGCGCCACACCAAGTTTTTGAGTCGTTATCGACAACTCCTGGAGAAAGCGATAACTTCTGTTTTGGTTTCAAATTGCTCCACACATGCATGAAATCAAAACAGAATACCAAAGAAACACTTCTCTGTTTGCATATGCTGACAGCAGCAGCATTTCACTTACCCCACACACTAATTTTTACATACAAAAAAAATCATGACTCCACCTCACTTTGACAGATCCTGTGAATTTACTCCTAAAACGACAGTACTTGGCATCTGTTGAAATGTCATGTACACTCAGTCACATGCAAAGAAATAGACAGAAAAGTATATCATAACCAGTAAACTTTTTCAGGAATCCTCTTTGAAAAACAGCCACTTTTTAGTGCCAAAGCTACCTTCGTGATTCAGATATGCCGCTGCACCTTGAACTTGCACAGCATCCAGACAGCCAGGGTGTTAGTTTATTATTCCATTTCATAAAAGTACAGATACTCAGTTAATAAGCCCACATTGGCAAAAAATATCCACATATCACAATTTCTATGAGCAACCATGCCATTATTGACCCTCCTACTATAATATTTTGAAAAACGTCCACCCTCAAATGCGAAACTGTCCCCTGATGCCTCAGTGATTCAGTGCCTTTAATATCTGGGTTTATTCGGTGAATAGTAGTACTTGCTAGAAATCACGTGATCAATATTTTTGTCAAAATGGCGTCGCTAAAATCAAGGAGGCGAGCTATAGGGAGCTTACCACTAAAAATTTTCCATAGACGACAATAGTAACATTTTTCCATCTCCAACAAAAACTGTACATGCAAAATATTTCAAACCTTGGTGGTTTGTAGAGCAACTCTAGTTGAATAAATCCCAAAGAAAAAATCCACATGTAGCCCGTCTCCTTTTTGAGCTATTGTCCGCCATATTGTTGATGTGTAGCACCGCAGTGAATAACAGGGCAATTTTTTCTCAAAGGGGTGACCATGAAAATGTGGCAGCAATATTTTTGGGCTTGCAGATATAATTGCAAAGCATCTATTATTTTGTTTTGCTATAAGTACCCTTTTCTTAAAATGAAATAAATCCAGCCTATATAACCAATGAAATGCACAGCTGGTATTTGATCCTCTATCAAATCTTCTGTCCCAAAGTGCTGGTTCCCCGGCTCAGCAATATTTAGTGTTAAGCTACCTATACCAAACCCTTATTGTCTTTATGATCCATCAAAAGCATTGTCAAATAGAAATTTAGATCATATCTAATAATTTAAGCATGCATAATAAATGTTCAGTGACAAAGAATCTTTGAAGTTTGCGAAAAAGTTATCGCTTTCAGATTCTACAATGAAAGCCGAACAAACAATATTTTGTGAAAAAGGGCAAAGTTTACCTCTTTCTGGAATGGAACCCAGACACCGGCTGGCATCAGTGGTTCTTCTCCTATGTCTTTGGAACACTTCAATCCTAAAATGCACTAAAGTATGCCTTAATAGCATACCAACTGGTATTTATGGCTGATTTCACACCTATACCCCCTATTTTATGTAAAATTGGCATTTTGAGGATATTTTGATGATAAAACTTTGACAAAAATGATTATAACTGCCTCAATACCATGAGAAATAGTGGATATATATCTGTTCAGACCCTTTAACATGAATCTAATCAATAAGAACCAATAAGAGATGAGAAAACTTATCGCGATATTGCAGCAGAGACAATTTTGAAGTTTTGCTTTCGCTAGAGACCAAGGCCAAAAACCAGGTAACCTTAGTGTTCAATTCCAGATGGAGTAGATCCTTTCTCTTGTGTTTCTGGTTATACACTTACTGTAAGACTTTTTCCAAAACAAACCCATTAACAATTGATTAACATGGCTTTAAAGTACCCCCCCCCCCTCAAAATGCACAGATCAGAAGCAAAAACTGATCAAAACACCCAGTTAGACCTGAATTACCACAAACCTTACACTTTTTTACAGTTTCTATGGCAAACCACATGCCAGGAATATCCATTTTATGATACAGAATTGGATAGAACCTACCAATGTGTGAAAATATGATGTAATGACTGAAAACTGGAGTGTGGGGCTGATTTTCCAACTTTTGGTATAGGGAGCTTACCACTAAAAATTTTCCATAGACGACAATAGTAACATTTTTCCATCTCCAACAAAAACTGTACATGCAAAATATTTCAAACCTTGGTGGTTTGTAGAGCAACTCTAGTTGAATAAATCCCAAAGAAAAAATCCACATGTAGCCCGTCTCCTTTTTGAGCTATTGTCCGCCATATTGTTGATGTGTAGCACCGCAGTGAATAACAGGGCAATTTTTTCTCAAAGGGGTGACCATGAAAATGTGGCAGCAATATTTTTGGGCTTGCAGATATAATTGCAAAGCATCTATTATTTTGTTTTGCTATAAGTACCCTTTTCTTAAAATGAAATAAATCCAGCCTATATAACCAATGAAATGCACAGCTGGTATTTGATCCTCTATCAAATCTTCTGTCCCAAAGTGCTGGTTCCCCGGCTCAGCAATATTTAGTGTTAAGCTACCTATAACATCGAGCGATAATTTTTATCGAGCTATAAAAATTCGGCTATTTACGACAATGTGCCGATGTTGTCCGAGTACGCTGCGGTGTACCCAGTTTGACCTGGCGGATCGTAACAATACTGTTTGGGCATTATTTTTTTTAATTAATTTTCCACTTTGCTGAATCTTGAAAACATCGTTTGGTATTACAGGATGCGCTTGGAATATGCTAGATATGAAAATCAAGATACCCTCCGTCTCTCTCTCTCTCTCTCTCTCTCTCTCTCTCTCTGATACACATAGTTTAACTTGATAGCACGGTTTGCCTATGATGTTAGAGGTTGTGGATTTGATCCACGGCACAGGCGATAAAATTTCATATGTATTTCAACGACAGTACTTATGATGCACACAGAGGGGGAGGGGGGGGGGGGGTCGAGTGAGAGCACAAGCGCTTATAGAGTTGTGCTTATAGGTTTCTTATATAGAGTTATTCTAACACTGACATCATTTACAGAGATAAATGTCACACCGTGTATGTTCATGTTTAGTTATTGCATGTGCAGCTTAAATGTTTTCTTTCTACCTCTTTGCCTTAATCCCTGGAGTGGACAAAGCCTGTGTACATTTTATGCACTGCAGAGATGTGCATGATGAAAGCCTACTTTGCGGTAGGGTCGTTAACCAGCAGAGAGGATGACATTTCCTGCACAGGGGGTCCTCCAGTTAATGTCCCGATCTGTAGGACGGTACTTTATGACAACCACTCATGCAAATGATGGCAGTCGAGCGTGTTCGGACACCGAAATTGTATTACCGAGATCGAACCGGGGCCCCACTAGCATCAGAGGCAGGTGCACTTCGCGTTCCGTAAATATCCCTACAGTTACTACATGATTACTGTGTAGGCTTTGTTCCTGTTAATCGTGAGTGTTTGCGAATAATGATCCACCATGTCCATCGTAATATAAGAAAGAAAGAAAGAAAGAAAGAACGCATCACGTGAACAAGTCCGTGAAATGAAGACACCCCCCACTAAACCCCACTTTATATAGAGAAAACTGGGGTTTAAGCGGGTATACATTATTTTCCTTATTTCTGCTCCAAGACATAGGTTGGGGTCCTCTCGTTAGAACCGCCTCAATGAGACGGTTCTAACGAGCACCCACAACCTATGTTTGCAGTATTTATAAGAAAAATATCAGGGATTTTCATCAGAAAAGTACGTAGACATGTTGGAGATGAGAAGCATGCACTATGTCGCACGGGTGTGTTATCGTAATGGAAAGAAAGGACATTGTATCAGATGCAACTTTGGTATACATCGTTCAAGACTGCAAAAAAAAAAAAAAAAAAAAAAAAAAAAAAAAAAACTGCCTGTTAGAAATTATGCGGATAATTTGAGCGATAAATGAACATGGCACTTTTTTTAAATGAACATGGCACTTTTGAAATCGACATACTCGCCGAAAACGTATCTATCTATCTATCTATCTATCTATCTATCTATCTATCTATCTATCTATCTATCTATCTATCTATCTATCTATCTATCTATCTATCTATCTATCTATCTATCTATCTATCTATCTATCTATCTATCTATCTATCTATCTATCTATCTATCTATCTATCTATCTATCTATCTATCTATCTATCTATCTATCTATCTATCTATCTATCTATCTATCTATCTATCTATCTATCTATCTATCTATCTATCTATCTATCTATCTATCTATCTATCTATCTATCTATCTATCTATCTATCTATCTATCTATCTATCTATCTATCTATCTATCTATCTATCTATCTATCTATCTATCTATCTATCTATCTATCTATCTATCTATCTATCTATCTATCTATCTATCTATCTATCTATCTATCTATCTATCTATCTATCTATCTATCTATCTATCTATCTATCTATCTATCTATCTATCTATCTATCTATCTATCTATCTATCTATCTATCTATCTATCTATCTATCTATCTATCTATCTATCTATCTAATTTTACCATTACCTTTGTTATGTTGTTCGCTAATATAGAATTTAGCATAATAGACAAAATAAAAAATAACACCACTTAATTAAAATTAACATCAGTTATAAGAACTCACCCTGTTTTAACTAATTACAACGTATTTACATTGCCTTCTGTCGGCCCCCGCCCATCGTGGCTTAAAGAAATAGACTGCAGGAAAGCGTGGTTTTGTTTGTATTCGAGTTTAACGGCCCAATCAACACTATTTTAGGTCATTTTTGAGTAGGTCAGTTTACCTATCAACTCTTCTCCTGAACAGGCTTATACGTAAGCGGTTGACCAGTACAGAGCACATTCTTTCGTCAGAAACTGACAACTTCCGATGGTGATGTTCCTCGTGCGCCATCCTATGGCGTTTATATTTCGCAATTAATTCGATTTGCTAGAGTGTGTAGTCATGTAACTGACTTCAACACTCGTAATAAATTATTAACGGCTAAACTCCTTAATCAGGGTTATCGGTACCATAAACTACGCAAAGCCTTTTCAAAATTTTATAGACGCCATTCTGATTTAATTTCAAAATTCAATATTGGACTTAAATCTCTTCTGCAACAAGGTCTATCGGAACCCGAATTTTATGGTGACTTGGTATATAAATTCAGAAAAATATATAACCGCAATGACTTCAGCACCCAATTTCGTAAAATCATTCTTCGATATAAAAAGATTGGGTACAACATGGATATTATACGACAGACTGCATGCATGGTAGTTAACCCAATCACGGTTGGCAACTTTGCTTCCCTCTTTAATTGCACGCCGGTGGGTCAGGCCTCAGATTCTATGACGGCTCCAACGTAAAGGCTTATTGAAAATTAAAGAGATAATGTTGGTTGGTGCCTGATGCTCTGTCTCTGGTCGGGCTCATCGGAGTCTAACTGTTGGTTTTCTTTTGCTCCAGCATTTCAGTGGTTTCTTGCTGTCGAGTCCTCACCGTTGTCTCACCTCTGTGGTTCTTTGATTTCTGTGTTCACGGAGATGTTGCACTGATGAGTTAGGAGGCCTTCATGCGGACTGAACAAATTATTTGTCTTAATCGCGACGGAAGTAAGGGCGAGGATTGTGGCCACGTAAAATCGATTTAAGCCCCCCAGTGGAAATCTTCCACTGACCGTTCCAAGGCGGCTCTTCCGTGGCATTTTATTTATGTTGTTGTTTGTTACTTACTGTGTATATCACTTGTGTCTTTTAATTTTGGATGGCCATATGGCCATTTTGTGGGAAAGTAACTGTCCATATGGCCTTCCTTTGTTTAGGTTTCCATTATGGTCTGGTCGCTTAATGTTTGTATTTCTTTCCCTTTGGTGTCTTTTATGGATGGAGTAAGTTAATTGTATCAATTCCTGATCTTTGTTTTACTTCTACTTCCCTTCTTGAATCAGCGAAAGGGAGAGAATGACCGTAGAAGATATTTAATGATCAATCTCCACGAAAGAATGTAGCCGATACCGGCAGGTATCGAACATGCATTCTTCTGATCACGAGTCAGACGCGTATCCGACAGAGCTACCGAGGCCGCCTATCAAGCAAATGTGGTACGAGTCGGACCGTCCGTGCAAAACCCTGTCCATCTATCTTCTTATACTGAGTCGGTCATATTTGGCCATTACCTCAGTTGATTGGGTGGCTAAATTTAGAATTTAGCTAAAAAAAGAGAAGAAAAAAAAAAAAAAAAAAAAAGAGAGAGAGGCACTGGGTGCGTCCTTAAAACTATTTACAATCTGCATAACAGAGGTATCCTAAAACGCACACCTCTGAGTCTCAATCTGACACTGTATGGGCTTTAAACTCTTCTGCGGACTTGGCATTCACCGCAGAGGAGGGAATACTATTCCATTGGGGGAATAGTTCTAGGGAAGAAGGAGTTCTTCAGGGCATCACTATAGGACTGGTATCTACGATATTGTGAGTCGTTTACTTTTGATGCCCTTGTTTGGGTCGACACTGTTACAGGGGTCAAGTACCTATCTTTATTAATAGACACTGAATCAGAGTGTATCTTGTAGAAGAAGGTTAAAGAGGACTGCTCACGACGGGCTTCCAGGGACGGCCACACTAGCTCATTAAGCATGTCACCGACGCTACTTCTATTTCGCCATCGCCTACAGGTCCATCGAGCAGCTGTCCTCTGCACCTTCTCCACCTGCTGAGTCTGAGTTTAACATAGGGATGCCAAATGGGTGATGCATATTCAAGTTGAGGGCGAATCAATGTTTTATATGCAACATCCTTTGTCTGCCTAGGTGCAAAGGCCAAGTTCCGTCCTAGGAATCCTAAAGTCCTAGTTGCTCTAGATGTAATCTCAGAGATATGTTGACCCCAATCAAGATCGTCAGTGATGGTGATACCAAGATATTTGGCGGATTGAACATGCTCCAAAATTTGCTGGTGAAGTGTATAGTCAAACTTAATTTGCTTGTCCGGAGGAGTCGTGACACCCTCATTGAGTGACATTGAACTTCATCTGCCAATCGGCCTCCCACTGTGCAAGTTGATCCAGGTCATCTTTTAAAATAAGACAGTCTGAAGAATAATATATGTTCCTATACAGGACACAATCATCAGCAAACAAACGGACCGATGACCTGATATTATCGGGGAGATCATTAATGAAAACCAAGAAAAGGACCGGTCCAAGGACCGAACCTTAGGGGACTCCAGATAAAACAGGGACTGGATCAGACGGTTGGCCATCAAGTACAACTTGTTGTGAGCGCCCAGAGAGCCATGAGCTAATCCACCTATGTGTGGATCCTCTTATCCCATAGTACTCCAGTTAATGTAATAGCCTTCTGTGAGACACCGTGCCAAAGGCATTAGCGAAGTCCATGAAGATCAAGTCTGTCTGTTTATGGCCACGGTTTATGGCCCCATCCAGATTGCTCACAATGTCATGGTAAAATTGAACAAGCTGCGTTTCGCAAGACCTTTGACTTCGGAAACCATGTTGACAGTCAGCAAGAATGCTCTCAAAGGCTAAAGGCTTGTTGATGTTGCTTACTAATATATCCTCCAGGGTTTTGCAACAGGTGGTTGGTTTCATTGGTCGGCAGGGGATGAGATGTCATTTCATCTCAATGTTGGGTATTTAACACACAAAATTGGAAGCAATGTCTCCAAAATGACCAATATATAGCGTTAACAGGGACGTTGAGTGAGTGAGTGTTTGCGTTTTACGTCTCACCAACAGCTAGACTCATCCGAAAGTCGGGAGAAGCCCGGGGTCGATCCTGCGATCTCTGGTTTACAAGGCGAGTAGCGTAACCACTACACCGCGGAGGCTTCTAAACAGGGACGTTAAACCTAAAAACAAACATATAGCCCCGGCCATCGTGGCTTTGACACACATGCATTGCCCTCTGTTGTTTCCCATTTAAACCTACACCTACTTTCCTGTTACAATGTAATCTCAAGTTTGTTTTACTAACTTCGATACCACCGTTACTCAGAACCTTCCCCCCACCCCCCCCCCCCCCCCAAAAAAAAATGACCGTAATTTGCGTCTCAATCTATATACTGAGTCGGTCACACTTGGCCGTAACCTCAGCTAAAATAAATACTATGATGCCAACGGGCATGTGGGTATTTTAACATGTTGAGAATGTTTCGACGACGGACCGTATTGCATGTTACCCTACAGTATGGCAGTAGATCCGCCGCTATCGACACAATGTACTAAATGACCGAACTTTTCATTGCGTATTAATTCCTTTTCATTCCGACTCCGCTGTTACTGTGTCTGCTGTTCGTAACGAAATACACTGATTATTATTTTTAAGGATTTAGCTCATTATCAACCTCTTCAACACTGTATAGGTCATAATATATCGTTGCAATGGCTACAAGTGGCGCTCTGAAAGTTTCAGTGTTTGGACATAGTTTCGTGAAAAGGCTCAATTATTTCATTGCTGATAATCCAACATGCCCAAATCTAGGTTTGCCACCATCCGAATTTGCAGTAGGTGTTTACGGTATCGGGGGTTTAAATCGTTTTACCGACAACCGTTTGCACAGGTATGATGAGAAGGCTTCGAGGCAGTGATATATTAATTCTAAATTTGGGTTCCAACTGCCTTTGCGACCCAACCATAGGTGTTTTGACCTTTGTTGATAAGCTGCTAAAATATGTGGAAACATTGCAGACTGATTTTGAGGTGAAAGTGGTAGCTGTGACACAGATCCTAAAAAGGGCAAAAGAGCCATACCCTGGTTACAACAATAAGGTTGTTATAGTGAATGAATATATAGAGTATCTTCTGCAGAGAGGTCTCTATGTAGGCATTTACTTGTGGCACCATAGAGGATTATGGCTGTCCGACAATTTATCATTTGACGGCATACATTTGTCATGGGATGTAGGCTACCCAAAATATTATAGAAGCATCCGAGATCGAGATGCAGTTTTGGAATGAAGCATAGGCTTTAGAGACTTAATTTCACTTATAGTCAGTCCTTGGCTTTCTTTAAGAATTTTATGGTCTAAAGGCCAAATCCACACTATTCAGTTCATAATGCCTATGCACACTTTTCGCCTAGCCTTCATTCAGTTATTGTTTTTTTCATTGATAGTTTTGGAGTTTAATGACCCGTTCAACAATACTCAGGTCATATCTAGTAGGTCAGTTAACCTATGCACACTTTTCACCTTCAGCCATACCATTTTTTTCCACTGATGTATCTTTTTAGTTTAACAGTCCAGTCAACACTATTCAGAACATATCGAGCTGTCAGATTAGCTATCCACACTTTTCACATATAGGCAGTCTTGTTGGAGTTTCACAACCCAGTTCACATTTTTCGGGTTATATCCAGCTGGTCAGTTGACCTTTGCACTCTTGTCTTGGGCATGGTTATATATATGAAATTGGTTTAACAATACATTGCAGTTTCTTTTGCCATAAACTGACAACTGCCCTTCTTGAATCAGCGGATGGGATTCTCTTGACCATTCAGTTGCAGTTTCTTGAGTAAGAAAACAAGTAAGTAAGAGAATAATTTTGCCTGTGATTTTATCACTAAACTACAATTAGTCACTGCCTCGAAGTAGAACAGTCATTCAGAGCCATGAAATTTTGCTACTATACAATATTTTCAATTTCCCTCTTGGTAACAGCTTTGAATTTACATTAACATTTGAAAAGGTATGTGTTCTCTATTGAAAAAAGCAAGATTGCAACTTGGGTGTCCCATACCCTAACTTTCAGAAGTTGTGACACAATCCCATAGGCCTCATGGCAAACATTATTGTAGAAACTATTGACACATGAAGTATCATTGAAGTTTTCGGGTTGTAACAGCTTTGATTCTACGGTAAGATAACATACAGTGTATGCTCTCTGTTGAAAATACTGTAACATTGCAAATTGGGCGCCCCTTATCATAACTTTAAGAAGTTGTGACACAATCCAATATGCCTCTTTGCAAACAGTACTGTAAAACCTAATCACACATTGAGTATCATTGAACTATTCAGGTTGTAACAGCTTTGAATTTACAGTAACGTAACATACTGTATGTGCTCTCTATTGAAAAACAGCAAGATTGCAAATTGGGCGTCCCATACCATTACTTTCAGAAATTGTGACTCAATCTCTTAGACCTCATGGGAAACATTATTGTTGAAACTATTGACGCATAAAGTATCATTGAAGTTTTCAGGTTGTAAAACCTTTGAATTTACAGTAACAGAGCATACTGTACGAGCTTTTTATTGAAACGACAGAAAGTTTGCAACTTGGGCGTCCCATACCATAACTTTTAGAAGTTGTGACACAATCTGATATGCCTCATTGCAAAACAGTATCGTATCAACTCATCACAATGAAGTATCATTGAATTATTCAGGTTGTAACAGCTTTGAATTTATAGTAACATAACATACAGTATGTGCTTTCTATTAAAAAAAAACAGCAATATTACAACTTGGGCGTCCCATACCATATCTTTCCGAAGCTGTGACACAATCTCATAGGCCTCATTGAAAACATTATTGAAGAAACTATTGAAACATGAAGTATCATTGAAGTTTTCAGGTTGTAACAGCTTCGAATTTACAGTAACATAGCATACAGTACATGCTTTCTATTGAAATAACAGCAAGATTGCTAATTGGGCGTCCCATACCATAACTTCTAGAAGTTGTGACACAATCTCATATGCCTCATTGCAAGCAGTATTGTAAAACCCCATCACACATGAAGTATCATTGAATTATTCAAGTTGTAACAGCTTTGCATTTACAGCAACATAACATTCAGTATGTGCTTTCTATTAAAAAACAGCAAGATTGCACTTCGGGCGTCCCATACCATAACTTTCAGAAATTGTGACACAATCCCATATGCCTCCTTGCAAACATTATTGTAGAGACATTTGACACATGAAGTATTATTGAAGTTTTCAGGTTGTAACAGCTTTGAATATACGGTAACATAGCATACAGTACGTGCTTTCCATTGAAATAACAGCAAGATTGCACTTTTGGCGTCCCATACCACAACTTTCAGAAGTTGTGACACAATCTCATAGTCCTCGTTGCAAACACTATTGTAGAAACTATTGACATATGAAGTATCATTGGAGTTTTCAGGTTGTAACACCTTTGAATTTACAGTAACATAACATACAGTGTATGCTTTCTGTTGAAAATACTGCAACATTGCAAATTGGGCGCCCCATTCCATAACTTTTAGAAGTTGTGACACAATCCCATATGCCTCGTTGCAAAAAGTATTGTAAAACCTCATCACACATGAAGTATCACTTAATTATTCAGGTTGTAACAGCGTTGAATTTACAGTAACATAACATACAGTATGTGCTTTTTATTAAAAACAGCAAGATTGCAACTTGGGCGTCCCATACCACAACTTTCAGAAGTTGTGACACAATCACATAGGCCTCATTGCAAACATTATTAGGGAAACTATTAACACATGAAGTATCATTGAAGTTTTCAGGTTGTAACACCTTTGCATTTACAGCAACATAGCATACTGTACGTGATTTTTATTGAAAAGACAGCAAGTTTGCAACTTGGGCGTCCCATACCATTACTTTTAGAAGTTGTGACACAATCCGATATGCCTCATTGCAAACAGTATTGTATCAACTCATCACACATGAAGTATCATTGAATTATTCAGGTTGTAACAGCTTTGAATTTACAGTAACATTACATACAGCATGTGCTTTCTATTAAAAAAACAGCAAGATTACAACTTGGGCGTCCCATACCATAACTTTCCGAAGCTGTGACACAATCTCATAGGCCTCATTGCAAACATTATTGTAGAAACTATTAACACATGAAGTATCATTAAAGTTTTCAGGTTGTAACAGCTTTGAATTTACAGTAACATAGCATACAGTACGTGTTTTCTATTGAAATAACAGCAAGATTGCTAATTGGGTGTCCCATACCATAACTTTTAGAAGTTGTGACACAATCTCATATACCTCATTGCAAGCAGTACTGTAAAACCTAATCACACATTGAGTATCATTGAATTATTCAGGTTGTAACAGCTTTGAATTTACAGTAACGTAACATACTGTATGTGCTCTCTATTGAAAAACAGCAAGATTGCAAATTGGGCGTCCCATACCATTACTTTCAGAAATTGTGACTCAATCTCTTAGACCTCATGGGAAACATTATTGTTGAAACTATTGACGAATGAAGTATCATTGAAGTTTTCAGGTTGTAAAACCTTTGAATTTACAGTAACAGAGCATACTGTACGTGCTTTTTATTGAAACGACAGAAAGTTTGCAACTTGGGCGTCCCATACCATAACTTTTATAAGTTGTGACACAATCTGATATGCCTCATTGCAAAACAGTATCGTATCAACTCATCACAATGAAGTATCATTGAATTATTCAGGTTGTAACAGCTTTGAATTTATAGTAACATAACATACAGTATGTGCTTTCTATTAAAAAAAAACAGCAATATTACAACTTGGGCGTCCCATACCATATCTTTCCGAAGCTGTGACACAATCTCATAGGCCTCATTGAAAACATTATTGAAGAAACTATTGACACATGAAGTATCATTGAAGTTTTCAGGTTGTAACACCTTCGAATTTACAGTAACATAGCATACAGTACGTGCTTTCCATTGAAATAACAGCAAGATTGCACTTTTGGCGTCCCATACCACAACTTTCAGAAGTTGTGACACAATCTCATAGGCCTCATTGCAAACATTATTATAGAAACTTTTGACATATGAAGTATCATTGGAGTTTTCAGGTTGTAACACCTTTGAATTAACAGTAACATAACATACAGTGTATGCTTTCTGTTGAAAATACTGCAACATTGCAAATTGGGCGCCCCATTCCATAACTTTTAGAAGTTGTGACACAATCCCATATGCCTCGTTGCAAAAAGTATTGTAAAACCTCATCACACATGAAGTATCACTTAATTATTCAGGTTGTAACAGCGTTGAATTTACAGTAACATAACATACAGTATGTGCTTTCTATTAAAAACAGCAAGATTGCAACTTGGGCGTCCCATACCACAACTTTCAGAAGTTGTGGCACAATCACATAGGCCTCATTGCAAACATTATTAGGGAAACTATTAACACATGAAGTATCATTGAAGTTTTCAGGTTGTAACACCTTTGCATTTACAGCAACATAGCATACTGTACGTGCTTTTTATTGAAAAGACAGCAAGTTTGCAACTTGGGCGTCCCATACCATTACTTTTAGAAGTTGTGACACAATCCGATATGCCTCATTGCAAACAGTATTGTATCAACTCATCACACATGAAGTATCATTGAATTATTCAGGTTGTAACAGCTTTGAATTTACAGTAACATAACATACAGCATGTGCTTTCTATTAAAAAAAACAGCAAGATTACAACTTGGGCGTCCCATACCATAACTTTCCGAAGCTGTGACACAATCTCATAGGCCTCATTGCAAACATTATTGTAGAAACTATTGACACATGAAGTATCATTAAAGTTTTCAGGTTGTAACAGCTTTGAATTTACAGTAACATAGCATACAGTACGTGTTTTCTATTGAAATAACAGCAATATTGCTAATTGGGTGTCCCATACCATAACTTTTAGAAGTTGTGACACAATCTCATATACCTCATTGCAAGCAGTATTGTAAAACCTCATCACACATGAATTATCATTGAATTTTTCAGGTTGTAACAGCTTTGTATTTACAGTAACATAACATACAGTGTATGCTTTCTGTTGAAAATACTGCAACATTGCAAATTGGGCGTCCCATTCCATAACTTTTAGAAGTTGTGACACAATCCCAAATGCCTCGTTGCAAAAAGTATTGTAAAACCTCATCACACATGAAGTATCATTAAATTATTCGGGTTGTAACAGCTTTGAATTTACAGTGACATAACATACAGTATGTGCTTTCCATTGAAATAACAGCAAGATTGCACTTTTGACGTCCCATACCACAACTTTCAGAAGTTGTGACACAATCTCAAAGGCCTCATTGCAAACATTATTGTAGAAACTTTTGACATATGAAGTATCATTGGAGTTTTCAGGTTGTAACACCTTTGAATTTACAGTAACATAACATACAGTGTATGCTTTCTGTTGAAAATACTGCAACATTGCAAATTGGGCGCCCCATTCCATACTTTTTAGAAGTTGTGACACAATCCCATATGCCTCGTCGCAAAAAATATTGTAAAACCTCATCACACATGAAGTATCATTACATTATTCAGGTTGTAACAGCTTTGAATTTACAGTAACATAACATACAGTATGTGCTTTCTATTTAAAACAGCAAGATTGCAACTTTGGCGTCCCATATCACAACTTTCAGAAGCTGTGACACAATCTCAATAGCCGCATTGCAAACATTATTTTAGAAACTATTGACACATGAAGAATCATTGAAGTTTTCAGGTTGTAACACCTTTGAATTTACAGTAACATAGCATACTGTACGTGTTTTTTATTGAAAAGACAGCAAGTTTGCAACTTGGGCGTCCCATACCATTACTTTAAGAAGTTGTGACACAATGCGGTATGCCTCATTGCAAACGGTATTGTATCAACTCAATACACATGAAGTATCATTGAATTATTCAGGTTGTAACAGCTTTGAATTTACAGTAACATAACATACAGTATGTGCTTTCTATTAAAAAAAAAAACAGCAAGATTACAACTCGGGCGTCCTATACCATAACCTTCCGGATCTGTGATACAATCTCATAGGCATCATTGCAAACATTATTGTAGAAACTATTGTCACATGAAGTATCATTGAAGTTTTCAGGTTGTAACAGCTTCCAATTTACAGTAACATAGCATACAGTACATGTTTTCTATTGAAATAACAGCAAGATTGCTAATTGGGCGTCCCATACCATAACTTTTAGAAGTTGTGACACAATCTCATATGCCTCATTGCAAGCAGTATTGTAAAACCTCATCACACATGAATTATCATTGAATGATTCAGGTTGTAACAGCTTTGCATTCACAGTAACATAACATTCCGTATGTGCTTCTATTAAACAAGAGGGCCCACAGGGCCCTGGTTCGCTCACCTGTCTGTCACTGTCTCGAGTACATTCTATTTTTAGCTATGGTGGCCATCTTGTTCATCAGCAGAGTGATTTTAGCTTATTTGGTAGGGAGTAACCTAGGTAACATTCCTGTGAAGTTTGAATCAAATTGGCCTTAGGGTTTAGGAGGGGTTCACGTTTGAATAAAATTTACAATATTTTTCTATTTTTAGCTCCGGTGGCCATTTTTTTTCATCAGAGCGGGATTGTTTTAGCCTGTTTGGTAGAGGGTCATCTAAGCAACATAACTTCAAAGTCTGAATGAAATTGGCCCAAGAGTACAGAAGGAATTGTCATTTGAAGATTTGTTTTTTATTTTTAGCTCTGGCAGCCATCTTGTTCATTGGAGTGGAATAAGGTTTAACTATTTTGGCACGGAGTCACCTAGGCAACATTCCTGTGAAGTTTTAAATCCAATTGGCCCAAAGGTTTAGAAGGAGTTCGCATTTGAAGCAAATTCACAATGTTTTTCTATTTTTAGCTCTTGTGACCATTTGTTAATGGTTATGCTATTTTCCTAGAGGGTCATCTACACAACATTCCAATGAAGTTTAGAAGCCTTCATGGTGAAGTGGTCATGCTACTTGCCTTGTAAACCAGGGGTAGCAGTATCGATCCCAGTCTTCTCCAGACTTTCAGATTGGTCTTTAAACAGAGGTCCCATCACTGTATGACCTTGGCTTTTGGTGAGACTTCAACTTAAACACTCACTCCTATGAAGGAACCTTTATGCCAAATATGAAGGCTGTATCTTAAATGCTCCAAAAGTTATGACAAAGTAGGTCAAAGGTCAAGGCCATGGCTCAAAAGTTTTGAATGGTTGGGAAAACTTTGTCACAGGGAACATACATGCCAAATATGAAGGCTCTATCTCATATGGTTCAAAAGTTATGATAAAGTAGGTCACAGGTCAAATCTTTATATGAGTGGGAAGCCCTTGTCACAAGGAACCTACATGCCAAATATGAAGGCTCTATCTCAAACAGTTCAAAGTTATGACAAAATAACCTACTGATCTACATTTTAATTTGACATTACCCATGTTTGAACTGAACTGAGATATTGTCCAGATGATCATTCTGAGCAAGTTTTATGATGATTTGACTAAAACTGTGGCCTCTAAGAGTGTTCAAAACGTTTTTCTATGATTTGACCGGCTGACCTACTTTTTGACCTGACATGACCCATATTCAAACTTGACCAAGATATTGTCAAGATAATCATTCTGAGCAAGTTTGATGATGATCGGACCAAAACTGGGGTCTCTAGTGTGTACACAAGTTTTTTCAGCAATCTGACCTACTGACCTACTTACTGGCTAGATATGACCAACATTCAAAATTAACCGAAATATTGTCAAATGATCATTTTTAGCAAGTTTGATGATGATCAGACCAAAACTGTGGCCTCTAGTGTGTTCAGAGGGTTTTCTATGATATTATCTACTGACCTACTTTTTGGACTGACATGACCAATATTTGAACATGACTCAGATATTGTCAAGATGATTATTCTGGGCATGTTTGATGATGATCGGACCTAATCTGTGGCCTCTAGTGTGTTCACAAGGTTTTTCTATGATTTGACCTACTGACCTACTTCTTGACCTAAAATCACCCATATTCGAACTTGACCGAGATATTGTCAAGACTATCATTCCGAGCAAGTTTGATGATGATTGGACCAAAAATGTGGCCTCTAGTGTGTTCACAAGGTTTTTCTCTTATTTGACCTACTGACCTACTTTTTGACTCGACAACACCCTATTTGAACTTGACTGAGATATTGTCAAGATGATCATTCTGGGCTAGTTTGATGATGATCGGACCAAAACTGTGGCCTCTAGTGTCTTCACAAGGTTTTTTTTTCTGATTTGACCTACTGACCTACTTTTTGACCCAACATGACCCATATTCGATCTTGACCGAGATATTTTGTGGTGGTACAAAATGTGTGCAAGTTTAGTTAAAATCAAATCATAAATGAAACAGCTATCCAGCAGACAAGACCAAAATAGACAATTTTTGCCCTTTCAGGGGCCGTAACTCCGTAACACATGATGGGATATGGCTGGTTCAAGAAAGGAACCCAGATCCCATGGTGGTACAAGTTGTGTGCAAGTCTGGTTAAAATCAAATCATAAATGAAGATGCTATCGTGCGGACAAGACCAAAATAGGCAATTTTTGGCTTTTCAGGGGCCGTAACTCCGTAGCACATTATGGGATATGGCTGATTCAAGAAAGGAACCCAGATCTCATGGTGATACAAGTTGTGTGCAAGACTGGTTAAAATCAAATCATAAATGAAGATGCTATTTTGCGGACAAGACCAAAATAGGCAATTTTTGCCCTTTCAGGGGCCGTAACTCAATAACACATGATGGGATATGGCTGGTTCAAGAAAGGAACCCAGATCTCATGTTGGTACAAGTTGTGTGCAAGTCTGGTAAAATTCAAATCATCAATGAAGATGCTATCGTGCGGACAAGACCAAAATAGGCAATTTTTGCCGTTTCAGGGGCCGTAACTCCGTAGCACATGATGGGATATGGCTGGTTCAAGAAAGGAACCCAAATCTTATGGTGGTACAAGTTGTGTGCAAGTCTGGTTAAAATCAAATCATAAATGAAGATGCTATCGTGCGGACAAGACCAAAATAGGCAATTTTTGCCCTTTCAGGGGCCGTAACTCAGTAACACATGATGGGATATGGCTGGTTCAAGATAGGAACCTAGATCTCATGGTGGTACAAGTTGTGTGCAAGTCTGGTTAAAATCAAATCATAAATGAAGATGCTATCGTGCGGACAAGAAATTGTTTACGCACGCACGGACGCACGCACGCACTGACGACGGACGACGGACAAAATGTGATCACAAAAGCTCACCTTGTCACTACGTGACAGGTGAGCTAAAAACAACAAGATTGCACTTTGGGCGTCCCATCCTATAACTTTCAGAAGTTGTGACGCAATCCCATATGCCTCCTTGCAAACATAATTGCAGAAACATTTGCCACATGAAGTATCATTGAAATTTTCAGGTTGTAACAGCTTTGAATATACAGTAACATAGCATACAGTACGTGCTTTCCATTGAAATAACAGCAAGATTGCATTTTTGGCGTCCCATACCACAACTTTCAGAAGTTGTGACACAATCTCATAGGCCTCATTGCAAACATTATTGTAGAAACTATTGACATATGAAGTATCATTGGAATTTTCAGGTTGTAACACCTTTGAATTTACAGTAACATAACATACAGTGTATGCTTTCTGTTGAAAATACTGCAACATTGCAAATTGGGCGTCCCATTCCATAACTTTTAGAAGTTGTGACACAATCCCAAATGCCTCGTTGCAAAAAGTATTGTAAAACCTCATCACACATGAAGTATCATTAAATTATTCGGGTTGTAACAGCTTTGAATTTACAGTAACATAACATACAGTATGTGCTTTCCATTGAAATAACAGCAAGATTGCACTTTTGACGTCCCATACCACAACTTTCAGAAGTTGTGACACAATCTCAAAGGCCTCATTGCAAACATTATTGTAGAAACTTTTGACATATGAAGTATCATTGGAGTTTTCAGGTTGCAACACCTTTGAATTTACAGTAACATAACATACAGTGTATGCTTTCTGTTGAAAATACTGCAACATTGCAAATTGGGCGCCCCATTCCATACTTTTTAGAAGTTGTGACACAATCCCATATGCCTCGTCGCAAAACGTATTGTAAAACCTCATCACACATGAAGTATCATTAAATTATTCAGGTTGTAACAGCTTTGAATTTACAGTAGCATAACATACAGTATGTACTTTCTATTTAAAACAGCAAGATTGCAACTTTGGCGTCCCATATCACAACTTTCAGAAGCTGTGACACAATCTCAATAGTCTCATTGCAAACATTATTAGAGAAACTATTGACACATGAAGTATCATTGAAGTTTTCAGGTTGTAACACCTTTGAATTTACAGTAACATAGCATACTGTCCGTGTTTTTTATTGAAAAGACAGCAAGTTTGCAACTTGGGCGTCCCATACCATTACTTTAAGAAGTTGTGACACAATCCGGTATGCCTCATTGCAAACAGTATTGTATCAACTCAATACACATGAAGTATCATTGAATTATTCAGGTTGTAACAGCGTTGAATTTACAGTAACATAACATACAGTATGTGCTTTCTATTAAAAAAAAAAAAAAACAGCAAGATTACAACATGGGCGTCCTATACCATAACCTTCCGAATCTGTGACACAATCTCATAGGCATCATTGCAAACATTATTGTAGAAACTATTGACACATGAAGTATCATTGAAGTTTTCAGGTTGTAACAGCTTCCAATTTACAGTAACATCGCATACAGTACATGTTTTCTATTGAAATAACAGCAAGATTGCTAATTGGGCGTCCCATACCATAACTTTTAGAAGTTGTGACACAATCTCAAATGCCTCATTGCAAGCAGTATTGTAAAACCTCATCACACATGAATTATCATTGAATGATTCAGGTTGTAACAGCTTTGCATTTACAGTAACATAACATTCAGTATGTGCTTTCTATTAAAACACTACAAGATTGCATTTTCGGCGACCCATACCATAACTTCCAGAAGTTGTGACACAATCCCATATGCCTCCTTGCAAATATTATTGAAGAAACATTTGACACATGAAGTATCATTGAAATTTTCAGGTTGTAACAGCTTTGAATTTGCAGTAACATAGCATACAGTACGTGCTTTCCATTGAAATAACAGCAAGATTGCACTTTTGGCGTCCCATACCACAACTTTCACAAGATGTGACACAATCTCATAGGCCTCATTGCAAACATTATTATAGAAACTTTTGACATATGAAGTACCATTGGAGTTTTCAGGTTGTAACACCTTTGAATTGACAGTAACATAACATACAGCGTATGCTTTCTGTTGAAAATACTGCAACATTGCAAATTGGGCGCCCCATTCCATACTTTTTAGAAGTTGTGACACAATCCCATATGCCTCGTCGCAAAACGTATTGTAAAACCTCATCACACATGAAGTATCATTAAATTATTCAGGTTGTAACAGCTTTGAATTTACAGTAACATAACATACAGTATGTACTTTCTATTTAAAACAGCAAGATTGCAACTTTGGCGTCCCATATCACAACTTTCAGAAGCTGTGACACAATCTCAATAGTCTCATTGCAAACATTATTAGAGAAACTATTGACACATGAAGTATCATTGAAGTTTTCAGGTTGTAACACCTTTGAATTTACAGTAACATAGCATACTGTACGTGTTTTTTATTGAAAAGACAGCAAGTTTGCAACTTGGGCGTCCCATACCATTACTTTAAGAAGTTGTGACACAATCCGGTATGCCTCATTGCAAACAGTATTGTATCAACTCAATACACATGAAGTATCATTGAATTATTCAGGTTGTAACAGCGTTGAATTTACAGTAACATAACATACAGTATGTGCTTTCTATTAAAAAAAAAAAAAAAAAAACAGCAAGATTACAACATGGGCGTCCTATACCATAACCTTCCGTATCTGTGACACAATCTCATAGGCATCATTGCAAACATTATTGTAGAAACTATTGACACATGAAGTATCATTGAAGTTTTCAGGTTGTAACAGCTTCCAATTTACAGTAACATCGCATACAGTACATGTTTTCTATTGAAATAACAGCAAGATTGCTAATTGGGCGTCCCATACCATAACTTTTAGAAGTTGTGACACAATCTCATATGCCTCATTGCAAGCAGTATTGTAAAACCTCATCACACATGAATTATCATTGAATGATTCAGGTTGTAACAGCTTTGCATTTACAGTAACATAACATTCAGTATGTGCTTTCTATTAAAAAACTACAAGATTGCATTTTCGGCGACCCATACCATAACTTCCAGAAGTTGTGACACAATCCCATATGCCTCCTTGCAAATATTATTGAAGAAACATTTGACACATGAAGTATCATTGAAATTTTCAGGTTGTAACAGCTTTGAATTTGCAGTAACATAGCATACAGTACGTGCTTTCCATTGAAATAACAGCAAAATTGCACTTTTGGCGTCCCATACCACAACTTTCACAAGATGTGACACAATCTCATAGGCCTCATTGCAAACATTATTATAGAAACTTTTGACATATGAAGTACCATTGGAGTTTTCAGGTTGTAACACCTTTGAATTGACAGTAACATAACATACAGCGTATGCTTTCTGTTGAAAATACTGCAACATTGCAAATTGGGCGCCCCATTCCATACTTTTTAGAAGTTGTGACACAATCCCATATGCCTCGTCGCAAAACGTATTGTAAAACCTCATCACACATGAAGTATCATTAAATTATTCAGGTTGTAACAGCTTTGAATTTACAGTAACATAACATACAGTATGTACTTTCTATTTAAAACAGCAAGATTGCAACTTTGGCGTCCCATATCACAACTTTCAGAAGCTGTGACACAATCTCAATAGTCTCATTGCAAACATTATTAGAGAAACTATTGACACATGAAGTATCATTGAAGTTTTCAGGTTGTAACACCTTTGAATTTACAGTAACATAGCATACTGTACGTGTTTTTTATTGAAAAGACAGCAAGTTTGCAACTTGGGCGTCCCATACCATTACTTTAAGAAGTTGTGACACAATCCGGTATGCCTCATTGCAAACAGTATTGTATCAACTCAATACACATGAAGTATCATTGAATTATTCAGGTTGTAACAGCGTTGAATTTACAGTAACATAACATACAGTATGTGCTTTCTATTAAAAAAAAAAAAAAAAACAGCAAGATTACAACATGGGCGTCCTATACCATAACCTTCCGTATCTGTGACACAATCTCATAGGCATCATTGCAAACATTATTGTAGAAACTATTGACACATGAAGTATCATTGAAGTTTTCAGGTTGTAACAGCTTCCAATTTACAGTAACATCGCATACAGTACATGTTTTCTATTGAAATAACAGCAAGATTGCTAATTGGGCGTCCCATACCATAACTTTTAGAAGTTGTGACACAATCTCATATGCCTCATTGCAAGCAGTATTGTAAAACCTCATCACACATGAATTATCATTGAATGATTCAGGTTGTAACAGCTTTGCATTTACAGTAACATAACATTCAGTATGTGCTTTCTATTAAAAAACTACAAGATTGCATTTTCGGCGACCCATACCATAACTTCCAGAAGTTGTGACACAATCCCATATGCCTCCTTGCAAATATTATTGAAGAAACATTTGACACATGAAGTATCATTGAAATTTTCAGGTTGTAACAGCTTTGAATTTGCAGTAACATAGCATACAGTACGTGCTTTCCATTGAAATAACAGCAAAATTGCACTTTTGGCGTCCCATACCACAACTTTCACAAGTTGTGACACAATCTCATAGGCCTCATTGCAAACATTATTATAGAAACTTTTGACATATGAAGTACCATTGGAGTTTTCAGGTTGTAACACCTTTGAATTGACAGTAACATAACATACAGCGTATGCTTTCTGTTGAAAATACTGCAACATTGCAAATTGGGCGCCCCATTCCATACTTTTTAGAAGTTGTGACACAATCCCATATGCCTCGTCGCAAAAAGTATTGTAAAACCTCATCACACATGAAGTATCATTAAATTATTCAGGTTGTAACAGCTTTGAATTTACAGTAACATAACATACAGTATGTACTTTCTATTTAAAACAGCAAGATTGCAACTTTGGCGTCCATATCACAACTTTCAGAAGCTGTGACACAATCTCAATAGTCTCATTGCAAACATTATTAGAGAAACTATTGACACATGAAGTATCATTGAAGTTTTCAGGTTGTAACACCTTTGAATTTACAGTAACATAGCATACTGTACGTGCTTTTTATTGAAAAGACAGCAAGTTTGCAAATTGGGCCTCCCATACCATTACTTTAAGAAGTTGTGACACAATCCGGTATGCCTCATTGCAAACAGTATTGTATCAACTCAATACACATGAAGTATCATTGAATTATTCAGGTTGTAACAGCGTTGAATTTACAGTAACATAACATACAGTATGTGCTTTCTATTAAAAAAAAAACAGCAAGATTACAACTCGGGCGTCCTATACCATAACCTTCCGAATCTGTGACACAATCTCATAGGCATCATTGCAAACATTATTGTAGAAACTATTGACACATGAAGTATCATTGAATTATTCGGGTTGTAACAGCTTTGAATTTACAGTAACATAACATACAGTATGTGCTTTCTATTAAAAAAAAAAAAACAGCAAGATTACAACTCGGGCGTCCCATATCACAACTTTCAGAAGCTGTGACACAATCTCAATAGCCTCATTGCAAACATTATTAAAGAAACTATTGACACATGAAGTATCATTGAAGTTTTCAGGTTGTAACACCTTTGAATTTACAGTAACAAAGCATACAGTACGTGTTTTCTATTGAAATAACAGCAAGATTGCTAATTGGGCGTCCCATACCTTAACTTTCAGAAGTTGTGACACAATCCCATATGCCTCATTGCAAGCAGTATTGTAAAACCTCATCACACATGAATTATCATTGAATTATTCAGGTTGTAACAGCTTTGCATTTACAGTAACATAATATTCAGTATGTGCTTTCTATTAAAAAACCACAAGATTGCACTTTGCGCGTCCCATACTATAACTTTCAGAAGTTGTGACACAATCCCATATGCCTCCTTGCAAACATTATTTCAGAAACATTTGACACATGAAGTATCATTGAAATTTTCAGGTTGTAACAGCTTTGAATTTACAGTAACATAGCATACAGTACGTGCTTTCCATTCAAATAACAGCAAGATTGCACTTTTGGCGTAGAAACTATTGACATATGAAGTATCATTGGAGTTTTCAGGTTGTAACACTTTGAATTTACAGTAACATAACATACAGTGTAAGCTTTGTTTTGAAAACACTGCAACATTGCAAATTGGGGGTCCCATTCCATAACTTTTAGAAGTTGTGACACAATCAAATATGCCTCGTTGCAAAATGTATTGAAAAACCTCATCACACATGAAGTATTATTAAATTATTCAGGTTGTAACAGCTTTGAATTTACAATAACATAACATACAGTATGTGCTTTCTATTAAAAAAAAACAGACGGGCCTCCGTGGCTTAGTGGATAAGAGCGCTGACTCTTAGTCATTAGGTCTCTCACCGCCGTAGGTTCGAGCCTCGCTCGGGCCACGTGTGAGACGCCAAGTTCTGCAACGGAAGGTCAGGTGGTTTTTCTCCGGGTTCTCCGGTTTTCGCCCACCTCTGATTAACGATCGGCTCGATATGAGTGAAATAATCTTGAAAGGGCCGTAAAACCCAACCAAAAAAAAAAAAAAAAAAAAAATAAAAAAAAAATAAAAAAAAACAGCAAGATTGCAACTTGGGCGTCCCATACCACAACTTCCACAAGAAACCACATACAGTAAGTTATGTTGCTGTAAATTCAAAGCTGTTAACACTTGAAAACTTCAAAGATACTTCATGTGTGAATAGGTTTAACAATATTGTTTATAATGAGGCCTATGGGATTGTATCCCAACTTCTGAAAGTTATGGTATGGGACGCCCAATTGGCAATGCAAAAAGTATTGTATCAACTCATCGCACATGAAGTATCATTGAATTATTCAGGTTGTAACAGCTTTGAATTTACAGTTTGCAACTTGGGCGTCCCATACCATTACTTTCAGAAGTTGTGACACAATCCGATATGCCCCATTGCAAACATTATTGTATCAACTCATCACACATGAAGTATCATTGAATTATTCACGTTGTAAAAGCTTTGAATTTACAGTAACATAACATACAGTATGTGCTTTCTATTATAAAAAACAGCAAGATAACAACTTGGGCGTCCCATTCCATAACTTTCCCAAGCTGTGACACAATCTCATAGGCATCATTGCAAACATTATTGTAGAAACTATTGACACATGAAGTATCATTGAAGTTTTCAGGTTGTAACACCTTTGAATTTACAGTAACAAAGCATACTGTACGCGCTTTTTATTGAAAATACTGCAGCATTGCAACTTGGGCATCCCATGCCATACTTTTTTGAAGTTGTGACACAATTCCATATGCCTCATTGCAAACAGTATTGCAAAACCTAATTTCATATGAAGTATCATTGAATTATTCAAGTTGTAACAGCTTTGAATTTACAGTAACATAACATACAGTATGCGCTGTCTATTGAAAAAAAAAAAAAACAGCAAGATTGCAACTTTGGCGTCCCATACCATAACTTTTAGAACTTGTGACACAATCTCATAGGCCTCATTGCAAACATTATTGCAGAAACTATTGACATATGAGGTATCAATGAAGTTTTCAGGTTGTAACACCTTTGAATTTACAGTAACATAACATACAGTATGTGATTTCTATTAAAAACAGCAAGATAGTAACTTGGGCGTCCCATACCACAACTTTCAGAAGTTGTGACACAATCTCATAGGCCTAATTGCAAACATTATTAGAGAAACTATTGACACATGAAGTATCATTGAAGTTTTCAGGTTGTAACACCTTTGAATTTACAGTAACATAGCATACTGTACGTGCTTTTTATTGAAAAGACAGCAAGGTTGCAACTTGGGCGTCCCATACCATTACTTTTAGAAGCTGTGACACAATCCGATATGCCTCTTTGCAAACAGTATTGTATCATCTGATCACACATGAAGTATCATTGAATTATTCAGGTTGTTACAGCTTTGAATTTACAGTAACATAACATACAGTATGTGCTGTCTATAGAAAAAAAAACAGCAAGATTGCAACTCGGGCGTCCCATACCATAACTTTCAGAACTTGTGACACAATCTCATAGGCCTCAATGCAAACATTATTGTAGAAACTATTGACATATGAAGTATCATTGAAGTTTTCAGGTTGTAACACCTTTGAATTTACAGTAACATAGCATACTGTACGTGCTTTTTATTGAAAAGACAGCAAGTTTGCAACTTGGGCGTCCCAAACCATAACTTTTAGAAGTTGTGACACAATCCGATATGCCTCAATGCAAACCGTATCGTATCATCTCATCACACATGAAGTATCATTTAATTATTCAGGTTGTAACAGCTTTGAATTTACAGTAACATAACATACAGTATGTGCTTTCTATTAAAAAAAACAGCAAGATTACAACTTGGGCGTCCCATACCATTACTTTCCGAAGCTGTGACACAATCTCATAGGCCTCATTGCAAACATTATTGCAGAAACTATTGACACATGAAGTATCATTGAAGTTTTCAGGTTGTAACAGCATCGAATTTACAGTAACATAGCATACAATACGTGTTTTCTATTGAAATAACCGCAAGATTGCAACTTGGGCGTCCCATACCAAAACTTTCAGAACTTGTGACACAATCTCATACGCCTCATTGCAAACATTATTGTAGAAACTATTGACATATGAAGTATCATTGAAGTTTTCAGGTTGTAACACCTTTTAATTCACAGTAACTTTGCATACTGTACGTGCTTTCTATTGAAAAAAAAAAAAAAAAACAGCAATATTGCAAATTGGGCGTCTCATACCATAACTTCTAGAAATTGTGACACAATCACATAGACCTCATGGCAAACATTATTGTAGAAATTATTGACGCATGAAGTATCATTGAAGTTTTCAGGTTGTAACACCTTTGAATTTACAGTAGC
This sequence comes from Lucinisca nassula, assembly GCA_963580285.1. NCBI lineage: Eukaryota > Metazoa > Mollusca > Bivalvia > Lucinida > Lucinidae > Lucinisca > Lucinisca nassula. Next base: position 100,476,525 of record OY757016.1, read on the forward strand.
ATAGCATACTGTACGTGCTTTTTATTGAAAAGACAGCAAGTTTGCAACTTGGGCGTCCAATACCATAACTTTTAGAAGTTGTGACACAATCCGATATGCCTCATTGCAAACCGTATCGTATCATCTCATCACACATGAAGTATCATCAAATTATTCAGGTTGTAACAGCTTTGAATTTACAGTAACATAACATACAGTATGTGCTTTCTATTACAAAAACAGCAAGATTACAACTTGGGTGTCCCATACCATAACTTTCCGAAGCTGTGACAAAATCTCATATGCCTCATTGCAAACATTATTGTAGAAACTATTGACACATGAAGTATCATTGAAGTTTTCAGGTTGTAACAGCATCGAATTTACAGTAACATAGCATACAATATGTGTTTTCTATTGAAATAACAGCAAGATTGCTAATTGGGCGTCCCATACCATAACTTTCAGAAGTTGTGACACAATCTCATATGCCTCATTGCAAACCGTATTGTAAAACCTCATCATACATGAAGTATCATTGAAGCATTCAGGTTGTAACAGCTTTGCATTTACAGTAACATAACATTCAGTATGTGCTTTCTATTAAAAAAACAGCAAGATTGCACTTAGGGCGTCCCATACCATAACTTTCAGAAGTTGTGTGTATGTGTGTGTGTGTAAATTCGTGTTTAACGTCGCTTTCAACAATTTTTCAGTCATATCACGACGGTGTCTGGTTGCGACAGGGAGCTCAATGCTCACGTTTATAGTGCTGCCTCACTGAAGTATCATGTCCCAGACACATTACATGATACCACACCCAGTCACATTATCCTGACACTGGATGGACCAGTCCTAGCTCTACCCCGTAAATCTGAGTGCCAAACGAGGAGCAGCTAGTACCATTTTTAACGACTTTGGTATGTCGCGGCCCGGGTTCGAACCAGAGACCTCCCGTTCCCCGGAGCGGAAACTCTACCAACTGAGCTATCGGGGCCGGTTCCAGAAGTTGTGACACAATCCCATATGCCTCCTTGCAAACATTTTTGCATGAACATTTGACACATGAAGTATCATTGAAGTTTTGCGGTTGTAACAGCTTTGAATGTACAGTAACATAGCATACAGTACATGCTTTCCATTGAAATAACAGCAAGATTGCAAATTGAGCGTCCTATTCCATAACTTTCAGACGTTGTGACACAATCCCATATTCCTGATTGCAAACATGATTGTAGGAACTATTGACACATGAAGTATCATTGAAGTTTTCAAGTTATAACAGCTTTGAATGTACAGTAACGGTATTGCAACTTGGGCGTCCTATTCCATAACTTTCAGATGTTGTGACACAACCCCATAGGCCTCATTGCAAACAATATTGTAGGAAATATTGACATATGAGGCATCATTGAAGTTTACAGGTTGCAACACCTATGAATTTACAGTAACATAACATGCAGTATATGCTTTCAATTGAAAATTCTGCAACATTGCAACTTGGGCGTCCCAGCCATATCTTTTTAAAGTTGTGACACAATCCCATATGCCTCATTGCAAACAGTATTGTGAAACCTAATTTCACATGAAGTATCATTGAATTATTCAGGTTGTAACAGCTTTGAATGTACAGTAACATAACATACAATATGTGCTGTCTATTGAAAAAACAGCAAGATTGCAACTTGGGCGTCCCATACCATAACTTTCAGAACATGTGACACAATCTCATAGGCCCCATTGCAAACATTATTGTAGAAACTATTGACACATGAAGTATCATTGAAGTTTTCAGGTTGTAACACCTTTGAATTTACAGTAACATAGCATACTGTACGTGCTTTCTATTGAAAAAAAAACAGCAATATTGCAAATTGGGCGTCCCATACCATAACTTTCAGAAATTGTGACACAATCTCATAGACCTCATGGCAACCATTATTGTAGAAACTATTGACGCATGAAGTATCACTGAAGTGTTCAGGTTGTAACACCTTTGAATTTACAGTAGCATAGCATACTGTACGTGCTTTTTATTGAAAAGACACAGTTTGCAACTTGGGCGTCCCATACCATAACTTTTAGAAGTTGTGACACAATCCGATATGCCTCATTGCAAACCGTATCGTATCAACTCATCACACATGAAGTATCATTGAATTATTCAGGTTGTAACAGCTTTGAATTTACATTTACATAACATACAGTATGTGCTTTCTATTAAAAAAAGCAAGATTACAACTTGGGCGTCCCATACCATAACTTTCTGAAGCTGTGACACAATCCCATAGGCCTCACTTCAAACATTATTGTAGAAACTATTGACACATGAAGTATCATTGAAGTTTTCAGGTTGTAACAACATCGAGTTTACAGTAACATAGCATACAGTACGTGTTTTCTATTGAAATAACAGCAAGATTGCTAATTGGGTGTCCCATACCATAACTTTTAGAAGTTGTGACACAATCCCATATGCCTCATTGCAAACAGTATTGTAATACCTCATCACACATGAAGTATCATTGAATTATTCAGGTTGTAACAGCTTTGCATTTACAGTAACAGAACATTCAGTATGTGCTTTCTATTAAAAACAGCAAGATTGCACTTTGGGCGTCTCATACCATAACTTTCAAAAGTTGTGACACAAACCAATATGCCTCCTTGCAAACATTATTGTAGAAACATTTGACACATGAAGTATCATTGAATTTTTCAGGCTTTCAATAGAAAGCACATACCTTATCCAATGTTACTGTAAATTCAAGGCTGTTACAATCTGAAAACTCCAGTGATACATCATTTAAGTGAGTTAATTGCATTTACAATACTTATTGTAATCAGGCATATCGGATTCTGTCACAACTTCTGAAAGTTAGGAATCCATACATGATATTTCTAAAACGTACCATACATCGGCCCCCGCCCATAGGGGCTTGAAGAAATATATGGGCTGCACGATGCTTCCATGCAGAGCTGAGTCCGGCCCGCTCACTACTACTGGTAAACTGCTTAGAGGATCTAAGACTATCCAGGAACCGCAGTGCGAGGTGGACCGTCCATGTTAATAAACCCTATTGGTTTCATTGGGCGACAGGGTTTGAGATGTCATTTCATCTCAATGTCGGGTATAAGTCCCAGTGTTGACGGGGACATGAAACCTCGAATCAAACAAACAAACTCTACCATACATGGTTATTAAGTTATGCTGTTCATCACAAAGCATACATTGCCATTCAATATACAAATACCCAAACTGACGGACAAATAACCAGAAGCAATATGCCCCTCCCAACTTCTTTGAAGGCATAAAAGAGCATCTCATAAGCACTGAAAGCAAACATCTTACTTTGGGATACTACAGTAAGTGCTAAACTCGGTACATACCTCCAAAAACATTCATTGTTGCAGTCCTGCATAATCATGGCATTAATAATGATTCATGTCACATTTTGATGATCTTTTTAACAACCTCCACAATCTAAATGCTTGAACCCAACAACAGAAAATTTCATGCATATAGATAGCAGAAGTGGTATTCTTGTATGCGATGTACCATCCTTTTTAATGATTTTCCACCTATACTGTCGACCAAGCCATCATTGGTGATTTAAAAGATTTTCCTGATGTTCATGAAACTATGAACAGAGATGCTTGCATTGATGTAAATGAACGCAAAGGGGTTCATGTAAACTGCGCTTGCCATCCACCGACTTTCATGAAGATGTTTTCTGACTTCGGCAATGACCATTTTACAAGTTGAGAAAATTATAAAATGCGGTGCCTTTTACTTGTGTTCTACAATATCGTGGTAACACTAAGGCTGCAGTCAATTAAGTATTCCTAGAGCATCTATTTTGAGCCCAGCTGTCATGTTCAATGAAGTCCACTAATCCTGTCTTTGTGTATCTCTGGTATCCTTTTCCTGTTGTTAACAGCCATTCTGACCATCTCAATATAAGAATACTGACTAATTTGTAAACAGGATTCACAAATATTGAAGGTGGCAGAAATGGCATTGATGTTCTGTTGACCTGTAAGCTAAGTACATGTACCAAGAGCATATAAATGCATACGAATGTCCAAATTTGAGAGGTGCAGGGCAACAGATTCCATTTTTATGTTCCAGAATCTGATTACCGTTAGTAATTAACACCTTCTCCCAGTAGAAGTCTGTCAGTTAAAATCAGCACCTGTTTGAAAAGCCAATATTTTCACTCACAGCAGGTTTGTCGTATTTTTCGCTGAAACTCAGTTGAGATAACAGCCTGTGACGTCAACGCTTATTAGTTTATTGTAACACCTTTGATTTAACCTATCATATATATACCATATTTTTGTGTTTAACCCATGTCTTACTGAACCAAGATATACTTGATTCGTAGACAGTCAGAAATGGGACTGGCAAAATCAATTTATTCAGCAGGACAAAAGATACCTAGATTTTGTTACATCATCCATAGTGTAATTTTACTTATTTTGCAACTTTAATTTGTGATTCTGTTTTTTGTTTGATTTGATGTTAAATGTCCCCGTCAACACTGTAAAGGTCATTTTGGAGACGCTGCTTCCAATTTTGTGGGACTTTTACCCGACACTGAGATAAAATGACATCTCAAGCCCTGTCGCCTAAAGGAACCAATATGGTTTATTAGCATGGACGGTCCACCTCGCACTGCGGTTCCTGGCCAGGGATAAGATCCTCTAAGCGGTTTACCAGTACAAGTGTCTGGGCCGGATTCAGCTCTGCGTGGAAGCATCATGCAGCCCATATATTTCTTCAAGCCCCATGGTTGTGATTCTGACATTTATTTGGAACCTGAAAAAGGGAGTGAAGTTCCGAAGGGTCAAAACATTTAAGCAATGGGCAATATGACAGAATTCAGGGATGTCTGGCTGAACTAGTATATGACAGTGCATTACAACACTTGAAAAGTATGCCACTGCTGCATCTGCAGCTGCGAAAACAGCACAAGATCTAGTTAACCCTTGTCCTGCTGAATAAATTAATATTGTCACACCCATTTCTGAGTACCAACCATTGACAACCAATCAAAATACTTTATGCAGTTTATTCCTCCAAATCTACAAACTGAATGACTAACAGTGTAGATCCTGAACAGATGCTATCTGATCTGGATCTACATTGTTTGCAAACGTAGGCAATGTCCTGTCTGCTGCATCTGAAAGATTTTTTGGAATAATATTTTTGCATATAGGCAAATGGTGTGGACCCAGATCAGACGTACTGATACTAGAGGATCCCCAGTGGAATTTGTGGTGTTTACAGATTCCCCAGTGGAACTGATGCACATAAAAAGTTGTACTTGATAGCCAAGTGTCCGATCCAGTCCCTGTTATATCTGGGGTCCCACAAGGCTTGGTACTTGGACCGGTCCTTTTTTATGTATTCATAAATGATCTCCCAGATAATATCAGGTCATCTGTCCGTTTGTTTGCAGATGATTGAGTACTGTATAGGAATATATACTCTCCATCTGACTCTTATTTTACAAGATGACCTGGACCAAATAGGATTGGCACAGTAGGGGGCCGATTGAAAGATGAAGTTGAATGTGGTCAAATGTCATTCGATGAGTGTGTCACGACATCTTCCTGACAATCGGATTAAGTTTGATTATTCACTACACCACCAAACTTTGGAGCAGGTTCAATCCGCCAAAAAACTCGGTATCACCATCACTGACTATGTTGATTGGGGTCATCATATTTCAGAGATGAGATTACATCAGTAGCAACTAGGGCTTTAGGATTTTCAAGACGTAATTTGGCTTTTGCACCTAGGAAGACAAAGGCTGTTGCATATAAAACATTGGTTCACCCTCAACTTGAATATGCATCACCCATTTGGCATCCCCATGTAAAAACTCAGATTCCGCATGTTGAGAAGGTTGAGAGGACAGCAGCTCAATGGACATGTGAGCTTCGGTGCCATGCTTAGCCAGTTGGAGTGGCTGACCCTTGAGGCCCGTCGTGAGCTGTCCTCTTTAACCTCCTTCTATAAGATACCTCTGGTATAGTGTCTCTGGGTAAAGATAAATACTTGACCTCTGTGACAGCTCCAACTCAAACAAGCCCATTGGGGCTTGGTGAAATAAATGGGCTGCATGATGCTTCCACGCAGAGCTGAATCCAACCTGCACACAAGTACTGGTAAACTGCTTAGAGGACCTAAGCCTGCCCAGGCAAAGCGGAGCAAGTCGGATCATCCATGCTTATCAACCCTATTGGTTTCATTGGGCGACAGGGCTTGAGATGTTATTTCATCTCAATGTTGGATAAAAGTCCCACCAAATTGGAAGCAACATCTCCAAAATGACATTTTTAGTGTTGACGGGGACGGGACATCAAATCAAACAAACAAACAATGGCATCAAAAGTAAATAACTCACAATATCGTAGGTACTTGACCTATAGTGATGCCCTAAAGCAGTCTTTTTTCCCACAACTATTCCACAGTGGAATAGTCGTCCCTCATCTGCGGTAGATGCCAAGTCCGCAGAGGAGTTCAAAGCCCATACAGTGTAGTTTGGGACTCAGAGGTATGCGTTTATCTGTTAATCAGATTGTAAATAGATTTAAGGACTCATCCAGTGTCCTCTTTTTTTTTTTAAAGCTAAATTCATAATTTAGCCACCCACCCGAGCTAATGGCCAAATATTACCGACTCAGTATATGAAGATAGATAGAAGAGTAGTCTGATCTAGTCCACACTGTTCATGCTGTTTGCAAAAAAAAAAATAAAAAAATAATGAATTTTAGGTAACTAGCAAATGATCTAGGTAATTTGTTTTGTTTGTTTGATTTGAGGTTTAACGTCCCTGTTTACATTGTAAAGGTCATTTTGGAGACGTTGCTTCCAATTTTGTGGGACTTTTACCCGACATTGAGATGAAATGACATCTCAAGCCCTGCCGCCCAATGAAACCAATAGGGATTATAAGCATGGACGGTCCGACTCGTAGCGCTTTACCTGGGCAGGCTTAGATCCTCCAACCGGTTTATCAGTACTCGTTTGTGGGTCGGTGTCAGCTCTGCGTGGAAGCAGCATGCAGCCCATATATATATTTCTTCAAGCCCCGATGGGCGGGGACCAATTAGATCTAGGTAAGCAGATGACGATCATTGTGATTGATGCCCTTGTTTGGGTCGACAGTGTTACAGGGGTCAAGTACCTATCTTTATCAATAGACACTGAATCAGAGTGTATCTTGTAGAAGAAGGTTAAAGAGGACTGCTCACGACGAGCCTCCAGGGACGGCCACTCTAGCTCATTAAGCATGTCACCGACGCTACTTCTATTTCGCCATCGCCTACAGGTCCATCGAGCAGCTGTCCTCTGCACCTTCTCCACCTGCTGAGTCTGAGTTTTAACATAGGGGTGCCAAATGGGTGATGCATATTCGAGTTGAGGGCGAACCAATGTTTTATATGCAACATCCTTAGTCTGCCTAGGTGCAAAAGCCAAGTTCCGTCTAAGGAATCCCAAAGTCCTAGTTGCTTTAGATGTAATCTCTGAAATATGTTGACCCCAATCAAGATCGTCAGTGATGGTGATACCAAGATATTTGGCGGATTGAACATGCTCCAAAACTTGCTGGTGAAGAGTATAGTCAAACTTAATTTGCTTGTCCGGAGGGTGTCGTGACACTCTCATTGAGTGACATTTGGCCACATTGAACTTCATTTGCCAATCGGCCTCCCACTGTGCAAGTTGATCCAGGTCATCTTGTAAAATAAGACAGTCAGAAGGAGAATATATGTTCCTATACAGGACACAATCATCAGCAAACAAACGGACCGATGACCTGATATTATCGGGGAGATCATTAATGAAAACCAAGAAAAGGACCGGTCCAAGGACCGAACCTTGGGGGACTCCAGAAAAAAACAGGGACTGGATCAGACGCTTGGCCATCAAGTACAACTTGTTGTGAGCGCCCAGAGAGCCATGAGCTAATCCACCTATGCGTGGATCCTCTTATCCCATAGTACTCCAGTTTATGTAATAGCCTTCTGTGAGGTACCTTGTCAAAGGCCTTAGCAAAGTCCATGATGATCAAGTCAGTCTGTTTGTGGCCACGATTTATGGCCCCATCCAGATTGCTCACAATGTCATGGTAAAATTGAACAAGCTGCGTTTCGCAAGACCTTTGAAAGTTGTTAGGCCTACAACCTGAAAACTTCAATGATACTTCATGCGTCAATAGTTTTTACAATACTGTTTGCAATGAGACATATGAGATTGTGTCACAACTTCTGAAAGGTACGCAATGTTTTCAATAGAAAGCACACACTGTATGTTATGTTACTGTAAATTCCAAGCTGTTACAACCTTAAAACGTCAATGATACTTCATGTGTGAATAGGTTTTACATTACGGTTTGCAATGGGGCCTATTGGATTGTGTCACAGCTTCTGAAAGTTATTGACGGGACGCCCAATTTGCAATGTTGCGGTATTTTCAATAGAAAGCACATACAGGTCGTTATATTACTGTAAATTCAAAGCTGTTACAACCTGAAAACTTCAATGATACTTCATCTGTGAAAAGATTTTAAAAATACTGTTTGCAATGAGGCATATGGAATTGTGTCAAAACTTCTTAAAGTTATGGTATGGGACGCCCAAGTTGCAATCTTGCTGTTTTTATTATTATTTTTTTTTTTTTTTTTTGAATAGAAAGCACATACTGTTGTTATGTTACTGTAAATTTAAAGCTGTTACAACCTGAAAACTTCAGTGATACTTTATTTGTGAAAAGGTTTTACAATACTGTTTGCAATGAGACATATTGGATTGTGTCACAACTTCCGAAAGTTAAAGTATGGGACGCCGAAGTTGCAATCTTGCTGGTTTTTTCAATAGAAAGCACATTCTGTATGTTATGTTACTGTAAATTCAAAGCTGTTACAACCTGAAAACTTCAATGATATGTCATGTGTGAATAGGTATTACAGTACTGTTTGCAATGAGACATATGCGATTGTGTCACAACTTCTACAAGTTATGGCATGGGGATACCCAATTTGCAATGATGCGGTATTTTTCAATAGAAAGCACATACTGTATGTTATGTTACTGTAAATTCAAAACTGTTACAACCTGAAAACTTCAATGATACTTCATGTGTGAATAGGTTTCACAATACTGTTTGTAATGAGGCATATGGGATTGTGTCACAACTTCTGAAAATTATAGTATGGGACGCCAAACTTGCAATGTTGCGTAACTTTCAATAGAAAGCACACACTGTATGTAATGTTACTGTAAGTTCAAAGCTGTTACAACCTGAAAACTTCAATGATATTTCATGTATGAATAGGTTTTACAATACTGTTTGCAATGAGGCCTATGGGATTGTGTCACAACTTCTGAAAGTTATGGTATGGGTCGCCAAATTTGCAAAGTTGCGTTACTTTCAATAGAAAGCACATACTGTATGTAATGTTACTGTAAATTCAAAGGTGTTACATCCATAAAACTTCAATAATTAATACTTCATGTGTGAATAGCTTGTTTTAATATTGTTTTCAAAGAGGCATATGGGATTGTGTCACAACTTCTGAAAGTTATGGTATGGGACGTCCAGTTTGCAATGTTGCAGTATTTTCAATAGAAAGCACACACTGTATGTTATGTTACTGTAAATTCAAAGCTGTTACAACCTGAAAACTTCAATGAAACTTCATGTGTCAATAGTTTTTTACAATACTGTTTGCAATGAAGCCTATGGGATTGTGTCACAACTTCTAAAAATTATTGAATGGGACGCCCAATTTGCAAAGTTGCTGTATTTTCAATAGAAAGCACACACTGTATCTTATGTTACTATAATATCAAAGCTGTTACAACCTGAAAACTTCAATGATACTTAATGTGTGAATAGGTTAAGCAATATTGTTTACAGTGAGGCCCATGCGATTGTGTCACAACTTCTGAAGGTTATGGTATGGGACGTCCAATTTGCAATGTTGCGTTACTTTCAATAGAAAACACATACTGTATGTAATGTTACTGTAAATTCAAAGCTGTTACAACCTGATAACTTCAATGATACTTCATGTGTGAATAGGTTTAACAATATTGTTTGAAATGAGGCTGATGGGATTGTGTCACAACTTCTGAAAGATATGGTATGGGACGTCCAATTTGCAATGTTGCGTTACTTTCAATAGATAGCACATACTGTATGTAATGTTACTGTAAATTCAAAGCTGTTACAACCTGAAAACTTCAATGATACTTCATTTGTGAATAGGTTTTACAAGATTGTTTGCAAAGAGGCATATGGGATTGTGTCACAACTTCTGAAAGGTATGGTATGGTACGCCAAACTTGCAATTTTGCATTATATTAATACAAAGCACACACTGTATGTTATGTTACTATAACATCAAAGCTGTTACAACCTGAAAACTTCAATGATACTTCATTTGTGAATAGGTTTAACAATAGTGTTTACAGTGAGGCCTATTGGATTGTGTCACATCTTCTGATAGTTATGGTATGGGACGCCCAATTGACAATGTTGCGGTATTTTCAATAGAAAGCACATGCAGTGTGTTATGTTACTGTAAATTCAAAGTTGTTAGAACCTGAAAACTTCAATGATACTTCATGTGTGATTAGGATTTACAATGCTGTTTGCAATAAGACATATGGGATTGTGTCACAACTTCTGAAAGTTATGGTATGGGACGCCAAACTTGCAATTTTGCAGTATTTTCAATAGAAAGCACACACTGTATGTTATTTGACTGTGAATTCAAAGCTGTTACAACCTGTAAACTACACTGATACTTCATGTCTCAACAATTTTTACAGTAATGTTTGCAATGAGGCATATGGGATTGTGTTACAACTTCTGAAAGTTATGGTATGGGACGCCCAATTTGCAATGTTTCAGTATTTTCAATAGAAAGCACACACTGTATCTTATGTTACTATAATATCAAAGCTGTTACAACCTGTAAACTTCAATGATACTTCATGTGTGAATAGGTTAAGCAATATTGTTTACAGTGATGCCCATGGGATTGTGTCACAACCTCTGAAAGTTATGGTATGGGACGTCCAGTTTGCAATGTTGCGTTACTTTAGATAGAAAGCACATACTGTATGTAATGTTACTGTAAATTCAAAGCTGTTACAACCTGAAAACTTCAATGATACTACATGTGTGAATAGGTTAAACAACACTGTTTGCAATAAGGCCTGTGAGATTGTGTCGCATCTTCTGAAAGTTATGGTACGGGACGTCCAATTTGCAATGTTGCTTTACTTTCAATAGAAAGCACACAGAGTATGTTATGTTACTGTAAATTTAAAGCTGTTACAATCTGTAAACTTCAATGATACGTCATGTGTGAATAGGTTTTACAATACTGTTTGCAATGAGGCACATGGGATTGTGTCACAATATCTGAAAGTTATGGCATGGGACGCTAAACTTGCAATGTTGCGGTATTTTCAATACAAAGCACATTGCGTTACTTTAAATAAAAAGCACATATTGTATGTAATGTTACTGTATATTCAAAGCTGTTACAACCTGAAATCTTCAATGACACTTCATGTGTGAAAAGGTTTTACAATACGGTTTGCAATTGGGCGTATGGGATTGTGTCACAGCTACTGAGTCATGGTATTGGACGCCAATATCTGCAATATTTCAGTATTTTCAATGGAAAGCGCACATTGTATCTTATGTTACTATAATATCAAAGCTGTTACAACCTGAAAACTTCAATGAAAATTTAAAGTTGTTAGGCCTACAACCTGAAAACTTCAATGATACTTCATTTGTCAATAGTTTTGACAATACTGTTAGCAATAAGGCATATGCGATTGTGCCATAACTTCTGAAAGTTGTGGTATGGGACACCCAATTTGAAATGTTGCGTTATTTTCAATAGAAAGCACATACTGTATGTTATGTTACTGTAAATTCAAAGCTGTTACAGCCTGAAAACTTCAATGATACTTCATGTGTGAATAGGTTTTACAATATTGTTTGTAATGAGGTTAATGGAATTGTGTCCCAACTTCAGAAAGTTATTGCATGGGATGACAAATTTGCAATGCTGCGTTACTTTAAATATAAAGCATATACTGTATGTAATGTTACTGTAAATTAAAAACTGTTTCAACATGAAAACTTCAATGACACTTCATGTGTGAAAAGGTTTTAAAATACCGTTTGCAATGAGGCATATGAGATTGTGTCACAACTTCTGAAAGTTATGATATGGGACGCAATTTTCCAGTATTTTCAATAGAAAGCACACACTGTATGTTATGTTACTGTAAATTCAAAGCTGTTACAACCTGAAAACTTCAATGAAACTTCATGTGTCAATAGTTTTTACAATACTGTTTGCAATGAGGCCTATGGGATTGTGTCTCAACTTCTGAAAATTATTGAATGGGACGCCCAATTTGCAAAGTTGCGTTACTTTCAATAGAAAGCACATACTGTATCTTATGTTACTGTAAATTCAAATCTGTTACCACCTGAAAACTTCAATGACACTTCATGTGTGAATAGGTTTTACAATCCTGTTTGCATTGAGGCCTATTGGACTGTGTCACAGCTTTTGACAATGATGGTATGGGACATCCAATTTGAAATATTTCGGTATTTTCAATAGAAAGCACATACAGAATGATATGTTACCGTAAATTCAAAGCTGTTACAACCTGAAAACTTCAATGATACTGCACGTGTGAATAGGTTTTACAATACTGTTTCCAATGAGGCCTATGGGATTGTGTCACAATTTCTGAAAGTTATGGTATGGTACGCCCATTTTGCAATGTTGCAGTATTTTCAATAGAAAGCACACACTGTAAGTTATGTTACTGTAAATTGAAAGCTGTTACAACCTGAAGACTTCAATGATACTTCACGTCTCAATAGGTTTTACAATACTTTTTACAATGAGGCATATGGGATTGTGTCACAGCCTCTGAAAGTAATGGTATGGGACGCCCAATTTGCAATGTTGCGATATTTTCAATAGAAAGCACATACTGTATGTAATGTTACTGTAAATTCAAAGCTGTTACATCCTGAAAACTTCAATTATACTTCATGTGTGAAAAGGTTTTTTAATATTGTTTGCAAAGAGGTATATGGGATTGTGTCACAACTTCTGAAATTTATGGTATGGGACGTCCAGTTTGCAATGTTGCAGTGTTTTCATTAGAAAGCACACACTGTATGTTATGTTACTGTAAATTCAAAGCTGTTACAACCTGAAAACTTCAATGAAACTTCATGTGTCAATAGTTTTTAAAATACTGTTTGCAATGAGGCCTATGGGATTGTGTCACAACTTCTGAAAATTATTGAATGGGACGCCCAATTTGCAAAGTTGCGTTACTTTCAATAGAAAGCACATAATGTATCTTATGTTACTGTAAATTCAAATCTGTTACAACCTGAAAACTTCAATGACACTTCATGTGTGACTAGGTTTTACAATCCTGTTTGCATTGAGGCCTATTGGACTGTGTCACAGCTTTTGACAATGATGGTATGGGACACCCAATTTGCAATATTTCGGTATTTTCAATAGAAAGCACATACAGAATGTTATGTTACCGTAAATTCAAAGCTGTTACAACCTGAAAACTTCAATGATACTGCATGTGTGAATAGGTTTTACAATACTGTTTCCAATGAGGCCTATGGGATTGTGTCACAATTTCTGAAAGTTATGGTATGGTACGCCCATTTTGCAATGTTGCAGTATTTTCAATAGAAAGCACACACTGTAAGTTATGTTGCTGTAAATTGAAAGCTGTTACAACCTGAAGACTTCAATGATACTTCACGTCTCAATAGGTTTTACAATACTTTTTAGAATGAGGCATATGGGATTGTGTCACAGCTTCTGAAAGTAATGGTATGGGACGCCCAATTTGCAATGTTGCTTTATTTTCAATAGAAAGCACATACTGTATGTAATGTTACTGTAAATTCAAAGCTGTTACATCCTGAATAATGTAATGATACTTCATGTGTGATGAGGTTTTACAATACTTTTTGCAATGAGCCATATGGGATTGTGTCACAACTACTGAAAGTTATGGTATGGGACGCCCAATGTGCAATGGTGCAGTATTTTCAATATAATGCACACAATGTATGTTATGTTACTGTAAATTCAAAGCTGTTACAACCTGAACACTTCAATGATACTTCATGTGTCAATAGTTTTTACAATACTGTTTGCCATGAGGCATATGAGATTGTGTCACAACTTCTTAAAGTTATGGTATGGGACGCCCAAGTTGCAATGTTGCGTTATTTTCAATAGAAACCGCAGACTGTATGTAATGTTCTTGTAAATTCTGAGCTGTTACAACCTGAAAACTTCAATGATACTTCATGTGTGAATAGGTTATACAATACTAATTGCAATGAGGCATCTGGGATTGTGTCAAAGCTTCTGAAAATTATGGTATGGGACGCCAAATTTGCAATGTTGCGTTACTTTTATTAGAAAACGAATATTGTATGTAATGTTACTGTTAATTCAAAGCTGTTACAACCTTAAACTTCAATGATATTGCACGTGTGAAAAGGCTTTTCAATACTGTTTCCAATGAGGCCTATGGGATTGTGTCACAACTTCTGAAAATTATGGTATGGGACGCCTAACTTGCAATTTTGCAGTATTTTCAATAGAAAGCACACGCTGTATGCTATGTTACTGTAAATTCATAGCTGTTACAACCTTAAAACTTCAATGATACTTCATGTGTGAATAGGTTTTACAATACTGTTGGCAATGAGGCTTATGGGATTGTGTCACAACTTCTGAAAGTTATGGTACGGGACGCCAAATTTGCAATGTTGCGTTACCTTCAATTGAAAGCATATACTGTATGTAATGTTACTGTAAATTCAAAGCTGTTACAACCTGAAAACTTCAATGGTACTTCAGTTGTGAAAAGGTTTTACAATACTGTTTGCAATGAGGCATATGGGATTGTGTCACAGTTTCTGAAAGTTATGGTATGGGACGACAAATTTGGAATTTTACAGTATTTTCAATATAAAGCACACACTGTATGTTATGTTACTGTAAATTCAAAGCTGTTACAACCTGAACGCTTCAATGATACTTCATGTGTCAATAGGTTTTACAATACTCTTTGCAATGAGCCACATGGGATTGTGTCACAACATCTGTATATTATGGTATGGGACGCCCAATTTGCAATGTTGCCGTATTTTAAATAGAAAGCACATACAGTATGTTATGTTACTGTAAATTCAAAGTTGTTACAACCTGAAAACTTCAATGATACTTCATGGGTGAATGGGTTCTACAATCCTGTGTGCAATGAGGCCTATGGCACAGCTTCTGAAAGTTAGTGTATGGGACGCCCAATTTGCAATGTTGCGGTATTTTCAATAGAAACCACATACAGAAAGTTATGTTACTGTAAATTCAAAGCTGTTACAACTTGAAAACTTCAATGATACTTCATGTGTGAATAGGTTTAACAATATTGTTTACAATGAGGCCTATGGGATTGTGTCACAACTTCTGAAAGTTATGGTATGGGACACCCAATTGGCAATGTTGCGGTATTTTCAATAGAAAGCACATGCAGTATGTTATGTTACTGTAAATTCAAAGTTGTTACAACCTGAAAACTTCAATGATACTTTATGTTTGAATAGGTTTTACAATCCTGTTTGCAATGAGGCCTATTGGACTGTGTCACAGCTTTTGACAATGATGGTATGCGACACCCAATTTGCAATAATTCGGTATTTTCAATAGAAAGCGCATACAGAATTTTATGTTACTGTAAATTCAAAGCTGTTACAACCTGAAAATTTCAATTATACGTCATGTTTGAAAAGGTTTAGCAATACTGTTTGCAATAAGGCCTATGAGATTGTGTAACATCTTCTGAAATTTATGGCATGGGACATCCAATTTGCAATGTTGCAGTATTTTCAAAAGAAAGCACACACTGTATGTTATGTTACTGTAAATTCAAAGCTGTTACAACCTGAAAACTTCAATGATACTTCATGTGTGAATAATTTTTCCAATACTGTTTGCAATGAGCCGTATGGAATTGTGTCACAACTACTGAAAGTTATGGTATGGGACGCCCAATGTGCAATGGTGCAGTATTTTCAATATAAAGCACACACTGTATGTTATGTTACTGTAAATTCAACGCTGTTACAACCTGAAAACTTCAATGATACTACATATGTCAATATTTTTTACAATACTGTTTGCCATGAAGCATATGAGATTGTGTCACAACTTCTGAAAGTTATGGTACGGGACGCCCAAGTTGCAATGTTGCGTTTCTTACAATAGAAAGCACATACTGTATGTAATGTTACTGTAAATTCAAAGATGTTACATCCTGAAAACTTCAATAATACTTCATGTGTGAATAGGTTTTTTAATATTGTTTGCAAAGAGGCATATGGGATTGTGTCACAACTTCTGACAGTTATGGTATGGGACGTCCAGTTTACAATGTTGCAGTATTTTCAATAGAAAGCACACACTTTATGTTATGTTACTGTAAATTCAAAGCTGTTACATCCTGAAAACTTCAATGTGTCAATAGTTTTTACAAAACTGTTTGCAATGAGGCCTATGGGATCGTGTCACAACTTCTGAAAATTATTGAATAGGACGCCCAATTTGCAAAGTTGCGTTACTTTCAATAGAAAGCACATACTGTATCTTATGTTACTGTAAATTCAAAACTGTTACAACCTGAAAACTTCAATGACACTTCATGTGTGAATAGGTTTACAATCCAGTTTGCATTGAGGCCTACTGGACTGTGTCACAGCTTTTGACAATGATGGTATGGGACACCCAATTCGCAATATTTCGGTATTTTCAATAGAAAGCACATACAGAATGTTATGTTACCGTAAATTCAAAGCTGTTACAACCTGAAAACTTCAATGATACTTCATGTGTGAATAGGTTTTCAATACTGTTTCCAATGAGGCCTATGCGATTGTTTCACGATTTCTGAAAGTTATGGTATGGTACGCCCATTTTGCACTGTTGCAGTATTTTCAATAGAAAACACACAATGTAAGTTATGTTACTGTAAATTGAAAGCTGTTACAACCTGAAGACTTCAATGATACTTCACGTCTCAATAGGTTTTACAATACTTTTTACAATGAGGCATATGGGATTGTGTCACAGCTTCTGAAAGTAATGGTATGGGACGCCCAATTTGCAATGTTGCGATATTTTCAATAGAAAGCACATACTGTATGTAATGTTACTGTAAATTCAAAGCTGTTACAACCTGAGATTTTTGATGATACTTCATGTGTGAATAGGTTTTCCAATACTGTTTGCAATGAGCCATATGGGATTGTGTCACAACTACTGAAAGTTATGGTATGGGACGCCCAATGTGCAATGGTGCAGTATTTTCAATATAATGCACACAATGTATGTTATGTTACTGTAAATTCAAAGCTGTTACAACCTGAAAACTTCAATGATACTTTATGTGTCAATAGTTTTTACAATACTGTTTGCCATGAGGCATATGAGATTGTGTCACAACTTCTGAAAGTTATGGTATTGGACGCCCAAGTTGCAATGTTGCGTTATTTTCAATAAAAGCCACAGACTGTATGTAATGTTCTTGTAAATTCTGAGCTGTTACAACCTGAAAACTTCAATGATACTTCATGTGTGAATAGTATATACAATACTAATTGCAATGAGGCATCTGGGGTTGTGTCACAGCTTTTGAAAATTATGGTACGGGGCGCCAAATTTGCAATGTTGCGTTACTTTTATTAGAATTTTAACACATATTGTATGTAATGTTAATGTAAATTCAAAGCTGTTACAACCTTAAACTTCAATGATATTTCATGTGTGAAAAGGCTTTTCAATACTGTTTCCAATGAGGCCTATGGGATTGTGTCACAACTTCTGAAAATTATGGTATGGGACGCCTAATTTGCAATTTTGCAGTATTTTCAATAGAAAGCACACACTGTATGTTATGTTACTGTAAATTCATAGCTGTTACAACCTGAAAACTTCAATGATAATTCATGTGTGAATTATTTTTACAATACTGTTGGCAATGAGGCTTATGGGATTGTGTCACAACTTCTGAAAGTTATGGTATGGGACGCCAAATTTGCAATGTTGCGTTACCTTCAATAGAAAGCAGATACTGTATGTAATGTTACTGTAAATTCAAAGCTGTTACAACCTGAAAACTTCAATGGTACTTCAATTGTGAAAAGGTTTTACAATACTGTTTGCAATGAGGCATATGGGATTGTGTCACAGTTTCTGAAAGTTATGGTATGGGACGATAAATTTGGAATTTTACAGTATTTTCAATAGAAAGCACACACTGTATGTTATGTTACTGTAAATTCAAAGCTGTTACAACCTGAACACTTCAATGATACTTCATGTGTCAATAGGTTTTACAATACTGTTTGCAATGAGCCACATGGGATTGTGTCATAACATCAGTATATTATGGTATGGGACGCCCAATTTGCAATGTTGCCGTATTTTAAATAGAAAGCACATACAGTATGTTATGTTACTGTAAATTCAAAGTTGTTACAACCTGAAAACTTCAATGATATTTCATGGGTGAATATGTTTTACAATCCTGTGTGCAATGAGGCCTATGGCACAGCTTTTGACAGTGATGGTATGGGGCACCCAATTTGCAATATTTCGGTATTTTCAATAGAAAGCCCATACTGTATGTAATGTTACTGTAAATTCAAAGCTGTTACAACCTGAAAACTTCAATGATACTTCATTTGTAAATAGGTTTTACAATAATGTTTACAATGAGGCATATTGGATTGTGTCACAACTTCTGAAAGATATGGTATGGGACGCCCAATTTGCAATGTTGTGGTATTTTCAATAAAACCACATACAGTAAGTTATGTTACTGTAAATTCAAAGCTGTTACAACTTGAAAACTTCAATGATACTTCATGTGTGAATAGGTTTAACAATATTGTTAACAATGAGGCCTATGGGATTGTGTCACAACTTCTGAAAGTTATGGTATGGGACACCCAATTAGCAATGTTGCGGTATTTTCAATAGAAAGCACATGCAGTATGTTATGTTACTGTAAATTCAAAGTTGTTACAACCTGAAAACTTCAATGATACTTTATGTTTGAATAGGTTTTACAATCCTGTTTGCAATGAGGCCTTTTGGACTGTGTCACAGCTTTTGACAATGATGGTATGGGACACCCAATTTGCAATATTTCGGTATTTTCATTAGAAAGCACATACAGAATTTTATGTTACTGTAAATTCAAAGCAGTTACAACCTGAAAACTTCAATGATACTTCATGTGTGAATAGGTTTTACAATACTGTTTCCAATGAGACCTATGGGATTGTGTCACAATTTCTGAAAGTTATGGTATGGTATGCCCATTTTGCAATGTTGCAGTACATGTATTTTCAATAGAAAGCACACACTGTAAGTTATGTTACTGTAAATTGAAAGCTGTTACAACCTGAAGACTTCAATAATACTTCACGTCTCAATAGGTTTTACAATACTTTTTACAATGAGGCATATGGGATTGTGTCACAGCTTCTGAAAGTTATGGTATGGGACGCCCAATTTGCAATGTTGCTTTATTTTCAATAGAAAGCACATACTGTATGTAATGTTACTGTAAATTCAAAGCTGTTACAACCTGAAAACTTTGATGATACTTCATGTGTGAATAGGCTTTACAATATTGTTTGCAATGAGGCCTATGGGATTGTGTCACAACTTCTGAAAGTTATGGTATGGGATGCCCAAGTTGCAATCTTGCTTTTTTTTTTTTTTTTTTTCAATAAAAAGCACAAACTGTATGTTATATTACTGTAAATTCAAAGCTGTTTCAACCTGAAAACTTCAATGACACTTCATGTGTGAGTAGGTTTTACAATACTGTTTGCAATGAGGCATATGGGATTGTGTCACAACTTCTGAAAGTTATGGTATTGGACGCCCAAGTTGCATTCTTGCTATATTTTCAAAAGAAAGCACACACTTTGTGTTTTGTGCAGTCAAGTTATTTATACATACCATTATCAAGTGAAGACTAGCCTAATTTAAAATGTGATATTTGTGGCTTGTGTGCAGCCTGTCTGTGCTTATAAACCCTATTGGTTCCTTTGGGCGACAGGGCTTGAGATGTCATTTCATCGAAATCTCAATGTGTATCTATCTATCTAACTTCTCATACTGAGTCGGTCATATTTGGCCATTACCTCAGTTAGGTGTGCGGCTAAATTTAGAATTTAGCATAAAAAAATAATCATCACTGGATGAGCCCTTAAAACTATTTACAATCCGAACACAGAGGCATCCTAAAACGCATACCTCCGAGTCTCAATCTTATACTGTGCGGTCTTGGCATTCCTCGCAGAAGATGGAAGACTATTCCACTGAGGAATAGTTCTAGTAAAGGAAGAGTTTTTCGGGGCATCACTATAGGACTGGTACGTTTGATACTGTAGAAGCCTCCGTGGTGCAGTGGTTACGCTACTCGCCTTGTAAACCAGGGGTCGCAGGATCGATCCCGGGCTCTACAGACTTTTGGATGAGTCTTTAAACCAGGTCCGTCTCCGTATGACTTTAGCTGTTGGTGGGACGTAAAACCTAACACTCACTCACCTTTGATACTGTGAGTTATTTGCTCTTGACGCCCTTGTCCGGGTCGACACTGTTGTAGGGGTCAAGTACATATCCTTGTTAATTGATAATGTCGGGTACAAGTCCCACAAAATTGGAAGCAACCTTTTCAGTGCTGACGGGGACGTTAAACATCAAATCAAACAAACAAATCAATTGTGGCTTGTCTGAAGGTGCAGCCGTGTTATGTCGAGATCATGTTACAGACGAACTGTCATTTCCGAAATAGCATACTTGACAAGTTTGTAAATCGATCTATTATAGACATAAACGTTATATTTTCAAAGGCCTTACCTTGTAAAAGTAAGCATCACAAATCTACATGTAATGTATTTGATTGTTTCCTACATTTATTTATTTTTATTCTTTATTTTTGTTTGTTTTGATCTGGCGTAAACATACGGAAATGCCCGACGAAGACTAATGCTCGATTCTACTGCTCGGAAATTTTATAGCTCGGTAGCTGGTTACTAAAACACGGAATGACGGAACGGAACGGAACAAAAACGGAACACACGGAATGGTAAGAAACGGAACAAAAACGGAACACACGGAATGGTAAGAAACGGAACACACGGAATGGTAAGAAACGGAACAAAAACGGAACACACGGAACATATAGATTGTTAGAAACGGAACATATGTTTACGTGACGTTATTGAAATACACTACACTAAATTGCAAGGCGTCACAATACGGGACGCACGAACAAGACGTAACATCGTTGCTAAGCACTAATTCACGACGTTAACGACGTTAACGTTTATACAGTACAATTTTTCACATAATGTAGTAAAAAGGCAAAATATATCGTCTTGAAAGTATCAACAATGGCACAGGCAGTGCTAGATCCAAAGAATGGAAAGTATATAAGGGGAGCTTCACTAAGGACAACAGAAATCTTGTCATTATTCAAGGCTAAAGAGGTTGTTACGAACATACAATTCCGACCATCAGGAGGAGACCTATACATATTCAGTGGTGAAGATCAATCAAAGATTGAAGATTGGAAATCAGACGGACATTCGTAAGTAATCATACATGTATCTTTACAACCATTCCCTCAACGTTCCGTAATGATGTTCCGGTTATTATTCTACGATATCTTACGAACGGTGACGGAACGAGAATGTGCTGAAATGATAAAGCAGAAGGAAAAGCAGTGGGATGATGACTATACAAGATATTTCCAGAAAGCAGTGGAACCAAAGCTTGGCTATTTCTGTGCCTGGTCAATTGCTGACACTTGCAAGTTCGATCCAAACAATGGCATAACAACAAACCAGTCGGAAGGTTTTAACTATCTATTAAAGGATTTCCAAAGCTGGAAGGAAGTGCCATTGGATTCACTCCTCATGTCTCTCAAGCTAATCCAGGGTTTTTATTTAGAAGAAATACGGAGAGGAAAGGCAGGGATGGGGACCTTTAGATTGAAACCAAAATATACCAGGTATGTGTAGATTTTATACATAAAGCACTGCTTACAATGATGCTATGTTCCGTTTGTTCCGTATTTGCTTTACTATTCCGTCTGTTCCGTCTTTTTCACCATTAAAAATGGTGCTATTGTTCTGTCTGTTCCGTATTTGCTTGTCTGTTCCGTATTTGCTTCACTGTTCCGTCTTTTTCACCATGAAAACGGAACAGTAAAGCAAAAACGGAACAATAGCACCATTTTTCACCATTAGAAATGGTGCTATTGTTCCGTCTGTTCCGTATTTGCTTGTCTGTTCCGTATTTGCTTCACTGTTCCGGCTTTTTCACCATTAAAAATGGTGCTATTGTTCCGTCTGTTCCGTATTTGCTTGTCTGTTCCGTCTGTTCCGTATTTGCTTCATTGTTCCGTCTTTTTCACCATGAAAACGGAACAGTAAAGCAAAAACGGAACAATAGCACCATTTTTCACCATTAAAAATGGTGCTATTGTTCCGTCTGTTCCGTATTTGCTTGTCTGTTCCGTATTTGCTTTACTGTTCCGGCTTTTTCACCATTAAAAATGGTGCTATTGTTCCGTCTGTTCCGTATTTGCTTGTCTGTTCCGTCTGTTCCGTATTTGCTTCACTGTTCCGTCTTTTTCACCATGAAAACGGAACAGTAAAGCAAAAACGGAACAATAGCACCATTTTTCACCATTTTCATATTACCGTTCCGTCTTTTTCATGTATACAGATTTGCTACAAATATAACAGAGTTTGAATCCAGAAAGTTAATGTGCCATCCAAAAGACATTGTCTCTTCTCTACGTGCAAAAGAGCAGTACATCCAAAATAAAATGAGGGACCATTTAATGAAATGCCTTGAAGACAAATGTATGAAGCTCTTCTCCACAGTGAAAGCAACAAGCAAAAGAAGGAAGGCAGTCAAAAAGACAACTGAAATCAAGCTGTTTTGTGTTTGTAAAATGCCAGACACTCGAACAAATTATTTCCTCTGTGACCAGTGCTCTGCTGAATACCATCCAGAATGTTTGGGATTAGATGTGTCTCAATATAAAGACCGACCATTTATCTGTCCGAACTGTTTGCAGTAGAACCATTTAAATAAATCTCAGTGTGTCTAATGACATGTTCCGTTATAGCTCATTGTTCCGTACTTTAGTAGATTTTCAGTCACAGTTGTTCCGTTTTTTTAGTCATTTTCCTTTAAAAACTGTTCCGTGATTTAGTAAATTCTAACTCTAAAGTGTTCCGCAATTTAGTATTTTTAAACTTATTTTATTCCGTTCCGTTCCGTTCCGTTCCGTGTTTTAGTAACGACCGCTCGGTAGCTTGATTTCGGTAATGGCGTCGTCCTTGTCAGAAGAGGAGTTTCATCGAATGCAGGTGAAAAATCATAGTTACTAGCAGCAGTCGCTTTTATAATCTTGGTTGAGTTTGCGTTTTGGAATAAAAACAGCTTCTGAACTTTTCTAAATCCCGGGACTGCAACTGAATTAAAACACAAACCCGGAACTTGAATATGTTTACAAAAAAAGTAAATAAAAAAAAAAAAAAAAAAATAGAGGCTGTCTCCATACTGATCTGGATTCATTTGTTATTTGCATGTTTTGCTTTTTTTCATTACTGAGTTGTTAGTAGCCGAAATTGTTAACTTTTCTAGGCCACTGTTTTCTTAAGGTTCGATCCCCAGTGGCAATAAAATTTCAGTGTCCGAACACGCTCCATTGGCATCATTTGCAGGGATGAATGTCCTTTCGGATCGGGACAGTAACTGGAGGCCCCCCGTGCAGGGAGAGTCATCCCCTGTGTAGGTTCAAAAAACCCTACCGTAATCACATCATTACTGTGTAGGCTTTTATCCTGCAAACCTGGAGTGTATGTAATGTACACCTGCGAGTAATGGTCAAATGTGACCGATCGCAGTACCAGTACAAAGACAGGATGTTCTTCTTCCAATAAGTTCATCACTCGGCGAACTGTGCATTCTCGAACTTGGTGCATATGTTTGTGTGTAGTCCGAGCCAATTAACTGTGGTGCTGACAAAAACTGCTTATGTACAGGTTAAAAACAGAGGATCTGGCTGGTTGACAAGACAACTTCTGAAGGCAGCTGGTTCCAAATTCTCATGGTGCTGCGGAAATACGAATAGAGGTGTACATTCCCTATTGACTGTGTGTGTGTTGGGGGCGTGGGGATTCTTCTCTGTGGCAAATTTTTGGTTGACTATTTGTCAGCTGAACCAGAGTTGCTAAGCATGCAAGCTTTTCAGGGCTGTTGTACATGTGCCAATCACTGATTTGTAGGTAGGTCAGGTATAGTGTTTTCCCCAGCCCTTTTTAGCATAGCATTTTGGACACTTTTTAGCAATAAATTGTCGTCTATTTTACAGTCCCCATTTATGGTTGACTGCTAATCCCCCTGTTTATTGTACTTAATTAACTCACTTAAAGAAGTCATAACTGTGATAACATGTGTATATGTAAGTGACACCAATTAAACACTTGAAGTGTGAAAGTGTGCCTGACCAGTGTCATGACAGTGTTTGTGTGAGAATGAACATGGACCAATCTTATCTTGTTTGTACATGTATCAGTGATCAGCTTAATTCTTGTCACCAACTTATCTCTTCACTTAGCATAAAAAACAAGCAGTATAATTTAGCATTAAAGACAAGGGGTAAGAGAAGGGTCTGCTTAAGGTATCGGAAAAAAAGTATCAGTTTAATTTGAAAAGGATTATATAAAAGGCTATGTAATGGCATCCTAATTAATCTTTAACTGCATTTTGATAATTCAGTACTATTAAACTGAAAAAAAAAGAAAAATCAAAACATACAAAAGTATCTTAATCATCATATCATTGTTTGTTTTGTTTGATTTGAGATTTAGCATCCCTGTCAACACTGTAAAGGTCATTTTGGGGGCGTTGCTTCCAATTTTGTGGGACTTTTACCAGACATTGAGATGAAATGACATCTCAAGCCCTGCGGCCCAATGAAACCGATAGGGTTTATAAGCATTGACGGGCCGACTCGCACCACTTTGCCTGGGCAGGGTTAGATCCTTTAAGTGATTTACCAGTACTTGTGTGCGGGTCAGTTTCAGCTCTTCTTCAAGCCCTGATAGGCAGTGGCCATATCATATCATTGTAACATCAGAAATGAATTTGAATAAAACTGATACTTTTTTTTCCTACCTAAAACTGTTACTTTTTTTCAGACACTATTTCCTGATACTTTTTAGCTCACCTGAGCTGAAGGCTCCGGGGGAGCTATTGTGATCGGTCATTCGTCCGTCGTCATCGTCCGTCCAGATGTCCGTCCATAATTTCTTTAAACGACATCTCCTCCTAAACCACTGAACAGATTTTGACCCAACTAGGCAGAAATCATCTTTGGGTGGTCCTCTCTCAAAGTTGTTCAAAGAATTCCCTTCCATGCAGAACCAGGGATCATCCTAGGACAGGAAGCAGGGAGAAGTGACTTCTCCCTCCCGCACTGAAAGGGCGAAATGATGGCCCACGGTTTTACATAGGCTAATATACAGAAAACCTTTAAAAATCTGCTTATCTGTTACCAGAAGGCCCAGTACTTTGAATTTTTGGTATGCAGCTTCATCTAGAGGACCTCTACCAAGGTTGTTCAACTTAAAGACAGGATTTTCATGCCGGGGGCTCTGGTTCCCACTTTAAACACGGACAGGTAACCAGCAGATAAAAGTAGGTGTGGCTTGGTCTTGGTGGGCTGGCTACCTATAGGGGCCATAAAACTGATAAGGATTATAGGATATAATTGACTGTAATAATCAGCTGCTGTCCATATATTTATCAAACAAATACCTTCAAAAATTGGACATAAATTATGCTTCATAAACAAAGATTTATTTATTTATTAACATTTAAATAGAAAAAAAACCTAGTTCTGTGTAGTAGAAAATAAAATAGCAACTTGACTGAAATCAGAAAACGATTTCATCTGAATGTCAATTTAGGTTTGGAAGAAATATAATGTGTGTTTTCATATTTTTCTCTGTACACAATAAGCTCTCTGTAACATGATTCACTGTAAAAAGATTTTGGGATATAACACAGTTCTAACACATATCCCAAAAATCGTTAGAACCGCCTCATCGAACATTTGTATGTGTAAAATGCTAGTCATAGTACTCATTAGAAATAGACCTAGTACCGACACTCTATCGGCCCCCGTCCATCGGGGCTTGAAGAAATATATGGGCTGCATGATGCTTCCACGCAGAGCTAAACAGCTTAGAGGATCTAAGCCTGCCCATGCAAAGCGGTGCGAGTCGGCCTGTCCATGCTTATAAACCCTCTTGGTTTCATTGGGCGACAGGGCTTGAGATTTCATTTCATCTCAGTGTCGGGTAAAAGTCCCACAAAATTGGAAGCAACGTCTCCAAAATGACCTTTACATGTTGACGTTAAACATCAAATCAAACAAACAAACCATCACTCTATAGTATATTGTGGGGGCTCGTTTGAATTGCCTCATTGAGGCCATACAAATGTATACCATCACTTGATAGTATATTGTGGGTGCTCGTTAGAACTGCCTGATTCAGACAATTCTAACGAGCGCCCAAAATCTATATTTTATTTTAAAATATCTAAACTGAGATTAGAATGAGATAAGCCTGGACATCTATTTTATTCATTCAGCAATCCCATCATTTGTTTAGCTGTGTCAATTTTATTTAATTTATTTTACTGAGACTGCCTGTGTATAATTCATTTTACTTTTTATTTTTCTTCTTCTATAAGAAGAAAAACAAGAAGAAGAATGGAAAAATCTTTCTATTATATCAAATTTAAAAACAATTCTTTCATTCAAACATTATTTATTTATTTATCAGAAGAAGCTGTTTTCTATAATGTCAACTAATAATTTTTCAACAAATTTGAAGCTTTAATTTTTTATTATTTATTTATTTATTTTATTTATTTATTTATTTTTTTTTTTTGGTGTATTAGAACTAAATATGCTATATAGTTAAACTTTATGAACTATGTTTGTATTTTGTTTCTTTGTAATTTAAAAATAAAAATAAAATAAATACATTAATCATGACTAAATTGTTTTGTTTGTCTATTGAAACCAATTATGGTGTGTGCCTGCTGTTACATAATTGAGATAACAAGGTTAGCTTCAAACAGAGCAGAGCCCTCAATCACTTATTATTAAAATGTCATTCATTGTGATGTCACAGTAGGTCTCCATTTACAGCCAATCATATAAATAGAATTTGATGTTTACCCTTCAGAGGTCAGACAAAGAATGACTCAGGTTTTCCTGTGCTCCCTTAAATAGTCCAGTCCTGTCTTTAAAACCCTGGAACCAAAAATGCCCCGCGCCACTGGTTTTATGCAGGCTTATGATAGGGAAAACCTTTAAAAATTTTCTGAAACCAGAAGGCGCCAGGTCTTTGATATTTAGTATGAAGCTTCATCTAGTTGATCTCTGCCAAGATTGTTCAAATTATAGCCCTGGGGCCAAAAATGCCCCCACGCCGGGGCCCACTTGTCTGAAACCAGAAGGCCCAGGTCTTTGATATTTGGTATTAAGCTTCATCTAGTGGACGGCTATGAAGATTGTTGAAATTATAGCCGTGGGGCCAAAAATGGCCTCACACAGGGGCCCTCTGGTTTTACATAGGCTTATGTAGGGATAGAAAATCTTTAAAAATCTTCTTGTCTGAAACCAGAAGGCTCACTGCCCAGTCTTTGATATTTGATATGAAGCTTTGTCTAGTTGACCGCTACAAAGATTGTTCAAATTATAGCACTGGGGCCGAAAATGCCCCTGTGCCGGGGCCCGCTGGTTTTATGCAGGCTTATGATAGGGAAATCTTTAAAAAATCTTCTTGTCTGAAACCAGAAGACACAGGTCTTTGATATTTATTATGAAGCTTCATGTAGTACTAGTTGACCTCAAATTATAGCCACTCGCTTTACATAGACATATTAGGGAAAAGCCTTTAAAGTCTTGTCTCAAACAGGACACTGGGGCATGTGCAAAACTCTTAGCTCTTAGCTCAGGTGAGCGATATAGGACAATCATGGTCCTCTTGTTTCCGATTACTGCATATTTAAAGTGTCTTTTTTACACATTGAAAGATCCCTTTTTTCCGACCATCACCATGCCCTTTTCAGGAGCTGGGAGAAATACTAAAGTAATGGTTATTTGTAGACAATAGCCGTATAATTTTTATTGCTGTGAGGTCATACTCAGAGTGTTGCATAAGGAAAGGATTGGAATCCTGTGTTGGGTTTGGCAAAGAGTGTTGATCAAGATTAGATGCCACACATCTGATCAGGATATACAATGTTTACAGAATAGGAATTTTACTCTTTTAGTACCGGAAACCCCATAATGGGTATTTGGCAAACAGTGCAAGCCTAGATCAGACGCCGCATAATGCGGCGTCTGATCAGGGCCTTCACTGTTTGCAAAATGTTCAGCAAATTTCCAAATAGATTTTGAAGACAAGATGACCTGACACCCCCTTAATTTTGAAATCGACTCCTCCTACATATACATGTATATATAAGGAGGACGATTCCATTTGGTACAAAAAGGTCTAAGGGTTAAACAGAACAGTAAAAGTCCCTGTTCAGGGCCATTTTCCTTGCCCATCACTCAGAGCGATTTGACCCACCAGTGGAACTGTGCTTTCAGTGCTCTGATTTTTCTTGAACTGTATAGCAACAGATAAGGTAAGAACCTAAGTTGTGGGTACTCATTAAATCGCCAAGGAGGTTCGAATGAATATCCACAAGAAAGGTTTTTATGGAAAACTGACCAAAACTTTCCTCCAAGTGTCACTAAATTTTTTGTCAGTTCTCCATAAAAACCTTTGTTGTGGGTATTCATTAGAACTGCCTTAGCAATGTAATGAGCACCCACAATATAGGTTTTTATGGTGAAATAATGAAAACTATCCTTCAACTATCACAAAATACTTGCCTTCATACCTGTGATATTTTTTTTAACTGTATGAGGGAGATTTGCCCTTATGATGAGGGAGTCAGATGTAAAGAATATATAGGGAAATTCTCATTTCAAATGAGGGAGACTTCAAAAATTTACTAAAATTTAGCATAAATTGGGCAAAAATTAGCACCGAAATGAGGGAGTCTGCCTCCTGATGAGGGAAGTATCACAGGTTTGTGCCTTATCTGTTGCTATGGAACTGTTGATAAGGGAGACCAAAATGTTTTTGAAAGACTTGTCTCCCTTTGAAAGTGATTCCTTTCCCCTTAATCTTTGCCTTTTTATCATTGTTTTAGTTACAACTTCTAGAACTGAGAACGACTAACTATGAGCTGGATGCCAAATGCAAGAAACAAGAGAGAGGTTTGTGTTTTGTGAATACATCACAGTCTCATTATACAGGCCTCATATCTTTCAGGCATTAGCAGGATTTCAGGCTTTTAGAGCTTGATTTTTTTCTAGATTTCAGGCTTTTAGATTCTGATTTTTGTGTAAATAGTCTGTTTAAAAAACTATTTAACCCTTATTTCTGACTATACATGTAAGTCAACCAAATTACTTTATATTTTCACTAACTCCATTACAAACAGTGTAGATCCTGATCAGATGGCTTCTGAAGAAGCCATCTGATCAGGATCTACACTGTTTGCAAAGGTAATGTAGTTGTGTCTTGTTCAGCAAGATAAGGGTTGAAGCTGCAAAATGGGCCTTTCAGGCATGGAAAAGCGTGGTCAGTATGAGGCCTGATTATAACCCTGTTCATTATAACATGATTTTGGGTATAACACAATTTCTAGATGGATACCAAAAATCTATGAATTGCATGCATAAATGGTCATTTTTCTATATACATGTTTTTTTATCATGGGTTAACATCCTCATCAACAATAAATAGGTCATTTTGGAGACGTTGCTTCCAATTTTATGGGACTTTTACCCGACATTGAGATGAAATAACATCTCAAGCCTTGTCGCCCAATGAAACCAATAGGGTTTATAAGCATGGACGCAAACATGGACTTACACCGCTTTTCCTTGGCAGGCTTAGATTCTCTAAGCGGTATGCCAGTACTTGTGTGCGGTCGGATTCAGCTCTGCGTGGAAGCATCATGCAGTCCATATATTTCTTCAAGCCCTGATGGGCGGGGCCCTATAACAGGATTTCAAGATGAATCCCAAAAATGTATAAATTGCATAGATAAATGGTCATTTTTCTATTTATATAATCTTTACATTTTTGTTGGCTATAATACCTTGAATAAGACATTTTTAACGGGCCTCTGTGGCCTAGTGGTTAAGAGCGCTGACTCTTGATCATTAGGTCTCTCACCGCTGTGGTTCGAGCCTTGCTCGGGTCACATGTGAGATGCCAAGTTCTGCAATGGAAGGTCAAGTGATTTTTCTCCGGGTACTCTGGTTTTCCCCCCACCTCTGGTTAACGATTGGCTCGATATGAGTGAAATAATCTTGAAAGGGCCGCAAAACCAAAACTAAAAAAAATGATAGATTCTGCTCTTGATCCCATTGATAGTGTTATAAAGAGGTTGTGATATAATGAGCAATACCTGCACATGTTCACCATAGCCTCTGTATAACATTGATGGCATGCCTAAGCAAACATTGCAGATCCAGATCAGACTGCTCCTACAGGAGCATTCTGATAAGGGTCTACACTGTTTGCCATTCAGTTTGTACCTTATGGACTTCTTGCTGAATTGTGAAACAAATTTGCTAAAATTTGATGAGAATTACAGCAAGTCTTCAAGGTATCTGAAGTTTTAGGACTTTTATGGTATCTGACATAGTGTTAACTTTGCTGAAAAAAAAAACAGAGCAGCTGCTGCTAATACACATGTACATGTATTTTCTCAGCAAAAACATAAGCACATTTACCATATTAAATGATCACAGTTTTACAATATATACACCTGTGGACCCAAATCTGTTCAAACTCCTATACCTTTATATCAAGTTAGTTTGAGTAGTCTAAAACTGGATCAAGAAATATACATTGATTGGTCTCATTGTTGCCAGCACTTTTTTTCCATATTTAGAGCTGATTGACACTTGAGATGTATTCTGATTGGACAGTGCAGGAGTCTACAACGAAATGTACAATACTTTGTGTTTTGAATGTATTCCTGTCTTGCAGTTGACTGACAGGATGTAAGAAAATATTGAATGAAACATCAAATCAAAATGAAATAAAAACCATCAAAGTTTGAACGGATTTGTGTCAACAGGTGTATGTTAACAGCATTGTTAGTCTTGAACAACTGGCCTCAGGTATCATGCTATCCAAGCAGTGATCGGACTGCGTGGATGCACTGGCTGTTTTGCATCATTGTTGTTGACATGACCAAAACTGGTTTTCTCATGATGAGGCTAGACTTGTCAAACATTGTGCAAAAAGTGACAGTTTTTATTACAGAACATGATGACTGTCACATTGGACTTGACAGTAATTAATTTGGAATGTACATGACTTACATTAACCCATTGTATGCTAGTGGACTCTTCCATCACTATATCATATGTTGGAAAGTCCATTTGTCATATAAGGGGTGGTAGGCCTATCTTTTCGTTCTTATTCTATTTTTGTTGGAAAATTCTGTTAGCAAATAGTGTAGGCCCTGATCAGATGCCGCATTCTGCAGCATCTGATCTGGGCCTGCACTGTTTGCCAAGGTACCCCTTAAGGGGTTTCCCGCATACAATGGGTTAAGGTGCAATATGCATACACCTTTAACATCCTGATGGAGAATACTGTGTCACAAACATGTAAATGTACATATATTTATGTTCCTGTTGTCAATAAATCAGGGAATCTAGAGGGCAACTAGAGAGAAACATTCTCCCTAAGTGGTCAGTCTTGACACTAAATACATGTACATACAATACTGCAGAATGAGGATGTAACCTCTGATCAGGGTTTGCACTGTCTTTCCAGTGTCCCATTAACCTTTTACCTGCTGAATATTCAATTAAGCCACACTCATTTCTGACTTTGAACCAATCAGATTACTTGATGCAGCTTATTTCTACATATTCATAAACTGAATGTCAAACTGTGTAGATCCTGATCAGATGGCTTCTTCAGAAGCCATCTGATCTGGATCTACACTGTTTGCAAAGATAGGGCTTGTCGCCTACAGCAGTGTAAAGGTTAATGGGAGGCTAGACTTACATGTTGATGTACATGTACATGAGGCCTAAAAAAAAGGTGTTTCCGCTCTCCTGACTGACCCTGATTTTTTTGTGCCAACCCTGCAATTTTTATGGCCATCCAGAAAAAAATAAAAATATTTTCTTACCCACCGACCTTAATATTTTCTAGCACTTTTGATAAAATATCATAAAACTGTCAAAAAAGCAAAACTAAAACTTAAAATCCTGTTCTTTTGCTTCCTTGATGCTCTAAACCTCATTATTTGAATATTTTCTGATATTAAGGCTGGAATTATGCCCTTTTAAAGATTTTTGCTCTTTTTCCACCAAATAAAAAGTTGACAAAAAATAAAATATTTAATCGACCTACTGACCCTATTTTTTTCAACATGTTAGCAGAAACACAGCTATTTTTAATCCCCGCTGCGAAGCGGAGTGGAGCGGGGATTATAGGAATGGCCTTTGTCCATTTGTCTGTCCGTCCGCACCAACGAAACGACATTTAGGGGGCAAAAAATTTGGACAGTTTGACACTTAAGTATATATTCGTGAGTCCAAATGGGGTTTATTCCGTTATTTTGGTACTTAAGTGGCAAAAATTCGCTCTTAGGTGGCTTGCCGCTTAAGTAGTCAATATGCCGACGCCTAGCCACTTAAGTATCCGTTCGTGAGAACATCCGTCTGTCTGTCCGTAACACTTTCTTGTCTGCTCCATATCTCCTGAACCCTTTGATAGATTTTCATTAAACTTTGGTCAATTATTTGTCTCAGTGAGCTGGTGTGCAGAACCCATAAATGAACCATGCCAACTCAAGGTCAAGGTCATGGTTGAAGGTCACGAGTTTGAAACTTGGAATTTTTTGTCTGTTCCATATTTCGTTTACCCTTGGAAGGATTTTCATTAAACTTTGGTCAAATATTCTTCACAGTGAGCTGATGTGCAGAACCCATGTCCATCTGTCCGTCCATCCATCTGTCCGTGCATCTGTCCATAACTTTTTCTTGTCCGCTCCATATCTCCTGAACCCTTTGATAGATTTTCATTAAACTTTGGTCAATTATATGTCTCAGTGAGCTGGTGTGCAGAACCTATAAATGAACCATGCCAACTCAAGGTCAAGGTCATGGTTGAAGGTCACAAGTTTGAAACTTGGAATTTTTTGTCCGTTCCATATCGCCTTTACCCTTGGAAGAATTTTCATTAAACTTTGGTCAAATATTCTTCACAGTGAGCTGATGTGCAGAACCCATGTCCATCCATCTGTCAGTCTGTCATTTGTCTGTCCGTCCGTCTGTCCATAACTTTTTCTTGTCCGCTCCATATCTCCTGAACCCTTTAATAGATTTTCATTAAAATTTGGTCGATTATCCCCCTCAGTGAGCTGATGGGTTGAACCTATATATAGGTCACATTTGAAGGTCACGAGTTTAAAACTTTGAATTTTTTGTCTGTTCCATATCCCCTTTACCCCTCAAGGGATTTTCATTAAACTTCGGTCAATTATCCCCCTCAGTGAGCTAACCATGCCAACTCAAGGTCAAGGTCACAGGCAAAGTTCACAAGGTTGAGCCTTGATACTAAGTGCGGCGGGGGATTTGGCTGTCCTTCAGACTGCTTTCTTGTCTTATTAGGCCTTAGTTAAGTAAATTTGAAAATCACATGTTCCATTGTTTTCCTGTTTTCAGAGATTGTTGTATTAAAAGACAGTGCTGAAAACACTGATAAAGAACTGCAAAAAGCTCTGAAGGTAAGATACTGATTCCAAAAGTAGATTGGAAAAGGTAACCTAAGCCTGCCCAGGTAAAGCAGTGCGAGTCGGACGGTCCATGCTTATAGACCCTATTGGTTGCATTGGGCGACAGGGCTTGAGATGTCATTCCATCTAAATGTTGGGTAAAAGTCCCACAAAATTGGAAGCAGCGTCTTAAAAATGACCTATACAATGCCTCATTGGGTCATTAAACCTCAAATAAAACAGACAAACAAAAGATTGGAAAAGGTAGAGCTCCAAATCTGACCAATAAACTTTATCTTTGCAAATTGCATCAATACAAAATATAGAGAGCAGTTATTTAACCCATTCAGTACCAGAACTGCCTAAAGGGGTACCTTGGCAAACAGTGCAGGCCCAGATCAGATGCCACAGGATGCGACATCTGATCAGGGCCTCCACTGTTTGCTAAAAGTTCAGTCATTTTCCAAATAAATTTTGATAAAAACACAACCTGACACACCTAAATTTTGAAATGGTGTCCAGCTACATGTATATATAAATAGGAAGATTCCATTTGGTACAAAAAGGGCTAAAGCCATGCTATTTTGGTCAAAATCTAAAGAACAGGTAGTTATAACATTGCTATCCTTGTCACTGTGACATCTGGCCCTGAGGTTATAAAACTTTTTTCATGCTCAACTCAAATGAGCATGTAATTTGTCCTGCTCATAAATTTGAAAATGCCAACTTATGTTGGC
This sequence comes from Lucinisca nassula, assembly GCA_963580285.1. Lineage (NCBI taxonomy): Eukaryota > Metazoa > Mollusca > Bivalvia > Lucinida > Lucinidae > Lucinisca > Lucinisca nassula. Next base: position 100,511,356 of record OY757016.1, read on the forward strand.
ATTTTCGAATTTATGAGCAGGACATGCAGGAAAATTGCCTCGTTATTTATATTTTAATATTTATGAACATTATAAATTTCATGCTCAGCTGAGTTGAGCATGAAAAAAGTTTTATAACCTTGGGCCAGAGTTCAGTGTAGAAAAGGTTATCTGTAAATATGTTCTATAAAAAGGGTAATTTTTTAGTTTGGAAGCAAGGAATTCATCATTCAATTGAATCCTGTATTTCTATGCCCTGCTTAGAAACCTCCATGGTGCAGTGGTTACGCTACTCACCTTGTAAACCAGGGGTCGCAGGATCGATCCCGGGCTTCTCCAGACTTTCGGATGAGTCTTTAAAAAAAAAAAACCTAGGTCCCGTCTCTGTATGACCTTAGCTGTTGGGGGGACGTAAAACTCAAACACTCATTCTATGCCCCGCCAATCAAAAAGTCCAAAGTTTTGAGTGTCCATCCATCAGCGCCTCATAGTTTTGTGTTCGCTCCATAACTTTGATACCATTTGAGAGCTTTTCACAAAATTTCACAGATATGCAGATGAACCATACATGTAATTCGGATTTTTCTAGTTTTGCAGTTATTGCCCTTTGAACATAGGCATTTCTATTATAGTTTTGTATTCACCATATAACTCTGATACCATTCGAAATATTTCATAAAACTTCACAGATATGTAGGGCTATATGAGATGATGTACAGAACATATAAACCATTACTGATCTTCCTACTTTTGGAGTTATTGCCCTATGGACATTGCAATTATCATGAACTTGTATCTGCTCCACAACACTGACACCATTAGAGATATTTTCATGAAACTTCATATACAAATGTGAAGCGCCATGAGACGGCGTGCAGAACATATGAACCATAACTCTTGTTTGCCTGGTTTTGGAGTTATTGTCCTTTGGACATTGAACATATAGCTATTTCTGTCTTGTACTCATTTCCGCTCTGTAAGTTGAAAACTATTTGAGATATTTTCACAATATCTCTCACAAATGTAAAGCACTATAAGAACCGTAACTCTGGTTAACCTACTTTTGGAGATATGGCCCTTTGAACATACATGTAATATATATTGAAAATTGTCATTTATACCAAAAGTTTACTTGTGTTCGCTCTGTTAAACAGATATTTTGATGAAATTTCAAACAACTGTAAAACATTATGAGTTGAGGTAAAACTGAGAAATGTAACTCTGGCTAATCTACTTCTGGAGTTACGTCTATTATTGGACATTGAAAAAAAGTGATTTCTAAAATTGTGTCTGCTCTATAACTTTAAGATTGTTTACGATATTTTCTTAAAAATCTATGCAAATGTTCATCCCCATGATCTGATATGCAAAAAACTAGAACCATTACTCTGAACTACCTGCTTTTGGAGTCACCGCCCTCTGAACATTGTGAATAGTGAACCCAATCATACTTTTGTGGCCTTTCTGTTACTTAAAAAGTTTCAGTGATTTTGATTTAGCCTTGCAAAAAGGTAAAAAAATACAACAACAACATAAGGTAAAATGAAGAACACAAGAACCATAAGTCTGGCTTAGCTATTAAAGTTTTAAGTTATGGCTCATTGAACAATGAAAGTAACTGTTTCTTTGATATACACCACAACCTCTTTACAACACTATTGATGGGGTCCATAGCAGAAACCGTGTTATAATGAGATTGTGGTGTATTTGTATCTACTCTGTTACACAGAAAACTGTTTTGAAATGTTTTACATTAGCTTCACACAAAGTTGAAGGGGTCCTGCAGAAAATGAGAAACGTGATTCTGATGAAATTACTTTTTGCGGCATGGCCCTTTGAACATTGAAAATAATCATCCCAATCATATATTCATTCATGTCAACTTTATTTAGGGACAGACTAATGGACCATCACTTTGAATTGTTTTTTGACAGTGTTAGGCACTTGCTTGATGTAAGTGTATTGACGGGACATGATGCCCTGCTTGCAGCACTTTTATTCTCAGGGACAGACTAGCCAATTACACCTCAACAGATATTAACCTGGACTAGGCTCATGTGCTAGTTTAGGCAAATACTTACAATGTAGATCAAGATCAGATGGTGCAGAAAGTTGCATCTGGTCAGGGTCTGCACTGTGTACTCAAAGAAAAGGAACATTTTAGCAAACTCTCAGAACTAGCAGACCCACCATTGATGTCAGTGCTTTATTTGTTTTACATAATACAGTAGAACTTCGATGGCTCGAACACCGATGGCTCGTTTATCATGGCTGAGTCGAACCCGTTCTTGAGCCCCAAAGGAATTCTTCTACATAAGAAATGGTAGGAGATAATTCAAGAGATTTTCGTTTTTTATCTTGCAAATGTATGCTGTGTTTACTCATTAGAATCCCCTCGATGAGGCGATTCTAATGAGTACACACAGCATACATTTTCATAGTATTAAACCAAAAAGATATCCAAAAGTATATCGTTATGCCTCCTTGCAGGAGCCCTCAGTGGCTCGAAATACCCCTGTCTCGAACAGATTTTCGAAGTACCAAAGGTGTTCAAGCCATTGAAGTTCGACTGTATGTACATTACAGAAACATGTATCTGCAGTTGCAGGAGTACATTATTTAAGAGTGATGTTTTGATCCATTTCAGGCAATCAATAAAAGCAAGAAAGCCAAGGTAAGTTTGTTATTATTTTATCATATTAAGACATTAATGTCATTTCAGCAGAGGAAATATGCTTCCATATATTTTCTATAACGTAATGATCCTAACTATTGGGATAGACAGGCAAAAGCAAACAGTGCAGACAAAGATCAGACTGAAGTAGCAGTCTGATCAGTGTCTACACTGTTTGCTGTTCAGACAAGCACTTTTTGGACTCATTGCTTGATCATGAAACAAATGTTTTTTTGTTTTTAGCTCACCTGACCGAAGGTCATGGTGAGCTTTTGTGACAGTAAGATGTCCGGCGTCGTCGTGCGTCGTGCGTCGTCCGTCGTGCGTCGTCCGTGCGTAAACTTTTTCTTGTGAACACACTAGAGGCCACAGTTTTGGTCCAATTATCATCAAACTTGCTCAGAATGATAATCATGACAATATCTCGGTCAAGTTCGAATTTGGGTCATGTCGGGTAAAAAAGTAGGTCAGTGGGTCAAATCATAGAAAAACCTTGTGAACACTCGAGAGGCCACAATTTTGGTCCAATCATCATCAAACTTGCTCAGAATGATCATTGTGACAATATTTTAGTGAAGTTTGAATATGGATCATGTCGGCTTAAAAAGTAGGTCAGCGGGTCAAATCATAGAAAAACCTTGTGAACACCCTAGAGGCCACAATTTTGGTCCAATCATAATCAAACTTGCTCAGAATGATCATCATGACAATATCTTGGTCAAGTTCGAATATGGGTCATGTCCGGTCAAAAAGTAGGTCAGTAGGTCAAATCATAGAAAAACCTTGTGAACACTCTGAAGGCCACTGTTTTGGTCCAATTATCATGAAACTTGCTCAGAATGACCATTGTGACAATATTTCAGTCCAGTTCGAATATGGGTCATATCGGGTTAAAAAGTAGGTCAGCGGGTCAAATCATATAAAAACCTTGTGAACACCCTAGGGGCCACAATTTTGGTCCAATCTTAATCAAACTTGCTCAGAATGATCATCATGACAATATCTCGGTCAAGTTTGAATATGGGTCAAATGGTTCCGGTCCGTTGCACATCTAGGTCACAGGAGCCAAAAACAGATTTTTTTCACCAAAAACTTAAAAAATCTTCTTCTCTGAAACCACAAGGCCCAGGTCTTTGTTATTTGGTATGAAGCTTCATCTAGTGGACCCCTACCAAGATTGTTCAAATTATAGTGCTGGGGCCAAAAATGCCCCCGCACGGGGGCCCTTTGGTTTTACATAGGCTTATATAGGGAAAATCTTTAAAAATCTTCTTCTCTGAAACCACAAGGCCCAGGACTTTGATATTTGGTATGAAGCTTCATCTAGTGGACCCCTACCAAGATTGTTCAAATTTGAGTGCTGGGACGAAAAATGCCCCCGCCACGGGGCCCTTTGGTTTTACATTGGCTTATATAGGGAAAATCTTTAAAAATCTTCTTCTCTGAAACCACAAGGCCCAGGTCTTTGATATTTGGTATGAAGCTTCATCTAGTGGACCCCTACCAAGATTGTTCAAATTATAGTGCTGGGGCCAAAAATGCCCCCGCCCCAGGGCCCTTTGGTTTTACATAGGCTTATATAGGGAAAATCTTCAAAAATCTTCTACTCTGAAACCACAAGGCCCAGGACTTTGATATTTGGTATGAAGCTTCATCTAGTGGACCCCTACCAAGATTGTTCAAATTATAGTGCTGGGACAAAAAATGCCCCCGCCACGGGGCCCTTTGGTTTTACATTGGCTTATATAGGGAAAATCTTTAAAAATCTTCTTCTCTGAAACCACAAGGCCCAGGTCTTTGATATTTGGTATGAAGCTTCATCTAGTTGACCCCTACCAAGATTGTTCAAATTACAGTGCTGGGGCCAAAAATGCCCCCGCCCCGGGGCCCTTTGGTTTTACATAGGCTTATATAGGGAAAATCTTAAAAAATCTTCTTCTCTGAAACCACAAGGCCCAGGTCTTTGATATTTGGTATGAAGCTTCATCTAGTGGACCCCTACCAAGATTGTTCAAATTTTAGTGCTGGGACAAAAAATGCCCCCGCCACGGGGCCCTTTGGTTTTACATGGGCTTATATAGGGAAAATCTTTAAAAATTTTCTTTTCTGAAACCACAAGGCCCAGGACTTTGATATTTGGTATGAAGCTTCATCTAGTGGACCCCTACCAAGATTGTTCAAATTTTAGTGCTGGGACAAAAATGCCCCCGCCACGGGGCCCTTTGCTTTTACATTGGCTTATATAGGGAAAATTTTTAAAAATCTTCTTCTCTGAAACCACAAGGCCCAGGTCTTATATATTTGGTATGAAGCTTCATCTAGTGGACCCCTACCAAGATTGTTCAAATTATAGTGCTGGGGCCAAAAATGCCCCCGCCACGGGGCCCTTTGGTTTTACATAGGCTTATATAGGGAAAATCTTTAAAAATTTTCTTCTCTAAAACCACAAGGCCCAGGACTTTGATATTTGGTATGAAGCTTCATCTAGTGGACCCCTACCAAGATTGTTCCAATTTTAGTGCTGGGGCCAAAAATGCCCCTGCCCCGGGGCCCTTTGGTTTTACATAGGCTTATATAGGGAAAATCTTTAAAAATCTTCTTCTCTGAAACCACAAGGCCCAGGACTTTGATATTTGGTATGAAGCTTCGTCTAGTGGACCCCTACCAAGATTGTTCAAATTATAGTGCTGGGACAAAAAATCCCCCCCTGCCACGGGGCCCTTTGGTTTTACATAGGCTTATATAGGGAAAATCTTTAAAAATCTTCTTCTCTGAAACCACAAGGCCCAGAACTTTGATATTTGGTATGAAGCTTCATCTAGTGGACCCCTACCAAGATTGTTCAAACTATAGTGCTGGGGCAAAAAATGCCCCTGTCCCGGGGCCCTTTGATTTTACATAGGCTTATATAGGCAAAATCTTTAAAAATCTTCTTCTCTGAAACCGCTAGGCCCAGGTCTTTGATATTTGATGTGTAGCTTCATCTAGTGGACCTTTGACAAGATTGTTCAAATTTTAGCCTTTGTTGATGTTTGGTATGAAGCTTCACCTTTAAGACCTCCCTCAACATTATGTACATTAAAGCCCTGGGGCCAATAATGGCCCTCTCTGGGGCCCACTTGTTACACTATGGATCAGGTGAGCGATCCAGGGCCATCATGGCCCTCTTGTTTTTTAATATCAGGAGAATTACATCAAGTCCTCAAGGTGTCCGAATTTTTAGGAGTTTTACAGTACTCGTACAAGAAAGAGTCTTGAAATCCTATTTTTAGTTTTACTTTTTTTCTGATTATTTCATTTATTTCCGGTCATTCTGTCCCTTCCGCTGATTCAAGAAGGGCAGTTGTCAGTTTCTGGCAAAAGAATGTGCACTGTACTGGTTAACCGCTTATGTATAAGCCTGCCAAGGAAAAGTGTGGATAGGTAAAGTGACCAGCTAAAAATGACCTAAAAACAGTGTTGACTGGGCCGTTAAACTCCAATACAAACAAACAATATTTCATTTATTTCAAGCCAATCGTTAATCAGAGTTAGGCAAAAACCAAAGAACCTGAAGAAAAACCATCTGATCTTCCATTGCAGAGCTTTGCATCTCACATGTGGCCTGGGTGTGAGATCTAATAATTTAGAGTCGGCGCCCTTACCCATCAGGCCACGGAGGCCCATCAATCTATCTTCTGAAATAGGGCGACAATCTGTTCAAGAAATTTTGACTGTACATGTATTCATGTGGCCCCAGCCCATGTATTCATGTGGTCCCCTCCATCGGGGCTTGAAGAAATATATGGGCTGCATGATGCTTCCACGCAGAGCTAAAACCGACCCGCACACAGGTACTGGTAAACCACTTAGAGGATCTAAGCCTGCCCAGGCAAAGCGGTGCGAGTTGGCCCGTCAATGCTTATAATATAAACCTTATTGGTTTCATAGGGCGGCAGGGCTTGAGATGTCATCTCATCTCAATATCGGGTAAAAGTCCCACAAAATTGGAAGCAACGTCTCCAAAATGACCTTTACATTGTTGACGGGGATGCTAAACCTCAAATCAAACAAACAAACAAACATGTATTCATGTCTGTGTTGTTTTTCAGGAAGTGGAGATATTGTTGCAAGAAAGTGAGAGTCTACAAATGAAACTATACAGTCAAGAAGAGGATTTTAGGCTGCAGAATAATACATTGATGCAGGAACTCTCACAGGTAAAACTTGTTCCATCCACATTCTTCTATATTCATTTTCTTATTGTGTTTCGGTCCAGTTGTTGGTTATCTTTTGCTTCAGCATTTTGGTTGTTTCATGCTGTTGAGTCCTTGTCATTGTTTCGTTTCTGTGTTTGTTTGGTTTTCATGTTCACGGAGATGTTGGGCTGGTGGCCATTCATGTAGACTGAACAAGTTATTTGTGTAAACCATGGCTTAGCCAGGGGTGAAGATTGTGGTCGTGAAAAATCAATTCCTGTATGATGCTTCTGTTGTTGCTTGTTGAAATCATCGTTTGTCTTTGCATGTATGTACTTCTAATATTTTGAATAGCCATTTTGTGAGGGGAGGCTGTCCTTTCTGTTTTTTCTTCTGTTGCCGTTTTGATTGTGGTGACATTGTTTCATGTTTGTTCTTCTGTCCCTTTGGTGTCTTGGATGGAAGTTGTAAGGAAATTGTATTGACTCCTAATCATTGCCTTCTCTTTTATTTAGCTATGCTTTAATGAAATACAGAATGAGATGTTTTACAATTCGTTGGCATCAGTCTCTGAATATAAATGGTGACACAGATCTGGGGGTTTTAGGGGCTAATGGTCTTCGAATGATAAGATGCATTCAATTTGTTTTGCACTGCCCATAGTTCCTGCATATGACATTAATAGTTTCATTTAAGGAGAATGGGGACACCTGGCAGATTTATCCACCATTTTTCAAAGGGAGACAACTTTCAGACTTCCTGTTCGCTTTTCTATAAGCCCTGTCCCTCTGAAAAAGGGGTCTTCTCGGAGTCTGAAAGGAAAGAATTTTCTCCTGAGGAGAAAATTCTTTCCATTAAGAGTTGACCCCTATTGACATGGGAGACAAATTACTTTTGCAGGAGTTGCCTCCCCTGAAGTTGTTTCCCTTTTCCCTTAAAGGGGATAATGAGGATGGTTTTAGTAATAAGTTTTCTTCTTTTCCCATATAAAACGTAATGCTGTGGGTACTTGTTAGAATGGCCTCATTTGGGTCAATTGACAAACAGTCAACCCTAATGGTTGTTTCGTTTCATCCATGTTGCCTTTATCTGGATCCCCTGTCCATCTTTTTTCTGTTTTATAGCTTGTGACTGCAAATGAAGAGTTAGAGAAAAAACTGAACGATGCAACGTCAGAGAAAGCTGCCCCTGTGTCAACATCAGACACACAACACCTTGAAGATGAAATCAGGAGGCTGCAAGCTCAGAATACTGCATTACAGAAGAACCTGACAGGTAAAGATGATATTCTTGGATAACTGAAAAGCCATATTTGAAATTTTTACTGTCTTTTGTTTTTATTTGACTACACTCATGCCCTCAAATTGTTGGCAATCTATTTCATCCCAAATAAATGCTTCCACTTTATACAATGTAATGAGTTCATTTTTTTTTCTTGAATATATGAGCTACATGATGCTTCCACGCAGAGCTGAAAGCGACCCACGCATGGGTACTGGTAAACTGCTTAGAGGATTTAAGCCTGCCCAGGCAAAGCGGTGCGAGTCGGCCCGTCCATGTTTATAAACCTGCCTATTGGTTTCATGGGCGACAGGGCTTGAGATGTCAATTCATTTCAATGTCGGGTAAAAGTCCCACAAAATTGGAAGCAACGTCTCCAAAATGACCTATACAGTCTTGACAGGGACGTTAAACCTCAAATCAAACAAACAAACAAATCCATTTTCAATTTTATTGGTGTCTGCTGAAGTAAGCTGTAGAAATTTATTTAGAACTAATGTCTTGATTAGACAGTGCAGAATGCAGCATCTTATTTGGGCCGGCAAGTACTGTTTTGGAATTTTCCATCTAAGATGGATAACATTTTTCATTTGCTTAAGCTCTTCATCCCCACGCTTTTAGAAAAAGCGTTTGGGGATATTGTGAATGCCTCCATCCAGCTGTCCATCTGATCATCCATCACGCTATCTCCTCCTTAACCATGGCCGGAATGCAACAAAATTTGGTACATGACATCCTTACATGATGAGGGCATGCAAGAGCATCGCTATATTTGGCTCCAGCTGTCCGTCTGTCTGTCCATCTGTCCATCAGGCTGTTTCATTAACCACTGGCTGGAAATGCAACCAAATTTCATACATGGCTTCCTTTCATGATGAGGGCACACAAGAGCAGCACTATACATGTATTTGGCTCTGTCTGTCTGTTGTCTATCTATCTGTCCATCACATCTTGGAGTGCAACCAAATTTGGTACATGGCTTCCTTTCATGATAACTGCATTCAAGAGTAGCATTATATTTGGCTCTGCCTGAAACATGGGTATTTGCAGTTGCGTGCCATCGACTGTGCACTCTAGTTTGTTTTGCTAAAGCACATAATGTTTAGCTCAAAACAAAAATGTTTAGTCTGCCTTTATGAATTTAGAGGATTGAGGTCAGAGTCCATAAAAGTTTAAAGTTTTACAGTAAATATTTCACAACCCTAATTTTTTCTTGCAAAGTTTTAAGCTCTAATCTACAACCTTCAGGTCTAGGTCTCAGGCTTAAAATTTTACTCTTACTGTAATGATCCTAAGAAGAGGGACAGGTAGGCATAAGCAAACCATGTACACCCAGATCAGACTGAAAGAGCAGTCTGATCAGTGACTACACTGTTTGCCATTACATCTGCACCTTTTCTGCTCCTTGCTGGATCATGAAATAAATTTGTCAAGATTTTAGGAGAATTGCAGCAAGTCCTTACGGTGTCCGGCGTTTTAGAATTATTGCGGTTCACCATAATTTAGCCACACCAAGCAAAGTGTGTCTTTGGACACATGTGCCCAGTTCATTGTTTTTGGTTTAATGTTCCAGTCAACCCTATTAAGGTCATATTGAGCCAGTCAGTTTTCAACTACTGTAGAAAACTTTGACGATCAAGCTGCAAGAAAGAATGTTTTCGACACGTCCGATATTGAGCTGGGGACCACCTGATCACCTGTCAGCTGAGCTATCAGTGCCAGCTTTTCTCCAAGTGAAGATTCCTAACTATACAACCCAAGGCTTTTTTAGGCAAAAGAATCCTAATTTATGCCATGATTAGGCTTATTTGAGACTGGTGAATGCACATGTTCAAAAGCATACCATACTGAACCTATGTATTTGGACAGGCAGGCCTTAGCAAACAATGTAGACCCAGATAAGATGTCACAGGAGGCAGCATCTCATCAGGGTCTACACTGTTTGCCACTCATCCAGCTATTCTTAGACACAATATCGGGTAGTTAGTTGTACATGTTCAAATTTTAGAACAGGTATTGTACAGGGTTAAGCTATCCGAATATTTAGTGTTGACCATCATTATAACAGCAGTGTTTGTTCCCTGACTTTTTGACATTATAAACCATTTTCTGTTCTAAAGAGTCCCAAAGAGGTACATGTAATAAAGGATCTTTTTACTAGATACAAATGTTGTGGACATTTGTTAGACTTGCCTCACCAAGGCAAGTCTAACAAATGTCCACAACATTTGTTTCTTGGGAGTCTAAATTACAAATTACAATACAGTAAAACCTGCCTTAGTGGCCACCTCTATTAAGCAAGCAACCTGTCTTAAGCAAGCAAGCATTCAGTTCCTCCAAAAGGAAAATGCAATAAAATTCACCGACGTTAAGCAAGCACCTGTCTTAAGCAAGCACTTTTTGAATATCCCAAAGGTGCTTGCTTAATACAGGTTGGACTGTATTCTTGAAAACTTCCATTTACTCATCTCATTTTGGGCTAAGGATCTGTTGCATTGAAATTCTATTATTACGAGTTTTGTCGTTATATCAAATGTCGGTATAAAGAGGGTCAACTATATATATATTTATCATATGACATCGCGTCTGAGAGTGTAATAACGTCACGTAATATTTTGGATAATCCACTTGTGGATTAAATATGCAAATTAGCTAGATACGTCCCCTAACATTACATGTACGATGTCGCGTTTACTAACGGCGGAATAGTGACATTTTTATAAAACAATCGTGAATAAAATGCCTTTAAAATATCATGTGATAAATAGAATCTTGCATTCGTGCGCATGTATTATGGAATTTATTAAACTTGTTGAGGAAAAGGGAAAAATGCTCGGCAAAGCCTCGCATTTTATCCCTTTTCCTCAACTCGTTTAATAAATTCAATAATACATGAACACTCATGTAAGATCCTCTATATATTTCAGCAACCCAGGAGAAATGTGACAAACAGTTGGCTGAGCTGTCAGGTAGGGGAAGATGTGACAGTACTCTGGAAGAAGGGGACATTACTCATGCCTTGACAGAAACAGAACCATTAGATCAGGGGTCAGACAACCAGGGTAACTGTTTTGTTTGTTTGTAATGGAGTTTAACAGCCCAGTCAACACTATTTTAGGTCATTTTTGAGCCGGTCAGTTTACCTATCCACACTTTCCTGGCAGGCTTATACGTTAATAAGTGCAGTGCACATTCTTTCGCCAGAAACCAGGGTAACTGTTGTTTCTTACACTAGCTGGAAACATGCAATATGCTTTTGAAAAACACCAGCAGGGCTGGATGGAATCCTTGTATCTTTTGGCAGTTGGGTGTTCAGTTGATGTTGGATTTCAGTTGGTCAAGGTCCACTGCCCTTGCCATATGTTTGGGTAGTCGGAGGGGTGGGGGTGGTGGTGGTTAGGGGGGTGGGTTATACTGTTTGTCCATTTTCATAGCTGGGGTTGGTCTGATGAACAAAAGGGCATGGATTGGACACCTGCTTGGATCTGCAACTTCCTTTTGTGGTGATTGAGAAATCTTTTCTGTAGTTGTTCTGGCCATTCAGCTGATTCAAGAAAGGCTGTTGACTTGACAAGTTGATTCTAACAAGTATTGACATGATATGGGTTCAATGGAGAAATAAGTAAATTTGTCTCAAAACTATTTTTGTTACTATTGCGTATCTGAAGCCATTACGATAACACACTAGTGCAAAATAGTGCATGTTTTTACATCTCTAAAATTGCTACTTTTTTGATGAAAGTCTGTGATATTTTTCTTATTTATGCTGCAAACATGTGTTGTTAAGACAAAGATAAAGAAGCTTTATTTAATGTTGCATATCCGAAACAAATAACATATGCTCTGTAGAGCTTTTATTGCAACAAAAAAAGTATCCTGTAACAAAAACTTATCTGCCTTTATTTATCTTTCTAGGACTACTCCTGATAATGCGAGCGTCAGCCAAGGGAGCGCCTAGTACCATTTTTCACGCCTTTGGTATGACGCGGCCGGGGATCGAACCCGCGACCTCCCATTCCCGAAGCGAACACTCTACCACTGAGCTATCGGGAGCTCATTAGAACTGCCTCATTGAGAGGTTGTGTGTGCTCGTTAGAGGCGGTTCTAATGTCTTGGAGCTGAATTAAGAAAAATAATGTATAACTGTGTTAACCCCAGTTTTCTCTGTATAAAGTGGGGTTTAGGGGTTGTTCATTTCATGGACTTTTTCATGTGATGTATGCAAAGGAGTCTATTTGCCTTCCAGGGATGACGGGAACAGAGGAAAGTATTGAACCCTATTCTGAAACTGTTGATGATCTGAAAAAGACCATAGCAGGTATGTATTATAGTGGACCCCATCACAAGAAAACCTGTCTTTGAGGTTTGCAGCTAGGTAAGACACAAACTTGCCTGTTCAGCTACACAGACTAAACTCCATTCAGAAAATCTGAATCATCGATTTTTTCGTTTCTTCCTTTTAAAACTCATTTTAGCCCATACATCATTATAGGAAAGTTGTAGACCGCACCCTCCGCCGATTTCTCCAACAAGTCGTATGCCTCTGCGACAGCCAGGAAAGGCTGTGATTATTTGGAGAAAATTGCAAAATCTAAATTTTCATTCACAGACTAAGACATTCTGACAGGTTCGACACACCCTTTTAAACCATATATAGAAGTGGTTACTGCTCTTGTAAATTACAAGGGCATCTATATTTTATTTGCACGATCACTTCATGGAAAATCATTAGCTGTCACACCACATCTGATATCGGTATAATTCATTTTGACCACTGTTGATAGCACGTTGCACTAGTGGCTCTCCGTTCATAGTGAGCTTCTATCTAGCCATTCGAATGTAAGGTATGTCGTAACTGCATATCTATTTATAAAGTGCATCACATGGATTTGAATATGTATTATTTTACCTGACAATCATCATCAAATGGACTTAGTCTGTGATCTCATTTCTTTGTTTTGCGATTTTCTCCAAATAATCACAGCCTTTCCTGACTGTCGCAGAGGCATACGACTTGCTGGAGAAGTCGGCGGAGAGTCAGGTCTAAAACTTTCCCATAGTGATGTATGGGCTTAAATGAGTATTAAAAGGAAGAAACAAAAAAATCGATGATTCAGATTTTCTGAACGGAGTTTAGCGGGACCTTGATATACCATGAAAATCCTAAAAATTTGGACATCTTGAGGACTTGTTGTAATTCTCCTTAAATTATAACAAATTTGTTTCACGATCCAGCAAGGAGTCCAAAAAGTGCAGACAAAATGGCAAACAGTGTAGACCCTGATCAGACTGCTCCTTCAGGAGTAGTCTGATCTGGGTCTGCACAGTTCATTCAGGCCTGTCTGTCCCAATATTTAGGATTATTACGGTAGATCCAAACAGCAAGAAACCTTGATCTGCACCTTTGTTGTTCATCTTGACATGGCTGGTGGTAACAAGGCTCCAAAAACCATAGTTGCCATAAAATCCCAAAATTTCAGACACCTTGAGAACCTCCTCTATTATTAAATTCATTGAAAATTTTAACAATTTATTTCACAATCCAGCAAGGAGTCCAAAAATTTCAAATGGAATGGCAACCAGTGTGGACCCTGATCAAACTGCTCCTTCTGGAGCAGTTTGATAGAAGGAGCAGTTTGATCTGGGTCTGCCCTGTTTGTTCAGACCTTTCTGTACCAATATTTAGGATCATTATGGTAGCTATTCAAGTATTATACTAGTCAAGCAGCAAAAAACCTAAATGCTGATCAGCCTGTGTGGATGTGTGGTTTGATCTGCACCTTTGTTGATGTCATTGGTGGTTACAAAGCTCGAAATACCATAGTTATCATATAGTATATGTATGCAGACAGATAGGCCTGAAGAAACAGTGTTTATGAGGCAAATCTAACAAGTACTCACAACATATGCTTTGTTTGAAGTTTAACGTCCCCGTCAACACTGTATAGGTCATTTTGGAGACGTTGCTTCCAATTTCGTGGGACTTTTATCCGACATTGAGATGAAATGACACCTCAAGCCCTGTCATCTAATGATACTAATAGGGTTTAGAAGCATGTATGGTCCAACTCGCACCGCTTTGCCTGGGCAGGCTTAGATCCTCTAAGCGGTTTACCATTACTCATGTGCGGTCAGTTTCAGCTCTGCGCGGAAGCATCATGCAGCCCGTCTATTTCTTCAAGCCCCTATGGGTGTGGGCCGGTCACAACATATGCATCTGACAACAAGCAAGGAAAATTATTCTTTAACTTCGTTGCGCCTTTATCTGCAGCTATGATTTCAGTTTGATCTCTGTGAAAGCTCATCAGTTAGCGGTAGTTTATTGCTTTGATCATAGTTTTTCAAAGTTGCTGATATTAAAATGATGTTTGATTTGTGGGTGGACATGTGTTTTGGGCATGCAGAATAGAATAAAAAATGAAATGCAGGGCCTGACAAATCCAAGTTTCTACCAGTTGCTTGGCATTCCATAGCATCTTGAAAATGATTCAGAATTACAACATTCCCTGGTTTTTCTATACATTGTTCTTGGCAAGTGAAATAAAAAATCACGCCCAGCCAAAATTTTGACTTTTCCCAGGCAGCTGGGCAATGGATTTGACTGGCCCTGAAATCAGTGTTTTGGGTTTAAAGAGTGGCTTGTAATGGCAACCCTAAAATATGATGTTTTCAACATCTAATTATGTCCTATCCGATCTGACTGATTCGAGAAGTGCCCGTAAATGAGAGAAATGTATGCAGTAGTTTTTTGTGTGTGGAGATGTTGTCACACTACTATGTCTTACTTAATGCCAGCTGCAGTAAAGTGAAATATAGCTGTAAGGGTTGCCTTGGAGACAGAGAACGGCAGTTGTGAATTTTACACTACAGTGTAATTTCAGTAGCTCAAACATTGATGGCTATTGACCATGGCTGCTTCGCTTTTTCTTTGGGCCCTAGGTGTAATATCCTATAAATCCAGGTACAGAGGACCCTTGTTATAATGACAGTATTTGTTCCCTATTATTGTGCTGTTATAAAGTATTTGCTGTTATAAAGAATCCCAGTTAGGAGTATGATAGCTAATAAAAGGTTGTTTCCCATTATTACTCCAAGAAACAAGTTATAGATTACACAACCTTTTCATAACTAAGGACTTGATTTATGCATTTCCAACCATAGGGAAGCCCACGCCGCTCGGAAGGAGGCTAAGCCTTTAGCTAAGTAGTCATTCCATTCAAATTGCCGTTATAACAAATGTCGATATAAAGAAGGTTGACTGAACCAATATATTTTAAAAAAGATAATAATTAGGAAGATCTTATTTTATCTTGAAAATGTATGTTGTATGTACCCATTACAATTGTAGTTTATAGAAAATAAAAAAGATATCTCATTTTGTTGCACCTATTTTAAGCAGTGTTGTTCATCCCTACTATTCCTCTTGACTTGGCACTATGATTAGCCCTCAGTGATTAAGGAGTTCAGTTTTTCATGTGTTTATACGTCAAGCTGTCAACATTTGCAACCACCCTAACTTTCATCCTAATGGAAGAGTCCATTTCTCAAGGGGTGACATAGCCTTTGGTTAAATTTTTTGTTCATCCCCACTATTTCTTCTAACCTGCCATTATGATTTGCCCCCAGTGGTGTGAACTACCCCTATCTCAAACTTTTAACTGGTCCCATGAGAAGCCTCAGTGGTCTATTGGTTAAGCTACTCACAACATGGGTTTGATTCCAGGCTTCTCAGACCTGGGATGAGTCTTTCAACTGGGGTCCCATCTCCATATGATCTTTGTTGTTGATAGGGCATAAAACTCAAGCACACACACATACACATGATCCCAAGGATATTTGAGACACTGAAGTTAAACTGTATTCAATAAGCATTAACCCTTTTTATACCAAATGGAATCTTCATCCTTATAAATAGCAGGAGTTCATTTCAAAATTTAGGGGTGTCAGGTTGTGTTTCTTCAAAAACTATTTGGAAAATAGCTGAACTTTTTGCAAACAATGTGGGCCCTGATAAGACGCCGCGTTTTGCGGCGTCTGATCTGGGCCTGCACTGTTTGCCAGGGTACCCGTTTTGGGGTTTCTGGTACTAAATGGGTTAATGAAGTGGACATGGGCTAGATTTTTCTTCTGTAATTGCAGATTTAAAGCTTAACCTTGACACTGAACAAGAGGAGAAAAGAATGCTGAAAGAACAACTGTCTTCTAAAGAGGTTGGTACACAGATACATACATTACAAAAACAGGCCTATTCAAATAAATTGAAAATTTTACCACCAAAAACTGAAAATTTCAGATAAAAAAATCTGATATTTTTCATATTTCTGCTCAAAATATAGATCAAAGGTACTCGTTAGAACTGCCTCAGCGAGATGGTTCTAAGGGGTATCCACATTCTATGTTTTTAAGCAGAAATAAGAAAAAATAATGTACACCTCTGTCAACTCCAGTTTTACTTTATTAACCCTTTTTGTAGCAAATGGAATCTTCCTCCTTATATATAGCAGGAGTCCATTTCAAAATGTAGGGGTATCAGGTAGTGTGTTCTTCAAAATTGATTTGGAAAATGGCTGAACATTTTGCAAACAGTGGAGGCCCAGATCAGACTCCGTGTTATGCGGCGTCTGATCTGGGCCTGCACTGTTTGCCAAGGTACCCGTTTGGGGTTTCTGGTACAAAATGGGTTAAAGTGGGGTTTAAAGAGTCCAAAATTATATAGGTGTGTTTTCATGATGCAGGGGATTTAGATGCAAAACTTGAGAAGTTGAGAAATTTTGTTACTCCTGGCTCAGACACAGTTGTTCAAATCAGCATAAGTTGTCAGTAATCAAAATTTTGACTGTTCTTGTGAGTACAATATCTAAGAGTGGTATTTTTGCTGAAAAATATAGGTAGCGTTCACATTTACAAAAGCTACTTACATATTTTCAGCAGAAATATTGGAATACGTGCCATTTTAAATGATCAACAATTTAATGATAAGTTAATTAATAAAGCAACTTGAATCTGATGTTTAGACAGACAAATTGGTAAATATTGGGTGAAAATACATGTACCAGTAATGTTTTGCAAAGATAGGCATGTATGAATATTGTTGACTTAAAGTTTGTTGAATTTACAACATGCCTGTTTTGACACACTTGACCTTGAACTTGTCTTAATATCAGGAACAGTGTTTTATCATGACATTTTCAGCTCACCTGTAGAGCCCCAACCCCAAGCCCAACCAGTCACAGTCTTGGAGTTGCCTTTTGTGTCATCAAAATTTACAAGTTTTGTGTTTAGTTTTTTAAGATCTCATATTTTCCATACATGTTGAGGGATAAGTTTTTGCTCACTATCCCCACCCACAACTAGAGCAGGCCAGCTACCATGTGTTGTGAACCTTTATGAACAGTCTGACAGTTTGACATAACATTTAGGTAATCTTTGCAGGTGTTTTTGGAAGCACTGATAGACAACCCCGTATCTGATATCAGGAAGGCAAGTAACTTTTGTCAACTACTGTACTTCCCACAATGATAGGGATCACCATATTTATGGTTTGTAGTCAGAGCAAATAGTGTAAACCCAGATGTGACACTGCAGAACACAGCATTGGGTCAGGGTCTACACTGTTTGCCACTCACCCTGCCGCTAATCAAGCAATTTTTAGACACAGTCACACAAAATCGGGTATTAAGTTGTCTTTGTTCAAATTTTAGGGCAAGTATGGTAAGGAGTTGAGGTGTCAGAATATTTAAGGTACAAATGGAAAAACTAACATGCACCTAAATTTTGGAGATTTACTGTTTGTTGAGCTGTGTTGAATTCTTGACTTTTATTTCAGGAGAAGTTCACGTCAGAATGTGCTGGCTTAAAAGATGAAATAGAAAAGGTATGCATACTACAACCTCTTTATAACACTATTTTTGGGATCTGTGACATTAACCATGTAATATCCAAACAAAGGACTTGCCTCCATGGCCAAGTGGTTAAGAGGACTGACTCTCACTGATGTGGGTTGGAGAACAGAGTGAAAGCAATGATCCGGAATCAATACAGTTACCTCACATCTCCCATCCAAGATGCCAAAGGAAAAGAAATACTGTCATAAAATAATTTCACTATAGTGAAAATGTCTCAAGCGGAAAGCCAAAAGGACAATTCCATTTCCTTAATATGGGAACATGGCTACTGTAAAACACTTAAATATGATTTTTGAGGTTTTTATGAGTGGACCTTTGTGGCGGATTTATATGTTGGCAGATTTTTTTGATTCCAAAAATTATAAAAACAAAATCAGTGACCTTGCAAGTTTAACATGGCGGTTTGCAAGTTATACACGACTATTTCCAACTGTTTTCCACATTGCATTGTTCTTGGTGTGTGCAAACATTACTTTTAATTACTCATTTTTTTCACAGGCAAAGCCGTTGGTCAATATCAATTTGCTTGATATAAGTGAAATCTTGAAAGGGCTGTAAAAGTTAAATGAAACACACTCAAAAACTTCCAAACAAAAATAAATTATTGATGTCAGGCCTACAGTATATCTATAATGATAAGTTTTCTGTTAGAAATATAAAAAATGAGTTGAGCATTCAGCCCCAAGTAGTTATAAATGACTGGTCCTTTTCAATTTATTTGTTTGTTTGTGTTGGAGTTTAACGGTCCAGTCATCACTGTTTTAGGTAATTTTTGAACCGGTCAGTTTACCTATCCTATGTACGTTATAAGTGGCTAACCAGTACAGTTCACATTCTTTCGCCAGAAACTGACAACTGCCCTTCTTGAATCAGAGGAAGAGAGAGAATGACCATAGAAAAGATTTCATGATCCACATTCTCCACGAAACAATGTTGACGACCCTGGCATATATCGAACCCGTGTCCACCTGATCACCAGACAGACGCGCATCCAACTGAGCTACCAGGGCTGACGGTCCTTTTCGATAGCTGTACTGTTTGTTTTTTATAAAGTTTTATTACCCAGTCAACACTATTGAGGTCATATCAAGCTGGTCAGTTTACCTAACCACACTTCTTGGCATGCTTGTGCATGAGCTGTTAACCAGTACATGTACAGTGCACATTTCTTTCACCAAAGGCTGATAACTGCCCCTCTAAAATCAGCGGAATGGAGAGAATAGCTGTAAAAAAAGATTTCATGATCAATCTCTACAAAAGATTGTTGCCGACCCCAGCAAGTATCGAACCCGCAACCTCCTGATCACCAGTCAGATGTGCAATCCGACTGAGTTGCCAAGGCTATTACATTAACATGTCCATGTAAGGAAGTAACTTGTAAACTCCACTTTATATGGAAAAGTTTGGTTTACAAGAGTATACATGAATTTCCTTATTTTTGCCTAGAGACATAGATTGTGGGTACTCGTTAGAACTGCTCCATTGAGGCAGTTCAAATCAGCACTCACAATCTATGTTGCAGAGCACCCACAGTCTATTTTGAAAGAAGAAATCTTGAGAATGTATAAAAATATGCATCTGCATTCTGTTCAAATCAGCACTCACAATCTATGTTGCAGAGCACCAACAGTCTATTTTGAAAGAAGAAATCAGGAAAATGTATTAAAATATGCATCTGCATTCTGCCTGACTGCTTGCTCAAGCCTGTCCATCGGAATACATAAGATAAATATGGTATAGATTGTATTTGAGCAAATATTCAGATGCAAAAAGTCAGTTTATGCTCTGCTTTTTAGCTCACCTGTCACGTAGTGACGAGGTGAGCTTTTGGGATCACTTTTTGTCCGTCGTCCGTCGTGCGTGTGTGCGTATGTGCGTGTGTGCGTGTGTGCGTGCGTAAACTTTTTCTTCAAATGACATCTCCTCCTAAACCACTGATTGGATTTTAACCAAACTTCACAGGAATGATCCTTAGGTGATCCCCTTTCAAAGTTGTTCAAATGGTTCCGGTCCATTGCACATCTAGGTCACAGGAGCTAAAAATAGATTTTTAAAATGAAAACTTTAAAAATCTTCTTCTCTGAAACCGCAAGGCCCAGGTCTTTGATATTTGGTATGAAGCTTCATCTAGTGGACCTTTATCAAGATTGTTCAAATTATGGCCCTTGGGCTAGAAATGCCCCCGCCCCGGGGGCCTTTGGGTTTACATAGGCTTATATAGGGAAAATCTTTAAAAATCTTCTTCTCTGAAACCAAAAGGCCCAGGTCTTTGATATTTGGTGTGAAGCTTCACCCAGTGGACCTCTACCAAGATTGTTAAAATTATAGCCCTAGGGCCAAAAATGCCCCTGCCCCGGGGGCCTTTGGGTTTACATAGGCTTATACAGGAAAATCTTTAAAAATCTCCTTCTCTGAAACCGAAAGGCCCAGGTCTTTGATATTTGGTATGAAGCTTCATCTAGTGGACCCTCTACCAAGATTGTTCAAATTATGGCCCTTGGGCCAGAAATGCCCCCACCCCGGGGGCCTTTGTGTATACATAGGCTTATATAGGGAAAATCTTTAAAAATCTTCTTCTCTGAAACCACAAGGCCCAGGTCTTTGATATTTGGTGTGAAGCTTCACCTAGTG
The DNA here is from genome assembly GCA_963580285.1 of Lucinisca nassula. NCBI lineage: Eukaryota > Metazoa > Mollusca > Bivalvia > Lucinida > Lucinidae > Lucinisca > Lucinisca nassula. The sequence continues at coordinate 100,532,004 of OY757016.1, forward strand.
GACCTCTACCAAGTTTGTTCAAAATATAGCCCTGGGGCTAAAAATGCCCCCGCCCCGGGGGCCTTTGGTTTTACATAGGCATATACAGGGGAAATCTTTAAAAATCTTCTTCTCTGAAACCACAAGGCACAGATCTTTGATATTTGGTGTGAAGCTTCATCTAGTGGACCTCTACCAAGATTGTTCAAATTATAGCCCTAGGGTCAAAAATGCCCCCGCCCCGGGGGCCTTTGGGTTTACATAGGCTTATAAAGGGAAAATCTTTAAAAATTTGCTTCTCTGACATCACAAGGCCCAGGTCTTTGATATTTGGTGTGAAGCTTCACCTAGGGGACCTTTACCAAGATTGATCAAATTATAGCCCTAGGGCCAAAAATGCCCCCGCCTCAGGGGCCTTTGGTTTTGCATAGGCTTATACAGGGAAAATCTTTAAAAATATTCTTCTCTGAAACCACAAGGCTCAGGTCTTCGATATTTGGTATGAAGCTTCATCTAGTGAACCTCTACCAAGATTGTTCAAATTATGGCCCTTGGGCCAGAAATGCCCCCGCCCCGGGGGCCTTTGGGTTTACATAGGCTTATATAGGGAAAATCTTTAAAAATTTTCTTCTTTAAAACCACAAGGCCCAGGTCTTTGATACTTGGTGTGAAGCTTCATCTAGTGGACCGCTACCAAGATTGTTAAAATTATAGCCCTAGGGCCAAAAATGCCCCCGCCCCGGGGGCCTTTGGTTTTATATAGGCTTATACAGGTAAAATCTTTAAAAATCTTCTTCTCTGAAACCGCAAGGCTCAGATCTTTGATATTTGGTGTGAAGCTTCATCTAGTGAACCTCTACCAAGATTGTTCAAATTATAGCCCTGGGGCCAAAAATGCCCCCATCCCCGGGTCCCTTTGGTTTTTCATAGGCTTATATAGGGAAAATATTTAAAAATCTTCATCTCTGAACCACAAGGCTCAGGTCTTTGATATTTGGTAAGAAGCTTCACCTAGTATAGCCCTTGGGCCAAGAATGTACTAGAGACACTGATTCTCAGGTGAGCGATTCAGGGCCCTCTGGGCCCTCTTGTATTTTTATAGCCCCGCTTTGAAAAAGTGGGGGCTATATTGGACTTGGCTTGTCCGGAATTCCGTCTGTCTGTCTGTAATCTTGTCCGGAATTCCGTCTGTCTGTCTGTCTGTAATATTTGATAGTGGGTACCTTGTTACCGCAACTCCTCCTACAGGTCTAGGTCAATCCTTTTGAAACTTTACAAGTGTTTTCATATAGGTCTGAAGATGTGCATATTCTTTTTTCATTATCCTTAAATAATTTTTTTCACTTATTTCACCTTTTTTAACGTAGACAATTTTTGAGATCTACTAATGTTAAAATGTATAGGGAGTAGCTACCTTGTTACCGCAACTCCAGCTTTTATTTTTGTTTTTAAAATCTGTCCATGAATATATTACTACACTAGACTATCTATTCCAGCTTACAGACAAACTCAAGAAGAAACAAGATAGGTAAGAAGTCAGCATATTTCTTCTTAGCATACAGACATAGGGAACATTCTTCTCACAGGAATAATATGGAGAATTACTGTACGTAGTACACCACAACCTCTTCATAACACTATTGATGGGGTCCAAAGCAGAAACTGTGTTTAATAGTTGAACAACTGTGTTATATCCAAACAAACATGTATAGATTATATAGAAAAATGGTCATTTTGAGCAAGAATAAGGGAAACTGTGTATGCTCATATGAACCTCACTTTCCTCTGTATAAACTGGGGTCTACAGGAGTCTTTATATCACAGACATGTTTACATGATCAGTTGAAATATACAAAGTTACTACAGGTATGTTCTTTATTTTTCAGTTTTATTCATCTCCAGGAAGAGAAAGAATCATTGTTCAAAGATAGCAGGTTAGTAGTTAATTTTTAATACTACTCACTTTTAATCCCTTGCTTACAACCTTGGTTTTCATTCTTTCTTCCCTTTCTCCTGTCCCTATCTTTCATCTCCTTTTCTGTCTCTTTTCTCTCTTTTTGGGTGGGGTGTGTGGGTGGGTGGGGAAACAACGTAAAATGATCCACAAAGGTTGATGTGTTGTTAAAGCCAGACACAATCAAGTTATTGAAGGTTTACTGCATATGGAGTGTCATGTATGACTGCTTTTGGAATAGATACACCTTCAGGGGAGCCAACTCCTCAAAAGTATTTTTGTTTCCCATGTCAAAAGGGGTCAACTCTTAAAGGAGGAGCAAATTCTTTCCTTAATGGGTAGACCCCTTATTCTATGGGACAGAAGTTACAGAAAAGCGAAAGGAAGTCCCAAAAGTTGTCTCCCTTTTCAAAATGGCAAAAAAATCAGTCAGGTGTATCCGTTTCCCATACACTTGCCTACTTTGTAAGTCCATTTGTCAGTCTGTCAACATTTTCGACAAACCAAACTTTTACTCTAATGTTCAAGTCCATTTCTCAAGAACTGTAAGAGCTTCATTAATGATACATGGTACAAACTTGCATTTAGGGATGGCAACTTTATTGCAAGCATATATATATGAACTTATCTACATTTATATCTTTCGGCACCAAATTGTATTCTGATTATAATTTCCAGCCCCAAATTGATTTTCAGTCCCTGGCATTTTCTACAACTTGAACCACACAAAAAAAAACAATAAGAAATATTTTTTTAAAAGTAAAAGCATTTTGTTGTTGTTTTTATTTTCCGAAACAGGTTTTGCCTAATGATTTGCAATATACCTGAGCATGTTATTTCCCTTAATTTGTTGACCTAAAAGACAGAAGTGCATCAGTACTCAAGGTTACAAAAATGCGACTAAAGGCACTCTACTAGGAAGTTGCAATTATGCCACTAGGGTGCCAAATAAGTTAACTGTTCAATGAGTGAAATATTGTGGCAACCCTAGCATTTACCCTAATGTTCAAGTCTATTGTGACAACCCTAGCATTTACCCTAATGTTCAAGTCTATTTTGACAACCCTAGTATTTACCCTAATGTTCAAGTTTGTTGTGATAACCCAAGCATTTACCCTAATGTTCAAGTCTATTGTGACAACCCTAGCATTTACCCTAATGTTCAAGTCTATTGTGACAACCCTAGCATTTACCCTAATGTGCAAGTTTGTTGTGATAACCCAAGCATTTTCCCTAATGTTCAAGTCTATTGTGACAACCCTAGCATTTACCCTAATGTTCAAGTTTGTTGAGATAACCCAAGCATTTACCCTAATGTTCAAGACTATTGTGACAACCCTAGCATTTACTCTAATATTCAAGTCCATTTCTCAAGAACTGTCAGAGCTTCATTAACCCTTTTTGTACAAAATGGAATTTTCTTCTTTATATATAGCCGGAGTCCATTTCAAAATTTAGGGGTGTCAGGTTGTGTTGCTTGAAAAAATTATTCGGAAAATGGCTGAACTTTTTGCAAACAGTGTTGGGCCTCATCAGATGCTGCATTCTTCGGTGTCTGATCTGGGCCAGCACTGTTTGTAAATTACCCATTTTGGGGTTTCTTGTACAAAATGGGTTAATGATACTCAGTACAAACTTGCGTCTAGAGATGGCAACTTTATTTGACCTTGACTGTTTTCCTTTTGTGATATCTCCTTTGTTTTTCAATGCTAAGAATGAGAACCAGTTCAATGCTAAGTATGAGAATCAGTTCAATGCTAAGTATGAGAACCAGTTCAATGCTAAGTATGAGAACCAGTTCAATGCTAAGTATGAGGACCAGAGAACCAGTTCAATGCTAATTATGAGGACCAGAGAACCAGTTCAATGCTAGGTATGTGAACCAGTTCAATGCTAAGTATGAGAATTAGTTCAATGCTAAGTATGAGAACCAGTTCAATGCTAAGTATGAGAACCAGTTCAATGCTAAGTATGAGAACCAGAGAACCAGTTCAATGCTAGGTATGTGAACCAGTTCAGTGCTAAGTATGAGAACTAGTTCAATGCTAAGTATGAGAACCAGTTCAATGCTAAGTATGAGAACCAGTTTAATGCTAAGTATGTGAACCAGTTCAGTGCTAAGTATCAGAACCAGTTCAGTGTTAAGTATGAGAACCAGTTCAATGCTAAGTATGAGAACCAGTTCAATGCTAAGAATGAGAACCAGTTCAATGCTAAGTATGAGAACCAGTTCAATGCTAAGTATGAGAACCAGTTCAATGCTAAGTATGAGAACCAGTTCAATGCTAAGTACGAGAACCAGTTGAGAACCAGTTCAATGCTAAGTATGAGAACCAGTTCAGTGCTAAGAATGGGAACCAGTTCAATGCTAAGTATGAGAAATAGTACATTGCTAAGTTTGAGAACCAGTTCAATGCTAAGTATGAGAACCAGTTCATTGCTAAGAATGAGAACCAGTTCAATGCTAAGAATGAGAACCAGTTCAATGCTAAGTATGAGAACCAGTTCAATGCTAAGTATGAGAACCAGTTCAATGCTAAGAATGAGAACCAATTCATTGCTAAGTATGAGAACCAGTTCAATGCTGAGAATGAAAACCAGTTCAGTGCTAAGTATGAGAACTAGTTCAATGCTAAGTTTGAGAACCAGTTCAATGCTAAGTATGAGAACCAGTTCAATGCTAAGTATGAGAACCAGCAACGACAGGGACCAATCCAGGCAGTGATTTCAAGGCTGGCTTCCTTTTGTGATATCTCCTTTGTTTTTCAGTGCTAAGTATGAGGTGCTGAGAGCCAGCAAGCACAGGGACCAGTCCAGGCTGCCACTATTTTTAGCTCACCGTCACGTAGTGACGAGGTGAGCTTTTGGGATCACTTTTTGTCCGTCGTGCATGCGTGCTTGCGTGCGTAAACAATTTCTTTAAATGGCATCTCCTCCTAAACCACTGATCGCATTTTGACTAAACTTCACAGGAATGATCCTTTGGTGGTCCCCTTTCAAATTTGTTCAAATGGTTCCTGTCCGTTGCACATCTAGGTCACAAGAGCCAAAAATAGATTTTTTTCACAAAAAACTTAAAAAATCTTCTTCTCTGAAACCACAAGGCCCAGGTCTTTGATATTTGGAATGAAGCTTCATCTAGTGGACCCCTACCAAGATTGTTCAAATTATAGTGCTGGGGCCCAAAATGCCCCCGCCCCAGGGCCCTTTGGTTTAACATAGGCTTATATAGGGAAAATCTTTAAAAATCTTCTTCTCTGAAACCACAAGGCCCAGGACTTTGATATTTGGTATGAAGCTTCATCTAGTGGACCCCTACCAAGATTGTTCAAATTATAGTGATGGGACAAAAAATGCCCCCGCCACGGGGCCCTTTGGTTTTACATTGGCTTATATAGGGAAAATCTTTAGAAATCTTCTTCTCTGAAACCAGAAGGCCCAGGTCTTTGATATTATGTATGAAGCTTCATCTAGTGGACCCCTACCAAGATTGTTCAAATTATAGTGCTGGGGCCAAAAATGCCCCCGCCCCGGGCCCTTTGGTTTTACATAGGCTTATATTGGGAAAATCTTTAAAAATCTTCTTCTCTGAAACCACAAGGCCCAGGACTTTGATATTTGGTATGAAGCTTCATCTAGTGGACCCGTACCAAGATTGTTCATATTATAGTGCTGGGACAAAAAATGCCCCTGCCACGGGGCCCTTTGGTTTTACATTGGCTTTTATGGGGAAAATCTTTAAAAATCTTCTTCTCTGAAACCACAAGGCCCAGGTCTTTGATATTTGGTATGAAGCTACATCTAGTGGATCCCTACCAAGATTGTTCAAATTATAGTGCTGGGGCCAAAAATGTCCCTGCCCCGGGGGCCCTTTGGTTTTACATGGGCTTATATAGGGAAAATCTTCTTCTCTGAAACCGCAAGGTCCAGGTCTTTGATATTTGATATGAAGCTTCATCTGTTGGACCCCTACCAAGATTGTTCAAATTAAAGTGCTGGGGCCAAAATGCCCTCGCCCTGGGGCCCTTTGGTTTTACATGGGCTTATATAGGGAAAATCTTTAAAAATCTTCTTCTCTGAAACCACAAGGCCCAGGTCTTTGATATTTGGTATGAAGCTTCATCTAGTTGACCCCTACCAAGATTGTTCAAATTATAGTGCTGGGACAAAAAATGCCCCTGCCACGGGGCCCTTTGGTTTTACATTGGCTTTTATGGGGAAAATCTTTAAAAATTTTCTCTGAAACCACAAGGCCCAGGTCTTTGATATTTGGTATGAAGCTTCATCTAGTGGACCCCTACCAAGATTGTTCAAATTATAGTGCTGGGGCCAAAAATGCTCCCACCCTGTGGCCCTTTGGTTTTACATAGGCTTATATAGGGAAAATCTTTAAAAATCTTCTTCTCTGAAACCACAAGGCCCAGGACTTTGATATTTGGTGTGAAGCTTCATCTAGTGGACCCCTACCAAGATTGTTCAAATTATAGTGCTGGGGCAAAAAATGCCCCCGTCCCGGGGCCCTTTGGTTTTACATGGCTTAATATCGGGAAAATCTTTAAAAATCTTCTTCTCTGAAACCGCAAGGCCCAGGACTTTGATATTTAGAATGAAGCTTCATCCAGTGGACATCTACCAAGATTGTTCAAATTATCGCCCTTGGGCCAAAAATTCCCCCACCCCATGGCCCTTTGGTTTTACATAGACTTATATAGGGAAAATCTTTAAAAATCCTTTTCTCTGAAACCACAAGGCCTAGGTCTTTTATATTTGGTATGAAGCTTCATCTAAAAGACCCCTAACAAGATTATTCAAATTATAGTGCTGGGGCCAAAAATGTCCCCGCCCCGGGGAAAATCTTTAAAAATCTTCTTCTCTGAAACCGCAAGCCCCAGGACTTTGATATTTGGTATGAAGATTCATGTAGTGGACCTCTACCAAGATTGTTCAAATCATAGTGCTGGGGCAAAAAATGCTCCCGCCCCGGGGCCCTTTGGTTTTACATAGGCTTATATAGGGAAAATCGTTAAAAATCTTCTTCTCTGAAACCAGAAGGCCCAGGACTTTGATATTTGGTATGAAGCTTCATCTAGTGGACCCCTACCAAGATTGTTCAAATTATAGCCCTTGGGCCAAAAATGCCCCCGCTCCGGGGCCCTTTGCTTTTACATAGACTTATATGGGAAAATCTTTAAAAATCTTCTTCTCTGAAACCACAAGGCCTAGGTCTTTTATATTTGGTATGAAGCTTCTTCTAAAGGACCCCTACCAAGATGATTCAAATTATAATGCTGGGGCCAAAAGTGGCCCCGCCCTGTGCCCTTTGGTTTTACATAGGCTTATATAGGGATAATCTTTAAAAATCTTCTCAGAAACCACAAGGCCCAGGACTTTGAAATTTGGTATGAAGCTGCATCTAATGGACCTCTACCAAGATTGTTCAAATTATAGCCCTGGGCCCAAAAATGCCCCCGCCACGGGGCCCTTTGGTTTTACATAGACTAATATAGGGAAAATCTTTAAAAATCTTCTTCTCTGAAACCACAAGGCCTGGGTCTTTGAAATTTGGTATGAAGCTGCATCTAGTGGACCTCTATCAAGATTATTCAAATTATAGCCCTGATACCCAAAATGTCCCCGCTCCGGGGCCCTTTGGTTTTACATAGACTTATATAGGGAAATCTTTAAAAATCTTCTCTGAAACTGCAAGGCCAAGGCCTTTGATATTTAGTATGGAGCTTTATCTAGTGGACCTCTACCAAGATTGTTCAAATTATAGCCCTAGGGCCACAAATGCCCCCACCCCGGGGCCCTTTGGTTTTACATAGATTTATATAGCCCCGGGGCCATTCGGTTTTGCATAGGCTTATGTAGGGAATAGCTTTAAAAAAAATCTTCTTCTCTGAAACTGCAAGGCCCAGGTCCTTGATATTTGATGTGTAGCTTCATCTAGTGGACCTTTGCCAAGATTGTTCTAATTATAGCCTTTGTTGATGTTTGGTATGAAGCTTCACCTTTAAGACCTCCTTCAACATTATGCACATTAAAGCCCTGGGGCCAATAATGGCCCTCTCTGGGGCCCACTTGTTACACTATGGATCAGGTGAGCGATCCAGGGCCATCATGGCCCTCTTGTTCATTCCCTTTAGTGATATCTCCTTTGTTTTTCAGTGCGAAGTATGAGGAGCTGAGAGCCAGCAAGGACAGGGACCAGAAGTATTATACTGACCAAATCAACAGACTTCAATTGGAAGTTCAAAAATATCAGAAGGTAGGGTTTTTGCAGGGCTTCTTTTTCAACTTTTATGTTAACTCTGAAGTTTATTTTATTTCTTACTATATTGAAATATGATAGCAAAATTAAAAATTTTTATCATATACACCTCAACTTCATTATAACACGGAACTCCGGGTCCAACCAACGGACCGTGTTAGTTAACCGAATCGTGTATTATAAACGCTGACCGTATTTGTCACTGATCAACCATTGACACAATGGTGATCAATAGTTTCCCAAACAAGATGGTGTGCGGTCCGGTTAATGACCGTATTTCCCGACTAAAATGTGTTTAGAACTAATCAATGGCAGTAAATACCATGGCCCATCAAGTCAAACGTGTCACTTCAATCGAAACCAGCTGATAAACCATGTTTTATATCCAGAAATTGTCTGATCTGATAGCGAGTATGACGCCATTTTGATAGCTGGTTCCTGGCTAACTTTGTTGTAACTGAGCGTCCGGAACCGTACCGAACTACAGTACCGTTAATACATTTCAATGGTGAAATTACCGGGTTAGGGTTCGGAACCAGACAATGATCAATGCTTACAAGAAATTTGAATTACTTCCCTTGAAATGTCTTACCCTTAATATTTTAGTCATTTGAAACGATTTTTAATGGCGCACATGGTTTTTGAATGATTTTTTACCGCGAAAATCGATATTGAATATGTTTTATCATTTGCTTTTAAGCTGGAATAAATTTGACTTTCTTTTTACATGCGGCTCTAGAAAATGAGTTTTATTGCAGTTGACCGATCACATCGTCTGCATCGATGTTTAAAATTTCTGCTGAGCAGTGATCCTTAACAGAGCGTGATAAATATATTTTTCCGGTTGCGTAACTGAATTCTTTAATCTCTTTATCTCACTAAGCCAACACTTTTGATTGTGCCGATGACAGTTCATGTTTATCATGCGTGTCAAGCAAACAAGTTTATATACTGAATATTCAACTCTGCTGGAGGCCTGCAATAACTATCAAAAAGTACCGTTATAAACCGTGTTAGCTACCGTATTACCGCAGTCAAAAGTGAGAGGAAAATGAAGTTGTTGTGCTTAAAACCTGATACAATCCTTGGATAATATTTATAAAAGTTGGTTGGGGAAAATTTGGGGTCCATACCAAAACCGTGTTATATCCGAATTCGTGCTTTAACGAATCATGCTATATCGAGGTCCAGGTGTAATTGAAATCTTGCAAAGAATTTATAAATTTATTTACTGCAATGATCCTAAGTATTGAGACAGATAGGCCTAAGCAAACAATGCAGACCCAGATCAGATTGCTCCTGAAAGAGCAGTCTTATCATATTCTACACTGTTTGCCATTCTGTATGTACCTTTTGGACTCCTTGCTGGATTGTTAAAACAGATTTTTTAAAATTCTAAGAGAATTAAAGTAAGTCATCAAGGTGTCCAAATTTTAAAACATTCAATTACAATAGCACACCCATCTGACATAGGGCATTCTGTCATATCACTAAAATTGACATTTTTCTGATGAAAATGGAGATAGATTTCATTCTTATACTCAATACATGGGTTGGGCGCTCATAAGAACCGCCTCATTAAGAAGTACCAAGAACCTTTGCCTTGGTGTAGTATACAGTTTTCTCTATATAATATAAAGTGGGGTTTATGGGAGTGTCACTGTGTCGCATGGGTGTGTTGTCGTAATGAACTACAGGTCACAAATCAAGTTTCCTGGCCCCAAGGGTGTTTGAGCCATTGAAGTTTGACTGTAGTTGCATGGCTGGCTGACAGACCTATCAACCAAGGGCCAGTTGTTCAAACTAACGACGTCATTAGTTAACGTATCATTAAAACTTTGATCAATTATTATGGCATATATGCTTATATTTTTGCTGAAAAAAAATGTGAGCAGCTTTTGCATTTGCAAAAGCTGCTCACATTTTTTTTTCAGCAAAAATACCAAAATTTCAAATTTAGATATTAAACTTGCTAGAACAGTTAACAATATGACCACTGAGCTCATTAAGCTAATGATGCTTTGAACAACTGGCGCCTAGTCACTATTGATTAACTGTTTCTTTTTTGTAGGCACAAGAAGAGATGAAATCAACATCGGGTCAGACAGTTCGAGAACTGGAAACAAAAATGGCATCTATGCAACAACAGGTTTAAGTAGTATCGTATTTTCCTATAGTATTCGTACATCTCAGAACTTTTTTAATTTGAACAAGTAAAATTTACTGCCTGATTTTGTGTCTCACAAAAGCTAGATGACTGACTAATGGTGTAGACCCTGATTAGAAGCCACATTCTATGGTGTCTCACCTAGGTCTCCACTGTTTGCTAAGGCTTGTCTGTCTGAAAACAAATGATAATATGGTGCAATCTTTACTAAATACACTGCTCAAAACAATTAAAGGAGCAAATTTTTAAGCCTGTATAACATCATCGCTTGGCAATTTTCAAACTCAAGGAAAGGCACTAATTTAAATTGACATCTCTTAACAATGTTCATGCAGACATCAAGAAGCAAGGTTCACGTGCAAAGCAAGAATGTGAGCTACAGCATGGATTCCCCTATAAAACGGCTGAAATTCGGTATGGGGCGATCTTTCCAAAATTTGAGTTTGGTTCGGAAACATGTCAATCCTTCAGGAGCAGTCGGATCTGGGTCTACACTGTTTGTTTAGGCCTGTCTCTCCCAATACTTAGGATCATTCTGGTAGTTGCTAACATAGTAGGTCGAACATGTGAAGATGGGTGAGTTGAAGGCTGGAATATTGATTATCTGTTATTGTTTGATATTGTAGATTGATGCAGCCAATATTGTTGGCCACCAACAATTACAAGAACATGCCCAGAAATATCAGGTACAGATCAGTGAGTTGAAGGCTAGAATGTTGTCACTGACCCAACAGAGAGATGACTTGGAAACACAACTGAAGGTATGATTATATCCGAAGAATTTATTATTTAAAGTGAAGGCCCTGATCAGATGCCGCATTCAGCGGCATCTGATCAGGTCCTTCACTTTTTGTCAGTGGCCCATTTTGGGGGTTTTCCCTTCAAATATGGATTAAGGTTTGATATTTTATGGATATTGATTATACAGTTATCGAAATATAAATAAAACAAGTATGCTACCTACAGTTTAAACTTCAAAGGCTCATTTCTTCCCTGGGGATGAAACTGATTGTGGGGAAGAACTGGTCTGTTACAGCTTGTAATTGTCAGTTTCTTCCCCCAACCCAGTTCTTCTTTGGGAAAGAACCTCTTCTGCCTGCCCAGTGTTTCCACCTGAGAAGAACAAGGCATAGGGTAAACAGACCATTACACTGGCCTTTGGTAGCTCAGTTAGATGATCGTCTGAATGATGATCACTGATCAGGAGGGGATGTCTACGATACCTGGCTGGTCAGCAACATCTTTTGTATAGATTGATCATGAGACCTTCAACGGGCATCTGTGGCCTAGTGGATAAGAGCGCTGACCCTTAATAACGAGGTCTCTCACCTCTGTAGGTTCAAGCCTGGCTTCAGTCACATGTGAGACACAAGATCTGCAACGGAAGGTCAGGTGGTTTTTCTCTGGATACTAAGGTTTTCGCCCACCTCTGATTAACGATCGACTTGATATGTGTGAAATAATCTTGAAAGGACTGTAAGACCAAAGCAAAAAAAAAATAAAAAAAATAAAATCATGAAACCTTTTCTATGATCATTCTCTTCCTTCTGCTGGCAAAAGAATGAGCACTGCACTTGTCAAGGGCTAATGTACAGGCCAGCCCAGGAAAAGTGTGATATGCAGGATATGATCTAAAACTATTGACTATGCCTGAAAACTCAAAATAAACTTTGCTATGACTGATTTAATTTTGTTCCACAGTTCTCATGCCCTCATGGGATAGCTCATTCTGATAATTGTGCATTTTTCATTTACAGGAGAGCCAGAAAGCCAGTGAAGAGGCCTCAGACCAATTAAAGGCAACAACACAAGATAGGGACGCTCAGATACAATCTCTGCAGGAGGCCAATAAGGTAACATAATTATACTGTATCCTGCAGTTGATTAGACAAGAACAGTATTTTATAGAGCCCATGCCAGGTTTCTCTCCGAACTAATAAGTTGTGGTTTCTTGTTAGAAATGCCTGAGCCCAAGGGCTAGTTTTTCAAAACAACAATATTAATCAATGTATCATTTAAGGGGAATTGGAACACCTTCAGGGGAGGCAACTCCTGCAAAAGTATTTTTGTTTCCCATGTCAATAGGGGTCAACCCTTAAAGGAATGAATTTGCTCCTAAAGAGCAAATCCTTTCCTTTAAAAGTAGACCCCTTTTTCAGTGGGACAGGGCTTATAGAAAAGTGAACAGAGGGTCCCGAAAGTTGTCTACCTTTGAAAAAAGGCGGAAAAATCTGCCAGGTGTTCCCATTCCCCTTAATATGACAAATATTATTATATATTTTTGTTGAAAAAATGTGAGAAGCTTTCGAAAATTCAAAAGCTGCTCACATTTTTCCAGCAAAAATACTTTAGTATTAGATATTGTACTTGCAAGAACAGTTAACAATTTGACCATCAATGAGCTTAAGGCCGAGTTGTTCAAAACATCATAAGCTTAACAAGCTTGTTAGCAGTAAAATGTTTACTGTTCTAGCAATTGCTGTATCCCATATAATGAAGTTTTTGCTGAGAAAAAAGGAGTTTCTGCATTTGAAAAAGCGGCTGACATTTTTCAGCAAAACTTATATTCTATATGCGATATTAAATTTCCAGAACATTTACAATTCCTTTGCTAAGGGTGTTGTGAGTTTTGAACTGTTGGGCCTATGCAAAGGTGATTCTAACAAGTGTCAAGTGCTTAAAACAAACATTTAGTCAAGCTCACAACTGACTGCAAAAACAAGGAAATTAGTAATCTATAAATTTTAAAATACAAACCAATCGCACAATATTTCAGCTCAGATCAGTAGTAATTTTTGTCCTTTTCATAAATTTTAAAATGGCAACAACAGTTGGCATTTTAAAATTAATGAACAGGAACATTTTCAGGTTCAAGTGAACCGATATACAATACAATACAAACGGTCTATTGGCATTAAACATACAAAATGCTTTTCGCCAAATATGAAAATAACAAGCGTTCCATTAGAAGAAGTACAACATTTACTAGAAACACAAGTGTGAAATAGAGCATATATATAGGCATCGTACCTAGCAATGTTTCGCCCAGTCAACAGTCAACCTCAGACTGCCCCATATGGACATTGACGCAACATACATACACAGCATCGGCATCCACAGACATACTAAACATCGTTACGAGATCATTTGTTAACAGGGCGTGGCTTATATTTTAGGATTTATATACAAGGTTGCTGTAACATGACTGGCCTTGGCTGCTTATAACCTTAGGGCCAGATCTTGCCTGACTGATAGGGATCACAGTCATCAACCAATCCTGTACTTTCAGGTGGCAGAGAAAAGAAAAAAGATGCTAGATGATTTAGCTATCAGTTACCAGAAAGACTGTGATAAAAGTAGGGAAGAGTTATTGTCCTTGGAAGATAAATATGAAGAGGAACTAAAAACTTTACGATTGACATTGGATGAAGAAAAGGTATTAACTTTAAGCACAGTCTCAACTTGTACTGAATGGAATCTTGTGTCTCATAATTAGCAGTAGACCACTTCAAAACTTAGTGATGCCTGGTTGAGTTATTTTTGTGCCTGAGGGGCATATAGTTTTGCCTTGTACCTACATGTTTGTTGTACTATTCTTGTCTCCGCAGCTCCTGCTACAGCAATTGATGAAGCACATTGAAACTTGCAACACAGTTCAGACATGCACTGAGCATGTGCATAAAGGAAAAAGAATTTTAATACACTCCTTATTGCAGATGTATGTCCCCTTAAACAAGTTAAACATTTTGGCCATATGTGTAGCATGGGAGGTTAAAGAGTACTGTTCGTGTCTCTGCAACTCCTCCTACAGTATTTTGCATATGCAAAAGCTACTTATATTTTTTAGCAAAAATTTAGTAAATTTGCCATATTAAATTATGAAAGTTTTAATGATTTGTTAACTAACGATGTCATTAGTTTTGAACAACTGGCCCCAGGTCTTGAAGGTTTATACAGGGGCCAATGATGAGACCTTTTTGGCCATAATTAAATAGTCTAGAGCCGAAAGCTTTATTTTCATTCCCATGTGTGTGTTCTTTATTTCCAAAGGAAATGTTGTAGGTTTGTTTGGCCTCCTACAACTGTTATTAAAGAGTATTTTACTGCAAATCTTCTATTGACTGAGTTGGGACTGAGCTGTTGCAAGAGTCAGAAAATCACAGGATGTCCTTATCAGTGAAGGGACATCACACAGGCAGAAATAGATTCACCCCATGTTCTTTAAATCTTTTCCAGAAGTGGTAGGTATTCCAGGAGCCAGACTCATTGGCTTATTTGGGTGTACGATTAACTTATGATCAAGAGGACTAGGGTATGAATCCCACTAGGGTGGCAACATTCTTTCATGGAGATGGCTTATAAATTGTTTCTAAGGTCCCTTCTACTGATTAAAGATGTACAGTTGTCAGTTTCTGACAAAGGAAAGTACACTCTACTGATTGACTGTTTCGGTCTCTTTTAGACCTTCATCAGGATAAATTATAGAAAGATTCTGGCCCTTAATGTATTGGAAAACGGTAAGGTATTGTCACGTGATTTGATTGTTCTATTAATAGAAGTATTTGATTAAATAAAAACAAAGATGGCCGACAAAAAGTGAAAGTCCAGAGTAAGTAGAATTAGAATTAAGTTTAAATTGTACTTGATTGTGTCTATTATTGTCTATTATGCCTGGTGTTTCTTGATAGTTGAGTTATTTTCTGTTAGAGATCTGTATCGTTGGTAGAGTCCGAGTCCCAATCGCTGTCCTTTAGTTCAAGTTCTTTCTGAAGTTCCTCTAGGGTTATGGGATAGATTTAAAAAAAGCATTCAGGGATATTGTGAACGCCTCTGTCCATCCATCCGTCCGTCATGCTTTCTCCTCCTTAACCACTGGCTGGAATGCAACCATTTTTGCTACATAACTTCCTTACATGGTGAGGGCGTGCAAGAGGGACGTTATAGTTGGCTCCGCCCAAAGGGGCCATTTCAAGGGGTCAAAACGTTACATCTGCTATGTGGCAAAAGTGTGAGGATTTGCGATGGCTTGCCATCGACTGCTCTCTCTAGTTCTTATTTCTGATACAAGACGCGTATTGTGGGTACTCATTAGAACCACCTAAATTTTGTTCCAGTTAGCACCCACAACCCACGTTTGGAGCATTAGTAATAAAAATATAAAAAAAATCTTCATCAGCAAGTTACATCTATCAGTTTATGTCAAAAGAATGTGTTATCATCCTGCTGAACAATACAGGCTTATGTACATGTCTTCCAGACCAGATCTTCAGAATTAGAGAAACAGAAGGAGTTGGTTGAGGAGTTAAAATCTAAACTTGCCTCCGTTGAAGAGAGTAAAGGCTGGTTAGAGAGAAGACTGAAGGAAACAGAGGTAATGTTTTACCATAAGATTAGAAAAACTTTGTGAGATAATGCAGTTCTGCATGGATCTATGCGCAGCATTTTTCTGACCTGATGTAAAATGAAGCCAGCCCCGGTAGCTCAATCTGAGTGTCTGCTTGTCAGACTCCCGGTCAGGAGGTTTTTTGGTTGATACCTGGTGATTGTTAACATTCTTTCATGGATATAAGTTTTTACGAACCTTTTCTAAGGCCATTCTCTCCCTGAACCACTAAAATGACCAGTTAGATATAACCTATATAGTTTTTGCTTGGCCATTAAAGTCAGAACCAACACTTCCCATTTTTAGAAGCCTCCATGGTGTAGTGGTTATGCTACTCGCCTTGTAAATCAGGGATCGCAGACTGAGCCCAGGCTTCTCCAGACTTTCAGATGAGTCTTTAAACCAAAGTCCCATCTCAGTATGACCTTAGCTGTTGGTAAGATGTAAAACTCAAACACTCACTCACTCAACACTACCAACACGCCTTCATTTGAAGGAATATACTTTCAGGGGAGACAACTCTGATTACCTTATTCGGGCGTGTATTACCCACAGTTTTTTCCTTCGAATTACAGGCCCAAGTTCAGGGTGCGGGTAATCCTTCCGAATTATTTTTAGACCATTTTATTTTTACTTTTGTCAGCTGAAAATACGATGCATCTCATGTAATGCTCTATCCTTTTACGATTCTGACATAAATAACGTTTAATTGTTCACTCAATTTTACTTACACATGAGTAATATAACAAAATCCATTACTAGCAAGCCCGATTTTATGTGTATTATTTCTAAAACTCTGATTTTAAACGAAATAAACAAGCCAGTTCAATGCCAACATCAACGCTTTCCGGCATCCAAACTGCCGCCCACAAACCACCGCTACAGTTTTTTTCTGCACGCGATCGGTAAATGACGTCATCGGACCCCAGCAACCACACACGTGTCTATTGTTTTATCTTAATGGGGCGTATCTCTTTCATAAAAAATTGTTTGGAAACGGTAAAAAAAATTCTCAATAGCAAAATGGTTGTGGAAAACAGTGCTTTCTGTAAGCTCCATGTCAATAACCAACAACAGCATACAGATGTGTTAACACAAATTAAAGTGTCAACATTTCTCGCCAAGGGTCTGCTATTTGGCGCCAAAACATAACCAGTCACGAGATAGTAGAATAGTCGTATCCGCACGTCTTAGGAGCAATTAAATAATTTTCACATTGATTGCGGATTAAATTTTATGATTGGGGAATAAACGCAAATTAGAGACTTAACTTGACCATATTTTCACACCTTATTGACACGCACCGCAGGTTGGCAATTATATGACAGGGATTAACAATAGTGTCATAATTGAACCATTATAAATTATCAAACAGTGTAAATCCAAATCAGACGTCTGCGGCGTCTTTCTGAGGTGTCTGATCTGGGACTACACTGTTTGCCGATGTCCCAAAAAAGGGCCACATATGTGGGTTAATAAATAAATAACAATGGTGAACAGGTAAAGTTTTTTCAACATTTTAATGTAAAATACATGCTTTCTGGTGCTACTCGCACGCATGTGCATTTTCCCGCCTTTTGAAGACGATCGCACGTTCCGTTGTGTTTTACAAAAACTGGCCAAATTCTTACTTTCTCTCACTTACGCATCCACCAAAATTTCAGCAAATGTTCCATGCTGGTAATACAACAGAATAACAGTTTTCCCCCAGATTTTGGAAATAAAAGGGGGTTCGGGTAGTACGCAAATGCGGGTAATACACACCCGAATATGGTATATTTTTGTCTCCTTTACTTATAAAGGGAAGAATTTGCTTCTGAAGAGCCTATGTTTTTCCTTGAAAGAGTACATTACAAAAATACACCTATTCAAGTATATTGAAAATTTTATCACCCAAAAATGAAAATTTTCAGATAAAACTTCTGATATTTTTCTTATTTCTACCTAAAAAGCATTGATTGACGGTACTTGTTAGAACCACATGTTCTTATTTCTGCCAACAAACAGATTGAGGGTACTCTTTAGGAATGCCTCATTCATGGTTTAAAAAATAGATTGTGGGAACTTGATAGAACTGCCTCGTTGCAACGAAGCAATTATAACGAGTACCCACAATCGGTATATTTAGGCAGAAATTAGAAAATATGTAATATATGCCCCCCTTAAACTCTAGTTACACTATATAAAAGTGGGGTGTAAGTGTGTGTGTGTGGGGGTGGGGGAGGATCATTATATAGGCATGTTTTTGAGATGAGACACCTTTCTGAAGCCAATTCCTATTCACTACACGTTGATGAAATGTGTAGTATGGTCTATGTCATGAGAAAATGTTCTTTTTATGCCCGCGTAGGAGGGCATATAGTTTTTGCACTGTCCGTTTGTGGGTTTGTGCATTTGTAAGTCCACACTTTTTAGCTCGCCAGAGCCGAAGGCTTGGGGAGCTTATAGTATAGGCATTGTCCGTCGTTGTCGTCGTCGTCTGCGTCGGCAACATTTTCAAACAACATCTCCTCTGAAACTACTTGGCCAGTTGAAACCAAATTACATGTGGAGCCTCTATGGGAAGGGGGAACGAAAGTTTGTTCGTAAGGACTGGATCACATGACCAATATGGCGGCTATGCCCATATATGGTAAAAACCCTTAAAATCTTCTTCTCAAGAACCAAACAGCCGATGATCTTGAAACTTAGTGTGCAGCATCAGGGACTCAAGCCCTACCAAGTTTGTTCAAATGATGACCTTTGGTTGACCTGGACCCGTTTTACGTCAAGGTCAAATTTGGTCACTTAGACATTTGTTTGGTAAAAAGGCAAAACAGTGGATTTTTCTGATTGCATGGTAGCTAGTGGCATCAGAAATGGTATTTGCAATCGGCTGAATTGACGTGTATCAGTTCCAAAGGTCAAGGTCATTTACTGACCTTTGTCCAGGACGGCTCAGATTCAGTATTTTTATCTTCTTCTTCACTTAAACTACTTGGCCAATTGAAACCAAATTACATGTGGAGCCTGTATAGGAAGGGAGAGAGAAAGTTTGTTCGTAAGGACTGGATCACATGACCAATATGGCCGCTATACCCATATATGGTAAAAACCTTTAAAAGTCTTCTCAAGAACCGAACAGCCGATGATCTTGAAACTTGGTATGTAGCATCGGGGACTCGAGCCCTACCAAGTTTGTTCAAATGATGACTTTGGTTGACCTTGACCTGTTTTACGTCAAGGTCAAATTTGGTCACTTAGACATTTGTATGGAAAAAAGGCAAAACAGTGGATTTCTTTGATTGCATGGTTACATTGGTAGCTAGTGGCATCAGAAATGGTATTTGCAATCAGCTGAATGGAAGATTATCAGTTCCAAAGGTCAAAGTCATTTACTGACCTTTGTCCAGGATGGCTCAGATTCAGTATTTTTATCTTCTTCTTCACTTAAACTACTTGGCCAATTGAAACCAAATTACATGTGGAGCCTCTATGGAATGGGGGAATGAAAGTTTGTTCGTGAGGACTGTGTCACATGACCAATATGGCCACCATGCCCATATATGGTAAAAACCTTTGAATACCTTCTTCTCAAGAACCAAATGGCAGATGGTCTTGAAACTTGGTATGCAGCATCGGGAACCCTGGCCCTACCAAATTTGTTCAAATGATCACTTGGTTGACCTTGACCTGTTTTATGTCAAGGTCAAATTTGGTCACTTAGACATTTGTATGGAAAAAAGGCAAAATAGTGAATATCTCTGATTGCCTGGTAGGCTGTGACATCAAAAATGATATTTGCAGTTAGCTGAATGGCAGTTTATCAATTCCAAAGGTCAAGACCATTTACTGACCTTTATCCTGGCTGCCTGAGATTCAGTTATTCTTTTATCTTCTTCGCCACTTAAACTGGTGGGTTGATTGAAACCAAATTACATGTGGAGCCTCTACGGTTAGGGGGAATGAAATGTGTTCATAAGGACTGGGTCACATGACCAATATGGCCACCATGCTCATATATGGTAAAAATCTTGAAGAATTTCCTTCTCAGGAACCAAATAGTCAAACAGCCAATGACCTTGAAATTTGAAATCTAGCATTGGGGACTCAGGCCCTACCAAATTTGTTCAAATGATGACCTTTAGTTGACCTTGACCTGTTTTACGTCAAGGTCAAATTTGGTCACTTAGACATTTGTGTCGAAAAAGGGCAAGATAGTGGATTTTACTGATTGCATGGTAGCCGGTCGCATCAGAAATATCATTTACAATCAGATGAATGGAAGTTAATCAATTCCAAAGGTCAAGGTCATTACTGACCTTTGTCTTGGATGACTCAGATTCAGTATTTTTATCTTCTTCTCCAGTAAAAGAGCTTTGCTGATTGAAACCAAATTACATGAAAAGCCCCTATGGGGGTGAGGCAATTAAACATTATTTGTGGTATTGTTGTCACATGACCAAGATGGGCGCCTTTCCTGTATGTGGTATAAACCACATGACCTCTGGTGAGTGTAGTGGCCCATGGGCCTCTTGTTTTGCGATGCGAACTACTTCCACATTTCTTCAACGATTGAGCTGAAACTTTGCACATGCATTCGGATGCCTGACACAACTTTCACGTTGGTCCTATCATTTTCGAAGGAGTTACGGCCCTTTCCTCAAATGGCTCCCACGGGGGCATTGCTCACTTATAGTGACAGCTCTTGTTCCACTTTCAAACAACAAAGGTGCTGATCAGCCTACACATGCGTGCAGTCTGATCAGCACCTTTGTATGGTACATTCTTTTACAACAGATAAGGAAATCCAGGACTTATATCTGGGATTCTTATCCTCCCAAGGTTATCCTAACCAGGGATAGGATAAAAATTGAGAATTTTTATGTGTTTGTTGTACACTGGTTGAATAGGTGTCATGTATGCTGTCATTAAGTTTGAAGCCTTTGCACATACAGTGACCTCAAAAATGCCACAATATTATCATAAGAATGTGATGGGAATCAACAATAGACGTGGCTATAGTATAAAAAAAATCCACTCTCAGAAATGAAAGGTATGCAAGAATATGAATCTTACATGGGAGTGATGGATGAATAGAAAGATCTGTCCCTCTGGAACCTGTCCAGCATCGTGATGCCGGACAGTGACCCTCAAATGGATTTTTCTATCCACCCCTCACACCCATGTAAGATTCTTATAGTTCGAGCCTCGCTCGGGTCATATGTGAGACGCCAAGTTCTGCAATGGAAGGTCGGGTGGTTTTTCTCCGGGTACTCCGGTTTTCGCCCACCTCTGATTAACGATCGGCTCCATATGAGTGACATAATCTTCAAGGGGCCGTAAAACCAAAACCAAAAAAAAAAAAAGATTCTTATAATACCTTTAGTTTCTATATTTCAAATTTTGAGACACTGTTTAATCTGTGCAGCTGAGAAGGCTGGTTTTTGTTTTTCCTGGTTGCAAACACCAAATGCCTCGTGGTGGTTGAAGGGTGCTCAGATTATTCTGATATTTCTTTGTTATCTGCAGGATAGTAACAGATAGTCTAAGTATTCTTGTCCATTCTCCATGCAGAAATAAGGAAAACTATTCTTCATTTATCACAAAAAACTAGACTTATCTGTTGCTATGTCTGCAGGACACATTAGCATCAACAGTAGAAAAAGACACTATCACCATAGAAACCATGAAAACACAGCATGAAGACGAGCTTAGTGAGCTAAAAACTTCACACTGTCAGGAAATCACAGACTTGAAATCATCACATGAAGAAGTGCTGCAGGTATGGTGTAGGTTTGATCAGAAATTTTAACAGCATGGAAAGTTATGGATATAATAGAGGATCTTACACATGAGTGTTCATTTGTTATTGAGTTTTTAGCTCACCAGAGCCGAAGGCTCCGGGGGAGCTTATAGGATAGGCATTTGTCCGTCGTCGTCGTCGGCGTCTGCGTCATCGTCAACACTTTCAAACGACATCTCCTCTGAAACCACTGTGTCAATTGCGCCCAAATTTTATCTGTAGCATGCATGGGCTGGGGGATTGAAAGTTTGTGTTTTTTTATGAAAATCGGCTGTTTAGTTTGGTTGCTATGGAGACTTAGAGCTCCCATAGACTTATAATGGGGAAAATTGAAAAATCACATTAACTGCCAAGCCTTTGCAGATATTGGGACAAAATTTTCATAGAAATATCCCTTAAGCAATCTAGTATCTGCCATATGATTTTAGGCCTACTACTCAATTTTATTGGTTGCCATGGAAACCAAATTGCAATAAAAAAGAAAAAAAAAACGTTAAAAATCATCTCCTCAAAAACCGTATGCTCTATGAGGCTGAGACTTGATGAAAAAATTCTCCATATATGCCTCAAAAGGTTTTGTGTTTTTTACGAAATTGGGCTATTTAGTTTGGTTGCTATGGCAACTTAGAGTTTCCATTGACTTTTAATAGGGAAAATTGAAAAATGGCTTTAGCTGCCAAGCCTTTGCAGATATTTAGACAATTTTTAGCTCACCAGAGCCGAAGGCTCCGGGGGAGCTTATAGGATAGGCAGTTGTCCGTCGTCGTCGTCGTCTGGCGTCAACACTTTCAAACGACTTCTCCTCTGAAGCCACTGGGCGGATTAGGCCCAAATTTTATCTGTAGCATCCTTGGGTGGGGGGATTGAAAGTTTGTGTTTTTTTATGAAAATCGGCTCATTAGTTTGGTTGCTATGGCAACTTAGAGTTCCCATAGACTTATAATGGGGAAAATTGAAAAATGGCATTTACTGCCAAGCCTCTGCAGATATTTTGACAAAACTTTCACAGAAATGTTTCTTAGACAATCTACTCTCTGCCATAGGAATTTAGGGCTGCTGCTCATTTGTATTGGTTGCCATGGAAACCAAAGTGAAAAAAATAGGAAAAAAATACTTAAAAAATCCTCTCCTCTGAAACCGTATGCTCTATGAGGCTGAGAGTTTATGGAATTATTCACCATATTTGCCTTTACAGGTTTTGTGTTTTTTATGAAATTCGGCTCTTTAGTTTGGTTGCTATGGCAACTTAGATTTTCCATAGACTTGTAATGGGGAAAATTGAAAATGGCTTTAACTACCAAGCCTTTGCAGCAGGGCTCGAGAAAATGTCGGTTTTCCGGTTCTGGACCGAATTTGCCTTCCATAAACCGATTTTGACTTCAGAAGAAGATAAAAAAAATCGGTCCATAATTCTATAACATTTTTAAAAAATCGGTTCGAAAATTTTCGCTAAATCGTTATGTTGTAATAACAAGCTGACTGTTTGCCACTGATAATCCAAGCATGTATACAAAAAACGCTTACAGCACAAGGTGTTAGACCGGATCATTATCTAACTAGGTGAAAATTGGACAAGTCCACATCGGGTTCTTTGATCTTATCGCAGCGAAATTTGACCAGTGTGTCAAAATTATTAAACCGTGAACACTGGCCTCAGGCGTTATCGGCAAGCTGGCAAGTTGAGAAAATTAGGTCATTCAATGCAGGACATGCTAGTTTGTTTACACAAGTCATTAATTTATGGCTTACTATAGAACTGGTATTTGAATATAAAATTTTGTTGTTGTTTTTTTTTCACAGGGTGCAATTTTCAATACACACCTGTCATGTCTGAACATTGCGTGTTATGTCTTCGAGGGAAAATGCCTTATTTCACCCGTTCTAAATGATATTTTTATTTAAGAAATACGCTCCATTGAAACCAATAACATAAACCACGTGTGTATTACACCCTTGAATGAATTAAAATGAATACGCATGACGTGATTTACCGATCACGTGGCTTCAATATTGGTCATCATTTGTAGACAAAGCGATTTGTTTCAGGCTTGTGTAATCGTGAAATATGTATTTATATTCTTTAAAACTCAGTTCGACCATGTAAGATTTTCAATGACTCTCGTTCGGTCATGTTTTGGTTCGAGATTAAAGAAATGTTTATCGATTTTTAACCCATTCAAAGCAATTTTTTTTTAGAAATACGCTCTATTAAAATCAATGACATAAAACAGGTGTGTGTGTGTTACGTCCTTGACTGCATTAATGTGTATTGTGTTAACGGAAACCGTATGATGTCATTTTCCGACCATGTGGCTGCAAAATCGGTCGCCATTTGTAAACAAAGCAATTTGGGCAAAATAAAATGCGTGAAATAAGAGAATTATTTTACAGGTTTATATAGTGACTATCGAATTGGTCTTTGACTGCCCCACATAGGTTGTTTCCCTTTAGCGATCTTCAGGTTCTGAATGACCCGGATATTGGGAAAATGAAAGTAGATGAAATCTGGCGTAGAAAATGAAAGTAGATGACATCCGAACGATGTGAGCAATAATTGCTGTTTATAATCGAGATACTGGTGCTCATATCCGTTGAAAAGTGTAACAGCAACATTGGTATGTCATTCGTTACGCTAATAACACGTTTTTAAATTGCAAATCGCCAAGGTTCTTTACGGAAATTACCGAAACCGATCGGCAATTTCCGTAATTTTTGGCGAAATCTGGCTGGACCGATTTAAATTCTTCAGTTTCTCGAGCCCTGCTTTGCAGATATTTTGACAAAATTTTCATAGAAACGTTCCTTGAGTAAACTTCTCTCAGCCATATGCTTTTATGTCAACTTTTGGGTCCCGTATGTTGTGCCAGGGCCATGCCTCGCCCCCTCCACTTCATAAAATGCCTTATATCTCAGAAACCTTACAGATCCCCACCCCTAAACCATATATATTCTTGTTCCTTATGATAAGATGCATTAAGTGACACCAACCTGGGGGTTCCCCCAGATGTGCCGGGGACATGCCCCACCCCCTCCACTTCATTAAATGCCATTTATCTCAGAAACCATTCAGATCCCCACCCCTAAACTGTATATATCTTTGTTTCTTATGATAAGACGCACTCAATGACAGCAACCTGGGGGTCCCTCGGGATGTGCCTGGGCCATGCCCCACCCCCTCCATTTCATAAATGGCCCAATATCCCAGAAACCATACAGATCCCCACCCCTAAACCATATATATTCTCGTTCCTTATGATAATTCACATTCAGTGACACCAACCTGGGGGACACCCAGGATGTGCCGGGGCCATGCCCAACCCCCTCCATTTCATAAAAGGCCAAATATTCCAGAAACCTTACAAATCCCCACTCATAAACCAAATATATTCTTGTTCCTTATGATAAGATGCATTAAGTGACACCAACTTGGGGGTTCCCCCAGATGTGCAGGGGACATGCCCCACCCCCTCCACTTAATAAAATGCCATTTATCACAGAAACCATTCAGATCCCCACCCCTTAACCATATATATTCTTGTTCCTTATGATAAGACGCACTCAGTGACACCAACCTAGGGGTCCCCCGGGATGTTCCGGGGCCATGCCCCATCCCCTCCACTTCATAAAAGGCCAAATATCCCAGAAACATTTCAGATCCCCACCCCTAGACCATATATATTCTTGTTCCTTATGATAAGACACATTCAGTGACACCAACCAAGGAGTCACCCAGGGCATGCCCGGGCCATGCTCCACCCATCAACTCACAAAAGACCATATATCTGAGAAACTGTTCAGAGCCCTACCCATAAACCATAATATATTCTTGTTCTTATGATAAGACGCAATCAGTGACACCAGCATGGGGAACTCCCGGGATGCCACCGGCCATGTCCCACCCCTTTACTTCATTAAAAGCCATATATCTCAGAAACTGTTCATATCCCAACCCCTTAACCATATATATTCTTCTTCCTTATGATATGTACCCACTTCATAATAGGCCATATATCTCAGAAACCATTCAAATCCCCAACCAACAACCCCTAGACCATATATATTCTTGTTCCTTATGATAAGACACATTCAGTGACACCAACCAAGGAGTCACCCAGGGCATGCCCGGGCCATTCTCCACCCATCAACTCACAAAAGACCATATATCTGAGAAACTGTTCAGAGCCCTACCCATAAACCATAATATATTCTTGTTCTTATGATAAGACGCAATCAGTGACACCAGCATGGGGAACTCCCGGGATGCCACCGGCCATGTCCCACCCCTTTACTTCATTAAAAGCCATATATCTCAGAAACTGTTCATATCCCAACCCCTTAACCATATATATTCTTCTTCCTTATGATATGTACCCACTTCATAATAGGCCATATATCTCAGAAACCATTCAAATCCCCAACCAACAATCACATATTATATTCTTGTTCACTGTTATTAGACACATTCAGTCACCCCCATCTTGGGGGGTCCGCAGGGGCCATTTCTCTCCCATCCACTTCATAAAAGGGCCTCATATCTCAGAAACCGTTCAGCATTCAGTGTCAGCAATCTTGGGCTTTTCTGGGATCCACCATGCCCGAATCCCTCCACTGCTTAAAAAGCCTACATCTCAGGAGCCATACATATCCCCACCGCTAAACCATATCTCTGTTCCTTTTGATAAGATGCATTTAGTGACACCAACGAGGGCTCCATTGGGTTCATGCCCCACCCTTTCTACTTTATAAAACACCTAATATTTCAGATACAGTCCACATGAGTGCTCATTTGGGTATGGGGTTTGTTTGGGAGACTTTATAATTGGTAGATTAAAATCATATCCTGTTAAAAGACAATGTCATGGGCAGTGCCCACCTGAGCTCTGGTTTATAAAATTTGGCTCTTTGGTTTGTTTGCTATGGCAAGTTAAGAATTTCCATTGACTTATAAATGGGGAAAATTGAAAAATGACATTTATGCCTTTCAAGATATTTTGTCAAACTTACTTAGAAATGTTCCTTTAATAATGTTCTTTTAGGCCTATTAGTTGCCACAGATGGGAAATTGTCATCTGTTGTCCTGCAACAACACATTCAAGCGACATCAGACCTCTGAAGCCACTAGGCTGATTGGGTCCAAATTCTATTTGTAGTATCCCTGGGCGCAGGGCTTCCATGGTTAATTAAAATGCATTGCTGCCAGTGGGCAGTGCCCCCTGAGCTCTGGTGAGCATATTGGCCTATGGGCCTCTTGTTTAAATTAGTTTGGACAAATGATAAGCTGCAATTCCACAGCACTGATGGGCAATAGTTTTGACTAAATACTCCAAGCTGTACGGAACCCTGGAAAGGGATATGATTTTTTTATAAGTTGTGCGCACACAAGAATATCTTGTGCGGACACGATATTATCTTGTTCCCACAACATATTATCTTGTGCTTGTGCGGACAAGATATTATCTTGTTCTCGCACAACATAGAAAGTTGTGCAAACAATATAATATCTTGTGCGCACAAGATATTATGTTGTCTGCACAAGATATTAAGTTGTGCGAACAAGATAAAATCTTGTGTGCACAAGATACACTGTAGATCCAATATATCGCGGAGTTTGGGGCCCAAGTTCCGCTAGCATGATATATCCAGATCGCGATATAAGCCGCAGTGTTATTTTGCCGAGCCGCCGATACAAGTTGCGGTAAAAGTTTGCCAAGACTGCGAGACGCCGCTTACTCTACTATACTAATCCATACTGGATAACTATCAGTAAAGCTATCAGCCATATTGTTTGGTCATAAAGTGTGACACGATCTCGCGTCTGAATAGGCGCGAAAAATCAATACAGGAACAAATTACAGTCATTTATTTTTTAAATAAAGAAAAACAACAAACATATTTTTAGTTTTTTTTTATGTCCCCGGTAGCGATAGCGGGGACATACTGTTTTTGCCCTGTCTGTTTGTTTGTTGGTTTGTACCTGGACAACTTTAACGTTGGCCATAACTTTTGAACCGTTTGAGATAGAGCTTTCATATTTGGCCTGAAGGTTCCTTGTGACAAGACCTTCACATTCATGCAAAAAAATTTGACCTCTGACCTTGACCTTTGACCTACTTAAAAGAAAAATATAACATTGGTCATAACTTTTGAACCACTTGAGATACAGCCTTCATTTTTAGCATGTATGTTCCTTGTGGCAAAAGCTTTACATTCATGCAAAAAATTTTGGCCTTGACCTTGACCTTTGACCTACTTAAAATAAAAAAAATAACATTTTGGTCATAACTTTTGAACCGTTTGAGATAGAGCCTTCATATTTTGCATGTAGCTTCCTTGTGACAAGAGCTTTACATTCACACAAAAAATTTTGGCCTGCGACCTTGACCTTTGACCTATATAAAAGTAAAAGTTAACATTGGTCATAACTTTTGAACCGTTTGAGATACAGCCTTCATATTTAGCATGTATGTTCCTTGTGACAAAAGCTTTACATTCGTGTCAAAAATTTTAACCTGTGACCTTGACCTTGACCTTTGACCTACTTAAAATAAAAAATAACATTTTGGTCATAACTTTTCAATGGTTTGAGATAGAGCCTTCAATTATTGCATGTAGGTTCCTTGCGACAAGAGCTTTACATTCACACAAAAAATTTTGACCTGTGACCTTGACCTTTGACCTACATAAAAGAAAAATTTAACATTGGTCATACTTTTTGAACCGTTTGAGATACAGCCTCCATATTTAGCATGTAGGTTTCTTGTGGCAAACACTTTACATTCATTACCTTTGACCTACTTAAATAAATAAACATTTTTGGCCATAACTTTCGAACCGTTTGGGATAGAGCTTTCATATTTGGCATGTAAGTTCCCTGTGATTAGAGCTTTTCATACATGCAAAATGTTTGGACCATGACCTTGACTTTTGACCACCTTAAAAGAAAAAATAAACTTGTTCATTACTTTTGAACCGTTTAAGATAGAGCCTTAATATTTGGCATGTAGGTTCCTTGTGACAATAGCTTTACATTCATGCAAATTTTTTTTTTCTGTGACCTTGACCTACTTTAAAGAAAAAATATTATTTTTTCATAACTTTTGATACATTTAAGATAGAGCTTTCATATTTGGCATGTAAGTTTCTTGTGTCAAGGGCTTCCCACACAAACAAAAATCTTGAACTGTGAGCAACTTTGAATAAAAAAATGACCATGCCCGGGGACATGTTCGTGTTTACAAACAGATCTTGTTTCTTTTTGTTCTATTTGCTCATGAAAAATTTGGGGTCAACGGCCAATTGCGATATACCTACTGGATTTCGCGAAATAACGGACAGTGATAGATTGGATCTACAGTGTATTATCTTGTCCGCACAAGATAAATTATGTTGTCCGCACATGATAATATCTTGTGCACACAACATATTATCTTGTGTGCACAAGATAATATCTTGTTCTCACAACTTAATATCTTTTTCGTACAACATATTAACCCTTGTCCTGCTGAATATTTATATACGCGACACCCACTACTGATTATCAACCAATCAGATTACTTGATGCAAATTATTGCAACAAATTCATGAGCTGAATGATAAACAACGAAGAATCTGATCAGATGGCTTCTTCAGAAGCCATCTGATCTGGATCTTCATTGTTTGAAAGACAAGACATATCCGGGCTCAGCAGGACAAGGGTTAAAAAAAAATAATTCCTTCCTGGGTTCCATAAAGCTGCCATGAAAAACTCCTTTATTACCCAATAAGTCTCTAATTCTTCTTCAATCACTGAAGAAAACCCTCCACAAGACGCACTTGATGTCATTGTTGTTGACTGTGATGAATATCACGTTAGCCGGGTTCTAGATTATTTTATTACAGCACCTAAAAACAATACCTGAACAAAAACCATACCGACCAGCCAACAGAACTAGGCAATAATCAAAAATATACCATAACACTTTATATAAGAGATTTGGTAATAATGATGAATATCATATATTGATTATGAAATAGATTAGCTCTAGAAGTGATTTGTTGAGTAATAAATCACAGTTTAACCGACAAACTGTGACATATCACTCAACAAATCACACACTAGAGCATCCATGCTTATAAACCCTATTGGTTTCATTGGGCGGCAAGGCTTGAGATGTCATTTCATCTCAATCTAAAAGTCCCACAAAATTGGAAGCAATGTCTCCAAAATGACCTTTACAATGTTGATGGGGATGTTAAACCTCAAATCAAACAAACAAATTCCCAACCTTTTCCCATTGTTAGGAGATATCACGCCAAACTTATTGACTGTACCACACACATTTATGTTCTTTAGTATCATTTTTGATGTGAAGAAATAATTTTTCCCCCTTTAACATCATAGAAACTTCCAGTGACGCCATAAAAATGGCTTTTGGCATCTTGCTTTTCTTCCCCGCAGGGTCTGCTTTAACCCTTGACCTGCTGAATATTTAAATATGCCACACCCACCACTGTTTATCAACCAATCAGATTTCTTGATGCAAATCATTGCAACAAGTCATAAACTGAATGACAAACAATGAAGATCCTGATCAGATGGCTTCTTCAGAAGCCATCTGATCTGGATCTACATTATTTGAAAGATAAGACATTTTGGGGCTCAGCAGGACAAGGGTTAATGTAAGAAGAATCATTTCAGGATCTTGAAACATACATAGTGCAAAAAAAGTATGAAACTTTAAGGTTGCATGGGTACAAATTTGAATCTTAGCTGGTCCCATATTTTGACGATTTTTTTCTGTTTTAGGAATGTAAAACTCGGGAGGAATCTCAACAGAAAACTGTGATGCAACTAGAAGAGGACAACAAAAGATTAAAACAGGTAATGATAGATGAGCTGCTAATTTGATCTTCTTTATAACAACATTCATTATAACATCAAAACTCGTTATAGAGCTGCTAAGTTGATCTTCTTTATAACAACATTCATTATAACATCAAAACTTGTTATAGAGCTGCTAAGGTGACCCTCTCTATACCAACTTTCATTATAACATCAAAACTCGTTATAGAGCTGCTAAGGTGACTCTCTTTATACCAACATTCAGTTTAACATCAAAACTCGTTATAGAGCTGCTAAGTTGACCCTCTTTATAACAACATTCACGTTAAACATCAAAACTCGTTATAGAGCTGCTAAGGTGACGCTCTTTATACCAACATTCAGTATAACATCAAAACTCGTTATAGAGCTGCTAAGGTGACGCTCTTTATACCAACATTCAGTATAACATCAAAACTCATTATAGAGCTGCTAAGTTGACCCTCTTTATAACAACATTCAGTTTAACATCAAAACTCATTATAGAGCTGCTAAGGTGACGCTCTTTATACCAACATTCAGTATAACATCAAAACTCATTATAGAGCTGCTAAGGTGACTCTCTTTATACCAACATTCAGTGTAACATCAAAACTCGTTATAGCAACAATATGATAACATACCCGTGCGACATAGTGCATATTTCTCATCTCCAAAATGGCTACTTTTCTGATAAAAAAAACCTGATATTTTTCTTATAAATACTGCAAACATAGGTTGTGGGTGCTCGTTAGAACCGCCTCATTGAGGCGGTTCTAACAAGTACCCACAACCTATGTCTTGGAGTAAAAATAAGAAAAAAAACGTATACCCCAGTAAACCTCTGTTTTCTCTATATAAAGTGGGATATAGGGGGGTCTTCATTTCATGGACTAGTTCACATGATGGGAACAAATCATTTGATCCAGGTGAGACAGAAACTAAGAGAAAATGAAGAATAATCCTAAAAAAAAAATCGTATACTTTGAGGACTTGCTGTAATTTTCCTAAAATTTTAACAAACTTGTTTCATGATCCAACAAGTAGTCCAAAAAAGGTGCAGATGGACTGGCAAACAGTGTAGACCCTGATCAGACTCATATAGGTTTCATCCTGCGGTTTGTCCATCCATCCATTTGTCCATATGTCCATGCATCCATCTTTCTGTCCGTCCGTTAACATTTTGGTTAAAGTTTTGCCGCAAAGTTTCTCAGAGATTGTATCTTCTGAATCCTTTGATAGATTGGGTTGATACTTACACTGAAGTTATATACTGGTCTAAAGATTTGATTGATGCATGTCCCACCTCCCACAATGACCTTGAGGTCAAGGTAATAGACTTAGAAATTTTACATTTGGTTAAAGTTTTATGACAAAAGTTCATAGATGCCTGTATTTTCTAAACTCTAAGACAAATTCAGTTGATACTTGCATCAATGTTGCATACCAGTCCAGGATTTTGTGATGTATGTCCCTTCCCCCACCCACGGTGAACTTGACCTTAAGGTCACCACTTAGAAATTTTACATTTGGTTAAAGTTTTATGACAAAGTTTATAGATGTCTGTATGTTCTAAACTCTTAAGACAAATTCAGTTGATACTTGCATCGTTGTTGCATACAAGTCAAAAGATTTCATTGATGCATACCCTACCCTGCTGCTTCAGTAACATTGATGCCCCCACTCCACCCCATTCAGTAACTTTGATGCCCTCACTCCCTTGGTCCATTTAGAAATCTTATGCTTGGTTTAGCTTTTACAAGCACATTTATAGATTCTTATAGCTTCTTGACTTCTTCATTCATATTACATAAAAACTGGAAAGATATATCAAAGAGTGGCGCTGGCAGGGGGTATACGTGACCCACTGGTCGCTTCCTCAAGTATCTAATACAGTGGAATTTTCGTGGAAAAATGTGAATAGCTTCCACACAGAACTGAAACTGGCCACACGATTACTGATAAACTGCTTATAATGTCCTAGCCTGCTCAGGCAGAGTGATAGTCAGACCATCCATGCATGTCAATGTATTGGTCGGCAGGGCTTGAGATCTTACTTTGTCTCATGGTCGGTTAAAAGTCCCACAAAATTATAAGCAACATCTCCAAAATTACCTAAATTGTGTTGACAGGGATGTTTAACCTAAATTCAAACAGATTTTCATGGCTGAATGGCTCAGTTAGCTTTGAACTGAACAGTTTTGTTTGATTTGAGGTTTAACATCCCCATCAATACTGTATAGGTCATTTTGGAGACGTTGCTTCCAATTTTGTGGGACTTTTACCCAACATTGAGATGAAATCACATCTCAATCCCTGTCGTGTCGTTCAGTGAATCCAATAGGGCTTATAAGCATGGACGGTCCAACTCGCACCGCTTTGCCTGGGCAGTCTTAGATCTTCTAAGTTGTTTACCAGTACTCATAAGTGGTCGGTTTCAGCTCTGCGTGGAAGCATCATGCAGCCCATCTATGTCTTCAAGCCCCGATGGGCAGGGGTCATTTGAACTGAACAGATGGGTCCAGGTTTGTAGTTCCTATCACAAGCAAGAAAGTAAAATAAAATGATATTATCAATACTGCTTACAGGACATAAAAGATGGTATAGATGATAAGAAGATTCATGAAAAGAAAGGAAAGTCTGTGGTGAGTGTCATTTTGTTACTTTTGTCAGCTAAAGCAGGAGTACTGAGGATAATTTTGGGATAACTTTTCTTATTTCTGTATTAAATCATATGTTGTTGCCTTGTTGGTACATGTTGGAATCGCCTCAGTATGTTTAACCCACTCAGTACCGGAAACCCCAAAACTGGCAACCTGGCAAACAGTGCAGGCCCAGATCAGGCGCCGCAGAACCTAAACTATTTGCAAAAGGTTCCGCCATTTTCCAAATCAATTTTGAAGAAAACACAGCCTGATACCCATAAATTTTGAAATGGACTCCTTCCATGTATAAGGAGGAAGATTCCGTTTGGTACAAAAAGGGTTAAACAAGCAGTAAAGAAAGTAATCCCTTGATAATTCCTCCCCCTCTTATTTGAAGCTATGTGAGTGACATTTGTTTACTTACATGTTGATTTCAACATAGTGCTGTTTTAGCACCATTTTCAGACCCTTTTTGTTTGTATGGCTTATTTATTATGTCACTTCTGTCATTATGTCATTTTCAGATCATTTTGCAAACACTGTAGGCCTCGATCAAATGTCACATTTTGCAGCATTTGATCTGGGCCTGTACTGTTTGCCAGTAACCCGTTTTTGGGGTTTCTGGTACAAAAATAGGTTAAAACCTGTTATAAGCAGAATGAAATGACATTAGTTCAGGTCATACCAGCTGAATAGCATGTACACACATGTACGTATTTACCCTAAATATTCATGCACCTTAACTTCTTACCATACTTATCCTAAAATTTGAACAAATACAATTTACTACCCGATGTTACATCTAATTATAGCTGGATGAGTGGCGGATGATGTTTCTTGTTTGTTTGTTTGATTTGAGGTTTAACGTCCCCGTCAAAAATTTAAAGGTCATTTTGGAGACGTTGCTTCCAATTTTGTGGGACTTTTACCCGACATTGAGATGAAATGACACCTTAAGCCCTGTCGCCCAATGAAACCAATAGGGTTTACAAGCATGGACTCATGCGCACCGCTTTGGCTGGGCAGGCTTAGATCCTCTATGCGGTTTGCCAGTACTCGTGTGCGGGTCGGATTCATCTCTGCATGGAAGCATCATGCAGCCCATATATTTCTTCAAGCCTCGATGGGTGGGGGCCGCGGTGGATGATGTAAATCTTGTTAAGATACCCAATTTTGCAGCCTCTCATCTGGGTCTACTTTGTCTGCTCAGGCCTGTCTGTCTGAATACATATGGTAAATACAGTACTAGCTGAGCATTTTGTAAAAATAGCATGAAATACACATGCAGACTCGTAGTTTGATGCTATCAGTCATAGTACAGATAATTGGGGTATTTTGTGATAATTATAGGATAATTTTCATTATTTTTCCTTTTAATGTAAACATTATTAGAGGCTGTTCAAAATTGTTTGTTTGTATTGGAGTTTAACAGCCCAGTCAACACTATTTTAGGTCATTTTTGAGCCGTTCATTTTACCTATCCACACTTTTCCTGGACAAGCTTATACCTAAGCGGTTAACCAGTACAGTGCACATTCTTTCGCCAGAAACTGACAACTGCCCTTCTTGAATCAGTGGAAGGGAGAGAATGACTGTAGAAAAGATTTTATTATCAATCTCCATGAACGAATGTTACTGACACCGGCAGCCATCGAACCTGCGTATTCCTGATCACCATTCAGACGCGCATCCGACTGAGCTACCGAGGCCTAGGCGGTTCGAATAAATGCCCACATCATAGGTTTTTATGAAGAGTTTACAAAAGTGTCCTTCTGTATTCACCAACTTCCCACCTTATCTAGAGCTATAATCAGTGAAAATGTTTATTGGTTTGTTTCAGTTAAAAGATCTGAAGAAACAATTGCATGCTGAGAGAAAGAGGGCAGAGAAATTACAGGAGAGATTACAAGAGGTGCTAACAGATACTGGACATAACAAAAGTAAGTCATAACTCGTTGGGCCAGTTGTTTAAAACTAATGAAGTTATTACTTAATGTATCGTTAAAACTTTGATCTTTAAATATACCATATATACTATACCGGCCCCGATAGCTCAGTTGGTAGAGTGTCCGCTCCGGGGAACGGGAGGTCACGGGTTCGATCCCGGGCTGCGACATACCAAAGTCTTTAAAAATGGTACTAGCTGCTCCTCCCTTGGCACTCAGATTTGCGGGGAAGAGCTAGGACTGGATAATGTGACTGGGTGTGGTATCATGTAATGTGTCTGGGACATGATACTTCAGTGAGGCAGCACTATAAAAGTGAGCATTGAGCTCCCTGTTGCAACCAGACACCGTCGAGATATGACTGAAAAATTGTTGAAAGCGACGTTAAACCCGAATTCACACACACCATACATACTATCTTTTTTTGCAGAAAAAAAAAAATACTAACATTTTTTGCAGAAAAATGTGAGCAGCTTTTGCAAATGCAAAAGCTGCTCACATTTTTCTGCAAAAATACCAGAGTATTAGATATTGTACTTGCTAGAACATTTAACAGTTTGACCACCAACAAGCCCGTTAAGCTAATGATGCTTTGAACAACTGGACCCAGCTAGGGAGGTGTGTGAGTGAGTGTTTGAGTTTTATTTCCCACCAACAACTAAGGTCATATGGAGATGGGACCTCAGTTTAAAGACTCATCCGAAAGTCTGGAGAAGCCCTGGGTTCAATCCTGCGACCCCTGGTTTACAAGGCGAGTAGCGATACCACTACACCACGGAGGTAGGAGCCAGCTAGGGAGAGTACTGAGGATAATTTGGGGATAGCGGTAATTTTTTTTCACACCAGCTTTTAGCATGGTGCAAAATAGTGATCCGATTTATTATCCCCTAGTTCATCCATGTGATTGTTTGTTCAGTCATCAACCCCAGCATGCATTCACCCTAAAGATGACCTTAATTTTGAAAAGTAGATGTAAAAGAAAGATCAGGAATCGATACAATTAACTTACTCCACCCATCAAAGACACCAAAGGGAAAGAAACACAAACATAAAGCGACAGACCATAATGGAAACCTAAACAAAGGAAGGCCATAAGGACAGTTACTTTCCCACAAAATGGCCATATGGCCATCCAAAATAAAAAGACACAAGTGATACACACAGTAAGTAACAAACAACAACATAAATAAATCACGGCAGAAGAACTGCCTTGGAACGGTCAGTGGAAAGATTTCCACTTGGGGGCTTAAATCGATTTTACGTGGCCACAATCCTCGCTCTTACTTCCTTCACGATTTAGACAAATAATTTGTACAGTCCGCATGAAGGCCTCCTAACTCATCAGTGCAACATCTCCGTGAACACAAATAATCAAAGAACCACAGAGGTGAGACAACGGTGAGGACTCGACAGCAAGAAACCACTGAAATGCTGGAGCAAAAGAAAACCAACAGTTAGACTCCGATGGGCTCGACCAGAGACAGAGCATCAGGCACCAACCAACATGACCTTGAATTAGATCTCTCTAATTCTCAATAAGCCTTTAAGTTGGAACCGTCATAGAATCTGAGGCCTGACCCACCAGCGTGCAATTAAAGAGGGAAGCAAAGTTGCCAACCTTGATTGGGTTAACTACCATGCATGCAGTCTGTCATATAATATCCATGTTGTACCCAATTTTTTTATATTGAAGAATGATTTTACGAAATTGGGTGCTAAAGTCATTGCGGTTATATATTTTTCTGAATTTATATTCTAAGTCACCATAAAATTCGGGTTCCGATAGACCTTGTTGCAGAAGAGATTTAAGTCCAATATTGAATTTTGAAACTAAATCAGAATGGCGTCTATAAAATTTTGAAAAGGCTTTGCGTAGTTTATGGTACCGATAACCCTGATTAAGAAGTTTAGCCGTTAATAATTTATTACGAGTGCTGAAGTCAGTTACATGGCTACACACTCTAGCAAATCAAATTAATTGCAAAATATAAACGCCATTGGATGGCGCACAAGGAACATCACCATCCAAAAAAGGAAAATTTACAATCTCAAAATCAAAGTCATCGCGTTTATCATAAATTCTACACGAAACAAACCCATCTACAATAGATAGATGTAAATCCAAAAACGGGGCCTCGGTATCAGAAAAATTTGCTTTATTTAACTGAAGTTCTGGGGGGTAAATCTGACTGATCAAACCATCGAAATAGGTATTATCAATATTTAATAAATCATCTAAATATCTGGAAGTGGAGCTAAATGCTTCAATAATTTCAGATTGGTTATCAATGGAAAGCGACAGATTTCAGATTTGGCCCCCACATTTGTGACATTGCATTTGGCAGTATTCTTGTATTATTTCTCCATTAAAACACATATTGAATTTACTATGATGAACCTCTTTGTAAATAGTGAAGGCCCTAGTCTGTTTGTTTGATTTAAGGTTTAATCTCCCCGCCAACACTGTATAGGTCATTTTGGAGACGTTGCATCCAATTTTGTAGGACTTTTACCATTGAGACATTGAGATGAAATGACATCTCAATCCCTGTCGCCCATGAAACCAATAGGGCTTATATGCATGGACGGTCCGACTCGCACCACTTTGCCTGGGCAGGCTTAGATCCTCAAAGCGGTTTACCAGTACTCTTGTGTGATCGGTTTCAGCTCTGCGTGGAAACATCATGCAGCCCATCTATTTCTTCAAGCCCCAATGGGCAGGAGCCGAGTAGGCCCTAGTCAGATGTATTTGATCTGTCCTGTTCTGAAGTTTCCCATTATCGAGATAAAATGGCTTGACCATTTAGAAGGTGTAAAGATTCTGAAGACAGAGTTCTTTGAAAGAAAACATCCTAGCTAAACAAAATGTCAGACTCAGTTTTTCTGCTCATTAAAAACCATGTTTAACCCATTTTGAACTGAAGGGAATCTTCTGCCTTTCATTAAATACATTAGGAGTCCGTTTCAAAATTTAAGGGGTCTCAGGTTGTGTTATCTTCAAGAATTTTTTGTAAAATGTTTGAACGTTTTACAAACAGTGAATGCCCTGCATTCAGCTGCATCTGACTTGGGACTGCACTGCTTTCGAGTATCCTGTAGAAAATGAGTTAAGGGAACTTGTCTGATCACTGTGTCCTTTCCACCCTAGTTTCTGAAGTGGATTCTTCCAGCCTTAGGTAAGGACAAGTCCATTCTTGTACATAGGGAGTTCAGACAAAATTATTTACAGGATGAGAAAAAGTGTGGAGTCTGATGAGATGGCTTAATATCTGGATCTACACTGTTTCTGTAATGGTCTACTTGATTGATTTGATTGATTAATTGATTTGAGGTTTAAGGTCCCCGTCAACACTGTATAGGCCATTGTGGAGACCTTGCTTCCATTTTTGTGGGACTTTTACCCGACATTGAGATGAAATGACATCTCAAGCCCTGTCGCCCAATGATACCAATAGGGTTTATAAGCATAGAAAGTCCAACTCGCAACGCTTTGCCTGGGCAAGTTTAGATCTTCTAAGCCGTTTACCAGTACTCGTGTGCGGTCGGTTTCAGCTCTGCGTGGAAGCATCATGCAGCCCATCTATTTCTCCAAGCTCCGATGTGCGGTGGCTGGTATACATGATTGAAAGGATTAGTCATGTATTATGGTATATCTATTTTTAGGTATAGAAGATTTATTCAGGGCATCAGAAATGAATGACTCCTGGCGGGAAGACAGAAGGTATGGTAATAAATACTCATATATTCAGTCAACCCTCTTTATACCGACATTCAATATAATATTATGACAAAACTGGTTATAACGACAATTTCAGTGGAACGAATCCTTAGCTCAGGATGAGACTATTTCTGAAGATATTCAAGAATATTGTCATTATTTAATACTCCAAGAAACAAATGTTGTGGTTATTTGTTAGAATCGCCTCGGTGAGGCGATTCTAACAAATGTCCACAACATCTGTTTCTTGGAGTAATTAAGGGAAACCATCCTTTATTACCTAATATACTACTCTATATTGAGATTCCTTTTAGCGGTAAATGTGCTATAGCGCCAAATTGTTAGGGACATATACTGTAGTTGTAAAGAGGGTTCCCTGTATGTCCACTCTGAAAACGAAATAACAGTATTTCCAAGCATATTAAGTAATCAGTGCACACCTTCGTAGCTTCAAATCATTAGGTCTCTCACCGCTGTTTCAGCCTGGCTCGGGTCACATGTGGGATGTCAAGTCCAGCAATGGAAGGTCAGGTTGTAATTCTCTGGACACTCTGGGGTTTGCCCACCTCTGATTAATCATCAGCTCGAAATAAGTGCAATAATCTTGATAAGGCTGTAAAACCAACACCAAATAAAAATGAAGGCAATACTTGGGGTGCATGTTACATAGCTTTCACCACTCCATTCATGTTTCCTAGGTCACGTGTCCATCCTTCCATCTGTTCAACATTATTACT
Source organism: Lucinisca nassula (assembly GCA_963580285.1). Classification (NCBI taxonomy): domain Eukaryota; kingdom Metazoa; phylum Mollusca; class Bivalvia; order Lucinida; family Lucinidae; genus Lucinisca; species Lucinisca nassula. Next base: position 100,571,428 of record OY757016.1, read on the forward strand.
CACTTTTATGCCATAATTAATATTGAGCTAATATTATCAGCTAGTGCATGAGAAAATGTACAAAAAGTCTTGTCTTATGAATAAATTAATTTAGCCACACCCATTGCTAACTATGAACCAGTCAAAGTACTTGATTTGATTTTTTTGTTTAAATCACAAACTGCATGACAAACAGTGTTGATCCTGATCAGATGGCTTCTTCTGATCTGGAGCTACACTGTTTGCAAAGATACGGGTTGTCATGTTCAGTGGGATAAGGGTTTAACAGTTACGATATTTGAACTAAGATAGCTGTTATGGGAAGTGAGTTGGTTTGTGTTGGGGAACGTGGGTTGATGTCTGGAGGTTAAGATCGAGTGAGTTTGGTCACTAATTATACCCCCAGCATATGTGTGTGTGTCAACATTTTCGTGTCCGCTCCATAACTTTTAAACTGCTTGACATATTTTCATGAAACTTCACATAAATGTTAAACACCATGAGACGACGTGCAGAACACATGAACCGTAACTCTTGCTTTCCTACTTTCAGAGTTATTGCCCTTTGAATATTGAAAATAGCCATTTTTACCATTCCGCTCTGTAACTTTCAAACCGTTTGTGATAATTTCATGAAACTTAAAACAAATGTAAAGCACAATAATAGGATGGGCAGAACACAAGAACCATAACTCGGGTTTGCATGCTTTATGAATTATTTATCTTTGAACATACTTGAATTATTTCTCTTTGAACATAGTAAATTATGTGTCTGTTAACATCTTCGTGTCCGCTCCATAACTTTTGAAGGGCTTGACATATTTTCATGAAACTTCACGCAAATGTTAAACACCATGAGACGACATGCAAAACACATGAACCATAACTCTTGCTTTTCTACTTTCAGAGTTATTGCCCTTTGAATGTAATAACTTGCACTTTTTACCATACACTTGTGTCCGCTCTGTAACTTTAAAACCGTTTGAGATAATTTCATGAAACTTCAAACAAATGTAAAGCAAGATAATAGGATGGGCAGAACACAAGAACCAAAACTCTTGTTTGCATACATTATAAATTATTTCCCTTTGAAGATAGTAAATTATGTGTCTGTCAACATCTTCGTGTCTTCTCCATTACTTTAAAATGGCAGCCCCCGCCCATCGGGGCTTGAAGAAATATATGGGCTGCATGATGCTTCCAGGCAGAGCTGAATCCGACCCGCACACGAGTACTGGTAAACCGCTTAGAGGATCTAAGCCTGCCCAGGCAAAGCGGTGCGCACGAGTCGGACCGCCCATGCTTATAAACCCTGTTGGTTTCATTGGGTGAGAGGGCTTGAGATGTCATTTCATCTCAGTGTCAGGTAAAAGTCCCACAAAATTGGAAGCAAAGTCTCCAAAATGACCTTTACAGCGTTGACGGGGATGTTAAACCTAAAATCAAACAAAAACAAACAAAACTTTTAAACGGCTTGACATATTTTCATGAAACTCCACACGAATGTTGAACATCATGAGACGACGTGCAGAACACATGAACCATAACTCTTGCTTTCCTACTTTCAGAGTTATTGCCCTTTGAATAGTGAAAATGGCCATTTTTACCATACACTTGTGTCCGCTCTGTAACTTTCAAACCGTTTGAGATAATTTCATGGTTTCTTTGGCTCATATTTTACTGATGGCTGTAGCCGGGGGTATTAGTGAGCATATGTTCATTGATTGTCTAGTTGTGAACTAAATTTAGATCAAACTGTCTCGGGTTAGAGGAAATGAAGTCAGTTGAGTGTCTACAGTTTGACAAATGTGTTGGATCAGATGGTTGACTGGTTCCCAGGTTTTCCAGAAGTTCAACAGAACACTAGAACCAGTAATTGTGTTTCCTCAGCATTGATTGGTTGTTTGTTTTACAAGGGGCGTCAATTCTAATAAAACTGAAATCAACCACAGTGTGACTGAAGTTAGATTGAACTGTCTAAATATCTTTTCAAGAAAGACCACACCAACAGAAAAAAATCTACATGTATTTCACATGTGCATATGTGCAGTTTGATCAGTTTTCAAGTTTCTCTGTAACCCATTGCATGCAGAAAACCCCTTTGCAAACAGTGCAGGACCAGATCAGACGCCGCAAAATGCGGCATCTGATCAGGGCCTGCTCTATTTGCTTACAGAATTTTCCATCAAAAATAGAAAAAAACGAAAAAAATAAGACTTCCACCCATTATATGAGAAATGGACTCCTCCAACATACAGCAATGGAAGAGTCCACTAACATACAATGGGTTAATATTGGAAACACCAGAATTCATAGATGACTGCTTTGACTGATCAGACTATGCCTCTGTGCATGCTGATCTGATTGTTCACCAGTTTTACATGCCATCTTGTACCTTTTTTTGTTGTCTTTCCCTTACCCTGCTGAATAATTTAATTTAGCCACAACCATTTCTGACTATCAACCAGTTAAATTACAGTGAAATTCCGCTATTAAGACCTCCAAAAACTGTCAGAGACTAATTCTGCTTTAAAAAGCTTATTTGGAAAGTTTCAGTTATTTTTTCTTTGTGTTTTCTGCATACAGCGTCCTCTGGTCATAGACCGCTTTTGAGACTGTTCAAAACTGGTCTTTAAGACCACTTTTGAACAATTCCAAAGGTGGTCTTAATATAGGTATTTTACTGTATTTGATAATAGAGCCACAGGCTCAACGACAAACAGTGTAGATCCTGATCTGATGGCTTCTTCACGATCACAATCTACACTGTTTGCAAAGTTAGGGCTTATCATGTTCAGCAGTATAAGGGTTAACAATATTTTCTGTTTTTAAACAGTTCTATATCATCCTGGAGTGCTGGTGCTAGTGGTGTTGGGACGGTTACCTCTTATAATACTAGTTTTAGTGCAATGGTAAGTTTGCTCTCCATTCAGGGTCTCTAGAATACTGTGAGATGGAACATCAAGAAAAAGACCTATAGTTTTCTCTTATTTATGTTCATTTGTTTGTCATTAGCAAAACATGTCCGTGTGAAATAATTGCGTCCACCATGGTGTCAGAAGTAAAAATGACAACATCTTTCTTATTTCTGCTTTCAACATAGATTGTGGGTGCTCGTTAGAACCGCCTCAATGTGGAGGTTCTAACGAGTACCCACAATCTATGTTTTTGAACAAAAATAGGGCAGATAATGTATACCCTCATAAACCCCACTTTTCTCTATATAAAGTGGGGTTTAGAGGGGGTCTCCCTTTCACAGACTCTCTTGATTAATTTGGGGTTTAATGTCCCTGTCAACACTATTTAGGTCACTTTGGAGACATTGCTTCCAATTTTGTTGGACTTTTACTCGGCATTGAGATGGACTGACATCTCAAGCCCTGTCGCCCAATGAAAACAAAAGGATTAATATGCATGCAAGGTCGGACTTGCACCACTTTGCCTAGACAGGCATAGACCTTCTAAGAGGTTTACCAGTACTCATGTGTTGTTGATTTCAGCTCTGCTTGGAAGCATAATGTAGCCCAATCTATTTTTACAAGCCCGGATTGGTGGGGGCCTGATTTATGTTCGCCGAATGTGCATATCCAGCCAATTAGTAGGTCTAGAGGCATGACATCTTGTGTGAAGCTACCTTAAAATAGAAGTGAAGGCAATGATCTAAAATCTGCACATGCTCTTCTACTTGTCTGTGGAAGAAAAAACTCTGGGTCCAATTGTACAAAGCATTGTTAGCTGAACGAGCTTGTTAATGGTCAAATTGTTAACTGTCCTAGTCTAAAGTTTAGGGCCCAGTTGTTCAAAACTAATGACATCGTTAGTTAACGTATCATTAAAATTTTGATCATTTAATATGGCAAATATACTTACATTTTTGCTGAAAAAATGAGAGCAGCTTTTGCAGATGCAAAAGCTGCTCTCATTTTTTCAGCAAAAAATCACACTATATTAGATATTGTACTTGCTAGAACAGTTAACAATTTGACTACTAACGAGCTCGTTAAGCTAACAATGCTTTGAACAACTGGGCCCTGGTTTTTTGGTACTCTTCTTATCCAATCCTGTTTTCTACCACTTGTAATGCTTGTTAGCAAAGTGATGATAAAATTTCATTTTATAATTATCAAAGGCTGTACATGTAACATTCCTGGAAAGTAATAAAAACTTTTGACAGTGGTCAAGGATTGACTTTAACTGTAAAACAGTTGTTACGGACTGCCTTGCCTCCCTTCAGTTATCTACATGCATAGCTTATAGGATTATCACCACTGTCTGACAACTGCGTCAGGGAGTATACTCTTTGGCTCACCTGTTAGAGCACTGGACTATCACCCGAGCTGCCCGGGTTCGAATCACACCATAGGCGGGGATTTTTTCAGGCTATGCTTCTTTCCTTTGTTAAGGCTTTTATGTCGTATGATGGGGGCTCGTCCAGGATCGGATTTATTTCGCCGAAAATGCCTTCGTGCCGAAGTTGGCTTCACGTCATCATAAATGATGACTTCCTTGAAGAGGGGGTGTGTTACGGACCGCATTGCCTCCCTTCAGTTATCAACATGCATATCTTATAGGTTTGTCACCACTCTCCGACAACTGCGTCAGGGAGTCGACTCTTTGGCTCAGCGGTTAGAGCACTGGACTATCATCCGAGTGGCCCGGGTTCGATCCCACCATAGGCGGGGATTTTTTCAGGCTATGCTCCTTTCCTTTGTTACGGCTTTCATGTCGTAAGATGGGGCTCGTCCAGGATCGGATTTTATTTCGTCAAAAATGCCTTCGTGCCGAAGTTGGCTTCACGTCATCATAAATGATGACTTCCTTGAAGAGGGGGTGTGTTACGGACGCGATTGCCTCCCTTCAGTTATCTACATGCATAACTTATAGGTTTGTCACCACTTTCTGACAACTGCGTCAGGGAGTTGACTCTTTGGCTCAGCAGTTAGAGCACTGGACTATCACCCGAGCTGCCCGGGTTCGAATCCCACCATAGGCGGGGATTTTTTCAGGCTATGCTTCTTTCCTTTGTTACGGCTTCCATGTTGTAAGATGGGGGCTCATCCAGGATCGGATTTTAACTGCCTTCGTGTCGAAGTTGGCTTCAGGTCATCATAAATGATGACTTCCTTGAAGAGGGGGTGTGTTACGGACCGCATTGCCTCCCTTCAGTTATCTACATGCATAACTTATAGGTTTGTCACCACTTTCTGACAACTGCGTCAGGGAGTTGACTCTTTGGCTCAGCGGTTAGAGCACTGGACTATCACCCGAGCGGCCCGGGTTCGAATCCCACCATAGGCGGGGATTTTTTCAGGCTATGCTTCTTTTGTTTGTTACGGCTTTCATGTCATAAGACAGTTATGGACTGATATGCCAGGCTGAAAATTACTTAACAAAATGGCAGCCAGTGGTATATTCATTCCAAACTGTAAGCCACTGTGCATGACTTAGAGATCAAAATAATGAACATTTAATTGAAAAAAAATTCTGTGGTTTGCAAGAAAAAGAACCTTTTTATCTTTGGATTCAATAGGATTGCCTGACCAATAAGAATGCCAGCATAGCCTTGGTTCTGATCGACCCGGCCATCCCTCGGGTTGAAAAATACCTTTATTGAATTGAATCCTTTCTGATGAAAGATTCTTATACACCACAACCTCTTTATAACACTATTAATGGGGTCCAAACAGAAACAGTTTTAGTTAAACAACCGTGTTATATCCAAACAAAAATCTATAAATTATATAGAAGAATGACCATATAATCTATATATTTTTGGGGGATCCATCTGAAACCGTGTTACATTGAACAGTGTTATAATGAGGTTGTGATGTATTATTACATGGATGTTTTATCCTAATATTTTGGAAGAGATACTCATAAAAATCATCACATTTGCATTTACAGTAAAAATTCCACTATTAAGAAAACCTGAAATTTAGACTAATTCTGCTTTAAAAAGCTTAATTAACAGGCCGTATTCATTCTTTCTTACAGTGTCATCTGGCCAGAGACCACCTTTGGGACTGTTCAAAAGTGGTCTTTAATCAGAGACCACCTTTGGGACTGTTCAAAAGTGGTCTTAAAGACCACTTTTGAACAGTTCTAAAGCTGGTCTTAATATAGGAATTTTACTGTAGCGTACTTTGTTCTTATTGATTGCTGATAATGTCATGCTCACTTCCTTATTTCAGTCCTCCTCCCCCTCCCCTCAGTCCCCAATGGTAGATCTTCCTGGAACTTTACATGATGAAACCATAGAACAAGAAAATAGTCAATTATTAAGTAGAATAGCAGATTTACAGCAGGAAAAATGGAATTTAGAGGAAAAGGTAATGCTTACTGATTTTTTCTACACTGCAATAAGCCATTCAAGTATTGACCAAATAATGGGGTGTCAGATAAAAGATAAAGTAAAATATTTAGTTGCAGATTTTCAAACAGAATGGAAAGTGCTGAGAAACTTTTATTCAAATGGCCATGTTGTTTCTGACGTCTCTGTGGCTTGATGATGTCAGTAACATTGCACTCTGTGATGCTCTATGTGTGCGCCATGGCATAGGATGTAGTTAGCCTGCCACTTTGTCTGCAGACGTTTTTGGTGAAACATGTGAGTTTTCAGGGTTGCAATGATACATGGTGAGTCAGAGTTTCCAGGTACCGTCGCTTTTCATTGCCTGACATTAAATTTTGGTTTTTACGTAGCTCACAGAACCTGTCGCTTTGTGCAAAATAGTACAACTTCTAACAATACAACCGAATAAGTGCATTAGAATGGGGATAACTGTAGCGAAAATTGTCAATTGGGAAGGTAAATCGTTGGTTTTACGGTCACAAAATACCTTTTACGGCTCCGGTAATGCATCGCCGTAAAACAAAATTTCCGACCGTAAAACCTCTGATTTACCTCCCCAAATGAGAATTTTTAGTACAGTTATCCCCTAATTGTGGGATTCAAGGCAAAGTCTATGCTAGTGTAAGGAAAAAGCCATTGCATGACAAAATCTATGTGTCCAGTGAAGTCTCAGATCAGCATGTGCATTAAAACCCTTTTTGTACCAAATGGAATCTTCCTCCTTATATATAGCAGGAGTCCATTCTAAAACTTAGGGGTGTCAGGTTGTGTTTTGTTCAAAATTGATTTGGGAAATGGCTGAACTTTTTGCAGTGTAGGCCCTGATAAGAGGCTGTGTTATATCAACAAAAGTATAAAGTATTAATAAAGAAATAGAGGCAGATCTTTTAAAAAACCTTTTCTAAGACTTATGAACCAGCTCATTGAAATTGAAAACCGAAATATTACATGTCTGTTGCTCTTATAATTTATAGTTTATCAAGAGAGTGAGGAAAAAAATGGATTCTTTCTTATATACGTTTTTAGCTCACCTGTCACATAGTGACAAGGTGAGCTTTTGGGATCACTTTTTGTCCGTCGTCCGTCGTGCGTCCGTGCGTCCGTGCGTGCGTGCGTCCGTGCGTGCGTCCGTAAACTTTTCTTCAAACGACATCTCCTCCTAAACCACTGATCGTATTTTGACCAAACTTCACAGGAATGATCCTTAGGTGGTCCCCTTTCAAAGTTGTTCAAATGGTTCCGGTCCGTTGCACATATAGGTCACAGTAGCCAAAAATAGATTTTTTTCACCGCAAACTTAAAAAATCTTCTTCTCTGAAACCGCAAGGCCCAGGTCTTTGATATTTGATATGAAGCTTCACCTAGTGGACCCCTACCAAGATTGTTCAAATTATAGTGCTGGGGCCAAAAATGCCCCCGCACGGGGGCCCTTTGGTTTTACATGGGCTTATATAGGGAAAGTCTTTAAAAATCTTCTTCTCTGAAACCGCAAGGCCCAGGTCTTTGATATTTGGTATGAAGCTTCATCTAGTGGACCCCTACCAAGATTGTTCAAATTAAAGTGCTGGTGCTAAAAATGCCCCCGCATGGGGGCCCTTTGGTTTTACATGGGCTTATATAGGGAAAATCTTGAAAAATCTTCTTCTCTGAAACCGCAAGGCCCAGGTCTTTGATATTTGGTATGAAGCTTCATCTAGTGGACCCCTACCAAGATTGTTCAAATTATAGTGCTGGGGCCAAAAATGCCCCCGCAAGGTGGGCCCTTTGGTTTTACATGGGCTTATATAGGGAAAATCTTTAAAAATCTTCTTCTCTGAAACCACAAGGCCCAGGACTTTGATATTTGGTATGAAGCTTTATCTAGTGGACCCCTACCAAGATTTTTCAAATTATAGTGCTGGATCTAAAAATGCCCCCGCACGGGGGCCCTTTGGTTTTACATGGGCTTATATAGGGAAAATCTTGAAAAATCTTCTTCTCTGAAACCGCAAGGCCCAGGTCTTTGATATTTGGTATGAAGCTTCATCTAGTGGACCCCTACCAAGATTGTTCAAATTATTGTGCTGGGGCCAAAAATGCCCCCGCACCAGGGCCCTTTTGTTTTACATAGGCTTATATAGGGAAAATCTTGAAAAATCTTCTTCTCTTAAACTGCAAGGCCCAGGTCTTTGATATTTGGTATGAAGCTTCATCTTGTGGACCTCTACCAAGATTGTTCAAATTAAAGCCCTGGGGCCAAAAATGCCCCCGCTCCGGGGCCCTTTGGTTTTACATAGACGTATATAGGGAAAATCTTGAAAAATCTTCTTCTTTGAAACCACAAGGCTTAGGTCTTTGATATTTGTTATGAAGCTTCAGCTAGTGGACCTCTATAAAGATTGTTCAAATTATAGCCCTGAGACCAAAAATGCCTCCGCCATGTGGCCCTTTGGTTTTACATAGACTTACATAGGGAAAATCTTTGAAAATCATCTTCTCTGAAACACAAGGCTTAGGTCTTTGATATTTGTTATGAAGCTTCAGCTAGTGGACCTCTACCAAGATTGTTCAAATTATAGCCCTGGGGCCAAAAATGCCCCTGCTCCAGGGCCCTTTGGTTTAACATAGACTTATATAGGGAAAATCTTGTTTTACATAGATTTCTATATGCAGGGTAAACCTTTAAAATCTTCTTCTCTGAAACCAGAAAGCCCAGGTCTTTCATATTCGATATGAAGCTTCATCTTGTGGACCTCTAACAAGATTGTTCAAATTATAGCCCTGGGGCCAAAATTGACCCTGCCCAGGGCCCACTTGTTATACATTGGATCAGGTGAGCGAACCAGGGCCCTCTGGGCCCTCTTGTGTTTTATATTAGGATCACTTTTTGTCTGTCATCCGTGCGTAAACAATTTCTTCAAACGACATCTCCTCCTAAACCACTGATGGGATTTTGACGAAACTTCATAGGAATGATCCTTAGGTGGTCCCATTTCAAAGTTGTTCAAATAGTTCTGGTCCGTTGCACAGCTAGGTCACAGGAGCCAAAAATAGATTTTTTCACCGAAAACTTAAAAAATCTTCTTCTCTGAAACCACAAGGCCCAGGTCTTTGATATTTGGTATGAAGCTTCATCTAGTGGATCCCTACCAAGATTGTTCAAATTATAGTGCTGGGGCCAAAAATGCCCCCGCCCCGGGGCCCTTTGGTTTTACATAGGCTTATATAGGGAAAATCTTTAAAAATCTTCTTCGATGAAACTGCAAGGCCCAGGTCTTTGATATTTGGTATGAAGCTTCATCTAGTGGACCCCTACCAAGATTGTTCAAATTATAGTGCTTGGGCCAAAAATGCCCCCGTCCCGGGGCCCTTTGGTTTTACATGGGCTTATGTAGGGAAAATCTTTAAAAATCTTCTATTCTGAAACCGTAAGGCCCAGGTCTTCGATATTTGGTAAGAAGCTTTATCTAGTGAACCCCTACCAAGATTGTTTGAATTATAGTTATGGGGCCACAAATGCCCCCACCCCAGGGCCCTTTGATTTTATATGAGCTTATATAGGGAAAATCTTTAAAAATCTTCTTCTCTGAAACCGCAAGGCCCAGGTCTTTGCTATTTGGAAAGACGCTTCGTCTAGTGGACCCCTACCAAGATTGTTCAGATTATAGTGCTGGGGCCAAAAATGCCCCCGCCCCAGGACCCTTTGGTTTTACATAGGCTTATATAGGGAAAATCTTTAAAAATCTTCTTCTCTGAAACTTCAAGGCCCAGGTCTTTGATATTTGGTATGAAGCTTCATCTTGTGGACCCCTACCAAGATTGTTCAAATTATAACCCTGGGGCCAAAAATGCTCCCGCTCAGGGGCCCTTTGGTTTTACATAGACTTCTATAGGGAAAATCTTGAAAAATCTTCTTCTCTGAAACCACAAGGCCTAGGTCTTTGATATATGGTATGAAGCTTCATCTAGTGGACCTCTACAAAGATTGTTCAAATTATAGCCCTGAGACCAAAAATGGCCCCACCCTGGGGCCCTTTGGTTTTACATAGACTTATATAGGGAAGATCTTTAAAAATTTTCTTGTGTGAAATCACAAGGCCTAGGTCTTTGATATTTGGTGTGAAATTTCTCTAGTGGACCTCTAAGATTGTTCAAATTGTAGCCCTGGGGCCAAAAATGCCCCTGCCCAGAGACCCTTTGGTTTTACATACTTATATAGGGAAATATTTAAAAATCTTCTTCTCTGAAACTGCAAAGCCCATGTCTTTGATATTTTGGTATGGAGCTTCATCTAGTGGACCTCTACCAATATTGTTCAAATTATAGCCCTCGGGCCACAAATGCCCCCGCCCCGGGGGCCCTTTGGTTTTACATAGACATATATGAAACTGCAAGGCCCGGGTCTTTGATACTTGTTGTGTAGCTTCATCTATTGGACCTTTGCCAAGATTGTTCAAATTATAGCCTTTGTTGATATTTGGTATGAACCTTCACCTTTTTAGGACTCCCTCAACATTATGCACATTATAGCCCTGGTGTCAATAATGGCCCTCCCCGGGGCCCTTGTTATTACTCTGTGGATCAGGTGAGCGATCCAGGGCCATCATGGCCCTCTTGTTCCATTTTGTACCAGAAACCCCAAAACGGGTACCTTGGCAAACTGTGCAGGCCCAGATCAGATGCCGCAGAATGCACTATTTGCAAAAAGTTCAGCTATTTTCCAAATGATTTTGAAGAAAACACAATCTGACGCCCCTTAATTTTGAAATGGACTCCTGCTACATATAAGGAGGAAGATTCCATTTGGTACAAATAGGGTTAAATCACATATTGTTGATTATATGTTTTGTATCTAGAATAAAATTTCAAGATAATGTAGAAAAATATTGAATACTGCTCAAGCTGATATACAGAGTTAGCAGAAAATAAAAGAAATATATATATATATTCAGGTTCGACATCTTGAGACCAGTACTGCAGCCATGGCTGATGACCTTATAGAAAAATCTCGAATTATTGAACATTATGTTATGGAAAGTAGAACAGGTAAGTTTAGAATGTTAACATTTCTGCCATTAGCCCTTAACCCATTGTATGCTAAGTGGACTCTTCCATTGCTGTATGTTGGACAAGTCCATTTGTAATATAAGGGGTGGCAGGTCTATTTTTTCGTTTTTATTCTATTTTTGACGGAAAATTCTATTAGCAAATAGTGCAGGCCCTGATCAGACGCCACAGAACGTGGCGTCTGATCTGGGCCTGCACTATTTGCCAAGGTACCTCTAGGGGTTTTCTGCCTGAAATGGGTTAAGGAGCTATAGAATTTTTGAGAGATTTTAGTCTTTATTTATTTAAAGTTATTTTTCAGAGAAAAAAAAATCTGTAAATGATATGATTGGCAGTTTGAGGGTTAATACTTAATAGTCAGGCTTCCATAATATAGTTGGGTTGGGAAGAGCCCTTAACCCGTTTGGTACCAAATGGAATCTTCCTCCTTATATATAGAGCAGGAGTCCCTACCAGAATTTAGGGGTGTCATGTTGTGTTTTCTTCAAAACTGATTAGGAAAATGGCTGAACATTTTGCAAATAGTGTAGACCCTGATCAGACGCCACATTCTGCGGCGTCTGATCTGGGCCTTTACTGTTTGCCAGGGTACCCGTGAAGGGGTTTCTGGTACCAAATGGGTTAATTCAAATCTTTCACCATTATAGTAACATGCGATCAAATCCCAAGCCAGGAAAATGTCATTAATAGAAGATCTTACTAGAGTGGTCGTTTCATATGAAATTTCTGTAATGAGTCTCTTGAGAGTATCATGAATTTCATATGAAATGACATCAAATATTACAGGACAATATTGACTCTCATTTTATTACCAAAGAAGGCATCACTAAAACACACCTTTATAATTCTGACCCACTTGAACCCCACTTTTATATAGTAAAACTGTGGTTCAAAGGGGTAAACCTAGAAAAATATCACAATTTTTTATCTTAAAATTTTTGTTTTTCCGGCAGTAAAATTTACAATGTATTTGTACAGGGGTGTTTTCGTAATGTCAAAAGAATTTCAGTAGAAAACATGGGGATGCCCCTTACAAAATCAGTGGCCCCCCTTCCAGGTAGCTGGCTTGCTGCATGCATGGCGAATCTCATTCCAGATCTCCAGGTGTGTTTATACCCCCGCAAACGAAGTTTGAAGGGGGTAAATAGGAGTCAGCTTGTCGTCTGTCGTCGGTCCGTTACAAAAATGTCCGTTACAAAAAATTTTAACATTGCTCATAACTTCCTTATTCTTTGACCGATTTCTTTAATATTCACACACCACACACCTTGCCACTAGTACTTAAGATTGATATACACAAACCTGACCTTGACCTTTACGTTGACCTTCCTCAAGGTCAAATACTTGTAAAAATTTGTCCGTTACAAAAAACTTTAACATTGCTCATAACTTCCTTATTCTTTGACCGATTTCTTTAATATTCACACACCTTGCCACTAGTACTTAAGATTGATATACACAAACCTGCCCTTGACCTTTACGTTGACCTTCCTCAAGGTCAAATACTTGTAAAAATTTGTCGGTAGCGGGGGTATAATTGGCGCCCGTTAGGCGGCAGCTCTAGTTGTAATGAGGGTCCATAGCCAAGAGCTTCCACCTGCCATCCCTCTCCATCAGTTGCCATGATAAAATTGGGGTTACCAGGGCTTGCCTTAATGGTCATATGACTGTCTAAAATGTTCAGATTATCTGGTTGTCATAGACAAACTGTGTACCTGTGTTCGATTTTTAATGCATAGTTCTCATTGCTTATCCATAACAATACTTGTAAACAGATTAGGAAAGGAAATTAGAAACTACAGAATAATATCTTTTCTCTGAATAGTCTTCTTTTAATACTGTACTCAAAGGCCTGACAAATCAATATTTTAGCAGCTTGACAAGCAGTCCACAAAATCTTCACAGTGACCCAAAATTACTGTACTGTATGATCCTAAGTATTCGGGCAGAAATGCTTAAGGAAACAGTGCAGACCCTGATCAGACTGCTCCTTGCCATTCAATCTGCATTTTTTGGACTCCTTGCAGGATTCAGAAAAAAATTTGTTAAAATTTTAGAATTACAACCAGACCTCAAGGTGTCCGAATTTTTAGGATTTTTACATTATTTCCAATAATTATATTCTGTACATTATCCTGGGCAAGTTTGTTTTGGGAACTGAATACCGACCTACATAAAACAGGTTTGCTTGCTTTATAAAGGTGAGCATTTTGTCAGGTGTTATTTTACAGTCAACCCTCTTTATACCGACATTCGTTACAACGGCAAAACTCGTTACAACCACAGTTTCAGTGGAATGAATTTGCAGCTCAAGGCTTAGCCTTGATTCCAAGCGACATGGGCTTCCTTCTGGTTGGAAATGCGCAAATTGAATCTATATTCATGAAAGATTCATGCAATTTAAAACTCCAAGTAAAACAAATGTTATAGACATTTGTTAGAATCGCCTCATTGAGTTTGTTTCTTGGAGTCATGATGTGGAAAAGACCTTGTATAACTTATCATATTCATAACTGGGATTCTTTATAACGACAAATTCATTATAACGGCACGATAATAGGGAACAAATACTGCTGTTATTACGCGGGTACTCTGTATGTTCACAATGACTAAGATAATTTTCATTTTCCAGATACAAAACAACACACTCCAGTCCATCATGAAGATAAAATCTCATTAAAGAAGGTGCTAGACCTAGTCAATAAGAGTGATGATCAAGGTCTTAAAGATATGAACAAGAAACTACAGAATATGTTAGAGGAAACACTAACAAAGAACATGCACTTACAGAAAGTAAGTTTTCTTTAATCTTCATAGTAAAATTGAGCATGATAGCTCAGTGGTTAGTGCACTTGCCTCTGATGCTGGAGGCTGCCGGTTTGATCCCCAGCAGTGGCAATAAAATTTCGGTGTCCGAACATGCTTCATTGGCATCATTTGCAGGGATGAATGTCATTGAGTGCACTGTCCTTCGGATTGGTATGTTAACTGGAGGCCCCCTGTGCAGGGAGAGTCATCCCCTGTCAGGTTAAAGACCCCTACCATAATTACATGATTACTGAGCAGGCTTTCATCCTGTGAACCTGGAGTGTATATAATGTACACTGTCTGTGTCCCTTTCTGGGGTTAAGATGAAATGGAAGAAAGAAATTATTAGCTCCTCTTAGTTACGGTTTCAAGGGAAACATGCTTCATTGTTTGTTGTTGGCAGTCAGCATTTTCCAAGGACTTCTGCACTAAAACCTTTCATTAAGATAAAGTGCATTTTTTCACATCTTCAAAATGGCCATTTTCCTGATTAAAATCTGTGAAATATTTCTTATAAATACTGCAAGCATAGGTTGTGGGTGCCCACAGCCTATGTCTTGAAGAAAAAATAAGAAAAATAATGTAAACCCCAGTTTTCTCTATATAAAGTGGGGTATATGGGGGTCTTCATTTCACAGACTTGTTCATGTGATGGAGGCCAATTTCAGATAGCTTTCCTATGCTGCATCCTGGTAAAAGTGGAGTGAAAGTTTATACAGAACTGATGGTTCAGCTCACATGACCAAGATGGTTGCCACACCCATAAAAACCGTAAAAATCCAATTTTTCCATAATACCATAGTTGCTGGGTTTTTTGCTTTGGAACTTTGTATGTAACATCAGGTGACTGAATAATGCCAGTTCAAATAGACTATAAACCATTTTTGGCAAGGTCAGATTTGGTCATCTTGACTTATGAATGGAAAAAAGGTAAAACATGCTAGTTCCCAAAGCAACTGCAGACTATGAAAGTAGATACTACATGTACCTCTATAAATTGTCCAAGGTTAAGGTAATGTAGTGACCATGCAAACCTCTTTTTCTTTGAAACTGCTGAGATGATTGAGTATGTGAGTGTGTTTCAGTTTTATGTCCCACCAACAGCTAAGGTCATACCAAGACGGGACCTTGGTTTAAGACTCATCTGAAAGTCTGGAGAAACCCTGGATTAATCCTGCAATCCCTCATTTATCAGGGGAGTAGCATAATCACTACCCCACAGTGACAGAGCCTTCTACTGAGGTGATTGAAGTCACATTGTATATGAAGTTTGTGTGGGATGAGAGAATGAAACTGACCACAAATCTGCATCTGACTGCAAATCTAAGATACTAAGGCTGTTTTCCAAGCCCTGACTGATACTTGTTGCAGGGATTAACCCATTGTATGCTAGTGGACTCTTCCATTGCTATATGATGGACAAGTCCATTTGTCATATGAGGGGTGTCAGGACTATTTTTCTGTTTTTAATTCTATTTTTGTCGGAAAATTCTGTTAGCAAATAGTGCTGGCCCTGATCAGACGCCGCGTTCTGCGGCGTCAGAACGCAGCGTCTGATCTGGGCCTCCACTGTTTGCCAACGTACCCCTTTAGGGGTTTCCCACATACAATGGGTTAATCACATAATATTTTCTAGGACGGAAGGGGAACAATATTTTCTTTATGCAGATCTTATTTGTGTTTGGTGTTTGAAGCAGTGAAATCTTACCAAACTTGCATGGATATCACCAATATGGTTGGGGTTGGGGGGAGGGTGAGGATAGCTATTCAGCTTTGATTGCCTTCTGGGCTCTGTCTCTGGTCGAGCCCATCTGAGTCTAATTGTTGGTATTCTTTTGAGCTAGAATTTCAGTTATTTCTTGCTGTAGATTCCTCACTGTTGTTTCATCTCTTAGGTTGTGGGTTTTTGTGTTCTCTGATGAGTTAGGAAGCCTAAATATGAACTGAACAAGTTGTTTGTATAAATCATGTTGGAAGTAAGGAAGTACGAGGACTGTTCAAATATGAATGCAAGTAGACCGTTTTCTCATGCACTAATGCGAAAATCACCTGGAAATAAATATCACAGCGTAGAAAAACATTTTACCTATACATTGATACCAAACCTGTTAAAATCCGTCCACTTTAGCCATGCATATCGTTTGATAAACACTGTCTACTCCTGTATACTAATACAAAACATGGTTGGAAGAAGATCAGAGTACGCCGTTGAAATACGGTCCTATATTAAGAATCGTATTCTTGGTTTACGGTGCAAAGACATTTTTGATGAAATATGTTCGGTTTATGGGTATAATGAAATGTCTTTTCCGACACTTTTTCGTTGGTGTAAGAAATTCAGCTGTGGGCTAGGCTCAACAGAAGATGCATCACATGATCGTCGACCCAAAGAGTAACATCTGCCAAGATGGTTGCTAGAGTGAAAGAAATAGTTGCTACCGATGCACAATAGACCACTAGGCAAATAGCTAGTATGGTTGGCATCTCATTAGGAGCAGCTCATACAATTCTGAAACGGGATTTGAAAATGCGAAAGATCTGTGCTAGATGGATTCCCCATCTGTTGACAGATGAGCAGAAAAAGACATGCGTTCAGTGCGCCAAGAAGTTGCTTAAAAAGTTTCCAAATTACAATGCACGGTCTTTCGCTAATGTCGTCACAGGTGACGAGACATGGGTTCACTTTTTTGAGGCAAAACGAAAGATTCAGAACAAAATATGGGCAACAAAGTATTGCAAAAGACCATGCATTGCAAAGCGGACCATGAGCGTCAAGAAGGTAATGTATGCCATATTCTTTTCAAATCAGGGCCCTGCTATTCAGGTTGCTGTGCCTAAAGGCAAATCTGTAAATGCGAAGTTTAACAAGAATAAAGTTCTTCGAAAATTAAAGAAATATTTCAAAGAACGAAGACCCGCAACTGGTTTGGCCAATGTCAGATTGCTACATGACAATGCGTCATCGCACCACAAGGCGTTCATTGTGCAAGACTATCTGAAGCAGGAAAAGGTTGTTGAACTCCCTCACCCCCCGTATTCCCCTGAGCTTGCCCCATGTGGCTTTTTTTAGCTCACCGTCACGTAGTGACGAGGTGAGCTTTTGGGATCACTTTTTGTCCATCGTCCATCCGTGCGTCCGTGCGTAAACAATTTCTTCAAACGACATCTCCTCCTAAACCACTGATCGGATTTTGACCAAACTTCACAGGAATGATCCTTAGGTGGTCTCCTTTCAAAGTTGTTCAAATGGTTCCGGTCCATTGCACATCTAGGTCACAGGAGCCAAAAAAAGATTTTTTTTCACCAAAAACTTAAAAAATCTTCTTCTCTGAAACCACAAGGCCCAGGTCTTTGATATTTGGTATGAAGCTTCATCTAGTGGACCCCTACCAAGATTGTTCAAATTATAGTGCTGGGGCCAAAAATGCCCCCGCCCCGGGGCCCTTTGGTTTTACATGGGCTTATTTTGTGAAAATCTTTAAAAATCTTCTTCTCTGAAACCACAAGGCCCAGGACTTTGATATTTGGTATGAAGCTTCATCTAGTCTACCCCTACCAAGATTGTTCAAATTATAGTGCTGGGGCAAAAAATGCCCCCGCCCCGGGCCCTTTGGTTTTACATGGGCTTATATTAAGAAAATCTTAAAAAATCTTCTTCTCTGAAACCGCAAGGCCCAGGACTTTGATATTTAGAATGAAGCTTTATCTAGTGGACCCTTACCAAGATTGTTCAAATTATAGTGCTGGGGCACAAAATGCCCCCGCCCCGGGGCCCTTTGGTTTTACATAGGCTTATATAGGGAAATCTTTCAAAATCTTCTTCTCTGAAACCGCAAGGCCCAGGACTTTGATATTTAGAATGAAGCTTCATCTAATGGACCTCTACCAAGATTGTTCAAATTATAGCCCTTGGGCCAAAAATGCCCCCGCCCGGGGCCCTTTGGTTTTACATAGACTTATATAGGGAAAATCTTTAAAAATCTTCTTCTCTGAAACCGCAAGGCACAGGACTTTGATATTTAGAATGAAGCTTCATCTAGTGGACCCCTACCAAGATTGTTCAAATTATAGTGCTGGGGCACAAAATGCCCCCGCCCCGGGGCCCTTTGGTTTTACATAGGCTTATATAGAGAAAATCTTTAAAAATCTTCTTCTCTGAAACCGCAAGGCCCAGGACTTTGATATTTAGAATGAAGCTTCATCTAATGGACCTCGTCCAAGATTATTCAAATTATAGCCCTTGGGCCAAAAATGCCCCCGCCCGGGGCCCTTTGGTTTTACATAGACTTATATAGAGAAAATCTTTAAAAATCTTCTTCTCTGAAACCACAAGGCCCAGGTCTTTGATATTTGGTATGAAGCTTTACTAGTGGACCCCTACCAAGATTGTTCAAATTATAGTGCTGGGGCACAAAATGCCCCCGCCCCGGGGCCCTTTGGTTTTACATGGGCTTATATAGGGAAAATCTTTAAAAATTGTCTACTCTGAAACCGCAAGGCCCAGGACTTTGATATTTAGAATGAAGCTTCATCTAATGGACCTCTAACAAGATTGTTCAAATTATAGCCCTTGGGCCAAAAATGCCCCCGCCCGGGGCCCTTTGGTTTTACATAGACTTATATAGGAAAAATCTTCAAAAATCTTCTTCTCTGAAACCCCAAGACCTAGGTCTTTTATACTTGGTGTGAAGCTTCTTCTAAAGGACCCCTACCAAGATTGTTCAAATTATAGTGCTGGGGCCAAAAATGCCCCCGCCCCGGGGCCCTTTGGTTTTACATAGGCTTATATAGGGAAATCTTTAAAACTCTTCTTCTCTGAAACCCCAAGGCCCAGGACTTTGATATTTGGTATGAAGCTTCATCTAATGGACCTCTACCAAGATTGTTCAACTTATTGCCCTTGGGCCAAAAATGCCCCCGCTCCGGGGCCCTTTGGTTTTACATAGACTTATATTTATAGGGAAAATCTTTAAAAATTTTCTTCTCTGAAACCACAAGGCCTAGGTCTTTTATATTTGGTATGAAGCTTCTTCTAAAGGACCCCTACCAAGATTATTCAAATTATAGAGCTGGGGCCAAAAATGCCCCCGCCCTGGGGCCCTTTGGTTTTATATAGGCTTATATAGGGAAAATCTTTAAAAATCTTCTTCTCTGAAACCGTAAGGCCCAGATCTTTGATATTTGATGTGTAGCTTCATCTAGTGGACTTTTGTTGCCAAGATTGTTAAAATTATAGCCTTTGTTGATGTTTGGTATGAAGCTTCACCTTTAAAACCTCCCTCAACATTATGCACATTAAAGCCCTGGGGCCAATAATGGCCCTCTCTTGGGCCTACTTGATACACTATGGAACAGGTGAGTGATCCAGGGCCATCATGGCCCTCTTGTTTTTTTTGTTCCCGCGGCTAAAAAATACCTTTCTGGTCGAAAATTTGTACAGCGCAAACACCTCGGTTCTGCAATATTCCAGTGCCTTCATAGTATACCTCGAAAAGACTACCAAAATGCATTCAATGATTGGATGAGAAGACTGAAAGTTTGTATATCTGTTAAAGGGGAATACTTTGAGGGGACAAAATAAATTTTTCAGTGAAATCTATCACGGAATCATTTTTATGTGCTTAGTTGCATTCATATTTGAACAGTCCTCGTAAGGATGTGGATTGTGACCACGTAAAATCGATTTAAGCCCCATTCCCCCACCCCCCTCCCCCCAACTGAAATTCGTTTTACTGACCGTTACAAGGCGGTTCTTCTGTTGCAGTTTATTTTTGTTATAGTTGGTCTTTGAATGTGTGAATTGCTAATTAGCTCACAGGTGAGCTAATACTCTTAGTATGGCAAGGCTCCGTTGTCTGTCTATAATGAACACGCCTCCACCTGATCACAAGTCAGACGCCTATCCAACTGAGCTACCGAGGCCACCTTAGTTGCTTATAAAAGCATTATTAGGTTAACAGCCTGTCCCGGTGACTAAGTCAGATGCCTGTCTGACTAGTGAACAGGTCACAGCATCATGTGAACAAGTCCGTGAAATGAAAACCCACTAAACCCCACTTTATATAGCGAAAACTTGGGTTTATGGGGGTATACATTATTTTTCTTATTTCTGCTGCAAGAGATAGGTTGTGGGTACTCGTTAGAACTGCCTCAATGAGGCGGTTCTAACGAGCACCCACAGCTTTTGTTTGCAGTATAAATGAAAAAAATATCACAGATTTCCATCAAAAAGGTAGCCATGTTAAAAATGCACTATGTCGCACGGGTGTGTTATTGTAATGGGTTTTATTACTGCTGGTCTTGGCAGCATGCTTTTGTATTCACCATATTTGCTGGCTCCCAGCTTGCACATTGTCAATATTGGAAAAACAGGTAACCAGACCCCCCTGACCTTTCAAGGTCAGGGGGGTCTGGTTACCTGCTTTTCCATCACTGATAACCTTCAGACTAGGAACCAGCAGATAATGCAAATAAGGTGAATAGATTGATTCTGATCCATGAGATGATACCCACAGTCTGTGTTTCAGAGCAAGTATAAGAAATTTATTGTATACCGTAAAAATTCGACACCTTCGGTGAGAACTTGCTGCAATTTTCCTAGAATTTTAACAAATTTGTTTCACTGTCCAGCAAGGAGTCCAAAAAGTGCAGACAGAATGGCAAACAGTGTACATCCTGATCAGACCGCTCCTTCAGGAACAGTCTGATCTCGGTCTGCACTGTTTGCTTAGTCCCACCTGTCCCAATACTTAGGATCATTTCGTACCCATCTCTTCTGTACAAAGTTGGGTGAACAAGGGCATATCATGACACAGACTTGTTAATGTAATGAAATCCGATATGTAATACACTGGTATTTTTGCTGAAAAATATCTGCAAGTAATCAAAATTTTAACATACGCAGGTAACATAAACTCATTTTCATTTGCTTTACATGACAAGGTTCAGATTTCTGAAACTAGTAAACAAACGCATTTCTTTCTACTCTCAAAATAAAAACTTATCACCTCCTAAACCTAGGGCTTCTTTATGTCACCTTAAACTAGGTATTCAAGAATTTCAAAAGAAGTTTGTTTTGGCCGAGCAGACAAGGCCCCCTGAGATTGTCGTTGTTGTTTGATGGCTCCACTGTGTTCACACTCTTCAGCAAGAGCTTGGCTGTACTAAGGCCTATGAACTGCAGCCTTTGGCTGTAGAGAGGGCTGTAGTTAATGACCAAAATTGTCATTCAGCCACCAGTTTACTGTATGGGTAACAGAAGGCCAAGACAAACTTCCTACATTATATTGATTACCTAAACTTCATAAAAGACCATGCAAAGCATGGTTTATTGCAAATTCAAGCTCTTGTACCACACTGAATTTTCCAAAGTATTAACTTCATGTTTTACTGCCATAAAAAAAAACATGTGATTAAATATTTCAACAAAGTCTTTGAAAGATCAGGGAGAAATATCTGTTTTGGTCTATAAAAATTCTAATAGGGTTTTAAAAAATTGAAATTGAGATGTTTTACTGCTTCAAGTATGTCTACTTATAATTTTTCCACCCTTTACACTTCCTCATAACCTAGTCACAGTTTCTTGCTTTGGAGTCCTCAATATTGTTTCATCTCTGTGGTTGTTTGATTTTGGTGTTCTCGGAGATGTTGTACTGATGAGTTAGGAGGCCTTCATGCTGACTGAACAAATTATTTGTCTAAATCTCGACGGAAGAAAGGGCGAGGATTGCGACATTGTTAAAATGGATTTAAGCCCCCCCCCCCAACCACAGTGACATTCTTTGCACTGACTGTTCCAAGGCAATTCCATTTTATTTTTGTTATGGTTTGTCTTTGAGTGTGGGAAAGTATCTGTCCTTGTGGCTTTCCACTATTGATGTTTTGATTAGGTTCTAGTTATTTCATTTTGTGTTTCTTTCCCTTTGGTGTCTCTGATGGGAGCTGTGGGTTGATTGTATTGATTCCTGATCATTGCCTTCACTTCTATTCTGAATTTGATGCAACTTGACTATACCGTAATGTTAGCTTGACAGAAAGGCAGTTGATGTTAGCGAACCAAGTTTTAACATGGTTTTTATGTTTGTTTATTGTTGTACCTTGCTTGATATCCATTTTGTTTGTTTTTATCCAGTGAATAATAAATGAATAACCATAAAAAAAATTATGCAGATGTGCGAAAAACGAAAAAAAACAAAAAAAAAACGTTTGCTTTGCTCTGTTTTGGCGGGAAAAATAGTTAGCAGCTGCACGTGACAATTACAAAGGGATTAATTGAGACAAATCTGGTAATATCTTGATGGACCTAGTTTTCAAACCTTATCAAACTGATTATTACCAGATTATCGATAAGCCTTAGGCTAGTTTAATAGTGTTGACAACTTGAGTAAATAAGCACACGATCTTTTGATTGCTGAGTTCTAGGGAAAAAAAGGAAAAAATTTGACCCAAGTTTTCAAAACTGGAGGAAAAATTCAATAATTGGAACCACAGACCAACAGCGTTATAATGATTTCCCCCCTACAAAAGGTCCCATGGAATTACCCCATGCAGATGCACAGAGGAAAACAACATCTGCTTATCTCTGTTTTGGTGTGAAAAATATTTAGTGTATACATATGTCAATTGCAAAGGGTTAGGTTGCTATCCTAAACTTAAGGATATAAATGGAAAACAACACATTGATGTGTTTAAGGAAATAATTTGGCATTTAAAACCACCCTTTTTTAATCCCCCCCCCCCCCCCCCACGAAGCGGAGGGGGCATTATACGAATGGCCTTCGTCTGTCCCTCCGTCCATCTGTCTGTACGAATGGACATTTGTTGGGTACTTCAGTGTTAATTTTCCCATTCAAAGTACCCAACAATCGGCAAAAATGCCCCTAAAATACCCAACAAGCAATAAATTTTGTTGGCTACTTTTCTGGGACAACAACGGAATAAACGGCAAGTACCCAAGAAAGGCCTACCAAACTAGTGTCCGTCCGCTCCATATCTCCTGAACCCTTTGATAGATTTTCATTAAACTTTGGTCAGTTATTCGTCTCAGTGAGCTGGTGTGCAGAACCCATAAATGAACCATGCCGACTTAAGGTCAAGGTCATGGTTGAAGGTCATGAGTTTGAAACTTCGAATTTTGTGTCCGTTCCATATCTCCTTTACCCTTGGAAGGATTTTCATTAAATTTTGCTCAAGTATTCTTCACAGTGAGCTGATGTGCAGAACCCATGTCCGTCCATCCATCTGTCTGTCAGTCTATTGGTCCGTCCGTCTGTCTGTAACTTTTTCTTGTCCGTTCCATATCTCCCGAACCCTTTAATAGATTTTCATTAATTTTTGGTCAATTATCCCCCTCAGTGAGTTGATGTGCAGAACCTGTAAATGAACCATGCCGACTCAAGGTCAAGGTCACATTTGAAGGTCACGAGTTTAAAACTTTGAATTTTTGTCCGTTTCATATCTCCTTTACCCCTGAAAGGATTTTCATTGAACTTTGGTCAATTATCCCCCTCAGTGAGCTAACCATGCCAACTCAAGGTCAAGGTCACAGGCGAAGGTGACAAGGTTGTGCCTTGATACAAAATGCGGCGGGGGATTTGGCTGTCCTCCAGACTGCTTTCTTATCTATATTTATTTATTTTTTGAATTATTAAAAATGTAGAGTGCTAAGCTCTGCACTCTGCAGTACACCACATTCTGTTCAAAATTACGGACCATTCTTACCAAATCAGATAACTAAAACTTGATTAATAATTGATCTTTTTAATAAATTGAGACATAACTGGTATAGTTTTCATACCTTGTCCGGCTTATCTATAATGCCTTAGCCGAGTATTCACAATTTCAAAGTATTGATAGTTTGAGTAAATCGGCGAATATACATATGTTATCATGGCTGACGATGTTTTGACCGCAGAGTTCCACGGAAAAAGGGCAAAATTTTCAGCCAAACTTTCAAAACTGGGTGAAAAAAAAATTAAAAAATAAAAAAAAAAAATGGGAGCCACAGACCAACAGCCTTATAACAGTTTCTGCTTTTAAGGGTCCGCGTTATAATGCCTCTACAGTGTAGATCAGGGGCCAGTTGTTCAAAACTAACGATGTCGTTAGTTAACGTATCGTTAAAACTTTGATCATTAAATATGGCAAATATGCTGAAATTTTTGCTGAAAAAATGTGAGCAGGTTTTGCTGACGCAAAAGCTGCTCACATTTTTCCAGCAAAAATACCAAAATTTTCAATATTGTACTTGCTAGAAGAGTTAACAATATGACCACTAAGGAGCTCGTTAAGCTAACGATTCTTTGAACGACTGGCCCCAGATTACTGTAATGATCCCAAGTATTGGGACAGACATGCATCCCTAAGCAAACAGTGAGGACCCAGATCAGACTGCTCCTGAACAGTTTGATCAGGGTTTTCACTGGTTGCATTTCGTTTGCACTTTTTGGACTCCTTACTAACTAGATTGTGGAACAAATTTGTTAAAATTTTAGGAGAATAACGGCAAGTCCTCACGGTGTCCAATTTTTTACGATTTTTACAGTATTTAGATTAATATCCCTTTAATTGTCCTTAATTAGGGAAAGGATGGTAACTTAAGTTGAAAGAACTAGTAGCCCATCCCCATTGCACTTTTTATATGAAATGAAATACATCCATAAAGCCTCTATTTGAGTGTAGTTTGGAAGCCTCATTTAATTGTCTGACTCCTTAAATGAATCACTGAATTTGGATCAGACTTGGCAGAATATATCATTACAACCTAACACAGATTGAATTAGTTTTTGGTGGCCATGACCAAAAGTCATGGTGAGCTTTGGTGACTGTGAGATGTCTTGCGTTGTCCGTGCATAAACTTTACTTGTGAACACTTTAGAGGCCACAGTTTTGGTCCAATCATCATTAAACTGGGTCAGAATGATCATCATGACTATAACTCGGTCAAGTTTGAATATAGGTCATGTTAGGTCAAAAAGTAGGTCAAATCATAGAAAAACTTTGTGAAGAGTTTTAAGGCCACAGTTTTGGTCCAGTCATCATCAATGATCATCCTGACAATATGGGTCAGGTCGGGTAAGAGAGTAAGTCAGTGGGTCAAACAATAGAAAAACCTTGTGAACACTCTAGAGGCAACAGTTTTGGTCCAATTATCATGAAACTTGCTCAGAATATCATCTTGAAAATTGCTCAGTTAAGGTCAAATATGGGTCATGTCGCTTCAGTAAGTAGATCTGTAGGTCAGATCATAGCAAAACCTTGTGAACACTCTAGAGGCCACAGTTTTTGGTCCGATCATCATCATACTTGCTCAGAATACTCATTTTGAAAATGTATTAATAAAAACAATTGGTGTGGGACCTTGGTCTTGACCTGTGACCTAATTTAAGGAAAAAACATAACATGGGTCATAACTTTTGAACCGTTTGAGATTGAGCCTTCATACTTGGCATGTAGGTTCCTTGTGACAAGGGCTTCCCATTCATACAAAACATTTTGACCTTGACCTGTGACATACTTTAAAGAAAAAATAATGACCTTGACCTGTGAACTAATTTAAAGAAAAAATCAACATTGGTCATAACTTTGGAATATGGTAGTTGCATCTTGGACCCAAGTGGAGTGGTCCTTAATGAAGAAGTTGAAAAAGTTCAGAATAGAGCTGCTAGATTTGTAACAAGCAATTACTGCTTTGGAACTGGGAGCATGACTGGAATTCTAGGACAATTAAGATGGAAATCTCTCAAGAAAAGGAGAAGAGACAGTAGGCTCATCCTCTTATACAAAGGTCTAAAGGGTGCTGCCAGCATTCCAACAGATGACCTTGTTCCCCCAGCTAGGCACTGTAGAAAGCACCATTCATTGGCGTTTCAGACCCTTACTGCAAGAACTGACATTTGTAAAGAATCATTCTTCCCCTAAACCATTAGAGATTGGAATGCTCTTCCCGATTTGATTATTTCAACAGCTCAAGGTGCTGAGGATTGTGTAACAAAGTTTACCTCTTTGGTTAGAACTAGGGACTAACTTCCAATCTCACAGGTCAAGGTCTATGAATGTCATTTGACATGTCACCAGTAACAATTCTGATTCTGAACTTTTGAACCGTTAGAGATAGAGCCTTCATATTTTGCATGTAGGTTTCTTGTGACAAGGACTTCCCAAGCATACAAGAAATTTACTTTATCATAATTTTTAAACCATTTGAGTACTGGTAAACTGCTCAGAAGGTCTAAGCTTGCCCAGGCAAAGTGATGAGAGTCGGCCTCTCCATGCATATAAACCCTGTTGGTTTCATTTGGCGGCATGGATTGAGATGTCATTTCATCTCAATGTTTGGTAAAAGTTCCATTAAATTGGAAGCAACGTCTCCAAAATGATCTAAATAGTGTTGGTTTAAACAATATTTATCAGAATAAATTCACATGTATACATCGCATAGTAGCATATGGTACAGGATTTGATAAAAAGCTAGAAGCTTATATAAATCATCTCCTGAAGTGGAAATAATGACAAACTTTATATACGCATGTGGTAGTACGTGTGTTGACATGGACATTAAATCTCAAATCAAACAAACAAAGATGTAGCCTTCACATTTGGGGTGGTAGGTTCCTTGTGACAAGGGCTTACCACCCATACAAAAAATTTGACTTGTGACCTTTACCTTGACCTGTGACCTATTTTACCATAACTTTTAAAGCATCACGGATAGAGCCTTCATATTGGCATGTAGGTTCCTTGTGACAAGGGCTTCCCACACATACAAAATTTCCCCGTGACCTCCTTTATGATCATTATTTTTAAACTGTTTTGTTATAGCCTTCATATTTGGCATGTAGGTTGCTTGTGACAAGGGCTTCCCACTCATAAAAAAATCAACCTTTGGCCTTGACCTGTGACCTACTTTATCATAACTTTTGAACCGTTTGAGATATAGCCTTCATATTTGGCATTTAGGTTCCATGTGGCAAAGGCTTCCAGCTGATATAAAATTTTGACTTGTGACCTTGACCTTTGACCAACTTTAAGTAAAAAATTGACCTGGAAGTCTAGCTTCAGATGCCAACCCCCACCCACCTTTTGTCACCACAAGGCATTGTGAGTTACACTGAGCTAGTCCAGCTCCATCTGGTACACTAGGACCTTCATTGATCTTAATTGTTCACATGACATACAAGTCAGCTCTGTATTGTCAAAGGGAACTACAGACTTATAAGTCCAGCTTCTGATGCAAGCTCTTTCCCCCCCCCCCCCCCCACCCCACCTCACCCCCTTGTCACCACAAGGCATTGTAAATTAGACAGAGCCAATTCATCTCTGTCTGATGCACTTGGACCTAACCCTCAATGTCCACAAGGTGCCCAGATAGTGACATACAAGTCAGCTTTGTATTGTCAATGGGAACTTTTGAAAGTGCTCAAAATCCTTTCACTCCACTGAGCATGTCACCAGAACTAAATGATATACAGCCCTTAAAATGACTTCTAAATGGCGAGACTGATTTTGACATAATTGCAGAGAAATGTTTCTTGGGTGCTCAAACAAGCCACTCCACCTTATATTACCTACCATCTTATTTGTACAATAAGGATCAAGTGAGCGATCCAGGGCCATTATTATGGGTGCCATTATGGCCCTTTTGTTTTAAGGTCACAGGCTCCTAAAAAGTCAATTTTGAGCCTAAAATGGCTTTTCTGTTCCTTATCCCAAAAATGAAACCCTGAACTGTGTTCACATGCGTGGTACAATACATTAGGAAAATTAGCCTATACAAATACATCGTAAACGTTACCGCTGCAAAAAATGAAATATTGTGATAATTTTCTTATTTCTGCTCAAAATATGGATACTGAGTACTCGTTAGAACCACCTCATCTAGGCAGTTCTAATGAGTACCCACAATCTATATTTTAGAGCAGAAATAAGAAAAATAAGGTTTACCCATGTAAACCCCTGTTTTACTATATAAAAGTGGGGTTCAAAAGGGTCAAAATTATATGGGCATGTTATCTAGATGATACAATGTATAATATGACTTGTTTAGATTTGGGTGACCTAGATTTCATTTTCAAGGTCAGATGGGTATATAAGTTACATTTAGGGTAGGGGGCATAGTTTTTGCCCTGAAAACATTTCTAGTTCACTATTAACTCAGTGACTTTTCAAAGTCTTGTTATTTTATAAATAACTAAGATGTGTCTAGAATACATTGTTTTTAGCTCCCCTGAGCCAAAGGCTCCGGGGGACCTTATAGGATGGTAGGCCTCCGTCGTCCGTCCGTCGTCCACTATTTTCAAATGTCTTCTTCTCTGAAACCACTAGGCCAATTCCAATTAAATTTCATATTCAGCCTGCTGGCAATGGGGGAACGAAAGTTTGCAAGTATGGTCAAGGTCACATTGCCAAGGTGGCCACCATGCCCAAATATGGTAAAAATCTTAAAAAAATCTTCTTCTCCAAAACCACTAA
Source organism: Lucinisca nassula (assembly GCA_963580285.1). Taxonomy (NCBI): domain Eukaryota; kingdom Metazoa; phylum Mollusca; class Bivalvia; order Lucinida; family Lucinidae; genus Lucinisca; species Lucinisca nassula. Next base: position 100,600,081 of record OY757016.1, read on the forward strand.
GGCCGATTGTCTTGAAACTTGGTATGTAGCAGTGGGTGATTGAGTACTACTAATTTTGCAAATATGATTACCCTAGGTTGACCTTGACCTATTTTCTGCCAAGGTCAAATTTGGTTCCTTAAGCTTTTCAATGGGAAAAGGGTAAAACAATTGATTATTCAAAAAATATTGTGGTCTATGACATGAGAATTGGTAAAAAATGAATGTCTAGGAATGCTTAAGGTCAAGGTCATTCAGTGACTCAAGGTCACTTGAATTATAGGGCCATTGAAATTTCAAAATAGATTATCTCTGAAACCACTGGGCCATTCTCAATTAAATTTCATATGCTGCCTTAGGACAGTGAGGGAACGAAAATTTATCCGAATGGTCTAGGTCAGATGGACAAGATGGCCACCATGCTCAAATATGGTAAAAACCTAAAAAAAATCTTCTTCCTCAGAACCACTGTGCCAATTGTCTTGAAACCTGGTATGTAGCATTAGGTGACCGAGTACTACCAATTTTGCAAATATGATGACCCTAGGTTGACCTTGACCTATTTTACGCCAAGGTCAAATTTGGATCCTTAGGCTTTTCAATGGGAAAATGGTAAAACAATGCATTTTTCGGAAAATGTTATGGTTTATTACATGAGAATAGGTAAAAAATGAATGTCTATGAATGCTAAAGGTCAAGGTCATTCAGTGACCTTGGCTCAAGGCCACTTGGATTAAAGGTACATTGTCATTTCAAAATACATTTTCTCTGAAGCCACTGGGCCAATTTCATTTAAATTCTATATGTAGCCTTTTGACTTTGAGGGAATGCAAATTTGTTCAAATGGACCAGGTCACATGACCAATATGGCCACCATGCCCAAATACGGTAAAAACCTTAAAAAAGCTTCTTCTGCATAACTACTGTGCCAAATGTCTTGAAACTTGGTGTGTAGCATTAGGTGACTGAGTACTACTAAATTTGCAAACACCATGACCAGGGTTGATCTTGACCTAACTTTTGACGAAAAGAGGTTAAAATGTATTTTTAGCTCACCTGTCACGTAGTGACAAGGTGAGCTTTTGGGATCACTTTTTGTCCGTCGTCCGTCGTGCATCCGTGCGTCCGTGCGTGCGTGCGTGCGTCCGTGCGTCCGTAAACTTTTCTTCAAACGACATCTCCTCCTAAACCACTGATCGGATTTTGACCAAACTTCACAGGAATGATCCTTAGGTGGTCCCCTTTCAAAGTTGTTCAAATGGTTCCGGTCCATTGCACATATAGGTCACAGGAGCCAAAAATAGATTTTTTTCACCGAAAACTTAAAAAATCTTCTTCTCTGAAACCGCAAGGCCCAGGTCTTTGATATTTGGTATGAAGCTTCATCTAGTGGACCCCTACCAAGATTGTTCAAATTATAGTGCTGGGGCCAAAAATGCCCCCGCACGGGGGCCCTTTGGTTTTGCATGGGCTTATATGGGGAAAATCTTAAAAAATCTTCTTCTCTAAAACCGCAAGGCCCAGATCTTTGATATTTGGTATGAAGCTTCATCTAGTGGACCCCTACCAAGATTGTTCAAATTATAGTGCTGGAGCTAAAAATGCCCTCGCACGGGGGCCCTTTGGTTTTACATGGGCTTATATAGGGAAAATCTTGAAACATCTTCTTCTCTGAAACCGCAAGGCCCAGGTCTTTGATATTTGGTATGAAGCTTCATCTAGTGGACCCCTACCAAGATTGTTCAAATTAAAGTGCTGGGGCCAAAAATGCCCCCGCACGGGGGCCCTTTGGTTTTACATGGGCTTATATAGGGAAAATCTTTAAAAATCTTCTTCTCTGAAACCGCAAGGCCCAGATCTTTGATATTTGGTATGAAGCTTCATCAAGTGGACCCCTACCAAGATTGTTCAAATTATAGTGCTGGAGCTAAAAATGCCCCCACATGGGGGCCCTTTGGTTTTACATGGGCTTATATAGGGAAAATCTTGAAAAATCTTCTTCTCTGAAACCGCAAGTCCCAGGTCTTTGATATTTGGTATGAAGCTTCATCTAGTGGAACCCTACCAAGATTGTTCAAATTATAGTGCTGGGGCCAAAAATGCCCCCGCACGGGGGCCCTTTGGTTTTGCATGGACTTTTATGGGGAAAATCTTTAAAAATCTTCTTCTCTGAAACCGCAAGGCCCAGATCTTTGATATTTGGTATGAAGCTTCATCTAGTGGACCCCTACCAAGATTGTTCAAATTATTGTGCTGGAGCAAAAAATGCCCCCACACGGGGGCCCTTTGGTTTTACATGGGCTTATATAGGGAAAATCTTGAAAAATCTTCTTCCCTGAAACCGCAAGGCCCAGGTCTTTGATATTTGGTATGAAGCTTTATCTAGTGGACCCCTACCAAGATTGTTCAAATTATAGTGCTGGAGCTAAAAATGCCCCTGCATGGGGGCCCTTTGGTTTTACATGGGCTTATAATAGGGAAAATCTTTAAAAATCTTCTTCTCTGAAACTGCAAGGCCCAGGTCTTTGGTATTTGGTATGAAGCTTCATCTAGTGGACCCCTACCAAGATTGTTCAAATTATAGTGCAGGAGCTTAAAATGCCCCCTGCACGGGGGCCCTTTGGTTTTACATGGGCTTATATAGGGAAAATCTTGAAAAATCTTCTTTTCTGAAACCCCAAGGCCCAGGTCTTTGATATTTGGTATGAAGCTTCATCTAGTAGACCCCTACCAAGATTGTTCAAATTATAGTGCTGGGGCCAAAAATGCCCCCTCACCAGGGCCCTTTTGTTTTACATGGGCTTATATAGGGAAAATCTTGAAAAATCTTCTTCTCTGAAACTGCAAAGCCCAGGTCTTTGATATTTGGTATGAAGCTTCATCTTGTGGACCTCTACCAAGATTGTTCAAATTATAGCCCTGGGGCCAAAAATGCCCCCGCTCCGGGGCCCTTTGGTTTTACATAGACTTATATAGGGAAAATCTTGAAAAATCTTCTTCTCTGAAACCACAAGGCTTAGGTCTTCGATATTTGTTATGACGCTTCAGCTAGTGGACCTCTATAAAGATTGTTCAAATTATAGGCCTGAGACCAAAAATGCCCCCGCCATGTGGCCCTTTGGTTTTACATAGACTTATATAGGGAAAATCTTTAAAAATCATCTTCTCTGAAACACAAGGCTTAGGTCTTTGATATTTGTTATGAAGCTTCAGCTAGTGGACCTCTACCAAGATTGTTCAAATTATAGCCCTGGGGCCAAAAATGCCCCCGCTCCGGGGCCCTTTGGTTTTACATAGACTTATATAGGGAAAATCTTGTTTTACATAGACTTCTATATGCAGGGTAAACCTTTAAAATCTTCTTTTCTGAAACCAGAAAGCCCAGGTCTTTCATATTAGATATGAAGCTTCATCTTGTGGACCTCTACCAAGATTGTTCAAATTTTAGCCCTGGGGCCAAAATTGACCCTGCCCGGGGCCCAGTTGTTATGCTTTGGATCAGGTGAGCGAACCAGGGCCCTCTGGGCCCTCTTGTTTAAAAAATTGTGATTATTTGTTTGTTTGATTTGAGGTTTAACATCCCTGTCAACACTGTATATGTCATTTTGGAGATGTTGCTTCCAATTTTGTGGGACTTTTACCCGACCTTGAGATGAAATGACATCTCCAGCCCTGCCACCCAATGAAACCAATAGGGTTTATTAGCATGGACGGGCCAACTCGCACAGCTTTGCCTGGGCAGGCTTAGATCCTCTAAGCAGTTTACCAGTACTCGTATGCGGGTCGGTTTCTGCTCTGCGTGGAAGCATCATGCAGCCCATCTATTGTGATTATGAAATGAGAGAGGTTCTGTATGAGTCTGTGAATGCTATTATATGTTAAGGTCGTTCAGGGACCTCGGTCCCAGGTGTCCATCAACTTTTCAGCTTAAATTTTATATACAGCTGAATGAATGAATGAAAGTTTTTCAAATGGTCCAGGTCACATGACCAAAATGGCTGCCATGGCCATATATAATAAGTTTAAAAAATCTTCTCCAGAACATCTAGGCCGATTCTTGAAACTTCATATGCAGCTTCAGGTGAATGGGTACTACAATATTTTACAAATGAGGACCCCGGGTTGACATTGACCAGTTTATCAGCACCAAAGATCATACTCACTCAAATGAGGGAAAAAGGAACCAAACAATACACAGGGCTCCAAATAATAGAGCGATCAGGACCTCATGGTCCTCTTGTTTGTCAGAGTTATGTCCCCATTCATTGGCATGCCTTAATCCCGTTGGAGCCATGTAAGCAATTTCAGCTCTCATTGTATATGATGCTTCTCTTTTTGAAAGACATCTCTCAGCTTTCAGCTTTTTTTTGCATTGTTTATTAGAGTTTATTGGAGAAACAGTTAATGGAACAACTGAATGGCAACGTTAATTGACATATTTAGGAGCTATTGAGGGAAATATATCTTCAATAATTACAGTGCTTGGGTCGGTAATTTGCACTGGGAATTTATTTATATTATACTAGACACATTACTACAGCTGTATGGGGACATAAATAGATGGCCATAAAATACAGGAAATATAGTAGAACTTGCCACAAGAAGTTAGCACCAAATTACGTTACCATGTCTGTCCGGAAAAAATTCTTTGGAGTTTTCTTATTTTTAGACATGTTATCATAATATCACCAAAACATGCCTATAAAATTTTGACCCCCTTGAACCCCACTTGTATTAATTAGTAAAACTGGGGTTTACTGGGGTAAACCTTATTTTTCGTATTTTTGCTCTAAAATACAGATTGTTGGTGCTCATTAGAACTGCCTCAATGAGGCAGTTTTAGCAAGTACCCACAATCTGTATTTATAGCAAAAATAAGAAAAACATATTACAATTTTTATGCCCCCGCATCGGCATGATGCCGGTGGCATATAGTTTTTCGGTTTTCCGTATGTGCGTATGTGCGGTGCGTACATCCATCTGTACGTGTGTGTGTACGTACATACGTACGTAGGTACATAGGTACGTCATCATGTAACCTCAGATTAAGGTTTTTGTAACAGGTAGAGCCTGAACTTTTAGAACTCATATTTTCCTAACCATTTGATGGAACTGGTTCATCTTTGGTATGATGATAGATATAGGTCCAAAGTTTTATTAAGCAATAACCCCACTCATGCCTATGACCTCAAGGTCAAGGTCACAGACTTAGAAGTTTTCAATGTTAAAGACTCAGGTTAAGGTTTTTGTAACAGGTAGACTTGAACATTTTAGAACTCATATTTTCCAAACCATTTGATGGAATTGGTTCATATTTGGTATGATTATAAATATAGGTCCAAAGTTTTATTTAGCGTTACCCCCACCCATGCCCATGACACCTCAAGGTCAAGGTCATGGACTTAGAAATTTTCCATGTTAAAGACTCCAGTTAAGGTATTTGTACCTGGTAGAACCTGAACTTTTATGATGGCTTTGGTTCATATGATGATAGATATAGGTACAATGTTTTATTCAGCAATACCCCCACCCATGCCTATGACCTCAAGGTCAAGGTCACAGACTTAGACAATTTTAATGTTAAAGATTTTAAAGAGCTCAAATTTTCCAAACCATATTATGGATTTGGCTTATATATGCTATGATGATAGATACAGGTCCAAATGTTTATTTGGCAATACCCCCACTCATGCCTATGGCTTCAAGGTCAAGGTCACTGACTTAGAATTTTTTAATTAGATATTTTAAGACTTGATATTTTCCAAATCGTGTGATGGATTGAGTTTATATTTGGTATGATGTTAGATACCTGTCCATTTTATTCAGTGATACCCCCACCCATGCCCATGAGCTCAAGGTCAAGGTCACAGACTTAGAAAATTTTAATTAGATATTTTAAGAGTTTATATTTTCCAAATCATTAGATGAATTCAGTTTATATTTGGTATGATGATTGATACTGGTCCAATACCCTCACCCATGCATGTGCCCTAAAGGTCAAGGTCACAGACAAAGAAATTTTCTATTTAAAGTTTATTAAGAGCTCATGCTCACCAAACCATCTAGATTTGCTTCATATTTGGAATGATGATAGTTACAGGTCCAAAGTTGTATATATCCCCACCCCTGACCTCAAGGACAAGGTCACAGACTTAGTCTTATTATGCTTTTAATGTTTTAGGGCTCATATTTATAGATTGGCTTCATATTTGGAATGATGATAGATACAGGCCTCGTCTCATTCACCCATACCAATGACCCTGCCCATGACCTCAAGGTCAAGGTCACACACATAGAAAATTTTGTTGCAATGTGGATTTTCGAGGTGAGGCGGGGCCCTTGGCGGGGGCATCTGTGTCGTCTGGATGCATTTCTAGTTCATCTTCAAATTTTCTGGGTTTTTTTTTTTTTTTTTTTTCAAAAAATTGTGATAGTCTTCTTATTTCTGCTCAAAATATAGATTGTGGGTACACATTAGAAGCGCCTCATTGAGGCGGTTCTAACGACTACCCATAATCTGTATTTTAGAGCAGAAATAAGAAGTCCAAAAGCAAGGAGTCCAAAAGGTGCAGAAAAGAATTGCAAACAGTGTAGACCCTGATCAGACCTCTCCTTCATCTGGGTCTTCACTGTTCTGAAGGAGCAGTCTGAACTATGTCTTCACTGTTTAATCAGGATCTTCACTGTTTGCCACACATGATCATCTAGCTATTTTAGGCTCAGCCTCGTGTATTTTAAAAATTGTACTTGTTCAAATTTTAGAGCAAGAATGATAAGGAGATTAGGTGTACGAATACTTTGGGTAAATATGGTATAATAGGGATTATCAACTAAATGATAATCCCATTTATTTGGTGCGAACAAATTGAATGGACTGTCATTAATATGTCATGATTGCAGCTTCAGGGTGGCTTGACCTCTCATTATTTAGGTTTAAACAATGTCTGATCGCAATTTCGATCTCGTCATCCACCATGACAGTTGGTCCAGGTTACTGGACGCTTGCACCGTGTTTGTTATTCAGCAGTCATGCGTCTTAAGGGCCAAACTATGGTTTGGCGTCTTGCGCATGCTCAGGGAAACCTTCCTTTTCCGTTTTCAAATCCAGCAAAAGAAAGTTGTATTTTTAAGAGGAATCTAAAACTAAAATCCAGCAAGAGAAAGTTGCCGTGACTCGGTTGAGATATGTTTCATAATAAAAGAAGAAGAGGGTGTCCTTTAGCTATAATATAAGAATTTCCATTGGTTGACCTCGAACAACAATAATATTATCGGTACTTTCGTTTTGCAACCGGAAATGATAAAATGCGTTAGTGACGAGGTACAACTAAATAGGGAAAAAGGAAAAACTAAGACAGTTCACCATTACGAAAATATTAGGAAAAGTGACACTACGGCGGCATAAAAATCACCATTTTAATTGCAAAATATACATGGGTGACAATGGTGGCCCTGCGAGTTTTTGGTACCTTATAAAGCTTGGGAAAAAATGTTATTATGGAAGATAAATAGTATGCAGCGAAGAAATTAAAGGGCTAAATATGATTTCTGATATAAGGACGGTCGGCAGGGAACTCTTCAGTAAAAAGAAACAAAGAACGGATATCTTTCCCGCCAGTTTCTCATTTGGTGGAGGTGAAAGCTTCGGTTTTTATTGCTAAAATTTGATCATTTTTGAACAGTTTTAAAAGCAAAATCTTTGCCAGAGGTGTGGGACTGATTGAAAATATTTCTTGTGTACATTTGGTAAGGTCATATAGCAGAATACCTTTGTTTGAACCTCCGAAAACGGCGGACCTCAGTGGAAGTGACTTCACGCCGACCGTCCTTATATATTTTGTACCACAGGGACGCCCGGTATCTGTTTATTTTGAGTGCAAATCTTGGGAATTTATCTGTAGATAGATTGTAGACAAGATGGTGGCCGATATTGCGGAATTCAGCATTCGATAGGGGGGACGCTTTGCTTAGACAGCTGTTTGGTTGTAATGAAACTTTACGCCTTGAGCCTAGATTCCAAATACTGGTTGCTGGGGGCAAGGCTGAAGTTTGTTTCTTTCAGGACTTCTACTTGGACTGGGTGGCATCTCCTTCATGGAAGTGGTTCGCCATAGCCTGAAGATTTGTTCTTGAGCCTAGATTCCGGGTACTGGTTGCTGGGAGCAGAGCTGAGGCTTGTTTCTTTCAGAACTTCTTGAACTGGGTGGCGTCTCCTTCATGTAAATGGTTCGCCATAGCCTGAGGATTTGTTCCCCCCAGGGTCATACTAAAAAATTTCTAAATTGCAAGTCATAAGTAAGGTTCGCACGTGCAGCCGGGGCTATTTGAATATATGTAATATGGGATGGATTACATGGTATGCATTGCATAATGCAGAAGATAGTATGGAATGCGTGTCATGGAATGCATTTTGGAGTGCACATTACGGAGTGCTCACTGTCAAGATTAGTTGGAGTGCATAAATTGGAGTGCACAAGAGTTGGGATAGAGTGGAGTGTACAAATAGGATGTGCACAATATCTGGATTGTTACATAATTTGGAGCGTACAGTCAGGATGTGCGCAATATTTAGAATGTGGAGCGTACAGTCAGGATGTGCGCAATATTTAGAATGCTAAAAATTGTAAAGCATACAAACAAGATGTATGCAATATTTGGAATACTTGGAGCGTACAAATAGGATGTGCGCAATATTTGGATTGTTACAAAATTTGGAGCGTACAAACAGGATGTTCGCAATATTTGGAATGTTAAAAAATTGTGGAGCGTACAAACAGGATGTACGCAATATTTGGAATACTCTGTTACAAAATTTGGAGCATACTATAGGAAGTGCGCAATTTTTGGAATGTTACAAAATCTTGGAGCACACATTTGGAGTGTGCGCATATTTTGGAATACTCAAAATTCAAAATTGGACTGCACAATATTTTGAGTGCAAACAAATTAATAATTTGGTGCCCGTTTTCGTGCGAGCTAGGTTATATGCTGTCACTGCGTCCCCCCTTTGACCTGAATCTACTCGGTGTCCATATACTGCCAGAGATTGTAGAGACTAAAACACATTATTGAAATAATGTTTTATTAACTATCCGAAAAAGGAGATAAATAAAAGTAGTTGTATCTATATATATTTTGTTGTACGAGTGAGCATCCTTAATAAAGAGTTTTTGAAAGCATTTTGATAACACATTTGTGTGACATAGTGCATTTTTCATATCCCAAAACAGTCATATTTCTGATGAAATTTTATGACATTTTTTGCTCGGCTGTTTTCAAAGAAAACAACGAGGTATTGTCATAGCTCTCGGGTCCTCTGCATCATCGTTGTCAGCGTCGTCTGCGTCATCGTGCAAAAACTTGGACATTTTGTAATATCTCTGTCATTACTGAACATATTTACTTGAAACTCGGATTAGTTGTTCATTATGAAAAGGGGAACTCATACCAATAGGAGAGGTAACCCTCAAAATATTTTTGGCACAGTTATGCCTCTTTTTCGACTTAGAATTTTCGCAGCCGAGCATTGGCATCCGCATGTGGAGCTCTTGTTCTTATTTTTACTCAAAATATAGGTCGGTGGTGAGGTTGGTGGTGCTTGTTAGAACCACCTTATTGAGGCGGTTCTAACAAGTAGCCACAAACTATGTCTTGGAGCAGAAATAAGAAAAATAATGTATACACCTCTAAACCCCAGTTTTCTCAATATAAAGCGTGGTTTAGAGGGATGTGCACTTCACAGACTTGTTATTTAAGAAATGAAATTTATTTTTCTGCAGTTCATGGAAGTATGAACGCAGTTGGTCGTGTGCAAAGTAAATGAACCCCAAAGGGATTCATGTAAACTTTGCTAGCGACCCACTGTCATTCATACTTCCATGAAAAGCAGAAAAGTTAAGTTTATTTTTTATATTTACATTATTTGGCCCTCATCACTGGGCAAAAAAATGCTTGTAGGGCAAACTTTTAAAGCTGAAACACACTTACACGCTGTTTTTCTACAAAGAGCGGAGCAGCGTTGACGTCATCAACGCCCGTAAAGAACAATGGTTTAGAATGACGTCACTTAACGTCACTGAACATCATGTGTTTCTATGCGTTCATTGTTTTCTATAGGTTTACATTAAACTTTACACTGGAAAATGTAAATATAATATGATGAATTTCCTAGGAACTCAAGAATGAGGGTTGAACTCAGCCATGGTAAATGAGCAGTTTGTGTTGAGTAACTGATACAGTCGAACTTTGTTGGCTCGAACACGATTGCTCATTTACCATGAATGTGTCGAACCCATTCTTGAGGCCCTAGCCAAATCCTCTACATAAGAAATAGTGGGGGGTAATTAAGGAGATTTTAGTCTTTTATCTTGCAAATGTATGCTGGGTGTACTTATTAGAATCACGAATCACCTCGATGAGGCGTTTCTAATGAGTACACACAGCATACATTTTCATTATAGAACACCGAAAAGATGTCGAAAAGTATCTTGTTATGCCTCCTAAAGGTAACCTCAGTGGCTTGATGAGTCGATTCTAATGAGTACACACAACATACATTTTCATTATAGAACACCGAAAAGATGTCTAAAAGTATCTTGTTATGCCTCCTAACAGTAACCTCAGTGGCTCGAACTACCCCTGTCTCGAACAGATTTTTGAGGTCCCAAAGGTGTTGGAGCCATTGAAGTTTGACTGTATTTCACTTTATTATTGCTGTAAAAATCCTAAAAATTAGGGCACCTTTAGGCTAGGCCTTGTCGTAATTGTCCTAACATTTTAACAAATTTGTTTCATGATCCAGCAAGGAGTCCAGCAAGGTGCAGATGTGAAGACAAACAGTGTAGACCCTGATCAGACTGCTCCTGCAGAGCAGTCTGATCTGGGCCTGCACTGTTTGTTTTGGCCTATCTGTCCCAATCCTTAGGATCATTGGGATAATAGCAAGTAATTGTTGCCCAGTCATATGTGCTATTTTGAGCTCCATTTAAGATCAGTCTTTGGAGTACTGTCCCTCGAGGTTATAATGTGGTATTATTCGATCAGATTTTTTAGAGTTTGAGGTCTTCAGTAGCTAAGTGGGCCAGAATGATAGCCCATGGCTTGAAGTGATAATCAGTGCCAGACTTGTCTGGACAAATCTTGTACAGATTGAACTTTTGTTTGTTTCTGTTGAGGATTTACATCCCAATTAACACTATTTAAGTCATTTTGGAGACGTTGCTTCCAATTTTTAGGGACTTTTACCCAACACTGAGATGAAATGACATCTCAAGCCCTACCGGTCATTAAGAAAATGCAAGGGTTTAAGGACTGGTAAGACTCACATCACTTATTCTGGGCTGGCTTAGACGTTCTAAGTGGTTTAAATTACTAGTAGTCATGTTCAGTCAGTTTCAGGTGTGGAGGCACAATGTAGCCCAAGTTTTTTCTCCAAGTCCTGATTGGCAGGACCGGCCCTGATGTCTCAGTTGGTTGAGTGTCCGCTCCGGGAACGGGCGGTCACGGGTTCGATCCCGGGCCGCGACATACCAAAATCGTTAAAAATGGTACTAGCTGCTCCTCGCTTGGCACTCAGATTTACGGGGTAGAGCTAAGACTGGTCGACCCAGTGTCAGGATAATGTGACTGGGTGTTGTATCATGTACTGTGTCTGGGACATGATACTTCAGTGAGGCAGCACTATAAAAGTGAGGATTGAGCTCCCTGTCTCAACCAGACACCGTCTTGATATGACTGAAAAACTGTTGAAAGCGATGTTAAACCCGAATTCACACACACACACACACCTGATTAGCAGGAGGCATTGAGACTGAGTTTGATTGAACTGTGCCAGACATGTCTGGAATAGTGTGATATCAATTAGTTGTCTCTAGTCTGAGCACAAGTCTTGAATGAACCAGTCTGCTCTAGACCAGTCTCATTACAATAACACACCTGTGTGCTTAAATGGCTCCTTCCGAAGTTAGAACTTGTATTTTTAGATGCATCACAAAAACATGCCCATATAATTTTGACCCCCATGCTTTAACCCACTTTTATATAATAATAACTACCGGTATTAAAACTGAGATAAAAGGTGTAAACCTTATTATCCCCTCGCACAACATAGTTGTGAGGGATGATATAGCATTTGTCCCGTAGGTACGTACGTACCGTACGTACGTAAGTACGTTAGTACGTACGTACGTATGTACATACATACGTATGTACTTTGTCAGCGCTCTAGCCCCTACATTTCTTGACCGATTTTAATATAACTTCACACAAATGTTCCTTATGACAATATCTCGAGCGAGTTCGACTTTCAAGGTAATGACTCAAGGTCAAGGTCACTGTGGCTATTTTTAGAAAAAACTTTGTCATCGCTCTAGCGCCTACATTTCTTCACCAATTTCAATATAACTTTACACAAATGTTCCTTATCAAAATATCTCGAGCAAGTTCGACTTTCAAGGTCATGACCTCAAGGTCAAGGTCACTGTGGTTATTTTTAGAAAAACTTTGTCATCGCTCTAGAGCCTACATTTCTTCACTGATTTCTATATAACTTCACACAAATGTTCCTTATGACAATATCTCGAGCTAGTTCGACTTTCAAGGTCATGACCTCAAGGTCAAGGTCACTGTGGCTATTTTTAGAAAAACTTTTCATGGCTCTATCGCTAACATTTCTTCACCGATTTCAATATAACTTCACACAAATGTCCTTATGACAATATCTCGAGCGCTTTCAACTTTCAAGGTCAAGGTCACTGTGGCTATTTCAGAAAAACCTTGTCATCGCTCTAGCGACTACATTTCTTCACTGATTTCAATATAACTTCACACAAATGTTCCTTATGAGAATACCTCGAGGGAGTTTGACTTTCAAGGTCAAGGTCACTGTGGCTATTTTTAGAAAAACTTTTTCTTTGCTCTAGCGCTTACATATTTTCACCAATTTCAATATAACTTCACACAAATGTTCCTTATGACAATATCTTGAGCTATCTCGACTTTCAAGGTCAAGGTCACTGTGGCTATTTTTAGAAAAACTTTGTCATTGCTCTAGCGCCTATATTTATTGATGGATTTTTATAGAACTTCACACAAATGTTTCTTATGATAATATCTCGAATTGTTTGACTTTCAAGGTCATGACCTCAAGGTCAAGGTCACTGTGGCTATTTTTAGAAAAACTTTGTCATCGCTCTACCGCCTACATTTATTAACAGATTTTAATATTACTTCACACAAAAGATGCTTACTATAATATCTTGAGCAAGATCTTCTTTCGCGGTCATGGCCTCAAGTCAAGGTCACTATGGCTATTTTTAGAGAAACATTGTCATCACTCTAGAACCTACATTTATTGATGGATTTTTAAACAAATTTTACACAAATGTTGCATATGATATTATCTCAAGCAAGTTGGACTTTTGCCATTTCAATGTTTTCCACACACGAAGTTAGTTGACTTGTGCGAGGGGATTTGTATCGCATGCGATGCCTTGTTTTTCTTATTTCTGCTCTAAAATATAGATTGTGGGTACTCATTAGAACCGCCTCATTAGTTAGAACTGCTTCGATAAGGGTCACTGATGAGGCCCGATGGCCAAAACTAGCTAGTCTGGACCAGAAAACATGTACATTTGCTACTTTTCAGTTCTGTGGTGTAAATCTTGCTTCTGAAGGATAATCCTTTTAAAGGCCATGGTAACATAATAAATAGAGAATTCAGAAATTTGGTACATGTAGTGTGAACACAAATATGAATGGTACTAGACTGTTCCGGAGTAGTCTAGTAAAGATTAACCCATTGCATGCGGGGAAACCCATAAGGGCTACCTTGGAAAACAAATCAGGCCCAGATCAGATGCCCCAGAATGTGGCATCTGATCAGGGCCAGCACTATTTGCTAACAGAATTTTCCGTCAAAAATAGAATAAAAATGAAAAACAATAGGCCTGTCATGACCCTTATATGACAAATGGACTTTTCCAGCATATAGCAATGGAAGAGTCCACTAGCATACAATGGGTTAAAGTGCTTCAGAGCACTCATGGAGATACAGATTAGATTGGTATCTGTGGTGTGAACACAAATCTGAATTGTACTAGACTGGGACGGAGCATTCTGGTAAAGATTAAATTGGTCCAGAGCACTCACAGTGGTACAGATTAGATTGGTACCTGTGGTGTGAACACAAATCTGAATTATACTAGACTGGGCCAGTGCATTTTGGTAAAGATAAAATTGGTCCAGAGCACTGTGGTACAGATTGGATTGGTACCTGTAATGTGAACACAAATCTGAATTATACTAGACTGGGCCGGAGCATTCTGGTAAAGATTAAATTGGTCCAGAGCACTCATAGTGGTACAGAATAGATTGGTACCTGTGGTGTGAACACAAATCTGAATTATACTAGACTGGGCCGGAGCATTCTGGTAAAGATAAAAATGGTCCAGAGTACTGTGGTACAGATTGGATTGGTACCTGTAATGTGAACACAAATCTGAATTATACTAGACTGGGCCAGAGCATTCTGGTAAAGATTAAATTGGTCCAGAGCACTCAGAGTGGTACAGATTAGATTGGTACCTGTGGTGTGAACACAATTCTGAATTGTACTAGACTGGGCCGGAGCATTCTGGTAAAGATTACATAGGTCCAGAGCACTCACAGTGGTACAGATTAGATTAGTACCTGTGGTGTGAACACAAATCTGAATTGTACTAGACTAGTCCAGTAAACATTAAATTGGTCCAGAACACTCACAGTGGTACAGATTAGATTGGTACCTGTGGTGTGAACACAAATCTGAATTATACTAGACTGGGCCGGAGCAATCTGGTAAAGATAAAATTGGTCCAGAGCACTCACAGTGGTACAGATTAGATTGGTACAAGTAGTGTGAACACAAACCTGAATTATACTAGACTGGGCCGGAGCATTCTGGTAAAGATAAATTTGGCCCAGAGCACTGTGGTACAGATTAGATTGGTACCTGTAATGTGAACACAAATCTGAATAATACTAGACTGGGGTAGAGCAAAATTGGTCCAGAGCACTCATAGTGGTATAGATTAGATTGGTACATTTGGTGTGAACACAAATCTGAATTGTACTAGACTGGTCAGAAGCAGTTTGGTAAAGATTTAACTTGGTCAAGAGCAGTGTCACCAGGTACAGATAAGATTGGCACCTGTAGTGTGAACACAAATTGAACTGTACTGGACTAGTCCAGAGTAGTCTGGTGAAGATTAAATTGGTCGAGAGCAGTCTAATACAGATTAAATTGATACCTTTAACGTGAAGACAGATCTGAGTTGTTCAAATAGTTTTGTATAGATTAAATTGGTCCAGTATTGTTTGACAGATTAAATTGATTCCTCAGGCTCTAGTGTGAACACTCTGGTAATGATTTAATTGGAGACTGGAGCAGTCTGAAACATATTAAATTCATTCTTCTAGTGTAAACACAAATCTAAACTGTACATTACTGCTTGCAGAAAACTGCAGTGAAATTCCGCTGTTAAGACCACTAAAATGGAGACTAGTTCTACTTTAATTTAAAGCTTATTTAGAAAGTTGCATTTATTCTTTCTTTGCATTTTTTGCACACATTGTCCTCTGGTCAGAGACCACCTTTGGGACTGTTCAAAAGTGGTCTTAAAGACCACTTTTGAACAGTCCCAAAGGTGGTCTAAATATAGGAATTGGAACAGATGGGCCTAACCAGCAAACAGTGCAGACTCAGATCAGATTGCTGCAGAAGGAGCAGTCTGATCAGGCCAACACTGTTTGCCATTCATTCTGTCTGCACCTTTTGGACTCCTTGCTGGATCATGAAACACATTTGTTAAAATTATTTGACAATTATTGTTTGTTTGTTTGAAATGAGGTTTAACGTCCCTGTCAACACTTTTGAGGTAATTTTGGAGATGTTGCTTCCAATTATCTGGTACTTCTACCCAACATTTAGATGATTGACATCCAAGCCCTGCTGCCTAATGAAACCAAAAAGGCTTTGTATGCATTGGACGGTCTTACTCACACCACTATGCCTAGGCAGGCTTAAACCTTCTAAGCAGTTTACCAGTACTTGTGTGGTCAGTTTCAGCTATGCGTGGAAGCACCATGCAGTTCATGTATTTCTCCAAGCGCAAAATTTGAGAATTATAGGAAGTCCTGAAGGTGTCTGAATTTTTAGGGCTTTTACATTACGAAAACAGGCCTATACAAATACAGTGTAACCGTTATCGCCAAAAAACATTTTATGATGAAAAATTGTGATATTTTTCTTATTTCTGCTCAAAATATAGATTGTTGGTACTCGTTAGAACCGCCTCAATGAGGCCGTTCTAAGGAGTACCAACAATCCATATTTTAGAGCAGAAATAAGAAAAATAAGGTTTACCCCTGTAAACCCCAGTTTTACTATATAAATGGGGTCAAACTTATATAGGTGTGTTTTCGTGATGAGCTCACCTGAGCACCAAGTACTCAAGGCTAGCCATTGTGATCGCTTTTTGTCTGTCGTCTTCCATCCGTCAGTCAATAATTTCTTCAAATGACATCTTCGCTGAAACCACAGTGACAATTTCAAAATTAGTTCACAGAGATATTCCTTGGGTGACCCTCTACTAAAATTGCTAAACTGATTTGCTCGGCTGAACAAAATGGCCACCAGAGCTAAAAATAGAAAAATCTTTAAACGACATCTCCTTCCAGGCTAATGGTACAATTTCTAAATAATTTCACAGGAATGTTCCTTGGATGACCCTCTACCAAAATTTCTAAAACAGATCTGCTCAACTGAACAAAATGGCCACCAGAGCTAAAAATAGAAAAACCTTAGGAAAACCTTTAAACAACATCTCCTAATAGGCTAATGGTCCGATTTCAAAATAATTTCACAGGAATATTTCTTAGGTGACCCTATTTCAAAGATTGCTAAAATAGTTCCGCTCCGCTGAACAAAATGGCCACCAGAGCTAAAAATAGAACAAACCTATAAAGGACATCTCCTTCTTGGCTAATGGTTCGATTTCAAAATAATTTCACAGGAATGTTCCGTAGGTGACCCTCTACCGAAATTGCTAAAACAGTTCCGCTCCACTGAACAAAGTGGCCACCAGAGCTAAAAACCTTTAAACAACACCTTACCCCTGTAAACCCCAGTTTTACTATATAAATGGGGTCTTCTTCTTCTTCTTCTTCCAGTTCTTGGACAGGATTCCTCGACGGAATGTACTGTTGTCCAGCGAGAGGGAATGGGACAGCCACCCTCCGGAAAGATTAAAAACATGTCTATTTACAATTAAAACTATGTACACATCTCGATCCGGGCTAGTAGGCTGGAGAGAAGGGGAAGGCTGCAGGTATCAGGGCAGCCTTGAATTCCTCCAGTGTGTGGCAGTCTGTCACCGATGTTGGTAGCCTATTCCATTCGCTGATTGTTCTGGGGAAGAAGGAATATTTATAGACGCTGAGTATAGCTGGCGGTTGGTAGAGTCTGTAAGACCCTCTGGTGCGTTGATCTCCTGGTCGTAGGATGTTGCATTCACCAATGTCAACTAGGCCGTGTTGCAGTTTAAACAGCATAATAAGTCGCTGGTTGTACCGTCTTGATGACAGGGGGATCCAGTTCAGGCTACCCAGCAAGGTAGTGACGCACCCAGGGGTTCTGTCTGTGTAGTTGTTGCAGACGAACCTTGCCCCTCTGCGTTGGACCTTCTCCAGTGTGTTAATGTCGTCCTTGATGTGAGTGTCCCAGGACGTGGAGGCATAGTCAAGTGTTGGTTGGACCATGGCGTTGTAGGCTGCGGACCTAACCTCCTTCCGGCAATCCCTTAGGTTGCGGCGTAGAAAACCCAGTGTTCGGGAGGCTTTGGCTGCAGTATGGTCTACATGCTTCTTCCAGGTCAGATCTTCACTTATGCTGACGCCCAGGTACTTGCTGCAGTCGACAACATCTAATGTGTGCCCATGCAAACTGTATTCTGTAGTCTTCCTTAGGCGCTTGTTGGTGCAGACTCTGATCACTGTGCATTTTTCTGGGTGAAAATGCATCTGCCATGTTGTTTCCCAGTCTTCAAGAGCAGAGAGGTCTGTTTGGAGGTCTGAGGAGTCTTTGTAATTACTGATGTGACGGTACAGGAGACAATCGTCAGCGAAAAGTCTGGCTTCTGACGTCTTTACTACCTCAGGTAGGTCGTTTATGAAGGCCAGAAATAGTAAGGGACCCAGCACTGTACCCTGGGGAACTCCTGAAAGAACCTCTTTCTGTGATGATTTCTCACCCTCTAAGATGACCTGTTGTGATCTCCCTTTGAGAAATTCTCTGATCCATAACAAGGTGTCTCCTCGGACCCCATAGTATTCTAGTTTTTGGAGAAGACTTTGGTGAGGCACCTTGTCAAACGCCTTGGAGAAATCCAGGAGTATTATATCCACTTGGTCTCTTCCTGAGCAGAGTTTGCTGGCAATACCCTGAATTGTTGTGATGAGCTGAGATTCACAAGAGCGCCTACGTCTAAAGCCGTGTTGTTTATCTGTCAAAATCCGGTGGTGGTCAAAGTGTTTCATCACTGAGCTGTGGATTATATGTTCCAAGATCTTGCAGGTTACACAGATTAACACTGGCCTATAGTTGGAGGCAGTATTTCTGTCACCTTTCTTGTAAATTGGGGAGATCAAGGCATCTTTCCACTCTTGAGGCAATTGACCTTTGTCCAGCGACGACTGGAATAGTTGTGTCAGTACAGGATCTAATTCTTCTGCAGCCAAGATCAGGATTTTGGTTGGGATGTTGTCTGGGCCTGAAGCTTTATGAGGTTTCAGGTTCTTCAATAACTTCAGAACTCCGTCTGTATGAACCTTGATTCGTTCCATTGACGGGTGTGGACTGGCACCTTTATCAGGAAGCTTGGAAGTATCCTCTCTGGTGTAGGACGAGTGAAACTGGCTGTTTAAGATTTCGGCCTTCTTCGTTCCATCGCTATGAAGAAATCCATCATTGTCAATCAATGAGGATACTCCAGAAGAATCTTGGCGTTTACTCTTGATAAAGGACCAGAAGTTTTGGGGGTTCTGTTTCAAGTCTGAGCTGACAACGTCTTCCATATACTGTTTGTGGGCCGTCCTGATTTCCCTTTGGGTTGACAACTGCAGGTTTTTGAAGCGTTCCCAGCCACTCTTCCTTCTGCTTGATTTTGCTTTCTTATGAGCTCGCTGTTTCCTCCGTGTGGCCCAGCGTATTTTTGTATTGATCCATGGGTGGGTGTGTCTAGAAGAGGACATCTTGGATGGAACAAACTTTTCCATAGCATTTGTGATAGCAGCCTTGAGGTTCTGCCACATGTCATCAATGGAATGAAATGCATCAGCCTGGAAGGAATTACTGTAGTTGGCAAGAGTTTCCTTAATGCCTGCTGAGTCGGCTTTTTTTCCACAGGTAAATCTTCCTCTTGACTGGTTTGGCTCGAATAGCTTGGAGGGATGTGTCATGTAGAACTACATCATGGTCACTCCGAAGTCCAATTGGTGGGAGGGGTTTGCATCTTATCTTGTGTGAGGGATGACTTGTCAGAATGAGGTCTAGGGTGTTGTCCTCTCTTGTGGGGAAATCCACTATCTGCTCTAGGCCCATATCTTGTACCACATCTAGAAATGTCTGGCTTACGCGTAGGGGATACTGGTTTGGGGTTGTAATAGCAAGGTTGTGTCAGTCAACATCTGGTATGTTGAAGTCACCCGCCAGTATAAAAATCGGGTTCTTGTGGCATTTCCGCAGGTCAGTGAATTCGGTGAAGATGTTTGCAAGATACTGTTCATCAACCATGTTTGGGGGTCTGTAGTAGGATGCAATGACTAACTTCTTGTTTCGAGAGAGTTTAACCACGCCCGAGATAAGTTCTGCAGATTGACAAGTCCTGATATTGTCTAACTCAAACTCAGATTTGATGGCGATCAGCACACCTCCATGGGCATCTGTTTTCTTGTCATTCCTATATACTTTGTAGCCAAGATTAGGGTTAAAGAACTCCTCTGTACGCACATCACCACTTAACCAGGTTTCGGTGCCCAGGATGATGTCAGGTGATGTGGTGTCAATAAGGACATCAATGTTTTTCCCCTTTTTCCTGATGCTCTGGAAGTTGATATTCAGTATGCGGAGGCTCTTTCTAATAATAAAAAAATAATAATAATCAACCTTATTTATAGAGGGTAACACATTTAGTAAACTAGTACTAATCTTCCATGTGGCCCTCTTTTCCTGGGTAGAACCAGTACTAAGCAATGTGGATAAAGTCTCTTGCTCAAGGAAACAACACTTGCCGCTCGTGGGGTTCGAACCCGGTACCTCTCGATCCCGAGGCCGATAGCTAGCTTGTTCTTGGGAGGAAGGGTTTTAGGCGAAGATGCAGCTTCTGGACTTCCAATAGAGGAAAATGTGAGGCCATGTTGACTGTCAGGGGTTTGTGGATGGTCATCTCTACTGGGGGATGATAAATTTTCACCTTCATCAACACTTGAGTAAGAGCTTCCTATGCTGTCCTCTCCAAGTGGGATGTCATATATTACATCTGAATGGTTGGGTGATGAACAGCCAGGACAGAACCATGATGCAGAAGAATTTGCAAATTGCTCAAAGACACTCGTGTTCATCCCTAAACATGATTTATGAGACCATTGGTCGCATGTATTACAGGCAATGGATGGTCTTCCAAAGTCCTCCACCTTTTGATCACACACGCCGCATGGATATCTTCGAACCGGCCCGGGGTTTGGTTCTATACCACTGATCAGTAACAAGATAAATCTGTGGGATCTTTTCTGCGGTCGGATGACTGGACACAACCATTTTCGACGCGCATGACTCAACCAGTAGTAGATTTGGGTTTGGAAATCTAACGTAAATGCATCAGAACAGGTGAATGAAAACAAGGAAGGAAGGGGTAGGTGGGGTAACCTGTCTTCTTGATGACAACTAGCACTCAGTTCTGTGGTCTGAATCGTGTGTGGAGCTGTGAAAATCTGGTTTACAAACACTGCAGCATACAGTAAACTTGTAAGAAACATGTTATTTACATCCGGGACTTCAATGGACGATCTATGTCAGCTGGGTGGAAAGTAGGTTAGTTGCAAGCGCCTGGCAGATCGGACATGATCGGTTGAAAAAAATTTCATGAATTTCGCAGGCAGAGGCAGGATCGGGAGAGGGGATTGATTCAACCGAATCTAGGGAGTTTGTTTTCAGTCTAAGCAAAGGCGATCTTTCCAAAACACATGAATAATGGAGAAACTTGAAGTTATTTTCGCTCTTTCTTGGAGAGTGTCTGTCACATTCGCGCATGCGTTTTCGTGATGAGCTCACCTGAGCACCAAGTCCTCAAGGCTAGCCATTGTGATCGCTTTTTGTCTGTCGTCTTCCATCCGATCTGATTGCAAAATAATTTCACAGGAATATTTTTTAGAAGACCCTTTATCAAAATTGCTAAAATGGTTCCCCTCTTCTGAACAAAATGGCTACCACAGCTATGAACAGAAAAAAACTTGTCAAGGACATATCTTCCAAGACTAATAGTCCTATTTCAAAATAATTTCACAGGAATGCTCCTTGGGTGACCCTCTACCAGAATTGCTCAAATGTTTCCACTCCACTGAACAAAATGGCCACCAGAGCTAAAAATCGAAAATAAACCTTTAAACAACATCTTCTAGGCTAATAGTCCGATTTCAAAATAATTTCACAGGAATATTCCTTGGCAGACCATCTACTAAATTTGCTAAAATGGTTCCGCTCACCTGAACAAAGTGACCGCCAGAGCTAAAAATAGAAAAAATCTTTTTAGACATCTCCTTCTTGGCTAATGGTCTGATTTCAAAATAATTTCACAGGAATGTTCCTTGGATGACCTTCTACCAAAATTGATAAAACAGTTCAGCTCCGCTGAACAAAATGACCACCAGAGCTAAAAATAGAAAAACCTTTAAATCTTTGGTACTAAATGGGTTTAAACCTTTGGTACTAAATGGGTTTAAACTCTGAAAGCTCATGGATGACAGAACTTTATCTGCACTTTGCAGTACTGCAAAATTGAGCGAGTTTTCATTGGATTTAACTGGTAAAGTGCAAACCCTGATCTGAGTCTGCAGTACATATCAGTAAGCACTTAGTATAAAATATAGATTTTCTGATGGCAAAGTAACATGATGATAATTGTGTCTGGCATTAATGTGGAACACAGACTAATTACTAGCTAAAATAAAATAATTAAGCTAGATCTATTTTCTGGAAATTTCAAAACAAAGCTAATACTGCATTACTGAGACATAAGCTTTTGTGTTAACAATCCAGAAAATCAGATATAATATACTGTAAAATTTCGCTATTAAGATCACAAAAAAATTGAGACTAATTCTGTTTTAAAAAGATTATTTAGAATGTTTCAGTTATTCATTCTTTGTGTTTTCTGCATACTGTGTCCTCTAGTCAGAGACCACCTTTTGGACTGTTCAAAAGTGGTCTTCAAGACCACTTTTGAACAGTCCAAAAGGTGGTCTTAATATAGGAATTTTACTGTATTTCATAGATGTAATACACAGAGGATAAAAGCCATCCTGAGGTGAGCAAGTCTCGTGTGGATCAGTGGGATATATGTCCAACTGGTGTTCAGGAGGACATGTGGTTGGATCAGCCGGCGGGGCGGGCAACATCTCTTTCTGGAGATTGATCATGAAATAGTGTCCCATATTCTCACCAGCCACTTCCACTGATTCAAGAAGGGCAGCTGTCAGGTTCTGTTAAAGGTTAATATGCGAATCTCACGGTACCTGAAGACCAATCGAGCACAGTAAAGACAAAACTTATAGACTGTGCAACCACTTATCATTACAAAAACACGCCTATTCAAATGCCACCAAAAATGAAAGATTTCCGATTAAAAATTCTATTTTTTTATATTTAAGAAATAGATCAGCTCTTGCTGTGATTTGTTGAGTAATAAATCACAGTTTGGAGGTCAGTTGTAAAGTAGACAAATCACGAGCGTGTAGCGCACATGATTTGTCTACTAACAACTGACCGACAAACTGTGATTTATTACCTAACAAATCACTAGCTAGAGCTGATCTATTTCTATTCTAACACACTGAAACTCGGCAATAATGCTGTTGTTTCCTTCAAATTCTCACAACTTTTCGCCATTGTTAGAAGAAATCCTGCTAAACTTATCGACTGAAACACATGCATTTATATCCTTTTCTAACGTGTTCGATGCAAGAAAATGACGCTACACCGTCCAACGTCAAGGAAATCGACTAATGACGTCATAACTTTGCAGTTTTTAATGACGTCATTCGTCACGCTCTTCCTTGCCAAGATTTGTTGTAGAATAAACCACAGTTATTTTCCATTGCGTATAATATTAGGCACGCTGTGTTAGAATTCTGCTCTAAACATAGATTTTGGGTATTCATTAGAACTGCCTCAGTGAGGAAGTTCTAACTGGGGTTAAGCATAAGGTTAACAGGTTCATGAAAAGTAGACCCCCATAAACCCAACTTTATATAGAGAAAACTAGGGTTTACAGGGGTATGCATTGTTTTTTTCTTATTTCTGCTTCAAGACATAAGTCCTGGTTATTCACCCCATCATGCAGTTAGATGGTTCTGACTTAACGAGCACCCACAACGTATGTTTTGAGTTGAAATAAGAAAAAAAAATAATATCACAACCACAATCTATATTTTGAGCAGAAATAAGAAATATATCACAATTTTTATGTCCCTGGTAGCAATAGCGGGAACATATTGTTTTTGCCCTGTCTGTTTGTTTATTGTTTTGTTTGTTGGTTTGTATGTGGACAACTTTAACGTTGGTCATAACTTTTGAACCGTAGGAGGTAGAGTATTCATATTTGGCATGAAGGTTCCTTGTGACAAAAGCTTTACATTCATGCAAAAAATTTGACCTGTGACTTTGACCTTGACCTATGACCTACTTAAAAGAAAAAATAACATTGGTCACAATTTTTATGTCCCAGATAGCGGGGACATATTGTTTTTGCTCTGTCTGTTTGTTTGTTGGTTTGTTTGTACATGGACAACTTTAACATTGGTCATAACTTTTGAACCATTGGAGATAGAGTATTCATATTTGGCATGACGGTTCCTTGTGACAAAAGCTTCACATTCATGCAAAATAATTTGACCTGTAACCATGTCCTTGACCTTTGACCTACTTAAAATAAAAAAAATAACATTTTGGTCATAACTTTTGAACCATTTGAGATGCAACCTTCATATTTTGCATGTATGTTCCTTGTGCCAAAAGCTTTACATTCACACAAAAAAATTGGCCTGTGACCTTGACCTATATAACAGAAAAAGTTAACATTGGTAATAACTTTTCAAACGTTTGAGATACAGCCTTTATATTTGGCATGTAGGCTCCTTGTAACAAAAGCTAACATTCAAGCAAATTTTTTTGACCTGTGACCTTGACCTTTGATCTACTTAAAAGAAAACAAAATTAACATTTTGGTCTAAACTTTAGAACCGTTTGGGATAGGGTCTTCATATTTGGCATGTAGGTTCCTTGTGATAAGAGCTTTACATTCATGCAAATTTTTTGGACCATGACCTTGACCTTTGACCTACTTAAAAGAACAAATAAAATTGTTCATAACTTTTGAATCGTTTAAGATTGAGCCTTCATCTTTGGCATGTAGGTTCCTTGTGACAAGAGCTTTACATTCATGCAAAATTTTTTTTACCTGTGACCTTGACCTATGACCTACTTTAAAGAAAAAATATTATTGTTCATAACTTTCGAACTGTTTAAGATAGAGCCTTCATATTTGGCATGTATGTTCCTTATGCCAAGGGCTTCCCACTTAAACCAAAAATCTTGACCTGTGACCTTAACTTTGAACTGTGACCAACTTAAAAAAAAAATGACCATGCCCGGGGACATGTTCGTGTTTCACAAACACATCTTGTTCATGTAAAATTTTTTTTTTTTTTTTTGGCGGATCAGTTTACAATATATTTGTGTAGGCATATTTTCGTAATGAATAGACACTTTTGAAAACCAGGTGTCCTAGTTCCTAATAATAGGTAACAATTTTATGATGGCAAGCTCCTGGGTTAGTCTTTGAATTTACCAGAAGCTTTCATCTACCTTTCAAAATGTCCTTGTTAGGTGCCTATAACCTTGCCCCTATCTCAAAGTATCCTGTGGAAATTCTCAAGGGTTGGGAATATTTTGATGTCTTATTCGCAGGGTGTCACCCACCCATCCTTTCCTCTGTGGGTAAACAATATTAGGTGATTTAACAAATCATTGGATCTTAATTGTTTAATATTTGTTGAAAAATTGTGAGTATTTTTGCAAATGAAAAAACAACTCACTTTTTTCAACAAAAAATATGTGTATGATAAGTTTTATATTTGGTGTACCCTTATCCCACTGAACACAACGAGCCATACCTTTGCAAACATTGTCAGTCCTGATCAGATCTGAAGATCAAGATCTACTGTGTCATACAGTTTATGAATTGAATAAATAAATTATGTCAAGTAATTTGATTGGTGAATTATGAGTCAGAAATGGGTGTGTCGAAATTGATTGTTTCACCAAGATAAAGGTCAATCATTTGATGCAGACCTGTTAATGTGACAAGACTTTCAACAGCTGGGCTCTTTAGTCTACTTTAAATGATTGATTGATTGATTGATTGATTGATTGATTGATTGATTGATTGATTGATTTGGGTTTAAGAACATATCAACCCTTGTGAGTTATTTTTGTGTTGTCGCTTAGAGTAAGGGAGAAAAAGAGATAGAAGAGATAGTGGAGATGAAAGTGAGAGACAGAGCAGAAAGAGGAAATTGAATGAAAGTGTAGAAACAGAAGAAATATCAATCCCCCTCTACCCTTACCTGCTGCAAGGGTAGCAGGTCTTGTCCAAGTGTAAGCCAGTATCAGTTGGATGCCTCAGAGATGCAAGATATGCATAACCTTTGCCTCACCCAACCACCCATCTACTTTAAAAGAGAGAGAGAACTTCCAGTCTTATCATCACAAAAACACGCCTATATAATTTTGACCCCCTCGAACCCCACTTTTATATTGTAAAACTGGGGTTTGCAGGGGTAAAACTTATTTTTCTTATTTCTGCACTAAAATATAGATTGTGGGTACTCGTTAGAACCGCCTTGAGTACCCTGAGGCGGTTCTAACGAGTACCAACAGTCTATATTTTGAGCAGAAATAAGAAGAATATCGTAATTTTTCATCTTAAAATCTTCATTTTTTCGGTGATAAAGGTGGCAATGTTTTTGTATAGGCGTGTTTTGGTAATGTTGAATTATTATTCCTCTTTTTTTCTCTTTTTCAGGATATGGAGACTTTATCACAAGAAATCGTTAGATTAAGTAAGTTGGACAGTGCTGTAAATGCTGTGAACAAAAACTCTGAGGAAAAGACATACTCACTGACGTCGTCATCATCATCCTTGCCAACACAGAAAAATGCGTTGCAAGAGACAATAACCCCTGTGATATCAAAAGAAGCTGAAGTGTCCTGACAGGCTGTTTTGTCTTAGATTTGTTATGTTTTATAAATGTATTTATATACTCAGTTTCATTACGAAAACACGCCTATTCAAATAGATTGGAAAATTTCCTACAAAAAATAACTAAAATTCTGATATTTTTATATTTCTGCTCAAAACATAGATTGTGGGAACAGACGGTCCTATCGAGTACCCACAATCTATGTTTTGAGAAGAAACAAGAAGAATAATGTATACCCCTGTAAACCCCAGTTATAAAAAAAGTTTGGTTAAAGCGGTCAAAATTGTATAGGCTTGTTTTCGTGACATATCCCTTTAAGAAACATACACTGCTTCAGCAGCTGACACCCAACAAATATACTTAGTCAAAAAAGTAACTATACCAACTTTCGGATGAAACTCACTAGATATCTGGCAGCTATTGAGCTAAATTTGGCTGTAGACATTAAATCGGACGTTCAGCTAGAGAATGCTCAAACTTGCATTTGTCCATACCTTTCTGCTCCAGAGTTGTCTTCCAATATGTGCCTAGAAAGATTTGGGTAGAAAGTTCCTTTTTTGTCTAAGATGGAAGACAATATTCTCTGAACATCGGATAACACTTTACTTTTACAATATCTCATGATCTCGCATTATAAGCGAGGTTTTAATTTGTGAAATTCTCAAATTATCTCCCTTGCAATTAAAAATATAGCAAATTTCGAACTGCTGTAATTTTTATTCCTGTCAATAAATTTTTGCCATTTTTTCAAAAAACGCTTTCTGTCCACCATTGCTTTTCATCATGATGGTAAAAAAATACAGAAAAATCATGTAGCATGTAGCACTATCGAATGCGATTTTCTATGGAGTTCCCATTGAAAGCAGCATTTGCACACAACTTCTAGGAATTGGAGGTCAATATGTGATAGCCTGTTTCTCGTAGCTGATGCAACTAAAACTCCAAATCTTTTGTGAATAGACGCAAATGGTATCTAAAGAAATGTCACATGTATCAAATTTTAGAAATGTAGGGTACAGGGAAATTTTGTGATGTTAAGTCATAGCATGTTTTAATGATTTTATCTGCGAAAATGACACAGTGACCCCATGGGTGTTTAAAGCAATAGTCTACGATGATGTGTTTACGAAAACAAAAACGAATGGTGCTTTTGCACGGAAAAATGAGTCTTCTTATCAAAACATATCAAACTTTGTGTAGTTTTTATCTGTAGTAGCTATAGTAACAGAAACAATTTTAGGTATAGGAACTTTTTTGACTGAGTATATATCATCTTTTAGAGAGATTGAGGCATTGTATTTCATGTGAATCATCTGCTACTAAAAATGGGGCCTTCATATTTGTAATCAACTGCTTTGCAGTTTATTCACATAAAATGTTGTGCAATATGTAAATGATATTTACTTCATCAAATGTTACTAACATTTACTAGATGATGGAAAGAAGTGATGACATAAGTCTTTTAATCTGCACCTGGGTCAATACTCGATATACAAAAAAAAGCTTTTTAAAATATCAACATAATAGTCTCGTTTAGGAACTTGATTACTTTTAAATAAGCTCTCTAGTAAAGACCCATGGGACATGTGGACATACATGTTTAAAGGCATTTATTCTATCATTTCATTACATAACATTATGTAGCCCTCAGTGCTGACTGAAAAGATCTCCTCTGTCTTCAACAGGTAAGGGGCCACCTTGGGGAAAAAAAAATACTAACTGTTGACTGTTCACTATTGATTTTCCCCTTAAGTGCCTCAGTGAGGGGATTCAACAAGAGCTACTAATCACTTGATTAAGGGCCGTCTTTGATCTGCAATCGACAGTATATCACATGGGACAATAAAGCAATTATGAACACACAGTGTGTCCTACTGTTACAAGAAAAAATGCCTTCAAATGAATGATAATATATCCATAATTCAAAAAAGGTGATTGTAAATGACCTGGTACACCCATATAGTAAATAAATAAAGATATTTACAAGAATAATATCACCTGCAGATCAAGTTAATCAATGGTCATACCATGAATATTTAGGATCTCATAAACTTACTGATTACTTTCACACTGCGATGTGTAAATATAAAATTACAAGATGAAAAGACTCTAAAAGCTAGCCTGACCCATGCAAACTCGGTAAACTTTTGACAATCTTCGTAAAAGAGAAACAAAAATCTTCATAAAAATAAAAGAAGGTACATTTCCCCCAGCTATGTTACTCAGTTTTATTGAAAGAACACTTAATCTGTAGTTGGATACCTCTTGCTAACCAGTTCTTACTTAATCTGCCATATATGTAGATACTTCATGTGTAGGATCCAATTTCCTTCTCTCATTTACTATCCGAAAATTGATGTTTCTGATCATCACTTGGATCCCTCCTCTAGTACATATTCAAACGTGTAAAATGATTGCTGACCCCTAGGATTAAATAGAACCTGCATAAAACGAAATTGGCAGCCTCTCCATGTAAGCTGTTCCATATATGAACCCAACCACATGCATATGCTAATGCCATGTATGAATATATGGACAACTGAAATTTCATTGCAATTTTTCATCATATATCACTTTGCCTAAGCAGGGGCATATCGCAAAATCCTGTGGTTGTTGTTCTGTTTGCATTGTCATAACATTCAGAACATTCCTGTGAACTTGTGAAAGATCCTTCTAAATTAATCTTGCTGGCCCTGGTTTGTTTCATGAGCTTGACAGGCTTCATTGGGCTTCTTTTATGTTGTCTGTAGCTTGTTTTTCGTTCTCTGAATTGTAATATTTCTTTCCCAAATTACAGTCTGTTGTATGTATCCATTCTTTCACTCAGAATTTTAATTTATTTTTTTTTTCTTAGTACTGAATTCAAATTTCTATTTCAAATTTCAAGGTGAGCATTTCTATGATTTACAATTTCCACTTCAGTGTAAGGCTCAAATGATTATTTTATCACGTTTTTAGCTCACCTGTCACGTAGTGACAAGGTGAGCTTTTGGGATCACTTTTTGTCCGTCGTCCGTCATGCGTCTGTGCGTGCGTGCGTCCGTCCGTAAACTTTTCTTTAAACGACATCTCCTCCTAAACCACCGATCGGATTTTGACCAAACTTCACAGGAATGATCCTTAGGTGGTCCCCTTTCAAAGTTGTTCAAATGGTTCCGGTCTGTTGCACATATAGGTCACAGTAGCCAAAAATAGATTTCTTTTCACCGAAAACTTAAAAACTCTTCTTCTCTGAAACCGCAAGGCCCAGGTCTTTGATATTTGGTATGAAGCTTCATCTAGTGGACCCCTACCAAGATTGTTTAAATTATTGCACTGGGGTCAAAAATGCCCCCGCACCGGGGCCCTTTGGTTTTACATGGGCTTATATAGGGAAAATCTTTAAAAATCTGCTTCTCTGAAACCGCAAGGCCCAGGTCTTTGATATTTGGTATGAAGCTTCATCTAGTGGACCCCTACCAAGATTGTTCAAATTATAGTGCTGGAGCTAAAAATGCCCCCGCACGGGGGCCCTTTGGTTTTACATGGGCTTATATAGGGAAAATCTTGAAAAATCTTCTTCTCTGAAACCGCAAGGACCAGGTCTTTGATATTTGGTATGAAGCTTCATCTAGTGGACCCCTACCAAGATTGTTCAAATTATAGTGCTCGAGCTAAAAACGCCCCCACACCGGGGCCCTTTGGTTTTACATGGGCTTATATAGGGAGAATCTTGAAAAATCTTCTCTGAAACCGCAAGGACCAGGTCTTTGATATTTGGTATGAAGCTTCATCTAGTGGACCCCTACCAAGATTGTTCAAATTATAGTGCTGGGGCCAAAAATGCCACCACATGGGGGCCCTTTGGTTTTACATGGGCTTATATAGGGAAAATCTTTAAAAATCTTCTTCTCTGAAACCGCAATGCCCGGGTCTTTGATATTTGGTATGAAGCTTTATCTAGTGGACCCCTACCAAGATTGTTCAAATTATAGTGCTGGAGCTAAAAATGCCCCCAAACGGAGGCCCTTTGGTTTTACATGGGCTTATATAGGGAAAATCGTGAAAAATCTTCGTCTGTGAAACCGCAAGGCCCGGGTCTTTGATATTTGGTATGAAGCTTCATCTAGTGGACCCCTACCAAGATTGTTCAAATTATAGTGCTGGGGCCAAAAATGCCCCCACACCAGGGCCCTTTTGTTTTACATAGGCTTATATAGGGAAAATCTTTAAAAATCTTCTTCTCTGAAACTGCAAGGCCCAGGTCTTTGATACTTGGTATGAAGCTTCATCTAGTGGACCCCTACCAAGATTGTTCAAATTATAGTGCTGGAGCTAAAAATGCCCCCTGCACGGGGGCCCTTTGGTTTTACATGGGCTTATATAGGGAAAATCTTGAAAAATCTTCTAATCTGAAACCGCAAGGCCCAGGTCTTTGATATTTGGTTTGAAGCTTCATCTAGTGCAGGGTGTCAAGTTACCTATATTTACCTATATATTCCTATATTTCAGGCCATTACCTATAATAACCTATAAAATCCTATATTTTACCAAAATACCTATAAATACCTATAATTTGGAATTTTGTGTCAGCAAGGAATACAGAGTTTCTAAAGAATCTTAGACAGCAGATGTTTTTCTATAATATTTGAGCTTAGTAAGCTTTTTTCTTTAAGGAATTTGTATTCTTTTTTGGTGTAGCAACCCAGTCCAGTCCAGCTTTTGGAAAGCTTTAGCTAGTGGAAGTTCTGCTATTTTTCAAATTTGAAATGTTCCATTTTGTTTTTACTATTGTTTCTTTATGAATATTAAACAAGTTTTTGCTGTTTTTTTTTTAGCAGGCAAGCTAGTGTGATCAGTCACCATCCACCATCTTCCCCCATCCGTGCATCCATCTGTCCCTCCACTATTCCTTCAAATGACATCTCTTAAGCCCCTGAATAGATTTTAACCAAACTTGACAGAAACCATCTTTGGGTGGTCCTCTCTCAAAGTTGTTCAACGAATTTCAGTCCAAGTTAGTGTAGTTTATATTTTCTTGTCCTTCAGGATCATAGATTCCATTGTGGAATTTTGAAAATATTTGAGGGTCACTGATGAGGCCTAAATGGCCGAAACTAGCTAGTCTGGCACAGAATACATGTACACTCCATATTTTCTAGTTCTGTTGTGTATTCCTTGCTTCCAAAGGATAACCCTTTCTAGAACATATTTGACGTCACTACAGCTGTTGTCTGGGAATGTGTGGCGGCCGTAAAAAGTCTCCCTGCTCTACATCATAATGTAGTTTATATTTTCTTGTCCTTTGGGCTCCTTGATTCTATTGTGGAATTCTAAAAATATTTGAGGGTCACTGATGAGGCCTAAATTGCCGAAACTAGCTAGTCTGGCCCAGGAAACATGTACACTCCATATTTTCCAGTTCTGTCATGTATTCCTTACTTCCAAAGGAAAACCCTTTCTAGAACACATTTGTATGAAATTAAGTTGCAGTCTTTCTGCAGAAATATTGTGACAGGAATTTGACATGAAACCTGTATGAAAAATTTTCAAATAGAATTTCCACATAGAATTTTCACTTAAATTTTGTATTTGAGTTAGGATTCAGGTGGGAATCAGTGTGGAAAAGCTTGTGAAATATTTAAATTAGCAGGAAAATTGATCCAGGAAGCCTGTAGAAAAAAAAACAGACAGGATTCCTGTATAAATTACTGACAGGATTCCTTCATGGTTCCTCGTGAATTATTGGCAGGATTCCTGAATGAATTATGGACAGGATTTCTGCCTGAGCTTGTGACAGTATTACTGTCTGTATATTCCTGCAGGATTCCTGCTAATTTAAATAGTTGGTCCAGTTTCATTAAAATTACACAATCATCTTAACATACACTGTAAACATTTGGAGTTTTTATCTATACACAATAAGGAAGGAATATACTTGTGCTGGAAAAGAACATACAAAAACCTTGCATTGTACTTATATGTAAACTTTCATGTAACACTTGAATTTGTATCCTTGGCTTTCCAAAGATTCATTGTGATCTAATAACTTCAGTCTGCAAACACACACATAAATATGTGGGTGGGGTGCAATCTTTGCAGTTTGCAAACATAAAACTTTTGACACCCCACTAGTTAAGCATTTTAAGTCAATTTAAAACACTGTTAATCTAAAATACTAAAAGTAACTCACAGTGTCATCCAAAATATAATTCTTAAAACAGCTTTATACTTGTAAAGTTGTAAAGCGACACTCAAACCTAGCCATCATCCCTGATGCCTTTGAATGTGTTATAGGGAGTGCTCCTGCAAAAATATTATGTTTCAGGAAGTGATTATGCTCTGTTTTTATGCCAGACTTTTAAACAGAGATTTGGTAAACATTTTCATGCAGCATTTCTGTTACGATCCGGCCATTTTCCTTGTGGAATCTGTAACCAAATTCCATGTACTGCTAGAGTCAGACAGGAAAAAAGAGTTCCACCATGACTTCTGTAACTGTCAACAAAGACTCCATGTGGAATCATGTCTGAATTTTTTCGGGTGGTTGCCACAGCACACAAAAATAGGGGAAAATGAGAAAAAAGCCTTTAAAAATCTTCTTGTCTGAAACCAGAAGCCAAGGTCTTTGATAGTTGGTATGAAGCTTCATCTAGTGGGTCTCTACCAAGATTGTTCAAATTATAGCCCTAGGTCCAAAACTGGCTCTGCCCCAGGGCCCACTGGTTTTACATAGGCTTATATAGGGATAACCTTAAAAAATCTTCTTGTCTGAAACCAGAAGGCTCAGGCTTTGATATTTGGTATGGTGCTTTATATAGTGCACCTTGACCAAGATTATGCAAATTATAGCCCTGGGACCAAAAATGGACCTTCTACGCGGCCTACTTGTTACACTATGGATCACAGGACCAATCTAGGGCCATCAAGGCCCTCTTGTTTAAAGGGAAGAATGTCCCATGTTTTGATTCTGCCTTAATTATCAGGTAGACACATCTCTTGTTCCAAGAAATAGATAAGGTGGTTATCTGATGATATTTAAGTAGATCACTCAGTTCTGTATAAAACATACATTGAAGGCATTCATTAGAATCACCTACTAAGGACTGATTTTTATGGAGATTAATTAAAGATTTTTTTCCATAATTATAACTATTATGTTGTATTATTAATAAAAGAGAGAGCTGGTAGGTGGTGGTGGTTGTGTAAAAAAAATTCTGGCTTGTTTTCTTCAGTGTAGGCAACCTATAATATCCTATATTTCTGGCCGCTAGATACCTATATTTCTGGACCTAACCTATATTTTTGACTCCTAATATCACTTGACGCCCTGCTAGTGGACCCCTACCAAGATTGTTCAAATTATAGTGCTGGGGTCAAAAATGCCCCCGCACCAGGGCCCTTTTGTTTTACATAGGCTTATATAGGGAAAATCTTGAAAAATCTTCTTCTCTGAAACTGCATGGCCCAGGTCTTTGATATTTGGTATGAAGCTTCATCTCGTGGACCTCTACCAAGTTTGTTCAAATTATAGCCCTAAGGCCAAAAATGCCCCCGCTCCGGGGCCCTTTGGTTTTACATAGACTTTTATATGGAAAATCTTGTTTTACATAGACTTCTATATGCAGGGTAAACCTTTAAAATCTTCTTCTCTGAAACCAGAAAGCCCAGGTCTTTCATATTCGATATGAAGCTTCATCTTGTGGACTCTACCAAGATTGTTCAAATTATAGCCCTGAGGCCAAAGTTGACCCTGCCCGGGGCCCACTTGTTATACATTGGATCAGGTGAGCGAACCAGGGCCCTCTGGGCCCTCTTGTTCATCATATGTATGTATTTCTGGTAGTTTCTAGGGCACTTTCATCTTTTCTTACATTACGAAAACATGCCTATACAAACACATTGCCACCATTATCGCCAAAAATGAAAATTTTATGATGAAAAATTGTGATATTTTTCTTATTTCTGCTCTAAAATATAGATTGTGGGTACTCGTAAGATCGTTAAAACCGTATCGAAGGCGGTTCTAACGTGTACCCACAATTTATATTTTAGAGCAGAAATAAGAAAAATAAGGCATACCCCCGGAAACCCCAGTTTTACTATATAAAAGTAGGGTTCAAGGGGGTTAAAATTATATAGGAGTGTTTTCATGATGTTAGCACTTTCTTTAGACCCAAAGTGAAATCTTTTAGCAAACGTTCGCAGTGGAAACACATCAATTTAAACATTTCCATTTGAACTATAGAACCACTGCGTTTTCGTCACCACAAAGAATTTTCGCCTCAAGTAAAGTTATTTTTTACCTTCAATAACTTACATGTACCAGTTTGTCCATATTTCCAATATGTTTAGAAATATAAGCCTTCCAAACATGTATGTCTTTATTTGTACTTAAGACTTAAACATGGAATGATAATTTTCTTCTTGTGCTTGCGGCTGTGAAATAAACTCCTCCTGATCAAACAATTCCACTAGTTTTTAAGACAGAACACTCAACCTGAACTTGTACCTCAGAGTGAGTAATCAAATTCCTTTCCCACTCTACGAGTGAACCCACTGTTTCGATTAAAATCAGAAACTTCAGTCTCAAGGGACATCATTCTAGCAAATACAGCACTCATTTAGAACAGGTGTTTTTCCACATCTAAAATAATTAACACTTCCCTTAACATGTACAAATATTATTCCACCGTTGCCCCTGGTGCTATACAAATTTAACTTGTATGTCTAACCATGGTCAGCACACAGGAGGAAGAATCTACCATCTACTATCACTGTGGCTATATTTCCATGCTTAACCCTTGTTCTGCTGAGCCGGGATATGCCTTTTCTTTGAAACAATGTAGATCCAGATTATTTTAATAATAAGTTAGTGTTCTTTGAATATTACTATAAAGTTACCAAAATGAGTTTTCATGTCATAACACTATATTTAAATGCCAAAATATTGGCATTTTCATATATGGTCGGGGGCACAGCATTTCCTACAACTTACATGTATGCACTGAGAAGAATCGGATCAGCCTGCACACCCAAGACTTCTCTTGCTGCATGAAGGAGCATTGGGCCCTTAGCTGTCCTTAGAGCACACAACAGTGACTCTGATCAGACTGCGCAGATGCACAGGCTGATCTGATTCTTGTTTGGGCGCACATGTCTTATTGTAGGTTTTGTCATGTGCTGGCTCATATAAAAGCAGTGCAAATGCTATTCTCAAATGATTATTAGTCGGTAGTTTGATGTTTATAAGCAGAATAAAAAGATTTGAGCACAAAAACAATGTACTTGGTTACAATAATCAATTTAACAAGTCAAATGTGTGTACATTCTGGCTAATTCCTCAAAAACTGTCAACTCTATACAGATACCTGTGCAAGTAGTGTAGCTCCAGATGAGACTGCTTATACAGGCCTCATATTTTTCAGGCATTTGCAGATTTCAGGCTTTTAGAGCTTGATTTTTTTCTTGATTTCAGACTTTAAGATTCTGATTTTTGCCGATATAGTCTGTTTAAAAAACTATTTAACCCTTATTTCTGACCTATAAGTCAGCCAAATCACTTTATATGTTCCACATTTCTGCTCAAAACATAGATTGTGGATTCTCGTTAGAACCGCCTCTATGAGGTGGTTCTAATGAGTACCCACAATCTATGTTTTTGAGCATAAATAAGAAAAATAATGTATTCCCCTGCAAACCCCAGTTTTACTATATAAAAGTGGGGTTCGAGGAGGTCAAAATCATATAGGCATGTTTTCATGATACTAATTCTGCAATAAAGTAACAGTGGAAAATGCGCTGGCGGCAGAATGCAGTGTCTGGTTAGTGACTTCACTATGTGCAAAAGATGAGACGTTCTTAAAATAAATTTCAAAATATAACTCAACACACCTATATTTCCAAATGGTATATTTCAGAATGGAATAATGCTATATTAGAAGCGGAAGATTGGCCCACACTTATATTTCTGCATAAAACATAGATTGTGGAAACTCGTTAGAACTGCCTCAACGAGGCAGTTCCAGCTAATACCCACAGTCTATGCTCTTGAGCAAAAATAAGAAAAATAATGTATACCTCTGTGTCCCCAGTTTTACAATATAAAAGTGGTGTTTAAGGGCGTCAAAATTATAGACGTGTTTTCGTTTATTATAGCTGTTTATAGCACAGAGAGTCAATAGGACAAAATTATAGTTGTGCCTTATTACATGCGTTTGAGCTAAGTATGCTGTGATCAACTTGCTAAATGAAAAACACTGTGTTAATTATATCACTGTTTAAAGATGGATCCTTATAGATGTATAGACCATAAGTGGCTCTTGCAAAATAGAAGTGAACGCAATGATCAGGAATCGATATAATTAACCCATGGCACAGCTCCAATAAGAGACACCAAAGGGAGAAAAAGCACAAACATGAAACAACTAGACCCTTAGCGGAAAGCCGAAAGGACAGGTTCTTTCTCACAAAATGCAAGACTCTGAGTCTTCATTGGTTGAATCCTTCACTGGTTGAATGTGTGTTCTTGTAGGTTTTTTCGTGCTCTGGCTCATGTGTCAATATTTGGTAAGGGCATAGAACCTGCTGGTATAAATTTGGAAATTTTTTATTAGAAATCAAGTTCTGGGCTGAGTTGTTTAAAGCATTAATATTGTTTGCTAAACAAGCCCATTATCAATCAAAATGTTAACTGTTCTAGCAAGTGCATTACCTAATATAGTGGTATTTTTGCTGGAAAATTTTAAGTAGCTTTTCCCAATACACTTTTCAGCTAAAAGGGTTAGCGTAATTACCAGTTAAATGATAAAAATTGTAAGAACATGTTACCTTATGACATTGTCAGTTTTGAACAACCTGCAGATAAAAGCAACATATAAGGTTGGTATTTTATGATAACTGAAGGATAGTTTTTGTCAATTCTCAATAAAAACCTTTGTTGTGGTATAGCATAGGTTTACCGTTATATGGTGAAATAAGGAAAACTAACCTTCATTTATCAAAAAAATATGAACCTTATATGTTGGTATGGTTGTTAAATCACAGTAATTCTCATCCATTGAGTTTCTGTGATAATGCCTAGGGCTTACAAATGATCTTCATAGATATGGACCTCCATGGCTTAGTAGAGAAAAAATCTGGTATTCACCATATTTGAATTATTTGCTGGCTCCCAGCTTCCACATTGTCAATATTGGAAAAACAGTTAACCAGACCCCCCTGACCTTGAAAGTCAGGGGGATCTGGTTACCTGTTTTTCCAGCACTGACAACCTTCAGACTAGGAACCAGCAGATAATGCAAATAAGGTGAATTAAGACTAAAATTAAGACTAATTCTACTTTTAAAAACGTATTTAAAGGTTTCAGTTTTTCTTTCTGTGTGTTTTCAACATTCAGTGTCCTAGAAAAGGACCACATTTGGGACTGTTAATAGGTGGTGTTTTAAAGACAATTTTTGAACAGACCCAAAGGGAGTCTTAATATGGTATATTTAAGAGCACTCACTCTTAAACACTAGGTCTTAATTTGTTGCAAGTCCGACCCATGCTCAGGTCACATGTGAGATGCCATGTTCTGTAAGGATAGGTATTATTACCCCAGGTACTCTGGTTTTTCACCCACCTTTTATTACAGACTGGCTCTATATCTGTGAAATAATCTTGAAATGGAAGTAAAACGCAATGATGAAAAAAATATATATTGTTAGCTTAAACGTTAAAGTGTGAGAATAGATTCAGATAAGTTTAGAATTCAAATTAAGAACTGATATTATGATGCTATTTTCAGATAATATACTATTCTGATGATAATATGATCTGGCATTCAAGACAAAGCCACATTGTAATATGAATCCTTAATATGAGCTGGGCAACAAGGCAAAATTGTGTCTTCGGATATGACTACACAATGAAGACATTGATCAGACAGTGCATCTCTATAGTCTGTTGAGAATCTTCTCTGTGCTTTATATAGATTCCAAATTGTTCCAAAGATTCGTCAAAGTTGACCGAGTTAGGATGCAGACTGATATCAGTGCTTGCTGAACACATATTGAAAAATCACTTTTATCTTGGCATGTCGTTTACCGTTATTTATATCAGGGGGAACAACCTACGTCAGAGCAGTGACGTCATAACCATTCTTAGGTTTGCCGGCGTTTACTACACAAAAGGCATTTGTTACAACAAGTAGGCGCAGTCGGTGCATTAGATCATAAAAGAATCAAACATTCTGAAATCTGTCTCAGAAATGCGGCATTTTCTTTAAATAATTCGACACAAGCTGATTTGGCAATGATGTCGGAACTATCATTGTTTACAGCGCCGAATCAAATCTTGTGGCAAAGCTATCAAAGCCTTTTCAATGTTTCTAGGTGGAATTAGCTCACTGATGGGATGCAAATATTGTTGGTTACCAGCTGAAGTATGTTTTCTGAAGACTCGTAATGTACATATCTAGTATGAAGCATTTTATTTACCCTATTTACAACAATATGGCCGCTTCTGAAATGGGTACGACACCTCTGCTATGACGTAGGTTGTTACCCTACCCTGTATTATGCACTTTGCTACTGTTTCACCTTTTATGTCATTCTATGCTTCCTCTGACACATCGTGAATAATACCTTACTTATACTGAGAAATCGGACACTTTTAAAGGGCCTTCTTCTATAATAAATTATAATCCTTATAATATGCTTTTAAACATTTGCAAAAAAAATCAGCAGATGACATAAGCAGACAACATTTTCAGGTGTAGTTTTTTTTGCGTCTTATGTGTTAACCCATTGTATGCGGGAAACCCCTAAAGGGGTAACCTTGGCTTACAGTGCAGGCCCAGATCAGACGTGGCAGAACATGGTGTCTGATCAGGACCTGCACTGTTTGCTAACAGAATTTTCTGCCAAAAATAGAATAAAAGTGAAATAATAAACCTGACACCCCTTGTAGGATTAATGGACTTGTCCAACATATAGCAATGAAAGAGTCCACTAGCATACAATGGGTTAATTGTATAATTTGGCCACAAAGATATTTGCTCAGGGGCAAGTGGTGTAGACCCTGATGATCAGCAGTCAGACCTTGGGCCACACTGTTTGCTTAAGCCCCTGTCACACTATGCTGTGTTTCCACTGTGATGGAACGGCGTTGTTTAATTTTCCAGAATGCCGCGAGATCGCAAGAAATATGGGATTTTTTTCGTGAACATGGACCTGTCATGGCGTCCTTACAGCGACCAAGACGTTGCTATGGAGCTTACATGGCGATCTATCGCAATCCTGCGGCGTTCTTGATGGCGATTGTATGCGCTCTCACGGCGAATCCACTGTGCTTACACGGCACTGACACTGCGTGCACAGCACTTTTACAACGCTCACAATGCATGCACTGTGCTTTTACGGTGCTCACACTGCACTGATGGCATGATGAAGACTTTCATTTGCAGGATAAAGCAACGTGTAAACAGACATCCTCATCAGTCAAACAGTTTTGTTTGACTTGAAGGTTTAATATCCCAATCAACACAGTATAAGTCATTTGAGGGAGACGTTGCTACCAATTTTGTGGGATTTTTACCCGACATTGAGATGAATGACATCTCAATCCCTGTCGCCCAATGAAACCAACAGGGTTAATAAGCAAGGATGGCCCGACTCGCGCCCTTTTGCCTGGGCAAGCTTAGAGCCTCTAAGCAGTTTACCAGTGCTCGGTGTGCCATCGGAAGCAAGTCCACTGGAACCACAAGCAAAAGCAAGTCCACCGCCATTATCTTATCAGCCCCGGGATGAGTCACAACAGAAGACAGTACTCAATCAAACTTTAGGTTCCACAGGCTACCCTAGCCACTGTTTATACAAGCAGGCGCCCCCCGCTCATGGGGACTGGAAGAAATAGATGGACTGCATGATGCTTCCATGGCAAGCTGAAACCTACTGCAAACGCGTATTGGTAAACCGCTTAGAGGATCTAGGCTTGCCCAGGCAAAGCATGTTTATAAACTCTATTGGTTTCATTGGGCGACAGGGCTTGAGATGTCATTTCATCTCAATGGCGAGTAAAAGTCCCACAAAATTTGAAGCAACGTCTCCAAAATGACCCTTACAGTGTTGACGGGGATGTTAACCTCAAATCACTCAATCAATTAATCAATTATACAAGCGGAGCTTATAAGGCGTTGTAGGAGACATCTGTGCGCCCCTGCCGAGCTCCTTAGCATTGTATGAGACCTTACTGTGCTGCTATGGCAACCTTACGGCGTCCTCACTGCACTCTTATCAGAACACCGGGAGACGGCGTTTGTTTGGGGCATGCTCAAAATGAGTGCCGTCACTTGGCGTTCTATGCGATCCCAATGCGCCTACTGGCGATGGTACTGCATTGCTACGGGGATGTTTGTGATCGTACTGCGCACACCTCGGCGTTCTGCATTTTATTTGGACGCCGTGAAAACGCGGCCCTGGTGTGACAGGGGTTTTAACCTTATTTTTGTGAAATTTTGGTGTTTGATATCCGAGTATTAAGGGAATGTATGGTAATTGTAAAATGATACCAAGCCCCAGCTGTTTAAAGCCTAAAAGGTAGCAGAGTGTATAGTTAGAATGATGTTTAAACTTAGCTTTAATGAAGACATTTTTTAGAAACATCATGTTAATACGTCTACAATGTATTTATCATATGATGTCTTTGTAATTTAGGTGTGTAATATCGTTTCATACTTTCCATATATAACATGTAATATCTT
The DNA here is from genome assembly GCA_963580285.1 of Lucinisca nassula. Taxonomy (NCBI): domain Eukaryota; kingdom Metazoa; phylum Mollusca; class Bivalvia; order Lucinida; family Lucinidae; genus Lucinisca; species Lucinisca nassula. Next base: position 100,641,353 of record OY757016.1, read on the forward strand.
TAACAGTCAACCCTCTTCATAACAAAATTCAATATAAAAGCAAAACTCATAATAACAGCAATATTAATGGAACAAATACTAAGGTCTAGATGAGTTGGAACAGGAATATTGTACAGTAGAACTATTGCTCCAACACCAATGGCTCGTTTACCATAGCTGAGTCAAACCCGTTCTTGAGTCCCTAAGGAAATCCTCTAAATAGGAAATAGTGGGAGATAATTTAGGAGATTTTCGTCCTTTATCTTGCAAATGTATGCTGCGTGTACTCATTAGAATTGCCTCGATGAGGCGATTCTAATGAGTACACACAGCATACATTTTCATTATAGAACATCAAACAATATCAAAAAGTATATCATATACCTCCTGGCAGGAGCCCTCAGAGGCTTTAACTACCCCTGTCTCGAACAGATTTTCAAGGTCACAAAGGTGTTCGAGCCATTGAAGTTCGACTGTATTTAATATTCCAACAACCAAATGTTGCTGACATTTCATTACGATATCCCACCCGTACGACAAATGCACTCTTCACATCTCCAAAATGGTTACATTTCTGATGAAAATCCTTGATATTTTTCCTACAAATGCTCAAAACATAGGTTGTGTGTACTAGTTAGAACCACCTCATTGAGGCGGTTCTAATGACTACCCACAACCTATGTCTTGGAGCAGAAATAAAAAAAATAACGAATACCCCCCTAAAACCCCAATTTTCTCTATATAAAGTGGGGTTAAGGGGGGTCTTCATTTCACATGTTCACGTGATGTGTTAGAATCATCTTGATGAGGTAATTCTAACAAATGTACACAACATTTAACAAGGCAATTCTTACAAATGTCCATAACATTTGTTTCCTGTAGTAATTAGGGAAAAAAAAATTATATCTATTCTGATGCTACACCTTTTTAATTGTTTATAACGACCAATTCTGTATAACGGCCAATATTAAGGGAACAAATACTGCCGTTATAAAGGGTGTCCTCTGTAGTAACATCCCAAAATAGTATCATCCCATTTGTGACAGCATTAAATTTTCTGTTGTAAACAAATTTCAAAGAAGAATTAAAAAGATTGTCATATAATGAAAAAATCTAACACTCATGGTCATGTCAAATATGAAATTTATGAAACTCACAAAAGGCTCATTTCATTTATTTTCTTTTTGAAATGACCACGTTTGTATCTTAAAATTCATTTTACACAGGGAAAATTTCAGCTTACCAGGTTATACATTATTTTCCTTATTAAAAACAAAATCAGAGATTATTAATACTACCTTTAGAGTTTTAATGAATACCTATATAAATTTTGTGGTACAAATAACAGAAGTAAAATATCGCAAACAAGTATTTTAGAGGCGACAGAAAGCATCATACCATGTTTTTAAATTATCCAAATGCCTTGTGGAATATGAGTTAACCCATTTTGTTCTCAATGAACTCTTCCACTCTGTGCAGCATAACTTCATTTTATCATATGAGGTCGCGTCTGGGAATGGAAGAATGTAATGACACCATGTAATAAATTTTATAATCCACTGGTGGATTAAATATTCAAATTAGATACTCCCTGTTACATGTGCAATGTCCTTAATGACATCGCATTTACTAATTGTGGAATACAGTCGAACTTCGATGGGTCGAACTCGGTAGGCTCGAACACCACGTTTGGGTCGAACTGACTTTTCAGTCCCGGCAAAAGTCCTATTCATTTTAACTAAACATGCCACCCTTGGCTCGAACCACGATGGCTCGAACCCTCGAACTCTAAGCCTGGTCCCTAGAGTGCATTTTCTATGTAAAATCCCACCGATGGCTCGCACTAATTACCTTTTTAAAAATTCCAATTTTATCGATCAAGTCACGCAGGCGCGTGATCAGTATCATAAGAAAGGTATACTACGTGAAAGTGCGAAAGGTATACTACGTGGCTTAAAATATGACCGATAAATGTACCGGAAGTCACCAAAATCGCCGCAGCTATGATAAAAATCATAGTACACAAAGATGGATCTTGCCGAGTTGGACTCCAATGGCTCGAACTACCGATGGCTCGAACTTTTTACGGCGGTCCCGGCGAGTTCGAGCCATCGAAGTTCGACTGTATTTACATTTTGTAAAACAATCCTGAATAAAATGCGTTTGAAATTTCATATGATAAATAGAATCTTGCATTTGTGCTCGTTGAGGAAAAGGCATTTTCCTCAACTCATTTAATAAATTCAAATTATTCAGATACACCACGTAACGTTACATGTGTGAGGTTCTTAACGACATTGCATTTACTAATGGCGGAATATTGACATTTTTGTAAAACAGTCGTGAATAAAATGCGTTTGAAATGTCATATGATGAATAGAATCTTGCATTCATGCTCATTAAGGAAAAGGCATAAAATGCTCGGCAAAGTCTCGCATTTTATCCCTTTTCCTCTACTCATTTAATAAATTCAATAATACATGAACACTCTCGTAAGATCCTCTAGAACTCAAACACAGAATCATCATTTACCATAGCTAATTTAAACTGGCTCTTAAGTCCCTATAGAATTCAGATGCAGTGAAATTCTGCTATTAAGACCACCTAAAATTAAGACTTATTCTGCTTTATAAAGCTTATTTTGAAGACTTCAATTAAGTTTTCTTTGTGCTTTCTGCCCAAAGTGTCCTCTGGTCATGGACCACCTTTGGGACTGTTCAAAAGTGGTCTTAAAGACCACTTTTGAAGTCCCAAAGGTGGTCTTAATACTGGAATTTTACTGTATTTAAGATAGGCAGGTTTTCTGGTTTATTAAATCTTAAAAAATATATGTTGTGTGTACACATCAGAAATGCCTCACTGAGACGATTCTAATGAGAACATGCAAAGTTCCTCTATTTAATAGACGATTGAAAAGATACACTTAAGTCATCCCAATAATATAATGATCTTGTACTATGATTCACCCTTAGTAGCTGGAACTACCTGTATCTCAAACCAATCACGTGAACAAGTCCATCAAATAAACACTCCTCAAAACCCCACTTATTATATAGAGAAAACTGGGGTTTACGGGGGTATACATTATTTTTCTTATTTCTACTCCAAGACATAGGTTGTGGGTACTCGTTAGAACCGCCTCATTGAGGCGGTAGACATAGGTTGTGGGTACTTGTTAGTAGTTAGAACTGCCTCATTGAGGTGGTTCTACCTAGTACCCACAACCTATGTTTGCAGTATACATAAGGAAAATATCATGGATTTTTATCAGAAAAGTAGCCATTTTGGAGATGTGAAAAAATGCACTATGATGCACAGGTGTGTTATTGTAATGTTTTTCCAAGATGGTGAAGGCCAACTATCTGGAAGTGGCAAAAGCATTGCAGTGATTTACAATATATATTTGATGTTAAAATGTAAAAACATCCCAATTTGATCTATTAGGTGTAAGGATACACTTACAGGTTTGGCAGTTTCTTAAGTTCTTTTGTCCCTCTTTTCAGTAGGTGTCTGCCTTTAAAGAATGGAAATTCTTTCCTTAAAGAGTGGACTTTTTAGGGATCCAGTTTACAGGAAAGCCAAGAGGAAGTTATTGTATAAGCTAGCCGAAAACATGTTAAGTGTATGTACCACTCCTTTATCCGTTTTGTACTGCATAGATTATCCCCTCTCTTGTATAGCAGAAGTCTATTGTAAGATTAAGGGGTGTTGGTTAAGTTATTTTTACAAATACATTAAGAAGATGGTTGAACCATCTGTGAAAAGTGAGGTACTTATCAGATACAGCGGCATCTGATCATGACCTAGACTGATTACCAATGACCCGTCTGGGTTTCCTGTAAATATGTGTTATTGTCTAGTAATTTGCTGTGATACACCATGAAGAATAAAACCAGTTTTTGATGAATGACCAGTTAAGACTGATCAACCTGTGACCCAAGTCACCAATGCAATCTGATCAGAATTTTCACTGGGCTCATTACAGCTTATCTATATGCTTTTAAAATGAACATATCTGTACAATGTAGCATATAACATTATGAATTTTCTTGTGACTACTGATTTTTCCAACCATTGTTCATGTATTTGTCACCCAGCCTTTAACATTTCCATCAACAGTAGTGTCGGCCCCATGAAGATGAATAAAACCAGTTTTTGATGAATGACCAGTTAAGACTGATCAACATGGGACCTTAGTCACCAATGCAATTTTGGGCCAGTTGTTCAAAGCATCGTTAGCTTAACGAGCTTGTTAGGGGTCATATTGTTAACTGTTCTAGCAAGTGTGATATTTAAAAGTTTGGTATTTTTGCTGAAAAATGTGTGCAGCTTTTGCATTTGCAAAAGCTGCTCACGTTTTTTTCAGCAAAAATATCAGCATATTTGCCATAATAAATGATCAAATTTTAACGATACGTTAACTAATGACGTCGTTAGTTTTGAACAACTGGCCCCTGATCAGTATTTCCACTGGTCTCATTTTAGCTTATCTATATGCTCTTGAATAAACATATCTGTACAATGTAGCATATAACATTTTGAATTTTGTTGTGACTACTTTAAAGTGTTTTGTTCATGTATTTGTCATCCAGTCTTCAACATTCACATCAACCATAGTTTCGCCTCTAAATATATAAGTTCATTTTTATATTCCATTTTGAAAAAAAGATATTATGTTATGCCCCTCTTCATCTGTCCGTCTGTCCATCTGTAAACTTTTCGTTTCCTGATAACACTTCCTACTTACAGTTTACATTTAATCAAGCTGGAACTTGATATATAGTTAGACCATGATGTGGAGGAGTGCATATTATTTTGCGGTTATTGTGCACCAAATACTAACAGAGTTATGCCCTTTTGAAAATTCCTATAAACAATTAGTTTAGGGCTGACTCATCCTATAATTTACATTTGATCCAGCTGAAACTAAAGGACTTAACATTTGGCGAATTGTTTTGTTTGAACTGAGGTTTTACTTCCTTGACAACACTTTTTAGGTCATTTTGTAGATGTAGTTTGCACTTTTATGGAACTTCCGACATTGACATGAAATGACATGCCCTGCAACCAAAACAAAAAATGCAGGGACGGTCTGACTAGCACCACTTTGTCTGAGCAGGCTTAGACCCTCTGTGCTGTTCACCAGTATTCATGTATGGTTGGAAGTATCATGTAGCCTAATCAGTTTCTCCAAGCCCCGATGGGCGAGGCCCTTGGTTGATTGTAACCTCAAAAAGGTATGTGCTGCTCCACATCATGGTGTAACTTTTTATAATGTTTCAATTTGATCTAATGTAAACTATAGTCAGCTTATGAAATCTTCAAAGGGCCATTGCTGCTCATATTTGATGGACTGTAACCTCAGAACAATATGTGTGACTACAATCAAGTAAGTTCAGCTTGATCAGGATGAATGAGCTGTAAACGAAAAGTTTACAGAAGTTTTTGAGGAGCATTACTCCGTTTATATTTGGTGAACTGCATACTGGAAACAATACGCACTGTTTCACGTCCTGGTCTGACTTCAGGTGGAATGTATACTCTAGGAGGGGTTAGCCTGAAATGAAAAGTTTACATCAACATATTTCTGCTAAAATTTGGTGAACTGTAGCCTAGAAAATGTTTAATGATCTGCAATGCTCTATTCACAGTGTCGCTATTTATAGTCTCAGCTTAGTTTGTTTGTCCATTCATTCATTTTATGTATAAACATTGGTTCATTTGTTCATCTTTCTGCCACGTTTGTCGAATTAGGATCACATTTTTTGTTGAATTTTATAACACCTTATAATATAAAGACCCCTTGATGGATTTCATTTATATCTGGCATGAAGGTAAATATAGGTCTGAAGTTTAAATACAGCCATCATTGTCGGGCGGTCACCGTCATAGACTGATTTTTCATAATTCTTGAGATTTTGTTATAATTTTTGCTTGCAATATCAGCGACTGTAGTTGCTAGAACCTTAAAACTTTATTATAGTTTTTCTAGGCATGCTTTTTCAGCAAACACATTATATCACCCAATAATACCTTAACCCTTATCTTGCTGAATATTCAGTTTAGCCCCAACCATTTCTGGCTTTGAACCAACCAGATTACTTCATATAATTTATTCTTACAGATCCATAAACTTCATGTCAAACAGTGTAGATCCTGATCAGATGGCTTCTCTTCAGAAGCCATCTGATCTGGATCTACACTGTTTCCAAAGATAGGGGTTGTCGTGAACAACATGATAAGAGTTAACAATTATATTTTCTAGAACCTTCAAACTTTTCATAATGTTTCGTCTTGACACGCTGACTCAGTGCAATCCTTCACCTGGTAAGATTGACCTATAATTCACCGTCCATTGACTATGCTAGAGTATACCAAGGCCCTTCTGCTCTTTGATCTATAGTGGCTAGAACTTTTAAGCATACACCTTGATCCATTTACCCTGACCTATATTTTACACCCAATTGACTTCGTCACATTTTAGCATAGCCCTTGCAATCCATGCAGCTCCAGTCAACTATAATTGCTAGAACCATCAAACTTCATAATGTTTCTTCCTGACATGCTAAAACAGCGTACACCTTGTCCCATTTACTTCGACCTATATTTCACGTTCCATTGACTTTGTCAGATTATACTAAAACCCTTGCAATCCCAGCAACTATAATTGCCAGAACCTTCAAACTTTAATGTTTCTTCATGTCTGCTCTGAGCCTGCACTGTTTGCCGACATGTATGTCCTTTTCACTGGTTTCCAGATAAGACATTACGCAAACACGCCTATACAAATACATTGCCACCTTTATTGCCGAAAAAATGAACATTTTATGATGAAAAATTGTGATATTTTTCTTATTTCTGCTCAAAATATAGATTGTGGGCACCCGTTAGAACCGCCTCGATGAGGCGGTTCTAACGGGTGCCCACAATCTATATTTTAGAGCAGTTCTAACGGGTGCCCACAATCTATATTTTAGAGCAGAAATAAGAAAAATAGGGCATACCCCCGGAAACCCCAGTTTTACTATATAAAAATTGGGTTCAAGGGAGTCAAAATTATATAGGCGTGTTTTGATGAATGGTTATATTGTAAGGTGTTTTGTAATACTAAGTCTTCAAACTTACTGATTTATTTGTTTTCTATTTATCATCTTTCATTTTGCAAATTCTTAATTTTGTTTGAGTAATCTTATTCCATTTCATATTCCATCCTTTTTACCTGGTACACACATAATGCAAACGTGTTCACATTCCTCTTGTAAAGTTGTATTGATTGTTTTCACATGTATGTTTGTAGGTCTCCGGATGATAGCCCCACAGGACTTTGCCCCCCCCCCCCCCCCCCCCCCCAATGACTTAATCTAATAATGGACATTTGCCCCCCAGTTGAAAATGCAACTCGGACATTTGCCCCCCAGAGCTTATTTTTGGTATGGACATCTGCCCCCAGTGCTTATTTTACAGGTGCATATTTGCCCCCCACTGCTTATTTCAGAAAGGGACATTTGCCCCCCAATCTGGCTAGAACCATCTCTAGATAGTGCTAACATGTTCCTACAATACCCTTGTATGCCTTATTTTTTTTTTCTGAGAACTTAGAAGGATATTCTTATACAGACTTTTATATAGCTACATAATTTACACGATAATGTTTTGGTTATGGTTTTACAGCCCATTCAAGATAATGGCAGTCCACAGCTTCTTGAAATTGGCTAGGAATGAAAATATTCCTTATATATTCTATACATTTTTCTGAGCAAGTGAAATAAAAAATCACTTGCCCAGCCAAAATTTGGACTTGTCCCGGGCATCTGGGCAATGGATTTATCAGGCCATGCATCAATGTATCCAGTGTAAAAACCACTTGAGTATAGGCGTCTGACATTGGATCCTCAGTGAGGCACAAACTCAATATATGGTTCTGTAGCTGACTTGCTTAACCCTTATCCTGCTGAATAAATTAAGCATCTCCAATTGTTGATTATCAACCGTCACATTCTTTGTATATTTTTGTTAACAAATTGCATGACAAACAGTAGAGATCCCCATCAGATATGGCATCTGATCAAGATCCATACTGCTTTCTAAGGTAGGGTTATGGGATTCATATTTATATAGATGGAGTAATTTATTCCTTAACATTTTGTATTCCTCCTTTGTGTTAGCCCTGGTCTGTCTGGGGGCAAATGTCCCTTTCTGAAATAAGCAGTTGGTGGGGGGGGGGGGGGGGGCAAAAGTCCACCTGTAAAATAAGCACTGGGGGCAGATGTCCATATAAAAAATAAGCTCTGGGGGGCAAATGTCCTGGTCGCATTTTCAACTGGGGGGCAAATGTCCATTTTTAGATTAATTCATTGGGGGGGGGGGAAGCAAATGTCCTGGAATCATGTTTGTAACAGAGATACACACATTTCCATCTAAGAATATTTAGATTTTGAGCACTTGAGTTTCTATTTTCATTGTAGTTTGTTTAAGATAAATTTGTCAGCTGATGGTTACTGAAATATCTACAATGTGCTTCTTTTGTTTAACACTTTTTGTATCAAATGGAACCTTCCTCCTTATATATAGCAGGAGTTAATTTCAAAATTTAGGGGTGTCAGGTTGTGTTTTCATCAAAATTTATTTGGAAAATGACTGAAGTTTTAGCAAACAGTGTAGGCCGTGATCAGACGCCGCATCGTCTGATCTGGGCCTGCACTGTTTGCCAGGGTACCCGTTTTGGGGTTTCTGGTATAAAATACGTTAAGGCCCGGAGTACAAATTTGTAGTTTATCAGTTTGGAACTGCTCACTTGTGTTGATTTTGCACATACATTAACCATTAAATTATGTATATATACATTTGCCATTAAAACACAAATCAGGATGTAAACAGACACTTTCGAAAACCGTTTCTTTTTTCTCTCAGAGATAATCTAGCTCCATTTGTCATCATGTGAATGATTTATGACATGAAATGCCAAGCATGATTTGACGTGTTTGAAGGGTTGAAACACCAGACGATCTCATGCAGATGATTCACATCAAATACGAAGCCCCTGTTTCTAGCTCCCCTGAGCCAAACATTACAAAGACAAGCCTATGTAGTTCTGACACCCTGGAAACCCACTTTTATATGGTAAAACTGGGGTTTACAGGGATAAACTTATTATGTCTCCCACGAAAATTTTTTTTTCGGAGAGACATATTGTTTTTTCCCCGGGCATCTGTCTGTCCGTCTGTCTGTCCGTCTGTCACAAAATCATGTCTGCTCTATAACTTGAAAACCGTTAAAGCTATCTTCACAAAAGTTCATATAAGTATTAATCAATATTAGACGACATGCAGAGCGCAAGAGGGTCATACTGAGAGGTCAAAAAGAGGGAGACATCTGTGTTTTTGTAGAAAATCAAATTCTGTTTTTGCTTATTTCTGCTCTTAAACATAAATTGTAGGTGCTCGTTAGAACCGCCTCGATCATACGTTCTAACGAGTACCTACAATCTATATTTTGAGCAGAAATCACAAAAACATCACAATTTTTCATCTTAAAATTTTCGTTTTTTCGAGGGTAAAATTTCTAATGTTTTTGTAAAGGTGTTTTTTCGTAATGAGCTCCGGGGAGCTATGATGGTTGGTCAACAGCCAACGTAGGTTATGGGTACTTGTTAGAACCGACTCAATGAGGGGTTTCTAACAATTGCCCACAGTCTGTTTGTAAAGCAAAAATAAGAAAAAAATGACAATTTTTTGTGAAAAAAAGTCATTTCTTACAAATACAGCACATTGGTGTGTTATCCAAGTACTTCAGTTTTAGAGGGACCCTGTAAAATATATCCCTTGCAATAAGTTGATTGATTGTTTTGGTGTGTCAAACCATTGTTTGATGAATGACAGACAGTGAAATCCTTGTTCAGTCTAGGTCTGCTCTGCTCAATAGAGTGAATATAGCCTTCTTGCCTTGCAGATAGTCAGATTTTCTTATCCATTATGCCTTGAATAGGATTTTGCAGGATTCAAATAATAAATTGGTTGGTTAGTTTTAGAAATTTATTTAGAAATAGATGAAATGTTTTTCAAATACGTGATGGCCCTGATCAAGTCCGCATTCCTTGGCAGCTGGCCTTTGCCTGAATTGTGTTCCAACGTGACGTTTCTGGGTTTCTCCTCTTAAATGCATAAGCCTACTACTGACGTCCTATAAAATGGCTAAAAAAATTATACACAAACTGTGGCAGCCATGTTCAGATACCATATAATATTGCGGCCAATCAAGATTTTCTGTGATTGCATTAAGTATAAAGCTTCCTGTAATAAAGCAGAAACGTGTGTTAGCTAGTACCCCGATGTACAAAAAAAATCAACACAGCTTTCAATATTACAGGTATATCTGTTATGTTATTGTGTTTGGTGTAATATTTGATTGGAAATCTTAACATTCCTTCATTCATAGCCCTAAAGTTCAGGAAGATTCTGCTTAAACCAAACTATATGATAAAAGACTACCATAATAAACGAGGCCACCAAAAGCACAGGTAAGCCCGCTCGCCAAAGCCTTTGTCAATTGCACATTACCAAAACCCGCCTTTACAAATACATTTGAAACTTACCGTAACCGCCGAAAAAATGAAAATTTTAAGGGGAAAAATTGTGATAATTTTCTATTTTCAGCTCAAAATATAGACTGTGGGTTCTCCTTAGAACCACCTCATCGAGGTCTATATTTAAGAGCAGAAATAAGAAAAAATAGGTTTACCCCTGTATACCCCAGTTTTACTATAGTTTTACCGGGATCAAAATTGTATAGGCGCGTTTTTAGCTCACCTGGGCCGAAGGCTCCAGGGGAGCTTATAGTATAGTGGGTCGTCCGTCGTCCGTCCGTCCGTCCGTCCGTCGTCCGTCCACACTTTTGAGCAGCTATATCTCTGTATCCTGCAGGCTGATCTCAATCATTTCTCACCTGTAGCATGCCTCTGGTGGGGCATTGATGACAGAAACTTTTTTTGAAATCGCTCTAAAACTTTGGTTCCTATGGCAACCACAAGGTCCCATAGACTTACTATGGGAAAATGCTTGTCATCACCGTAGCGCCTTCAATTTTGATCGGATCTTTCTGAAACTTATATGTAAGGTGACTAGGGATAAAAACTCGGATGAGTTCGAAAACCGGCCAAGTAGGCCCATTTATCATAGAGTTACGTCCCTTTGATTGCTGAAAATGCCCATTTTCGACCTTGTCATCACCGTAGCCCCTTCAGTTTTGATCGGATCTTTCTGAAACTTATATGTAATGTGGCTGGAGATAAAACCTCGGATGAGTTCGAAAACCAGCCAAGTCCGCCAATTTATCATAGAGTTACGTCCCTTTGATTGCTGAAAATGCCGATTTTTGACCTTGTCATCACCGTAGCCCCTTCAGTTTTGATCGGATCTTTCTGAAACTTATATGTAAGGTGGCTGTGGATAAAATCTCGGATGAGTTCGAAAACCGACCAAGTCGACCCTTTTATCGTAGAGTAACGTCCCTTTGATTGCTTAAAATGCTGATTTTTGACCTTGTCATCACTGTAGCCCTTTCAGTTTTGATCGAATCTTTCTGAAACTTATATGTAAAGTGGCTGGGGATAAAATCTTGGATGAGTTCGAAAACCAGCCAAGTTGGTCCATTTATCACAGAGTAACGTCCCTTTGATTGCTGAAAATGCCGATTTTTGACATTGTCATCACCGTAGCCCTTTCAGTTTTGATCGGATCTTTCTGAAACTTATATGCAAGGTGGCTGGGGATAAAGCCTCGGATGAGTTCGCATACCGGCAAAGGTGGCATATTTATCATAGAGTTAAGTCCCTTTGATTGCTGAAAATGTTGATTTTTGACCTTGTCCACACTGTAGCCCCTTCAGTTTTGATCGGATCTTTCTGAAACTTATATGTAAGGTGGCTGGGGATAAAACCTCGGATCAAATAGAAAACCGGCCAAGTTGCCCCATTAACTATATAGTTATGTCCCTTTGATGGCTGAAAATGTCGATTTTTTACCTTGTCAGCACCGTAGCCCCTTCAGTTTTGATCGAATCTTTCTGAAACCTATATGTAAGGTGACTGGAGATAAAACCTAGGATGAGTTTGAATACCGGCCAAGTTGGCCCATTTATCATTGATTTATGTCCCTTTGATTGCTGAAAATGCCGATTTTTGACCTTGTCATCACCATAGCCCCTTCAGTTTTGATCGGATCTTTCTGAAACTTATATGTGAGGTGGCTGGGAATAAAATCTTGGATGAGTTTGAATACTGGCCAAGTCTGATCGGATCTTTCTGAAACTTACATGTAAGGTGGCTGGGAATAAAACGTGAGGTGAGTTCGAATACCGGCCAAGTCGGCACATTTATCATATATTGATGTGCCTTTGATTGCTGAAAATGCCTATTTTCGACTTTGTTATCACTGCTGCCCCTTTAGTTTTGAACGGATCTTCATGAAACTTACAAACAAGGAAGTCAGGCAGAAAGCTTGGAGGAGTTTGAAAACTCTTGTTTTTGAACTTGTCATCACCATAGCCACTTCAGTTTAGATAGGATCTTCTTAGCAAGTCAGGAATAAAAGCTTGAATGAGTTTGAAAACCGGTGAGGTCAGCCTGTTTATCATAGAGTTAAATTCTACTTGATTTTCAGAAAATGCATACCCTGTCATCACCATGTCCTCCAATAAAGCCTTCAGTAAAGGTTGGCACTTCCTTAAACTTTGAATCTGTTAGCTCAGGTGAGCGATACAGGACCAAGCTAGCTTGGTCCTCTTGTTTATTTATGTCCCCCCACCCGAAAGGGAGGGGGACATATTGGTTTTGGTGCGGATCCTGTCGGCGTCGGCGTTGGCGTTGCCTCTTGTCTGCACTCTATCTCCTGAATGGATGGATGGATTTTGATTAAACTTACACAGATACACCATTTGGAGGGGGGAAAGTACTGATTAAATTTTGGTGACCTTAACCTAATTTTCAAGGTCACAGGGCTGAAACCATTGTCAAATTTTAGACCAAAAAAGCTTGTCTGCACTCTAACTCCTGAACCAATGGAACGATTTGGTTCATACTTGATACATTATATCAGTGGGATGGTCTTAAGAACTGATTAGCTTTTGGTGACCTTGACCTAATTTTCAAGGTCACAACGGCAGTTAGACTTTTAAAAATTGGCTTGTCTGCTATCTTTCTCCTGAACCAGTGGATGAATTTTGATCAAACTTGGTACATTATATCAGTGGGCTGGTCTTAAGAACTGATTAGATGTTGGTGACCTTGACCTAATTTTCAAGGTCACCGCGGGACTTAGACTGTTGAAAATTGCCTTGTCTGCACTCTATCTCCTGAACCAGTGGATGGATTTGGTTAAAAAAATAATGAGTGTGGTGGGGGGACATCTGTTTTCTTAGAAAACAATTCTAGTTGTTACCTATTGTGAAAGTTACCTATTGTGAAAACCTTGATATGCCTTCATGCAAGAGAAAACCGTGTAGCATAGGCGAGCAGCACATAGGCATAGGCGAGCCTGAGCATAAGTGCAGTCTCTCCACAGCCTTTCCTGCTCGCAGTAATGTAGATAAGACATTGAGATAGCGTCATATAAGAGATAAGAGCTTCTTGCACACCAGACAAGGAAATCCGTGATTTTACCCTGGGATAGAAATTTATGTTCTGACCCTCCTGTTCCGACCCAAAATCGATGGTAATCGCATGTTTGATAAATGCACTGGTTGATTACGACATTGTATGCGCCGTTAAGGTTGACGTCACAGCACGTTACGTGACGTCACTAAACATTCCTGCAGTGTCAACACAATATGGCAGACGTTGGTAACCGAAGTGACTGCAGCTTTAAAAATCCGCGCTAAGTATTGGAAGGTATGCAAGAAAAAAGAATCCAATATGGGTGTGAGGGGTGGATAGAAAGATCCGTTCCTCGGGATCACTGTCCGGCATCACTCGGCAAGCCTTGTGATGCCAGACAGTGTCCCTCCAGACGGATTTTACCATCCATCCCTCACACCCATATACTATTCTTATAATATGCGAGCAGCAAAGACTCAAGTGCCGTCTGGCTTGAGTCTTTGCTGCTCTCAGTAATGCAGAAGACCTTGAAATAGGTGCATACAAGAAGGCATGCGCCTAGCCCCTCAGTGGGTCACACCCATATTTGAAGACCAGAAACTAGAGAAGGCTAATTGTCCTGTTCCCATTGGTTGGCTCTATTCACCTTATTTGCATTATCTGCTGGTTCCTAGTCTGAAGGTTATCAGTGTTGGAAAAACAAGTTAATAGACCCCCCTGACCTTTCAAGGTCAGGGGGGTCTGGTTACCTGTTTTTCCATTATTGACAATGTGCAAGCTGGGAGCCAGCAAATAATGTAAATATGGTGAATAGTTGATCAGGGCCCAGTTGTTGAACTGGACACAGTTGTTCAACGCATCCATTACGAAAACACGCCTATACAAATACATTGTGAACTTTATCGCCGAAAAAGGCAAAATTTCAGATGAAAAATTGTGATATTTTTCTTATTTCTGCTCAAAATATAGATTGTGGGTACTCGTTAGAACTGCCTCGTTGAGGCGGATCTCACGAATACCCACAATCTTTATTTAAGAGCAGAAATAAGAAAAATAAGATTTACCCCTGTAAACCCCAGTTTTACTATATAAAACTGGGGTTCAAGGGGGTCAAATATATACAGCGGCCCCCGCCCATTTGGGGCTTGAAGAAATATATGGGCTGCATGATGCTTCCACGCAGAGCTGATGCCGACCGCACACGAGTACTGGTAAACCGCTTAGAGGATCTAAGCATACCAAGGTAATGCGGTGCGATTCGGACCGTCCATGCTTATAAATCATATTGGTTTCATTGGTCGACAGGGCTTGAGATGTCATTTCACCTCAATGTCGGGTAAAAGTCCCACAAAATTGGAAGCAACGTCTCCAAAATGACCTTTACAGTGTTGACGTGGACGTTAAACCTCAAATCAAACAAACAAACAAATATATATAGGCGTGTTTTCGCGATGATTAGCTTCACGGGATCGTTATTAGTTTCTGGCTAGTTCAGTTTCTAATGCAGTGTTATTTTTTATTTTTGCTGTTAAATGAAGAAAGCTGCTCACATTTTTTCAGCAAAAATATTAGCACATTGGCAAAATTAAATGATCAAGCACATTGGCCAAATTAAATGATCACAGTTTAAATGCCTCGTTGACAAACAACGCCGTGTGTTTGGAACAACTGGCCCCAGGTTCTTGTGAACCTCGATCAGTGCACTGTGCTTTTATCTGTAAAAACTGGAAGACAAGTTAATGTTGTGTTAAGTTATTATCATGGTGTCTGCAATCATATATGTGTTTTGTTGAGTTTTATATAATATAATGAATGAGTAAATTATCTAAAGTGTTTGTTATTACTGCATGTACTTCTTCTCCTTTCCAGATCAGAACTTATTCTTTCCCGTCTGTAATAAATCAAACGTCTTTGCAAAGTATAGACTGGCTTCTGTCTAATTAATAATTAAGTCAATATAAAACGTTTTAATTTTTTAGAAAAAATCATAAGCACAGGGTATTTGCTGTTTCGCTTATCAGTTATGTGTTCTGCCAGTTTAGGGAGTTAACAGGTGCAGATACATAGTCAAGGAGGAGTACTTTATCTTTGTACAAAAACCGAAAACCAAAAGCTGGGCTCAGCAATTTTGTAAGACTGTAAATACAGATGAGGCTTCGATCATTGCCTTCACTTCTATTTTAGATTTACAGTATTGTATGATGTGGAACATAAATTACGTCAAACGAATGCTGAGTTGATGGACATATGCTTAAGCAAAGCTGCGTAAAAAGCATGTGCTGAAATAGAGTTTGGGTAATGTACATATACTAAATATTATTATCATGTTAATTGGAATATGTGAAAAAAAGAATTTATTCTAATCAATAGACATGTGCTAAATCAAAGTTCAGTTATTTGACATGTGCTGAAGCAACGGTGATTTAATGGGCATTTGCTATATTAAAGTTGAGTTAATGGGCCTTACTGGGGCCTAGTTTTGTTTATGAACATGTGTTTGGATGGGAATGTGCAAACCAGTGCAAAACAAAATAATATAAGCGATACACACACTTTGGAATGGTCAGTGAAACGAATTCCACCTGGAGGCTTAATCGATTTTACGTGGCCACAATCCTCGCCCTTATTTCCGTCGTGATTTAGGTCCATGTAAAACAGGTGGGCCCTTGGGTGGAACCATTTTTGACTCCAGGGCTATGATTTGAAAAATCTTATTAGAGGTCACCCACATGATGCTTCAAGCAAAATATCAAAGACCTGGGCCTTGGAGTTTCAGAGAAGATTTTTTTTAAGGTTTCCATATATGTCTATGTTAAACCGGTGGGGTCTGGGGCGGGGCCACCTTTGGCCTCTGGGCTATAATTTGAACAACATAGTAGAGGTCCACCAGATGGAGCATCATACCAAATATCAAAGACCTGGGCCTTCTGGTTTCAGACAAGAAGATTTGTTTAAAGGTTTTCAATATATAAGTTGACATAAAACCAGTGGGCCCTGGGGCGGGGCCATTTTTGACCCAAAGGGCTATAATTTGAACAATCTTGGTAGAGGTCTGCCAGATGAATTTTCACACCAAACATCAAAGACCTGGGCCTTGCTGTTTAAGATAATAAGATTTTTTAAAGATTTTTTCCTATAAAAGTCAATGTAAAGCCAAAGGGCACCGGGGCGGGGGTATTTTTGGCCCCAGGGCCATAATTTGAACAATCATGATAGAGGTTCACAAGATGAAGCTCCATACCAAATATCAAACATCTGCGCCTTCTGGTTTCAGACAAGAAGATTTTTAAAGGTTTCCCTATATAAGTCTATGTAAAACCAAAGAGCCTCGGAGCGGGGGCATTTTTTGCCCCAGGGCTAAAATTTTGAACAATCTTGGTAGAGGTCCACTAGATAAAGCTTCACACCAAATATCAAAGACCTGGGCCTTGCGGTTTCAGAGAAGAAAATTTTTAAAGTTGTTTCCTAAAGTAGTCGATGTAAAACCAAAGGGCCCCGGGGCGGGGCATTTTTGGTGCAATGGCTATAATGATCAAATACCTGAGTCCATTTTTAAAGGTGTCCATGTAAAACCAAAGGGCCCGGGGTGGGGGAATTTTTGGGTCTCATGGCTATAATTTGAACAATCTTGATAGAGGTCCACTAGATGAAGCTTCACACCAAATATCAAAGACCTGGACCATGCGGTTTCAGAGAAGAAGATTTGTTTTAAGATTTTTCCGATATAAGTCTATGTAAAGACAAAGGGCCCCGGGGCGTGGGGGCATTTTTGGCGCAAGGGGTTATAATTTAAACAATCTTGGTAGAGATCCACTAGATGAAGCTACACACCAAATATCAAAGACCTGGACCTTGCGGTTTCAGAGGAGACGTTTTTTTTTTGTTTTTTTTTTTAAGATTTTTCCTATATAAGTCAATGCTAAACTAAAGGGCCCCAGGGCGGGGGCATTTTTGGTCCCAGGTCTAGAATTTGAACAATCTTGATAGTGGTCCCCAAGACGAAGTTTCATAACAAATATAAGACATGGGCCTTGCGGTTTCAGCGGAGAAGATTTTTTCCTATACGAGTCTTCTGGTTTCAGACAAGAAGATTTTTAAAGGTTTTCCCTCTGTATGTCTATATAAAACCAAAGGGGCTCGGGGCGGGGGCATTTTTGCCCCTATGGCTATAATTTTAACAATCTTGGTAGAGGTCCATCACATGAAGCTACACATCGAAATATCGAAGATCTGGCTTCACAACAAGTATCAAAGACCTGCGCCTTGCGGTTTCGGAGAAGGAGATTTGTTTTTAGATTTTGCCTATATAAGTCAATGTAAAGCCAAAGGGCCCGGGCGGGTGCATTTTTGGGTCCCATGGCTATAATTTGAACAATCTTGGTAGAGGTCCACTAGATGACGCTTCACACCAAATATCAAAGACCTGGACCATGCGGTTTCAGAGAAGAAGATTTGTTTTAAGATTTTTCCTAGATAGGTCTATGTAAAGACAAAGGGCCCTGGGACGTGGGGGGGGGGGGGGGTGCATTTTGGGCGCAAGGGTTATAATTTGAACAATCTTGGTAAAGATCCACTAGATGAAACCACACACCAAAATCAAAGACCTGGACCTTGCGGTTTCAGAGGAGAAGTTTTTTTTAAAGATTTTTCCTATATAAGTCAATGATCAACTAAAGGGCCCCAGGGCGGGGCCATTTTTGATCTCAGGTCTATAATTTGAACAATCTTGATAGTGTGTGTGTGTGATTTCGGGTTTAACGTCGCTTTCAACAATTTTTCAGTCATATCACGACGGTGTCTGGTTGCGACAGGGAGAACAATCTTGATAGAGGTCCCCAAGACGAAGTTTCATACCAAATATATGACATGGGCCTTGCGGTTTCAGAGGAGAAGATTTTTTCCTTTATGAGTCTTCTGGTTTCAGACAAGAAGATTTTTAAAGGTTTTCCCTCTGTATGTCTATGTAAAACCAAAGGGGCTCGGGGCGGGGGCATTTTTGCCCCTATGGCTATAATTTTAACAATCTTGGTAGAGGTCCATCACATGAAGCTACACAACAAATATCGAAGATCTGGCTTCACAACAAGTATCAAAGACCTGCGCCTTGCGGTTTCAGAGAAGGAGATTTGTTTTTAGATTTTGCCTATATAAGTCAATGTAAAGCCAAAGGGCCCGGGCGGGGGCATTTTTGGAGAAGGGCTATAATTTGAACAATCTACTAGATGAAGCTACACACCAAATAACAAAGACATGGACCTTGCGGTTTCAGTGGAGAAGGGTTTTTTTTCCTATATAAGGCAATGTAAAACTAAAGTGCCCCCGGGGGTGGGGGCACTTTTTGGTCCGAGGGCTATAATTTGAACAATCTTGATAGAGGTCTACAAGACGAAGTTTCATACCAAATATCAAACACCTGAGCCTCCTGGTTTCAGACAAGAAGATTTTTAAAGGTTTTTCTTACGTAAGTCTATGTAAAACCAAAGGGGCTCGGAGCGGGGGCATTTTTGCCCCTAGGGCTAATATTTGAGGGACACCGGCTGAAGCTACACATCAAATATCGAAGATTTTGGCCTTGTGGTTTCAGAGGAGAAGCTTATTTAAGTTTTCAATGAAAAAAAAAAAAAAAAAACAGTTATTTTTGGCTTTTGTGACCTTGACGTGCAACGGACAGGAACCATTTGAACCAATGACGATAATTCCTGTGAAGTTTGGTCAAAATCCGATGAGTGGTTTAGGAGGAGCTATTGTTTGAAGAAATTGTTTATGGACGGACGGACGACGGACAAAAAGTGATCACAAAAGCTCACATTGTCTTTACGTGACACGTGGGCTAGAAATACAGAACAAAACAGTAACTCAAACTACAATTTACAAAACATCACATGATAAAAACCCTGTTATCATAAGCTAAAATAGAAGTGAAGTTAATGATCAGGAATCGATACAATTAACCCACCCACACCTCCCATCAGAGACACCAAAGAAACAGAAACACAAACATAAAACAACTAGACAATAATGTAAACATCAATAGCGGAATGCCAAAAGGGAAGTTACTTTCCCACAAATGTGCCGTTGGTTCATGTTTCGTCTGTTTTTGTGTGTGCATCAAATCCGTGTCACTTTCTATAGGTGACTTGGGATGGCTGCGTACTTGGATTGTGGCCTTTCCTGAGTGACCTTTTCTTACTAGTTTACCAACTCATCAGCACAACATCTCCGAGAACACAGAAATCAAGCAACCACAGCGATGAAACAACCCTGAGGACTTGACAGCAAGAAATAACTGAAATGCTGGAGCAAAAGAAAAATAACAGACCCCGATTGACCCGACCAGAGACGGAGCATCAGGTACCAATCAACGTTACAAAAATTTTTTAATTCTAAGTAAGCCTTTACGCTGGAACGGTAAAAACCCACCGGCGCCGTGATAGGGTTAACTTCCATGCATAACATTTATATTGTACCAATCTTTCTATATCGAAGATTGATTTTACAAAATTGGGTACTGAGTTCATTGCAAGTATACATTTTTCTGAATCTATATGCTAAGTCACCATAAAATTCGGGTTCCGATACATTGTTGCAGTAAAGATTAAAAATAGAAGTGAAGGCAATGACGAGGAATCGATACAATTAACCCAGAGCTCCCATCAGAGACACCAAAGACATGAAACAACAGACTCTTATGGAAACATCAACAGCGGAAAGCCAAAAGGACAGTTACTTTCCCACAAAATGGCCAACCGGCTATCCAAAAGCGACACAAACACACCAAGACAAACCATAACAAAAATAAAACGCAACAGAAGAACCGCCTTGGAACGGTCAGTGAAACGAACTCCACTGTGGGGTGGGGGTGTTAAATCGATTTTACGTGGCCACGATCCTCGCCCTTACTTCCCATCACGAAAACACGCCTAAATAAATGTGATCCCTTGTAACCCCACTTTTATGTAGTAAAACTGGGGTTTTAGGTGTGTATATTGTTTTCTGCTCAAAAGCATAGACTGTGGGTACTCGTTAGAACCGCCTCGTCGATCCACAATCTATGTTTGTAGCTGAAATAAGAAAAATATCGAAATTTTTCATCTGAAAAATTTCTTTTTTTTTCGGTGGTAAAATTTACAATGTATTTGTATAGGCGTATTTTCGTAATGCGTCGCGAATTAAAAAACTAATTTGTTCAGTCCATCCATGAATTTGAAAATTAAATCAGAATGTCGTCTATAAAATTTAGAAAAGGCTTTTTTTCGGGCCCATCGGAGTCTAACTGTTGGTTTTCTTTTGCTCCAGCATTTCAGTGGTTTCTTGCTGTCGACTCCTCACCGTTGTTTTATCTCTGTGGCTGTTTGATTTTCGTGTTCACGGAGATGTTCCACTGGTGAGTTAGGAGGCCTTCATGCGGACTGAACAAATTATTTGTTTTAATCGCGACGGAAGTCAGGGCGAGGATTGTGGTCACGTAAAATCGATTTAAGCCCCCCCCCCCCCCCCCCCGCCCCCAAGTGGAATTCGTTTCCGCTGACCGTTCAAAGGCGGTTCTTCTGTCGCGGTTTATTTTTGTTATGGTTTGTCTTTGGGTGTTCGTGTCGCTTATATTGTTTTATTTTGGATAGGCCATTGGCCATTTTGCGGGAAAGTAACTGTCCTTTTGGCTTTCCGCTATTGATGTGATGCTTCCTTCAGGGTCTGTTGCTTCATGTTTGTGTTTCTTTCTCCTTGGTGTCTCTGATGGGAGCTGTGGGGTAATTGTATCGATTGCTGATCATTTCCTCCACTTCTACCTTGAGTTGTTTATGAAATGCAAATAAACTCAAAATCCTGCAAACAGGCTTTTGCGCATGCTTAGCATAACGTAATACATTGCAACATATTTGAATAAATTTTGAATAGTTGGATCGTTTGGAAGCAAAGAATACACCAAAGACTGTATCAATGATTTTTCTATTTTCGTTACGAGAAATTCTGCTCAAATGGGAATTATTAACATTAAAGCAATATTTCAACAAATACACGAATGGTAAGCCGAGTCAGCAGCTCTTTGCCAAAAAATGGCACCTCAAGATACACAAACTTAACAAAATTACAAAAAAAAATATATATATATGTCACATACATAACTGGTAAACGATATAATTGAAACAATACAAGCACGCGTACCCAACGTATAATGGAGTGAAAGCACCACATTTTGATCGTTCAGTAATATATAACTTAAGGGTTTAAGATCCTATCCTATCCAAGGAATGGGCAAGTTTACATGTCAGCATGGGTTGTTGATCTTTTAACAGGCTGGATCCCATCGACAACATCAAATGACCTTTTTTGGAGGAATGAAAGACCACTATCCGTGCTATCGTAATGGTTTACCTTATTCAGTGAACATGCATCTAGGTATATTTTATCAGCTTTTCTTGTTCAGTTCTGCTTTTATGCGAGGTGTCCACATATTTCTGAATCAGCCGTCATAGATTGTCGCGGGTCCTCGTTTCTTCCAGCAGCGTTGGGTCCGTGGTTGTTCAAAGCCACATTAACATGAAATAAAAGTAAAGACAAAGATCAGGAATCGATACAATTATCTCGCACCTCCCATCAGACACCAAATGGAAAGAAACACGAACATGAAGCAACTAGACCCTTATGAAAACAACACTAGCGGGTGATCAAAATGTTATCTTTTCTATCAAGTAAACTATCTAATAGCTGTATGCTTTCTGAGAAAAAAAGTGAATGCAAAAGCTACTCCTTTTTGAGCAAAAATATGAGCTTGTGCTTTACTGATTGTTTGAAATTGCAATGTGATGGTGACTAACAACTTCGATAGTTTTTCCCTACATTTCATGTAGTCTTTCTAAACTTTCGGTGGATTAGGATGGTTGTCTTATTTGCTCGAGACCTTTCCCGGGGAAAGTGAGGTTTCCAAGGTTATTGATGCGATGACATTACGATAACACATCCTCTGATAAAGTGCATGTTTTTCATTTCTCGAACGTGGCTACTTTTTCGATAAAAATGTAAAAAAAAATTCCTATTTATTCTCCAAGACATAGGTTGTGGGTACTCGTTAGAACTGCCTCAATGAGGCGGTTCTAACGAGTACTCACAACCTATGTCTTGAAACATTAAAAGAAAAAATAGGAACATGATGTATACCCCCTGGAAGCCCAGTTTTCTTCTATATAAAGTGAGGTTTATAGAGGCATTCATTTCATGATGGTATGTTTCTAATATATCAACATAAAACATAATTTGATGGCGCTCCAATGCAGTTCTGTTTATTTCATAAATTTTTAACTCGATCGTATTTCTCCTGAACAATTTTCTTTTACTTTATTTCACATACTTTCAGGAAACAATTTGCACCATTCCGAAAGGCGTCATTATCACTAAAGAGTCATCGATTCTGGATCTAAAATTGGTTTGTGTGATAAATTATTTATTTAAAGGATGTTTCTTCCATTTAAGCTGGTAAGTGACAAACTCTAACAATAGGCCATGTGTTATATGCAAATAATATAGCCCGATCAGCCTGCATATGCTTACAGTAAAGTCCGTCGTCAGCATTTGTATATTGAATTTCCCAGCAAATTTATAGGAAACAGAGACTGGTAGTGACCATTTTCGCCCAGGTTTCGAGTGTACATAAGCCCCATGCTGTATGTCCCAGGACCTTTTTACAGACGTCAGGGTGTTCGCTAGAAAATATTATAATAGGTATCACTGGTAATCTAATTATTTTGTATAACCATAATACCAATAATTCTGAGGTCAATTGCAATGTCAAGGACAAATAATAATTCTGCTTTTAAGACCAGCTAATATTAAAGGCACATTTTGTTTTCCACCATAGAAAGGGAGGCCTGTCTAATTGCCTCAACAAACAGTCTTTCGGACCATAGCGGACATCAAAGGCTTATCTTATCTAAGAGATTATAAGGTGATAATGAGCAGAGATATTTGCATAAAAGGGGGCTCTATAAGGGGAACATGGGTGATAGTAGATTTTGACTGAGATCGTTTCCAACAAAATGTAGTTGTTGTTTTTTAAATTACTTATGTTTTATTTTAAAAGAAAGTAAAGAAAAACACTGATATTCATTGTTTCATTAACTCAAAAGTGAAAAGAAATAAACAATTGATTACCTCTAAATTTAAGCAATCAATTAACACTTATTTATTTATGTATTTATTTATTTTGTTTGTGTAAACTATTTGACACTAATATCATATGGGCCCCGTCAAGCGATGTTGGTACTTGTCGCCATGCGAGCAGCGAAGGTTCAGGCGAGCCTGCGCATCCGCGCAATCTCGCCAGAACCTTCGCTGCTCGCTCATACAAGCAGTGAATCACGAGGAACCTTCAGACAGAAAGCCATATCCCTGGCCCCTCTGAATGGCTGGGCATGCGCAGTTAAAATTTGTCATGACGGAATGCTCGAAGACACAAATTCGCTTGGCGGTGCTCATATAAAGTGTAAAACATTAGCATTTTATAGTTTCAGGCTACGTTTTTTCATAGTGTGCCTTTGCGTTTAACAACACACCATTAAACTTTACCTGGGATTGTCTTGCCATTTGGTATGGGAATTTGAACAATGGGTCCATCGCAATTAACAAAAATACGCATGCAAAACTTTTGTCGCGCTTTTAATTGTTTTTTGGCAATGACCGGCCTTGCTTGGTCTTTTCGCAACCACTGCTTGTTACTGATGCGTCTCTGCCGCTCAAAGTAACAGACCCAGGTTTCATCATATGTAAAAGGCTCCGAAATTCTGCGTTTGTCATTTTATTTTTTTTTTACTTTTTTCGTAAGGGGTGGTCTTTCTTTGGTCAAGAGATGCGGAACACATCATGCACACAAAGTTCTAAGTTTATGTTCAACTGCTGATTCAAAATCTTATGAACTGACCCCTATGAAACACCAATACTATCAGCATTGCATCTTGTTCGACCATATCTGCCAAAGCAGCAACATTTGCGTTTGTAGCAGCTTCGCTTGGCTGGCCGAGAAGGGGCTCATCTTTCAGGTCAGTTTTACCACCTTTAAATGTTTTATGCCACCTGAAAACCGACATGTTAGAGAAAAAAGATGTCCCGTGTATCTGACACATTTCACTGTATATCTGTGAAACTGAAACATTCGTACCATGTTGACCTTTTTTCAAAGCGTGTTTTGTTTTTCATTTTGCATACAGTAAGGATTGAGTGTGTATGACTGAACCAACTTGATCTTTCAATATCTTTTGAACGACTGAATGGATCAGACCGAAATTTCATCCTATAATAGAAAATCACTCCCGCGTGAAATCAACACAGTTTCCACTTGCTCCTTGCAGCCACGCAGTGTGGTGGGCGGTGGTGGGCGGGCTATTTGTGACACAATAAAATAAACGCCCCTCGTAACACGTGATCAGCAAAGGCTTAAATCAGACTGTATATACGCAGAGTCAGATCTGAGCTTTGCAGTCCACGCGAGACTTCTGTAAAACCTAGCGATACTATTGACTTATCCCAAGGCGGTCACACTATGAACTCAGTCACGAGAAAACGTGTCTCCCGGGCTTGTGACCAGGTAAGGCATAAGCCGTCCTACTCAGCTAAACCGACTAGCAGGAGACTTCAAACTTTTAATAAAGAAACTTGAGGTATCGTACTTTCCAAGCAGCGAACACAAAGGTGCAGACCAGACTCCGCGTTGCGCAGTCTGATCTGCACCTTTGATGTTCGCAAATGGCAAAAGCAAACATAGGTTTTCCCATGACGTGGTCCATATATAGAAACTAAAGGTACTGTCTTTCCATTATGCAGGGAGCAAACACAAAAGTGCTGATCAGACCGCGCATCAGAACAGTCTGATCGACACATTTGTTGTCCGCAAATGACATAGAAAAATTCTCATGACATGGCTGGAAAGTGCAGAAAAAGATGGCTATGGTGTAATCGACAACTGTACAGGTAAACTCACGGGTACATAATTATTCTGTTTACGCACATTAAAAAAAAAACATTGAAATTATAGATTGACGGGGCAAAAGAAGACGATAATAATTCAGTATTTTTTCCCGTTAGGAACTTATGTATTCTACTGTGTCCTATCTTTTACTACAGAAACAATTTTTCGAAAATTGAAATAATTAGCTTACAATTTCAATTGCCTCTAACAAGTGCGGATTTGCCTCTAACAAGTCCGAATATCACCACCAACGTCCTGCTACAATTACATTAAGTACTGCTAATTTATAATGAAACGTACCTTTTTATTTTACGTTTCAGTTTGAAGTTATTCTCAAACTTATTTATTTAGTAATTAATCAATTTATTTATTTATTTAGTTTCAACAAAGAAAGGTGACTGCGATTAATTTTCATTGAGCTATATCCATCACAACAAAGTTAATTTTGTAAATATTTATTCATTTTGTATTTTTTTTTTTTTTTTTTTTTTTACTTATCCCACTGTTCAATTTAGGCCTATACATTTTCAAACTTGTCTGCAGTCATTCTATTTTCATTCAGACTAATTCTAATGGAATAGAAAAATGTGAACTGTAGCGATAGATTTGCATATAAACAAAAAGCAAGCTTACATAATTTACTGTTTATCCTGGTGGAGCGTGATAGCTCAGTGGTTAGTGCACTTGCCTCTGATGCTAGAGGTCCCGGGTTCGATCCCCGGCAGCGGCGATAAAATTTCGGTGTCCGAACACGCTCCATTGGCATCATTTGCAGGGATGAATGTCATAAAGTGCACCGTCCTTCGGATCGGGACGTTAACTGGAGGCCCCTGTGCAGGGAGAACCATCCCCTGTGCAGGTTAAAGATCCCTACCGTAATTACAAGATTACTGTGTAGGCTTTCATCCTGGAAAACCTGGAGTGTATCTAATTTACACCTGCGGTAATGGTCAAATGTGACCGACGCAGTATCAGAAGATAGATAGATAGATAGATAGATAGATAGATAGATAGATAGATAGATAGATGATAGATAGATAGATATAGATAGATCCGGCATCATCCACATGTATGTAGTGGAAAAATTACATACCTTCAAGCAAAACATAGTATAAAATACAATCCGCCTACGGTTAAATGGTCATCTCCCGAATAGCATTTTAAATATTTTCACTATAAAAAATAAATAAATAAGTAACAAGCAGGGATTAATTTTTATACATTTTTTGCCTCTTTCTATCAATCAATACATGTGTAAGTATGCCGGCCTCGGTAGCTCAGTCGGATGCGAGTCTGACTGATGATCAGGAGGACGCGGGTTCGATACCTGCCGGGGTCGGCAACGTGTTTTCGTTGAGATTGATCATGATTTTGTTTCTAAGGTCATTCTCTCCCTTCCGCTGATTCAAGGAGGGCAGTTGTCAGTTTCTGGCGAAAGAAATATGCAATGTACTGGTTAAGCGCTTACGTATAAGCCTGCCCAGGAAAAGTGTGGGTAGGTAAACTGACCGGCTCAAAGATGGCCTTAATAGAGTTGACTGGGCCGTTAAACTCCAATACAAACAAACAAACATGTGTAAGTAAAACGTTTTTTTTTTTTCTTTCTGTTATTCAAATTATCTACAATATCCATACAGGTTATGAAATCTTACACATATCCTATGGTCTGAGCAATGTTGTACCCGTGAGAGTTACCCGGATGAAAGGCGTATGTCTTCACGCCATCTGTTCTGAAAAGCGCTATTGAAACGATAAACTGCACAAAAATGTTAGTCATACTGTGCAACCTATTCTGAACTTTTGTTGTTCTCAATTTAAGCACAGCGCGCCTCTATAGGCAATAGAAAATAACTGATTTCATCACGATAACACGCCTATACCAATACATTGTAAATTTTACCACCGAAAAATGAAAATTTTCAGATGAAAAATTTCGATATTTTGCTTAATTCTGCTCAAAACATAGATTGTGGGTACTTGTTAGAACCGCCTCCACGAGGCGGTTCTAACGAGTACCCACAGTCTATGTTTTGGGCAGAAATAAGATAAATATTGTATACCCCTGCAAACCCCAGTTTTACTATATAAAAGTGTGGTTTAAGGGGGTCAAATTTATATCGATGTGTTTTCGTGATGACTCTACAACAAATCACGGCAAGGAAGTACGTGACGAGTGACGTCATTAAAACTGCCAGTTTATGGCGTCACTAGTCGATTTCCTTGACGTTAGACGGTGTAACCTCATATTCTCGCATCGAAAACGTTAGAAGAATTATATAAATGCGTGTGTTTCAGTCGATAATTTTAGCGGGATTCCTTCTCACAAAGCTGTGAGCTTTTGAAGGAAACAACAGCGTTATAGTCGATTTTCAGCCTGTTAGAATCGAAAGAGATCAGCTCTAGTTTGTGATTTGTTGAGTTAAAAAACACAGTTTGTCGGTCAGTTGTAAGTAGACAAATCACGCGCGCTACATGCTCAAGATTTGTCTACTTTACAACTGACCTCCAAACTGTGATTTATTACTCAACAAATCACAGCTAGAGCTGATCTATTTGTTAGATCAGACTGTGCAAGCTTTTCTGAACATTTGTTCTTTTCAATTCTAACACTGCGCGTCTATAAAAGGCAATAGAAAGAAACTGTGATTTATTCTGCAATAGAATAAATCACAGTGCGGAAGAGAGTGACGCGAAAAGGCGCCGCTTTATGACGTCACACGTTGATTCTTTGCCTGCCTTAGACGGTAAAACGTCATTTTTCTCATCGAAAAAAAACATTACAAAGGACATAAATGCATGTGTTACAGTCAATAATTATAGCGTGATTTCTTCTAACAATGATGAAAGATTGTGAGAAGTCGAAGGAAACAACAGCATTGCATTAGATTTTCAATGTGTTAGAATCGAGATAGCTCAGGTCACAGTTGGTCGGTCAGTTTATTTTACTCTACTTTATGTTGCGCATGTTGTTTGTGTATGTGTTGTTATGTTTTCTTTTGTCTGGTCCACCATGTTACTAAGTCTCTTGTTGTTTTGTGTTTTTGCCTGGACCTTCATGTTAATATGTCTTTCTATTCTTGTTGATTTGTTTTTGTATGGCTCTTCATGCTACTAAATAGAAGTGGAGGCAATGATCAGGAATCGATACAATTAACCCACAGCTCCACAATCCTCGCCCTTACGTCCGTCGCGATTTAGACAAATAATTTATTCAGTCCGCATGAAGGCCTCATAACTCATCAGTACAACATCTCCGTGAACACCAAAAATCAAACAACCACAGAAACAACGGTGAAGACTCGACAGCAAGAAGCCACTGAAATGCTGGAGCAAAGGAAAACCAACAGTTAGACTCCGATTGGCCCAACCAGAGACAGAGCATCAGGTACCAACCAACATTAAATTCAATTAGATCTCTTTAATTCTCAATAAGCCTTTACGCTGGAACCGTCATAGAATCTGAGACCTGGCCCACCGGCGTGCAATTAAAGAGGGAAGCAAAGTTGTCAACCGTGATTGGGTTTACAGCCATGCATGCAGTCTGTCGTATGTGGTACCCAATCTCTTATATCGAAGAATATATTTATGAAATCAGGTACTGAAGTCATTGCGATTATATATATTTTTCTGAATTTATATACTAAGTCACCATAAAATTCGGGTTCCAATAGACCTTGTTGCAGAAGATATTTAAGTCCAATATTGAATTTTGAAATATATCAGAATGGCGTCTATAAAATTTTGAAAAAAAAAAAAGCTTTGCGTAGTTTATGGTACCGATAACCCTGATTAAGAAGTTTAGCAGTTAACAATTTATTACGAGTGTTGAAGTCAGTTACATGACTACACACTCTGGCAAATTGATTTAATTTTGAAATATAAACGCCATAGGATGGCGCACGAGGAACATCAATATTCATTCGCTTCTTCCATCCTTATTTTATTCTCTTCCTTCCGCTAAATTAAGAAAGGCAGTTGTCAGTTTTGGGGAGAAAGAATGTGCACTGTACCGATTAACCGCTTATTTGTAAGCCTGTCCAGAAATAAAAAATGTAGATAGTTAAATTGACCAGTTCAAAAAGAGATCTAAATAATGTTGACTGGGGCCGTTAAACACATGTACAAACGAATCCATGCGTATTATCCGTGATGGATTACACGTATTTGCTTTTGAACATCGTTTTTTAATTCAAAATTCGGTACTTTCAATGTGTGTGAGAGAGAGAAAAGGACGAAGAAGTGTATTTTTAATTGATTTATTTTTCAATTAAACTATGCAAAATAAACTACAAAACATCTATACATCATATGAGACTATATCTTCTTTCTGGTACCTCATTTTATTCGATAGGACATGCTACGGTGTATGTTAAGCACAGGCTACACGATACAACCAAGTTAGACCATGCAGCTTTTAGAGTTGGTTACAAACAGTGTAGATTAAGATCAGATGGCTCAACTTCTAATCTATCTGATCAGAATCTACAATATCGTTTAACTTGAATGGTAATCAGAATCAGTTGTGACAAAATTAATGTATTTAGCAGGATAAATTTAATAATCATTTTTTGGCATGAGGGGACTACATTTCGACGTTGATAGGACAATGAGTAGGAATCATTTGATAAAGATACTCAAGAGCTGTATCGTGTAGTCATGAGAGGAATAGGAAACAAAAGTTGCCTTTATCAGACCTTGTTTCTATCGTATAGTCTCGGCTTTAGACACTAGTCAGGAAATCAAAACCCTGGTACTGGATAAGAGGTACTCAAAGTACACAAACCGAGAGACTCTAAAGGCAGATGGTACAGTCTCATGGATATAACAAGAAAATACTTCTAAAAATATATAATCACTCTTATATCACACGATTTTGAAGGACTAGTAATTATTAACATTTTGACATGTTTGTAAGAAAACACACCATATCTAAAGCATAGAACATATGTAACGTTTCGCATATTAAATAAAACAAAACACACTTCAAGGCTATGTTAATCAAAAGAATGAGACTATACCCTCTCCTTCTAGTAGGTCTGATATGTGGAGACATGGTTCATTGTACATCAGACACACGTGCAAACACAAATTATAATAAAATAGATAAAAAGGTAATGATATGGAAAACATAGTATGATAGGGGGTGGGGTTGGGGTGGTGGTAGGGTACAATTAAGAAGAGCGGGTGTAGTCTCACGAACCAAACAAAGAAAATTTTCTTGGAAAATAATCACACGTATATTACATGATTTTGAAAGTGAAGTAAATATCAACATTCTGATGACATGTGTGTAAACAACAACAACAAAACAAATCATATAAAATAGCCCTCCCGATTAATGAGGTCACTGGAATAGGACAAGATTCGTTTTTAAGTCTTAATCGTTTTTCTTTTCCCCCATAAAAGCATATCTTGTGACCCATCATTAGGACAATCTCAGTTTCTAACGAGGGGGTCATTTACAACTCACGTTTTATCGAGAAAAAAAACCTGAATGGATTTCGGTTACACTGAATCCAATCTGATAATACCCGAAATATCCTAAAGAAATGTTGTTAAGAGGTATTCACAGATCACAATACTGAAATAAAGTAAAAGAAATAGATTGAGCAAGTGATATGATGTGATATGAATATCATCATGGTGAAATGAATAGGAACAAAATTATTAGGTAAAAGATGTTATGTTTGAGAACAATCAAACATAATGAAATATAAGTTATAGGGTAACAACTATTAGAAAGATTAAAATGTAAGTGCTTTGCTTGGCACTCGTTTTAAATTGATTTTGTGTAAAACATTGTAGACTTATCAGAATAAGCCCATGACGGATCTGTTACATTTTGAAGAATAAAAAAGAATATGTTGCCTTGTATTAATTAGTAAAAGGTTAATTTGATGAAGCAACATAGAACTATTAACATAACATAAATTATGAGATGATTTGACTAACAGCATTTGCGACTTCATCCATCCTTCGAAAATATACTAATCCGTGGAAAAGAAGTGGAATGTATCCTAATATTTCTAAGTGCAATGCCAAGAGGTGCAGATGTTGTTCGCATTTAAGCACTGCGTCTACCGTTACTTCATCTGTAAACGGTAGACGCTTCTCTGTAGTTAACATGTCTGATTTGACATGACAGTCTACAGATTTAATTTATCTAATTACATGACGTGCTGCAAACTGTAATATGCAGTACGTCGGTCAAACTAACCGCATGCTTAAAGTAGAAGTAAAACAAAGATCAGGAATTGATACAATTAACTTACTCCACCCATAAAAGACACCAAAGGGAAAGAAATACAAACATTAAGTGACCAGACCATAATGGAAACCTAAACAAAGGAAGGCCATAAGGACAGTTACTTTTCCACAAAATGGCCATATGGCCATCCAAAACCAAAAGACACAAGTGATACACACAGCAAGTAACAAACAACAACATAAATAAATCGCCACAGAAGAGCCGCCTTGGAACGGTCAGTGGAAGATTTCCACTGGAGGGCACTAGATTGAACGAGCATTATCGTAGAATGAGTAAGCCTCAGAAAACTGACACTTTCTTGAACCGTCACTTTCGACGTACAGGTCATTCTGTAAATAACATTGTTATACAACCAGTGGAAAAACTTTATTACGATGCAAATTCTACATCTAGATTCAAAATAATCAAAAGACATAAAGCTGAACTGAAATGGATTAAATTTGTACAGACCCCTTTTCCACTGGGATTTAATGACAACATTTATCATGAGGGTAATATTTCCAGAATGCCGGACTTTGATGATATTTTCTCGCTCCTGGAATGTCGAAAACTAAGAACTAGATCTCACGGCACCAGGAAAAATGGTAACTTTAAACGTAAATCCCGTGCGTTTAAACGAAACAATACTAGACTGAAGTGACTATCAATTATATCATTAAATCATGGCGCCACTCTATGCTTTCATTTTTAAGTTCATTACCCGTTTCTGTTTTACGTCTTCTGGACACCGAGGCGAATAAATTCTACGATAGTTCTCATCAGTTATATGATGCGGCTCTCTTAACTAGAGGCTATACTCAGCATACTCTCCGTCCTTACATTGATTCTGAAATTAATCATAAACGCCATTTCTTCAAAATATCCTTCATTAATAAGGGTATGGATTTTATAGATTTGCCCAGTATCTTCCGTGAGAGATCGGTGCTTTCTTCCATTTCTGCTTATTTTCAAAATACTGAAACACCTATAATTTGCTATAAATATAACACACCTGTTAGATCTATCATTTTTAATTTCAATAAACTTGTTTCTGATCTTGATATTGATACTAATACTCTTGATTCATGTGATTCAAAGTATTGCTATCCTGCTGCTGGTCATGTAATTACTGGCAATTTGAAAATTATTCCTGATTCTAGGATAAGGAATATAATTTCTAAAGGACCGAAATATCGATTTCCTTCTAAAATTGATTTCAGTAAATGTAGAGATCCAATCGCTGCTTCCTTGAATGAATTCGGTAATCGATGGTGTAAGCGAGAGTATGTTGAGTATAAAGCCCTTAAGGACTGGAAACTTAGCATTTTAAAACTAGTGAATAAACGCATTTCTTTCTATTCTCAAAATACTAACTTATTACCTCCTAAGCCCAAGACGTCTTTACGTCATCTTAAACTAGGTAGTCAAGAATTTCATAAGAAGTTTGTTTTGGCCTCTGCAGACAAGGCCGCTAACAATGTCGTCGTTGTGTGACGGCTCCACTATGTTAACACGCTTAAGCAGGAGCTTGGTGGTACTAAGGCCTATGAACTTCAGTCTTTAGCTGAAGAGAGAGCTATAGTAGATAAACATGTACAGTAGAACTTCGATGGCTCGAACACCGATGGCTCGTTTACCATGGAAGTGTCGAACCCATTCTTGAGCCCCTAGCGAAATCCTCTACATAAGAAATAGTGGGGGATAATTACGGAGATTTTAGTCTTTAATCTTGCAAATGTATGTTGTGTGTACTCATTAGAATCGCCTCGATGAGGCGATTCTAATGAGTACACACAGCATACATATTCATTATAGAACACCGAAAAGATGTCTAAAAGTATCTCGTTATGCCTCCTGACAGCAACCTCAGTGGCTCGAACTACCCCTGTCTCGAACAGATTTTCTAGGTCCCAAAGGTGTTCGAGCCATTGAAGTTCGACTGTATGTCATTCAGCCACCAAGTTTGCTGTGCGTGTTAACGAAGGCCAAGACAAGCTTCCTACGCTCTACTGGTTACCAAAACTTCATAAAAGGCCTTACAAAGCACGGTTTATTGCAAATTCTAGCTCTTGCACTACCACTGAACTTTCTAAATTATTAACTTCCTGTCTTACTGCTATCAAAACGCATGTGATTAAATATTGTGATAAAGTCTTTATAAAAGACTTTATAAAAATTCTAATGAGGTTTTAAATAAATTGAAATCCAGACATTTTCGTGCTTCGAGTCTGTCTACTTACGATTTTTCCACTCTTTACACTACACTTCCTCATATTCTTATAAAAGAAAAGCTTAATGATTTAATTGAATGGGCTTTTCACAGAGAAGATTCTCTCTATCTTGCATGTAATGTCAGAAATGCATTTTTCACTTCTAAAGAGCATAAGAATTATACACTTTGGTCATGTCAGAAAGTGTGTGATGCCCTCGCCTTTCTACTTGACAATATTTATATTAGATTCGGTACTAAGTTATTTAGACAAATTGTGGGTATTCCATGGGTACGAATTGCGCACCTCTTGTGGCTGATCTGTTCTTGTATTGTTATGAAAGAGACTTCATGTTGTCGCTTTCCATTGATAACCAATCTGAAATTATTGAAGCTTTTAGCTCCACTTCTAGATATTAAGATAATTTATTAAATATTGATAATACCTATTTCGATGGTTTGATCAGTCAGATTTATCCCCCCCCCCAGAAC
This sequence comes from Lucinisca nassula, assembly GCA_963580285.1. Taxonomy (NCBI): domain Eukaryota; kingdom Metazoa; phylum Mollusca; class Bivalvia; order Lucinida; family Lucinidae; genus Lucinisca; species Lucinisca nassula. The sequence continues at coordinate 100,675,824 of OY757016.1, forward strand.
TTCAGTTAAATAAAGCAAATTCTTTTTATACCGAGGCCCCGTTTTTGGATTTACATCTATCTATTGTAGATGGATTTGTTTCGTGCAAAATTTATGATAATCGCGATGACTTTGACTTTGAGATTGTAAATTTTCCTTTTTTGGATGGTGATGTTTCTCGTGCGCCATCCTATGGCGTTTATATTTCGCAATTAATTCGATTTGCTAGAGTGTGTAGTCATAGTCATATAACTGACTTCAACACTCGTAATAAATTATTTACGGCTAAACTCCTTAATCAGGGTTATCGGTACCATAAACTACGCAAAGCCTTTTCAAAATTTTATAGACGCCATTCTGATTTAATTTCAAAATTCAATATTGGACTTAAATCTCTTCTGCAACAAGGTCTATCGGAACCCGAATTTTATGGTGACTTAGTATATAAATTCAGAAAAATATATAACCGCAATGACTTCAGCACCCAATTTCGTAAAATCATTCTAAAAAGATCGGGTATAACATGGATGTTATACGACAGACTGCACGCATGGTAGTTAACCCAATCACGTTTGGCAACTTTGCTTCCCTCTTTAATTGCACGCCGGTGGGTCAGGCCTCAGATTCTATGACGGCTCCAACGTAAAGGCTTATTGAGAATTAGAGAGAACTAATTCAAGGTAATGTTGGTTGGTGCCTGATGCTCTCTCTCTGGTCGGGCCCATCGGAGTCTAACTGTTGGTTTTCTTTTGCTCCAGCATTTCAGTGGTTTCTTGCTGTCGCGTCCTCACCGTTGTCTCACCTCTGTGGTTCTTTGATTTTTTGTGTTCACGGGGATGTTGCACTGATGAGTTAGGAGGCCTTCATGCGGACTGAACAAATTATTTGTCTAAATCGCGACGGAAGTAAGGGCGAGGATTGTGGCCACGTAAAATCGATTTAAGCCTCCCAGTGGAAATCATTCAACTGACCGTTCCAAGGCGGTTCTTCTGTGGCGGTTTATTATAGCCCCGCTTTGAAAAAGTGGGGGCTATATTGGATTTGGCTTGTCCGGAATTCCGTCTGTCTATCTGTCTGTCTGTCTGTCTGTCTGTCTGTAATCTTGTCCAGAATTCCGTCTGTCTGTAATATTTGATAGTGGGTACCTTGTTACCGCAACTCCTCTTACAGTTCTAGGTCAATCCTTTTGAAACTTTACAGGTGTTTTCATATAGGTCTGAAGATGGGCATATTCTTTTTTCATTATCCTTAAATATTTTTTTTCACTTATTTCACCTTTTTTAACTTAGACAATTTTTGAGATCTACCAATGTTAAAATGTATAGGGAGTAGCTACCTTGTTACCGCAACTCCTCTTACAGTTCTAGGTCAATCCTTTTGAAACTTTACAGGTGTTTTCATATAGGTCTGAAGATGTGCATATTCTTTTTTCATTATCCTTAAATGATTTTTTTGACTTATTTCACCTTTTTTTAACTTAGACAATTTTTGAGATCTACTAATGATAAAATGTATAGGGAGTAGCTACCTTGTTACCGCAACTCCTCATACAGTTCTAGGTCAATCCTTTTGAAACTTTACAGGTGTTTTCATGTAGGTCTGAAGATGTGCATATTCTTTTTTCATTATCCTTAAATAATTTTTTTTGCCTTATTTCACCTTTTTTAACTTAGACAATTTTTGAGATCTACTAATGTTAAAATGTATAGGGAGTAGCTACCTTGTTACCGCAACTCCTCTTACAGTTCTAAGTCAATCCTTTTAACTTTATAGGTGTTTTTATATAGGTCTGAAGATGTGCATATTCTTTTTTCATTATCCTTAAATAATTTTTTTCACTTATTTCACCTTTTTTAACTTAGACAATTTTTGAGATCTACTAATGTTAAAATGTATAGGGAGTAGCTACCTTGTTACCGCAACTCCTCTTTCAGTTCTAGGTCAATCCTTTTGAAACTTTACAGGTGTTTTCATATAGGTCTGAAGATGTGCATATTTTTTTTTCATTATCCTTAAATAATTTTTTTCACTTATTTCACCTTTTTTAACTTAGACAATTTTTGAGATCTACTAATGTTAAAATGTATAGGGAGTAGCTACCTTGTTACCGCAACTCCTCTTACAGTACTAGGTCAATCCTGTTGAAACTTAACAGGTGTTTTCATATAGGTCTGAAGATGTGCATATGCTTTTTTCATTATCCAAAACTTATTTTTTTAACTTAGACAAGGTGTAGGTACCTTGTTAGGGATTTAACCCTCTCTCAAGTCTTTACCTTTAATTCATGAGTCTTTCTCCTCTGACAGGGCTATAGCGGGGCTCTAGTCAGATCCTCTGACAGTTCTAGTTTATGGTATTGTTTGTTACTTACTGTGTGTATCACTTGTGTCTTTTTTATTTTGGATGGCCATATGGCCATTTTGTGGGAAAGTAACTGTCCTTATGGCCTTCCTTTGTTTAGGTTTCCATTATGGTCTGGTCGCTTAATGTTTGTGTTTCTTTCCTTTGGTGTCTTTGATGGGTGGAGTAAGTTAATTGTATCGATTCCTGATCTTTGTTTTACTTCTCCTTTTCATGAGGTATTCTGAAAATCGTTTTTACAAAAAAGGTTAGGTACAAACGATAATCAGAAATTAAATAAAGTAACCTTAAAAGTACAGAAATGATAAGTTCGTAAAATGCTGAAAACCTCCAAAATAAATAAAGAAATAAAAGGTTGAATATTATGTACAGTGATCGGAGATCAGCCTAGAATTGTTGGATTAGGTGAGGAACTTCAAGGCATGTTCCCACAAAGCTTGGAATAAATTATTCCCCCAACAGATAACGAAGACAAACCTCATTGTAAAAAATAACGAGAATGCACGAATTAAAAACAAAAAGAAAAATAAATGGCTCAAGCTCAGTTATCGCAGTCACAATTGGAAGTAGATATTGAAGAAAACGAGACTCATAACAACCGTAAAATTACTTTATATATCAACAAGACTCATTATAAAATTATTGCTGTAGTAAAAAGGATACAAGAAAAACTGTAATACACATACGCCTTCAAAATAGAAGTAAAGGCAATGATCAGGAAATGATACAATTAACTCACAGCCCCCATCAGAGACACCAAAGGAAAGAAACACAAACATGAAACAACTAGACCATAATGGAAACATAAATAGCGGAAAGCCAAAAGGACAGTTACTTTCCCACAAAATGACCAATTGGCTATCCAAAACAATATAATATAAGCGATACACACACTCAAAAACAAGCCATAACAATAATACACCACGACAGAAAAACCGCCTTTGAACTGTCAATGAAACGAATTCCACTTTGGGCGGGGCTTACATCGCTAACCGCGACCGGGCCAACCACTAAGCACGCAACCTGCACCCAACACCCACGTCACACCCAAGTTTTGATATCGAAGAATGACCCTACAAAACAGGGCGCCGAAGCCGCTGCAAGTATACACCAAAAGAATCCACACACCAAGCCAACACAAAACTCGGACTCAGACAGACCCCATCACAAAAGAGACCCAAGCCTAACACCGAAATTTGAAATCAAATCGGGAAGACGTCCACAAAACTCACAACAGTCTCTGGGTAGTCTACAACACCGACAACCAACTAGCCAAGCAGTCAACAATTCCCCACGAGCGCTGAAATCAGCCACACGAACAGACGCTCTGACAAACCGAATCAACCGCGAAACACAAACGCCACAGGACGCCGCACGAGCAACACCACCATCCAAGAAAGGAAAGTAGAAGTAAAACAAACATCAGGAATCGATACAATTAACTTACTCCAGCCATCAAAGACACCAAAGGGAAAGAAAAACAAACATGAAGCGACCAGACCATAATGGAAACCTAAACAAAGGAAGGTCATAAGAACAGTAACTTTCCCACAAAATGGCCAAATGGCCATCCAAAATAAAAAGACACAAGTGATACACACAGTAAGTAACAAACAACAACATAAATAAACCGCCACAGAAGAACCACATTGGAACGGTCAGTGGAAAGAATTCCACTGGGGGGAAACCCACAATTTCCAAAACAAAGCCATCGCGCCCACCACAAATCCTGCAAGAAACAAACCCATCCACAACAGACAGATGCAACCCCCAACACGGAGCCCCGGATAAGTCTATGGAGTGTCATCTGTCTATTCCATGCTGAAAGCAGTCACCTGCATGACAGGTAACTCGCGACTTAATATGGTCAGAGTATGGTTTCTTGGCCACAATACATCTGTAAAATTACATCAAGATATTCCATATAGCAAAGAAGAAACAGGCCAAATCATTTTCACATCCATTGAGGGCTGATTACTCAAGATCAATGATGATTAGAGGAGTGGTCCTTAGCCACAATGTGCTTCCTTCTGTGATCTATATATCTGTGAAGTTTCATTCATATATTCCATTTCGTAAACGAAAACAGCTCAAACACCATTTAATGAAAATTGTTAACGGTCATAACACAGTCAAAGTTTACGGATTTTGTCCATTAAAACAATTGCAAAACATACTTTCCCTGGAGCAATGTATAGTGAAAATTTGAAGAAAATCCGTGAAAAATATTCAGCTTATCGATGGGAAATGCCCCAAACTACTTATTAGGAACTAGCAAAGGCATCACTCAAGATCACGGACAGTTAGAGTGTTGTTCCTTGGCCACAATATGCATTCTTTAGTGGTCTATATATTGGTGAAGTTTCATCCATATTTCTGTTTAGTAAAGGTGAATTAGTCCAAAACCCATTAAATTGGGTTTTTCGGCCATAACTCTGCCAAAGGATTTTACCCATTGATAATCCAATACCACACACTGAACTTGAAAGCGAGAGACAGTATAAGATCAGTCACAAGGAGTAAAAATTGCATTTAAGTTGAAAGAGAGATGGTAAGAGATCAGTTACAGGAGAGAAAAACGTGGTTAGTAAGAAAGAGAATAGAATAGTGGTTAGTTGGCTATTTCGTTGGTTAGTTAGAAAGAGACGTGATTAGTTGGCCGCTTGATTAGTTAGACAGATAGAGAAATGGTTGGCTGTCTGTTTGCTTAGAAAGAGAAACGTTTTTTTGGCTGGTTAGAATGACGAGTGATTGATTAGTTAGTTGGGAAGAAAAGTGTTTATTTTTAAAGGAGGGAAATGGTCAGTTAGAAAGGTGGTTACTTCTAAAGAGAGAAGTGGTGAATTAGAGGGATAAAAAGAGAAGTGGTAGTTAGAAAGACAGAGAAGTCGTGAGTAAGAGAGAGAAATAGACAAGTGGTAACTAGAGCTGTCAGAGGATCTGACTATAGCCCCGCTTCAGCGCTGTCAGAGAAGAAAGTTATTTAAGCTGCAGAGAAAACAGTTATGAACAAGAAATAACTGTTGAAAATTTTACATTATCTGGAAAAACTCTAAGAGTTGTGAGCCCTTGTCCCTCATTTCAATGAGCATGATACATTACCAGAATGTCCATGTTTATACTAAATTTCATCTTCCATTTTTCAATGTTCAAAGGGTAATAACTCCTAAAGTGAGCAAATCAGAGTCAGCGTTCCTGCGCTCTGCACATTGTCTCATGGTGCTTTACACTTGTGTGAAGTGTCATGAAAATATCTCAAATGGTTTGTGAGTTATGGAGCCGACACAGTCAAAATTGCCTTTTTAAATGTTCAAAGGGCAATAACTCCTAAAGTAGGCAAACCAGAGTTATGGTTCCTACACTCTGCACATCATCTCAAGGTGCTTTTCATTTATTTGAAGTTTCATGAAAATATCAGAAACGGTTATAGAGCGGACATAGTTAAAATTGCCATTTTTTAATATTCAAAAGCCTATAACTGAAAAAGTAGACAATCCAGAGTTTGGGTTCCTGCGCTCTGCACACGTAATATGGTGCTTTACATTTGTGTGAAGTTTCATAAAATTATCTCAAACGGTTTTTGAGTTATCGAGCAAAGACGGCTAAAATTGATATTTTTCAATATTCAAAGGGAAATAACTCAAAAATTAGGCAATCCAGAGTTATGGTTCCTGCACTCTGCACACCATCTCATGGTGTTTAATGTTTGTGTGAAGTTTCATGAAAATATGTGAATGGGTTTTAAAGTTATGGAGCGGACACGAAAATTGTTAACAGACACAGACAGACACACAGACAGACACACAGAAAATACGAAAACCAGAGTTATGGTTCTTGCGCTCTGCACATTGTCTCATAGTGCTTAACATTTGTGTGAAGTTTCATGAAATTATCTCAAACGGTTTTCGAGTTATGAAGCGGACACTGTTAAAATTGCCATTTTTCAATGTTCAAAGGGCAATAACTCCAAAAATAAGCAATGCAGAGTTATGGTTCCTGCGCTCTGCACATCGTCTCATAGTGCTTAACATTTGTGTGAAGTTTCCTAAAAATATCTCAAACGGTTTTCGAGTTATGAAGCGGACACAATTAAAATTGCCATTTTTCAATGTTCAAAGGGCAATAACTCCAAAAGTAGGCAATCCACAGTTATAATTCCTTCGCTCTGCACATTGTCTTATGGTGTTTAACATTTGTGTGAAGTTTCATGAAAATATGTTAAGCAGATACAAAGTTATGGAGCCAACACAAATTAACGGAATCACGGAATTACGGAATTACGGAATTACGTAAAATGTTCAAAGGGCAATAACTCCAAAAGTAGGCAATCCACAGTTATAATTCCTTCGCTCTGCACATTGTCTTATGGTGTTTAACATTTGTGTGAAGTTTCATGAAAATATGTTAAGCAGATACAAAGTTATGGAGCCAACACAAATTAACGGAATCACGGAATGACAGAAGGACATGGCAAATCCAATATAGCCCCACTTTTTCAAAGCGGGGCTATAATTAGAAAGAAAAAAAGAGAAGTGATGCTTTTGGCTAGAGGGAGAGTGACAGAAGTGGTTACTTAAGAGAAGTACTTAGTTGGAGAGAAAATTGATTAGTTATAGAAGTAATTCGTTAAAAAGAGTGAGAACGTAAGGTGTTTTGTTAGATAAAAGTGCTAGATGGACAGCGACAGATAGATGGCATTACAAATACACGCCTATGCAAATACATCGGATGGCTTGGTGCGCTATACTGACGTTGCTTTAAATTTTGTAGGACTTTTGCCCGACATCGGGATTAAATGACTTTTCAATTCCTGTAGCCCAATAAAACCAAAAGGCGCATATGTATTGGACAGTCAGACTCACACCACTTTGCCGGGGCAGGCTTAGCTCTTCGTAGCTGTTTACCCATCACTTATGTGTGGTCAGTTTCAGCTCTGCGTGGAAGCATCGTGCAGCCCAATCTATTTCTCCAACCCCCGATGGGCGGGGGCGATGCCTTCTCCAATGATCTACATAACTAATTTTGACCCCCTTAAACTAAAAATCTAAAAGGTTGCCTTTGGAAACAAAGAACTCATAAAAGAATGAAAATCGGAGACTCGGTTTTATTGTGTCTCTTCATACACAGCCATATAGTTTGTAAGGCTGCATACGCCTCCTAGCACCGACTTAAGCGATATCCGATTTTCTAAGTAACCAGAATCGGCTCAATGATCCCGAAGGAAAAGAAAATATAATCTGCACTATGGTGAAGCACGGGGAGACTTTTTACGGCAGCCACTTGGCACTTAACGCACGATGCAGTGAGGAACCACACTTTAATATGATAAATATGGACTTTATAGGGGTAAACATTATTTTTCTTATTTCTGTTCAAAAACACAGGTAGATTGTGGGTATTCGTTAGAACCGCCTCGCCATGAGTTCTCACAATCTATGTTTGGAGCAGAAATATGGAAACTGTTGACTAAAACGTTCATTTTTGGGTGGTATTGGTTTTTCAATATATTTGAATAGGAGTGTTTTCGTAATGGGGAACACAGGTCAGGTTGGGTATATACACTATATGTCGTGTACTATGCAAGCCGCGAACAAAAACAAAATGCTAAAATAACGACGAGGATGAGGTGGCTAATCTGGGTCTTTATTCGCAAATAACAAAACAGGTTTTCCCGTGACGTGACACAAGTCATTCACTCAGAATACCGGCCCCGATAGCTCAGTGGGTAGAGTGTCCGCTCCGGGGAACGGGAGGTCACGGGTTCGATCCCGGGCCGCGACATACCAAAGTCGTTAAAAGTGGTACTAGCTGCTCCTCGCTTGGCACTCAGATTTAAGGGGTAGAGCTAGGACTGGTCGACCCAGTGTCAGGATAATGTGACTTCGTGTGGTATCATCTAATGTGTCTGGGAAATGATACTTCAGTGAGGCAGCACTATAAAAGTGAGCATTCAGCTCCCTGTCGCAACCAGACACCGTCGTGATATGACTGAAAATTGTTGAAAGCGACGTTAAACCCGAATTCACACACACACATACACACACACACACACGTCACTCAGAATAAGTTGTTTTTATTCTATTTATTCTATAAATACTATTAAAAAGGGACATAATTCAATCCTCATCTTTGGACATTTTAGAAATGAGCTAAATAGAAAATGTTTTGTGTATGATAATAAAATTTCATTTTATTACATCGTCTAAAATAATTAAAACATCTAACGCGATTAGCCTAGACATAAGGCTTATATATAGGAAACAAGATTCGTTACTTTTATTGAAAAATACGTTCTACCATCTGCATTTATTTTTCAATTCATACATAATATATTCTTTGACAATTTTTTATATAATCCGGCACAAGGCGGGACTTTGATTAATCCTATCCTCTTTCAAGTCCCGCAGATGCCTGGATTTAGAACCCTGCTGGAAATTCTCCTGTGGGAAGAACGAAAGCATATTGCTTCCGTTTCAAGCGGTGTCCTCGGTGAGGAGCCGTTAATAGTAGATAAATATCTTTTTTGTTTCTCTTGTTGTCTTCTAACAAATTCTTTTTGATTATTTCTGTTCTCATCGTTTCCTTCCTTCCTTCTGTATAACTAACTGTTCAGTCTATTGCTCCGTCTCTCTCAACTAACAATTATACGTCCATATGTATAATTGTGTAATTGTTAGTTGAGAGAGACGCAGCAATAGACTAAATGTATAGTTGCTAGTTTAGAGTGACGTAGCAATTGCCCGAGTTTTCTTTTTTTTTTTTTTTTTTTGGGCAACAGTTAGTTACACAGAAGGAATACGCTTCTTACATTTTCCTCTGTAGTTTTCGACTAACCATCTCTTTCTACCTCTAAACACTTTTCTCTGTTTATTTCCACTTCTTTCTCTCTATTTTAACCATGCCTATCGGTTACTAACCAGTTGTGTCATAGAATATATAACTAACCATCCTCTAAGTATTTCCACATCTCCATAATTTACCGCTTACTTCTTTTTACCTTACCTTACCTTACCTGCCACTGTTCATCTAGAACTTTGATCTACCTAAACACCTTTCTTTCTCACTCTCTTTAACTGAGTACTTCTGTCGTTCTCCCACTAGCTAAAAGCATCACATCTTTTTTCTCTCTCTAACTACCACTTGTCTACATATTCACTCTCTTACTGTTGACTTCTCTGTCTCTCTAACTACCACTTCTCTATTAAGAAGTAAACACCTCTCTAACTGACAATTTCCCTCCCTTTAAAAACAAACTCTTTCCCCCCAACTAACTAATCAACCACTCATCATTTTAACCAGCTCAAAAAACCGTTTCTCCTTCTAATCAACCAGGCAACTAACCATTCTCTTTCTAACTAACCACTTTTTCCCTCCTGTAACTTTTCTCTTACCATCTCTCTTTCAATTTAAATGATTTTTTCCTCCTGGTGACTGATCTCATACCATCTCTCTTTCCATTTCAGTGTGTGGTATTGGATTATCAATGGGCAAAATCCCCGAAAAAAAAAGAAACCAAAATGGGTTTTTGACTAATTCACCTTTACTAAAGGAATGCATATTGTGGCCAAGGATCAACACCCTAACCGTCCGCGATCTTGAGTTATGTTTTTGTCAGTTCCTAATAAGTGGCTTGGGGCGTTTCCCACCGATCACCTGAATATTTTACACGGATTTTCTTCAAATTTTGACTATACATTGATCCAGGGAAAGTATGGTTTGGCATTGTTTTAATGGGCACAATCCCCCAACTTTGACAGTCTTATGACCGGTCACAATTTCCATTAAATGGGGTTTGAACTGTATTTGTTTACGAAATGGAATACATGAATGAAACTTCACAGCTATATAGATCGCAGAAGGAAGCACATTGTGGCTAAGGACCACTACTCTAATCATCATTGATATTGAGTAATCAGCCCTCAATGGATGTGAAATGTTTTTGGCATGTTTCTTCTGTGCTATATGGAATATCTTGATGGAGTTTTACAGATGTATGTAAAACTGTTTCTGGTTCTCAACTCTTTTACGAGACTATATGAAACAGCTTGAAGAAATTTACAACACCCACGGATGCCTATTGTTGCCAAGAAACCATTCTGTGACCATTTAAAGTCTTGAGTTACCTGCTCTTGTGCAGGTGGCTGCTTTCAGCATGGAATAGACAGATGGAACTTCATAGACGTATTTTTGGGCTCCATTTTGGGGTTTGCTACAAGGTCTATCGGAACCCGAATTTTATGGTGACTTAGTATACAAATTCAGAAAAATATATAACCGCAATGACTTTAGCACCCAATTTCGTAAAATCATTCTTCGATATAAAAAGATTGGGTACAACATGGATGTTATACGACAGACTGCATACATGGTAGTTAACCCAATCACGGTTGGCAACTTTGCTTCCCTCTTTAATAGCACGCCGAAGGGTCAGGCCTCAGATTCTATGACGGTTCCAACGTAAAGGCTTATTGTGTATTAGAGAGATCTAATTCAAGAAAATGTTGGTTTGTGCCTGATGCTCTGTCTCTGGTCGGGCCCATCGGAGTCTAACTGTTGGTTTTCTTTTGCTCCAGCATTTCAGTGTTTTTTTGCTGTCGAGTCCTCACCGTTGTCTCACCTCTGTGGTTCTTTGATTTTTTGTGTTCACGGAGATGTTGCACTGATGAGTTAGAAGGCCTTCATGCGGACTGAACAAATTATTTGTCTAAATCGCGACGGAAGAATGGGCGAGGATTGTGGCCACGTAAAATCGATTTAAGCCCCCCCCCCCCCCCCCCACCGCCCTAGTGGAATTCTTTCCACTGACCGTTCCAAGGCGGTTCTTATGTGGCGGTTTATTTATGTTGTTGTTTGTTACCTTTCACTGTGTGTATCACTTGTGTCTTTTAATTTTGGATGGCCATTTGGCCATTTTGTGGGAAAGTGGCTGTCCTTATGGCCATCCTTTGTTTAGGTTTCCATTATGGTCTGGTCGCTTCATGTTTGTATTTCTTTCCCTTTGGTGTCTTTGATGGGTGGAGTAAGTTAATTGTATCGATTCCTGATCTTTGTTTTACTTCTACTTTGCATCTGTCCGTGGTGGATGTGTTTGTTTCTGGCTCGATTATTTTGGTTTCGAAATTGTGGGTTTTCCTTTCTTGGATGGTGGTGTTGCTCGTGCGGCGCCCTGTGGCATTTGTGTTTCGCGTTTGATTCGGTTTGCCAGAGTGTCTGGTCGTGTGGCTGACTACAGCGCTCGTGGTGGATTGTTGACTGCTTGGCTTCTTGGTCGGGATTGTAGGTGTCGTAGACTACGCGGGGACTTTTCTGAGTTTTGTGGGCGTAGTTCCGATTTGGTTTCAAATTTCGGTGTTGGGCTTGGGTCTCTTTTGCGGTGGGGTCTGTCGGAGTCCGAGTTTTGTTGTTGCATTGGTGTATGTAATCTGGGGGTGTATACTTGCAGCGGCTTCGGTGCCCTGTTTCGTAGGGTCATTGTTCGATATACAAAGATTGGGTGCAGCGTGGGTGTTGTGTGCAGGCTGTGTGCTTAGTGGTTGACCCGGTCACGGTAAGCGAGTTGTCCATTTTGTGGCAAAGTAACTGTCGGTTTGGCTTTCCGCTAGTGATGGGTCCAGTTGTTTCATTCTTGTTTTTCTTTCCCTTTAATGTCTCTGATGGGGGCTGTTGGTTAATTGTATCGATTCGTGATCATTGCCTACACTTATATTTTCTTTCCGTCTTTGGTTATGCGCCGGTGGGTCCTGCCTCAGGTTCTGTGGCAGTTCCGGCGTAAAGGCTTGCTGAGAATTAGAATTTAATTTTATGTGGTGATGGTTGGTGCCTGATGCTCTGTCTGTGGCCGGGTCCGTCGGGTCAGGCTGTTGGTTTCAGTGGTTCCTTGCTGTCGAGTCCTCACTATTGTTTCATCTCTGTGGTCGTTTGATTTTTGTGTGGTCGGAGATGTTGCACTGCTGAGTTGGGAGGCCTTCATATATTTTTATAAGTATTATCTTTCTGTTCCCGTGAGACTGTATCAGTTGCTTTTAGAGTAACTCTATTTATGTACTCGGAGTACCTCTTATCCAGTACCAGGGTTTTGATTTCCTGACTAGTGTCCAAAGCCTAGGCTATAAGATAGAATAAGGTGTGATAAAGGCAACTTTTGTTTCATATTCCTCTCATGACTACACGGTACATCTCTTGGGTATCCATCACGAAAACACGCCCCCTTGAACCCCACTTTTATATTGTAAAACTGGGGTTTCCGGGGTATACCTTGTTTTTCTTATTTCTGCTCTAAAATATAGATTGTGGATACTCGTTAGATCCGCCTCGATGAGGCGGTTCTAACGAGAGCCAACAATCTATATTTTGAGCAGAAATAAGAAAAATATCACAATTTTTCGTCATAAAATTTTCAGTTTTTCGGCAATAAAGGTGGCAATGAATTTGTATAGGCGTGTTTGCGTAATCTTTATCAAAAAGTTTCTACTCACTATCTTAGCAAAGTCAAAATGTAGTCCCCTCATGGAAAAAAAATGAGTATTAAAACCTATCCAGCCTGAATACATTATTTTTGTCACATCTGATTCTGATTATCAACCAACAAATTATTTGATATGTTATTCATTCAATCTACAAGCTAAACGATAGTGTAGATTCTGATCAGATGGCTTAGAAGTTATTTCATGTGATCTTGATCTACACTGTTTGTACCCATCTCCAAAAGCCGCATGATCTAACTTGGTTGTATAGTGTATTCTGGGCTTAACATACACCGTAGCATGTCCTATCGAATAAAAAGAGGTACCAGAAAGAATATATAGTCTCATATGATGTACAGATGTTTTGTAGTTTATTTTGCATAGTTTAATTGAAAAAAAGAAAAAAAAAAAGAAACAAAAATCGAAAAGAAAAATCACTACTTCGCCCTTTTCTCTCTCTCACACATTGTATTTAAAAACGATGTTCAAAAGCAAATACGTGAATTCCATCATGGACAATACGCAGGAATTCGTTTGTACATGTGTTTAACGCCCCCCCCCCCCCCCAGTCAACATTATTTAGATCACTTTTTAACTGGCCAGTTTAGCTATCCACATTTTTTTATCTGGACATGCTTTACACGTAAGCGGTTAATCATTACAGTGCGCCTTCATTCTCCCCAAAACAGACAACTGCCCTTCTTAATTAAGCGGAAGGAAGCGACTAAACTGAGGATGACAAAAAAAAACCGACAGAATATTTCGCCGAAAGTTTCTGGGCTTATCCCGAGCTTTAGAAAGATAGAGATGGTTCTTATCATTCCAACCTATTCATTTGCAAAGTTCAATTTTCTATGTGTCCGCAACCGATCGCCCCCGACCGATAATCTACAGTTTCGCTTTTACTCAAATTTATCATTGCTCTGGTACCTATTTTGGCTCCTATTAAACTACTAAATACCAAAAATATTTCTTCTCGTGCTTCGCATTCGTAAAAATCTGATATTTTCAACATATTCGATGAAATATATTTGATATTTACATTAGGGAAACATGTCCATGGGTAATAATGGCGTCCAACATGGTGTCAGAAATGACAAATATTCGGTAAAAATGGTTCCATCTTTCTTATATCTGCTGCCAACATAGCTTGTGGGTGCTCGTTAGAACCGCCTCATGAACCGCCTCACTGAGGCGCTTGTAACGAGTACCTACAATCTATGTTTTGAGCAAAACTAAGGCAGGTAATGTAAACCCCTATAAACCTCACTTTCTCCAATATAAAGTGGGTTTTAGTGGGGTCTTCGTTTCACAGACATGTTATCGGGATGACCTCAAAAAAGTAAATATCCTCTACATTCACACCATCACGAGAACAAGTCCGTGACATGAACACCCTTAAACGCCACTTTATATAGAGAAAACTGGGCTTTACGGAGGTATACATTATTTTTCTTATTTTTGCTCCAAGACAAAGGTTGTGGGTACTCGTTAGAACTGTCTCATTGAGGTGGTTCTAATGAGCACCTACAACATATGTTTGCAGCATAAATTACAAAAAAATCGAGGATTTTCCGCAGGAAAAGTAGCAATTTGGAGATGTGAAAAATGCACTATATCACACGGATATGTTATCGTAATGCACTGATCTGGCGCTATTATTAACCCTCGATGTCTCGAACAACTCATTTCTCGAAATAATTGTCATGGTCCCAAAGGTGGTTGAGCCATTGAGGGTTAACTGTAAAAGGGACTGTAAACGATCAACCACAGTGACCTAGGAATGGTCTAGTTAGTCCGGGCCAGACAAGCTTGTACACTCCATAGTTATACCTCGGTATACATAGTGTGGCATGGAGTATATATAGTATGCCATGGGGATAATAGGTTTTTTGTCTTTTCTGTTTGTTTCTGTATGTGTGTTGGTTTTTGTTTTTTCGTCAAAAGATTTCTCAAGAAATGTTTGGCCTAGAGTTCTGAAATTTTGTAGGTGTGTTGGTAAGGAAGTGGTGTATTATGGGAATGGTATTCAGCTTTCTGACTCTTACACATACCCTTGTTACATGTATACTGCAAAGAAGATGGCAATTATTTTCTATATTACCCGTGAGCAAAAATGGTTTACCTTAATAAAATAAATAAATAAATGGTTTAATTGTTTTCCATTTTCCATTGTTTTCCGTCATAAAACCCTCGTTCTAGCTTTCCCACCGAACAGCGCATGCAGAAAGGTGCGTTTGATGACGTCACATGCAATTGTACTTCTGACAACGACCGCTAAAAAGCATTGTAATAATTTACAAAATGTCCTGAAAAGAGCTTTACAGTATATCAAGTTCGTAATTTTGATTCTTGAGGGGGAACATGGGATCACATTCCCCGCCTGAATGCGGTGTTTTCGGGCAAATCTCGCCTTTAGGTGGGGAATCGGATCCCATATTCCTTGTCCAAAATAGCCTGAAGACTTGCTTTAATTCTTCTAAAATGTTAACAAATTTGTTTCCTGATCCATCAAGGATTCCAAAAGGTGTAGACGGAATGACAAACAGCGTAAACCCTGATCAGATTGTTCCATCAGTCTGATCTGGGTGTACACCGTTTACTTAGACCTATCTGTCCTAATACATTATGATCATAACAGAATATTTACATTTCCAGTGTAAAGTCTAATGTAAACCTGTAGAAAACTATTGCGTTCATACTTCCATGAACGCATCGAATCACATGATTTTCAGTGACGTTACGTGACGTCATTCTAAACCATTGTTCTCTACGGGCGTTGGTGACGTCAATGCTGTCCCGGTCATTGTAGTAAACAGCGTGTAAATGTTTTTCAGCTTTAAAAGTTTGCCCTACAAGCATTTTTTCGCCCAGTGATGAGGGGCAAATAATGTAAATATAAAAAATAAACTTAATTTTTCTGCTTTTCATGAAAGTATGAACGACAGTGGATCGCTAGCAAAGTTTACATGAACCCCTTCGGGGTTCATTTACTTTGCATGCGACCCACTGCGTTCATACTTCCATGAACTGCAGAAAAATAAATTTCATTTCTTAAATATTATTCTCCGTTTTTCTGTCTTTTCAGGGTTCCGAAATATTAAAAACAAAACCTACATAAAAAAAACCGTTCAGCTGCCATAAAAGATAGGTTTTTGATTTTCAGGCGATTAGTTATAATGATGGACTCATCACGGAAACAGGCCTTTACGATTTCGATCCCCTTGAACCCCACTTTTATTTAGTAAAACTGGGGTTTACAGGGGTAAAACTGGGGTTTATAGGAGTAAACCTTATCATAGTATAGTATGTCATATGAATACCAGTAGTCGTCAATAAATAATAATAATAAAATAGAATACTCACCTTTATTTATAGAGGGTAACACATATAGTAAACTAATACTTATGGCCCTCGATTGTTTGTAGATCGACCAAAACTTACTAAGAAGATAAACTCTTCATTTCAGATGTCCATGTAACTATCACTAAGTTGAAGGAAATGCAGGTAACAATTATTAAAGAAAATAGCTACACTATTCTTATCTGTGTGGGGCCAGAGGGTTGCGCTGGACTGGAATCATGTGTCGGGTTTGGCAAAGTTGTAGACCCAGATTAGACGCCACAGAACCCGGCGTCTAATTAGGGTCTACACTCTTTGCTTAAAGAATAGGAATTTAAATGGTTAACCGAAAACCGTCTAATGCTTCCATTCAGGACCATTTTCCCACCCTAAACTCAAAGACAATCGACCCACCAGTGCTGTGAGTGAGTGTTTGAGTTTTACGTCTCACCAACAGCTAAGGTCATACGGAAACGGGACCTCGGTTTAAAGACCCATCCGAATGTCTGACGAAGCCCGGGATCGATCCTGCGACCCCTGGTTTACAAGGCCAGTAGCTTAACTACTACCCCACCGAGGCTTCTATCCCACCAGTGCTGTCAATACTTTGATTATTTTAAGAAATTTAACCCATTGTATGCTAGTGGACTCTTCCATTGCTATATGTTGGACAAGTCCATTTGTCATATAAGGTGTGATTGGCCTATTTTGTCGTTATTATTTCTATTTTTGATGGTAAATTCTGTTAGCAAACAGTGCAGGCCCTGATCAGACGCCGCGTTCTGCGGCGTCTGATCTGGGCCTGCACTGTTTGCCAAGTTATTCCTTTAGGGGTTTCCCGCATACAATGGGCTAACAATGTGTGCAAGACTGAGTCCTCAAAATACGCCATAATACTTTGAAGTCAACATAGTTTTATTTCATTGAACGATTTGTTCATTCCGTGTCGTGTCAGCATTAGTAGACAGTCATTGATTCTTAGTCTAAAAACGGATTTCTCTGATGAATTATTTATTTTAACCCTTTTTGCACCAAATGGAATCTTCCTCCTTATATATAGCAGGAGTCCATTTCAAAATTTAGGGGTGTCAGGTTGTGTTTTCTTCAAAATTTATTTGGAAAATGGCTTACTTTTTGCATACGGTGTAGGCACTGATCAGACGCCGCGTTCTGCGGCGTCTGATCTGGGCCTGCACTGTTTGCCCTGGTACCCGATTAGGGGTTTCCGGTACTAAATGGGTTAACCCATGTAGAGATGTTTAGAATCTCCCTAAACTGGATATTGCAATTGTCAATTTTGAAATTTAGGGATGTTCAGTGAAGTTACATTTTTAGTAATTTATTTGGAAAAATGGCTGAACGTTTTGCAAGCAGTGACGCCTTGACCAGACGTCGCTTTCTGCGACGTATGATTTGGGCTTGCACTGCTTATCAATATCCAGTTTAGGGTTTTCCCGTCCAAAACGGGTTCAGGATGTTTTCCTCGTTTCAGCCGATTCCAGACAAAGGTGTCTTATGTCACACGCGTATGGCAGCGGCAGAGTACAGTCTTGGTCAGTCGTTGAGATTAAAGCGAATAAAACTAATGAAACAAACTGAGAAAATATGACACCACAATTTTACCATCCACGCCCAATTCTGCTCGGTCATATGATTAGGCATGTTTTTCCTTACGGCGCTTCAAGGCCTTTAATTCCAATGTCGTGCAAAATATATCTATATCAAATGGAAAGGTCATCGGATATTTTAAGCATGCCGCAGATGCGTTTTCCTATTTTCTTTTTTTTTTTTTTTTTTTTGCAGCAGCAGCAGGCATTCATGACCTTGATGCGACGCTAGCTGAACGAAACTGCTTACCTCTGTTGAACGATGTTGCGTTAGCTGCACCAATCAGCTTACCTGCGGTTAATGAGAGAGAGAGAGAGAGAGAGAGAGAGAGAGAGAGAGAGAGAGAGAGAGAGAGAGAGAGAGAGAACGGTGTAGGCGCGGTCTCCTTTGGCCATAGCATATGTTCCAGTATTGTCTAATGTATTTGCTAAAAGATTCTTGCCGTTACGACATCTTTATTCTTATTAACGCCATCTTTCACACGGTAACACAGACTTGTCTCCATAAGGGGGTTTTCCTGGTACCTAAATATTTCAATAATATTTTGGGAAAATATAGCCACACAGAGGGGACATTCATCTCTGGTAAGTTTGAATCAAACGGAACTCTGGTTTTGTGATAAGGGTTTATCAAAATAGGGCGGGGTAATTCCATATCAGTTATACCAAGGACAATTAATCAGCAATTGACTATATTCAAATAGCACACTGACAAAACTTTTTGCGATGTAATGCATAGACTGTGGGTACATATTAATGTGAAATAGGGTGATTGTATATTTTATTGAACTTTGCTAAAATATAATACTTTATTTGCACTTTGTGGATTTTCATTATTTTTTCATCTACCAACTTTCCCAAAAAGTTGAACATTTCTCTGTTAAGCAACACATTCTTACCTCTTTTCTAGAAAATACGTATCAATGCTTGGCCATTGCAGAATTATGAGGATTTTTTTATAAATGGTCTGTGACACGAGTTATGTGCCCTTGAATAGGGTAAATTGCAGTAAAATGCGATGAAATTATCAAAACTTTGTTTTGTCTTTTTTATTGCTATAAGGAGTTTAATTCTGATGTATTTATCGTGTAAAAGGGTTGTACTGTTGTAGCAGAGACTTAATTGGTATGAGTTAGGGTCAAACTTACTTTTAGAGGTGTTAAGAGTTCAGCGTTTTAATCGGATATAATTGACACACATTTGCCCATCTCATTCCGTATCACTTTCTTCTGAGGAGTCGCTGTTGGTATTCCAAACTTCAGCTGCAGCATCTGTAAGAAACTCCATGTATTTATTATGTATCTTAGGCCCTTTTGTTGCTGGCTGGTGTCGCTCAAACCCCAAATACCATTAGACCGATGCAATGTGGGCACAGCGGCCCACCACTCTAGCACCTGATTTGCATGTGCAAAACCAACCGACGATAGGTGCTAAGCCTGTGCTGTATTCAATCCATGAATTATAGGTCTCGCTACTGGTATGCCTTGAACGTATTTGGGACTTGAGGACACCTGCTTGCTCTTTGTTTATAAGGATTTCATATTTGCCGTCATCTGTTTGATGTTCTTTCATGTAGGATTTGGCCTGGCAAATCTGATACACTCCCATTGCCAGGTCTCTTAATTCTGCCTCGTTCAGTTCTGGGAAATCTGGTATTTCAGATGCATCCATACTTTTCCAAATTGTACGCCGTTTGTCCCACTTATTGTCAGTCATCTTTTGTTGAAGTTTTTTTTAGGTGACTTCGCAAAAGCCATCATTCGTTTGGCCATGACAACATCTGATTCCAAACTTGTCACCAAGGGTGGCATGAAAGTGTTGCAAAGGGATCAAACAATTCGCACATATTCGCCAGCAAACGGGATTTGAGAGTTGGGAAGCACATTACATAAAGCTTTCCATTGCTTTATACGCCCATTTGCTGAATCAACAACCCATCTCACTTTGGTGACAAGTCTGTATTCATTTGCTTCCTCTGTGCTATGCTGTTTCTCTGTTTTCTTCAAGAAATGAGGCATTTCAGTATTGATCCCACAATCATTAATAAGTCTGTTACATCCCGGATTTTCTTTTCTGGGGGTGATTTTGGTCCATTTCAGATGTTGTAGAAGTACCAGCAGTAAGGCCATCCATTCAGCCAGAGTAAGTCGTATGTCCAAGTTCGTTCCAAAATATCTTGGCCTGCCACATATAGAACGAAATAAAGTAATTGAAGATCACACTACAGAATTTGATGAGTCAAAGAAAGATGTTGCTATTACTGTTGCTGATGTGTACATAGAGAAAACTGGTGGCGATTCATTCCAAATGCGTTCTTATTCTGTCCATTAAGGTCGCCCATTGCTAAACCGATGATGCTTGTAGCAACTGACGGTTGCTTGGACCTTACCTGGCTGATGATAAATACTCAGATGCCAAGATAACAGAGCATATGCTGAAGAATAACAGTTAGGTTATTAGAAATTGGTTGAATGAAGGGGATGTTCTCATTGTTGATAGGGGGTTCAGGGATGTAACAGACTTACTTTAAGTTAATGATTGTGTGATCAATACTGAAATGCCTCATTACTTTAAGAAAACAGAGAAACAGCATAGCACTGAGGAAGAAAATGAATACAGACTTGTCACCAAAGTGAGATGGGTTGTTGAGCCAGCAACTCTCAACTCTCGAATCCCGTTTGCTGGTGATTATGTGCGAATTGTTTATTGCCTTTGCAACGCTTTCAGGCCACCCTTGGTGACAAGTTTGGAATCAGATGTGTTCATGACCACACGAATGATGGCCTTATCAAAGTCATCTAAAAAACTTCAACAATTAGTGGGACAAACGGCGCACAACTTGGAAAAGTATGGATGTATCTGAAATGCCAGATTTCCCAGAAATGAACGAAGCAGAATTAAGAGACCTGGCAATGGGAGTGTATCAGATTTGCCAGGCCAAATCCTACACGAAAGAACACCTAACAGCAAATATGAAATCCTTATAAACAAAGAGCAAGAAGGTGTCCTCAAGTCCCAAATACGTTCAAGGCATACCAGTAGCAAGACCTATGATTCATGGATTGAATAAAGCACAGGCTTAGCACCTGTTGTCGGCTGGTTTTGCACATGCAAATCAGGGGCTAAAGTGATGGGCTGCTGTGCCCATATTGCATCAGTCTAATGGTATTTGGGGTTTGAGCGACACCAGCCAGCAACAACAGGGCCTAAGATACATAATAAATACATGGATTTTCTTACAGATGATGCAGCTGAAGTTTGGAATAACAACAGCGACTCCTCAGTATAAAGTGATACGGATGTGTGTCAATCATATCTGATTAAATCGCTGAACTCTTAACACCTCTAAAAGTAATTTTGACCCTAACTGATACCAATTTAGTCTCTGCTTTGATAATTTCATCTCATTTTACTGCAATTTTCTCTTTTCAATGGCACATAACTCGTGTCACAAACCATATATCAAAAAATCCTCATAATTCTGCAATGGCCAAGATTTGATAAGTATTTTCTAGAAATGAGGTAAGAATGTGTTGCTTACTAGAGAAACGTTCAACTTTTTGGCAAAGTTGGTAGATGAAAAAATAATGAATATCCGCAAAGTGCAAATAAAGTAATATATTTTAGCAAAGTTCAATAAAATATACAATCACCCTATTTCACATTAATGTGTACCCACAGTATATGCATTACACGGTAAAAAGTTTTGTCAGTCTGCTATATGAATATAGTCAATTGCTGATTAATTGACCTTGGTAGAACTGATATGGAATTACCCCGCCCACTTTTGATAAACCCTTATCACAAAACCAGAGTTCCGTTTGATTCAGACTAACCAGGGATGAATGTCTCCTCTGTGTGGCTATATTTTTCCAAAATATTATTGAAATAAAATTTTAATATATTTGAATAGGCGTGTTTTCGTAATGATTTTCAGAAGTATGGAGGTATCAGTATCTAACATAGGTGTAGGTGTGGTTTTCAATTTTTTTTATATATATATATATATTTCGGGTAAAAGGGGAATTTTCACAAACTATGTTTTGAGCAGAAATATGAACAATTTCAGATTTTCTTTTATCTGAAAATTTTCATTTTTTGGTGGAAAATTGTTCTATATACAGTAAAAGTCCGCTATTAAGACCACCTAAAATCGACATTAAATCTGCTAGCTTCTGAATGAAGAGATTGCAGTTATTCTTTCCTTGTGTTTTCTAGACCCAGTGTCTCCCAATAAGAGACCACCTTTGGAACTGTTCAAAAGTGGTCTTAAAGACCACTTTTGAACAGTCCCAAAAGTGGTCGTAATACAGGAATTTTACTGTATTTGAATAAGCGTGTTTTCGTAATTATTTTGAGAGTTATGAAGGTCACAGGTGTGGTTGTCTATTGTTTTTCTGGAGTATGTTCGTGACCTTGGTTAATCCTAAGAAATTCATCAATAATGCAAAGTATCCTCCATATTGCGAACCTGAATGATATATTTTCCGTGAGAATCAAACGCATAATTAGAAAAATACACGCACATAACTGTTATAAAGAAAATAAAACAAAAAAATGTAGTCATTACGAAGACACGCCTATACTAATACTTTGTTTATTTTACCGCCAAAAGCAGAAAAAACGGTGATATATTTCTTATGTCTCAAAATATAGATTGATAAGACCCCAGTTTTACTATATATAAATCGGGTTCAAGGGGGTCAAAATTATATAGGTATGTTTTTCACGGCTCTAGAAATGTCGCTTATGGTTAACTGAAAAATGGGGTTGTGCGACCACCGAAGATCCGCGCAGTCTGATCAGAGACTTCAATGTTCGTATGAGCCTTGTACATAGGCGATTTTTTCCAAGGGATGCCAAAGGCAGTCACCTCAATTACCGAAGATGAGTTTTCTGTGAAGTGATTAGGCTGCCCTGTGGTCTGGAAAAAAAGAGAACTGGGTACAAAGAGATCTTATCTTGCTCCCTAGGAGGCCGGCGATTAAGAAGAGTCATTTACATTATATCACACATATTTGTATCGACAGCAGGAGACAGAGAATCTTCTATGCAACAGTAAAAGTTAGCATTAGAATTTGGTGGCCCGTAAAACAATAAAACTATTATATGCTTATTTCAATCTATATAAATTCTATGCCTTGGATTTCTAGATCAGTCCTACGTTTATCATATATGTACCATCGTTAAGCCACGGTCACAAATCACTATTCGAGCCTCGCCCGACCACTTGGCGACTGATTTCGGGTGAAATTGGGCTGAGTCCGGCCAGCGTCCTGCCGGATGTTGGGGCGTCGGTGTTGGTCGGGAGCGGCCCGGTGAAATTTTAACTCGCAAAATTCTCACTGAATTCTCACCGACTTCTAGGTCGAAGGCACAGCGAATGAATGTCGAGCAGAGCTTGTATCGACGTCGTAGACCCGGCCGGGAACTGGGCGGACATCTGCGGAACATCCACCGATGCTCAGCTGGCTAATAACAATCGCCAGGTATATGGCCGGCGTACGGCGGGTAACCTGCAGTGCACCGGCCGATTTCCGTCCGGCGTATACGCCGGTGCTTCCCCGCAAATATCTGACAAACATATCCAGATACCCGGTGGATGTCCCTCCAGGCCCCGCACGGCATACTTTTTGTCAAAACCGAGCCAGACACCCGCTGCCGATCCCTTCTCGACTTGGACAGCTCGGCCGACCACCACATCTGGTATAGCTCGGCCGGGGTACGCCGAATTTGTGACCGAGGCATTAACAAATATAATTACTCCACCTTGGTTGTCGCCGATTCTATCTTTCCGTTCAGGGCTCTGATAACTCAGAAGAGTTAAGTCTTCTGGGTCAATCGAATGGTTCAGCTTAGTTTCAGAAAAGACCAGATGCCCTCGCCCATAGGGGCTTGAAGAAACATATGGACTGCATGATTCTTCCACGCAGAGCTGAAACCGACACGCACACGAGTACTGGTAAACCGCTCAGATGATCTAAGCCTGCCTAGGCAAAGTGGTGCGAGTCGGCCAGTCCATGATTATAAACCCTACTTGTTTCATTGGGCGAAAGGCTTGAGATGCCATTTCATCTCAATGTCGGGTAAAAGTCCCACAAAATTGGAAACAGCGTCTCCAAAATGACATTTACAATGTTGACGGGGACGTTTAACCTCAAATCAAACAAATCAGAAAAGGCCAGTATATCGAACTAAATAATTTCAGCTTTCAAAATCTCAAGCTTAGTATAATTATTCTGTACATTGTAATGCACAAATGACAAAGTATGATCAATAGGAGGCGAATCGAAGATTGTTGCGGACATAGTCGGGCCTGTTTTGCTTGACTGGAGGCCAAGAATTCGGATGTACGTTACCGGACATTACGAAAACACACCTATACAAATACATTGTAACCTTCATAGCGGAAAAAAATAAGATGGAAAATTGTGATATTTTTCTTATTTCTGCTCAAAATATAGATTGTGTGTACTCGTTAGAACCGCCTCATCGAGGCGGCTGTTACGAGTACTCACAATCTATATTTTAGAGCAGAAATAAGAAAAATAAGGTTTACCCCTGTAAACCCCAGTTTTGCTATACAAAAGTGGGGTTTAATGGGTTCAAAATTATATAGGCTTATTTTCGTGATGACACAGCAAGAGTATAACAAGCCATGTGCAGCTTGGTATTCAAAGTAGTAAGTGTTAATTGGGCATTTCCTTTTTTTCACATAAACCTAGTAGTAGAAGCCTATAGGCACCATGCTCGTTCCTTCGAGAAGCAAGTATGAGACGTTGTTTCGTTTGACATGACATAGAGGATCTTACGAGAGCTCGAATGCAAAATTATGTTTATCATATGACATTTAAAACACATTTTATTCAAGATCATTAATAAAAAAACCGCCAATACCCCGCCTTTAATAATTCCTGTTCCCCATCATTATGAACATTTCGAGCGATTTTATTGGTTGAAATAAAATTTTTATCCTTCGATAAAAACTCAGATCTGTTTCACGCAGCGATAGGTAGATACATAACGTGACGTTAAAGAGCAAGTTTAGAAACCGCGCGTTACGTCATTGTACATGAAATGACATCAACGGCTTTCAATTAAAAATGGCAAACAATTGAAAACGTAATGTTGGAAGAGAAATAAACGGATTTTTGTTTCGCTTGAGTTTCTATCAAAGAGGGCAATTTCTAATTGAATAATCATTCCGCCTTGGTCGTTGGTAAGTTGATTCTTAAGAATGAATTCCAAAAATTTAACATGTTTGAGGCATTTTAACATTCCGATGACAAAGTTGGAATTATAAGGAATGAATTATCATTTTTGTGGATTTTAGTCCCGTTTACACATTCAAGATTCTGACCACGGTTCGCAACGGTTTGATGAATCGTGGTGGACCGTAGTTAATTGTACCAGCACCGTAGTAGCACCCGTGATTCGTGGTGATCCGTGATGAACCGTACTGATTCGGGAACGTGGTTTAGATCGAAGCGCAACCGTGACGCCACCGTAGACATCCATAGTAGCACCGTGAGTATATTCGTGGGCATCCGTGGGAATCAGTGGGGTTCCGTAGGGAACCTTATGCCTTAGACTCCTTGTCACTAGGATCCAGTACGGACCCTCGCGATGAGCAACGGTTGCTGTACGGTTATGCTACGGACTGTTAAAGTTTATCTAAGGGACATTACTCAACATTTACTTGACATAAATACTTTATTATCTCCCTTGTTACAATGTGACGTCATGAACGTCATAGCAACGACGTTATGTTTTTTTTTTACTCTATTGTTACTTCCTTTATGGAGATAATTAAAACAGTTGATGACTTAATGATGTAGTTTATTTTAACAAGTGGTAGCAGAGCGAGTAAAAGGATCCCCTAGTGTTGGGAGGAGGGCCTAGTGTGTACAACGCCAAGAGTGGGTGGAATATTGGTGCAAACTGGACTGCAACTGTTATTTACTGGACTGATGGTGGATTTTAAATAGACAACTGGCTGGAATATTGGTGGATCTTGCTGGAACATTGAAACAGTTTGCTGGAGTATTGCTGGGATTTATTGGAACTTGCTGGAGTATTGCTGGAGTATTGGGACTGGCAGAAATATTGGAACTTGCTTGGGTATTGTAACTGGCTTTGCTTGCTTGAGTTTTGGGGCTTGCTTAAATTTTCTCAAATATTACTGGAGTATCCACTGGATGTTGTATTGACTGAACTGGTATATACTGGGTAGACAAAGAAATAAATAAACAATGACAACCAAAATTAACCCTCCATCTTTGGAAAAAGCAAAGACTTATGAAGGATTTAAACAGGAGGTGCTGGCATGGAAAGAAATCACTGATTTGCCAAAGAACAAGCAGGCAATTGCGGTGGCACTATCATTACCAGTGGATGATGAACACCAAATTAAGGACAAGGTATTTGATCAAATTCCTCTTGATGATTTAAAGAGTGACTTTGGGATGAATATACTTATTGCATTCTTGGACAAACATCTGGCAAAAGATGATTTAGCAGATAGTGTAGAAAAATTTGATGATTTTGATGATTTTAGGAGAAAAGATGGCCAATCAATTCATGAATATATTGCAATGTTCGACGCGAAATATAGGAAAATAGAAAAGAAGAAAATGACACTGCCTTCAGAAATTCTTGCTTTTAAATTACTCAAAAAGGCTAACATCACAAAAGAAGAACGGCTTTTAGTTTTGACTGGCATGAATTATGAGGAAAAATCTACTTTGTATGAGGAAGCTAAATCATCATTGAAAAAGTTTAAAGGCGATGATGGTGGGCAAAAAGAGAAATCTGCAATCAAACTTGAACCAGCTTATCTGGCTGAAAATGAAGAGGCTCTTTTGGCTGCAGGCTACGTG
Source organism: Lucinisca nassula (assembly GCA_963580285.1). Lineage (NCBI taxonomy): Eukaryota > Metazoa > Mollusca > Bivalvia > Lucinida > Lucinidae > Lucinisca > Lucinisca nassula. The sequence continues at coordinate 100,702,455 of OY757016.1, forward strand.
AAAGCTAAAGGTAAAAATTTGTACAGCAGAAGAGGGCCCAGATGGGAACGGGGTGGATTTGTTCGAAACCAGAGCAACGGAGGTGCAAAGAAAACTTTTAGTCCAAGAAGCTCAACAAACATGAAAATGAATCCTATAGGAACAGATGGCCGGACTCTCACCTGTAAGTGTTGTGGTTCCTTTCGTCACCTGGTAGCGAACTGTCCTGATGCATTGGGGAACAAGGCAAGTGTTAATGTAACTGAAGATGAGCATGCGGTTTTGTTTACAGGCTATAACAAAGATGAAATTGCCAGACTTGGTGTGGATGCACGTAATTGTGCTGTCCTTGACAGTGCATGTAGTAGTACTGTTTGTGGTAAACTATGGCTTGATGGTTATTTAAAGTCACTGGATAGGGAGGACCAAAATAAGGTTAACCAGACTGAAGGGGTGAAAATTTTTAAATTTGGAGGAGGAACAAGGTTGAAATCAGAGGGAGAGTATAGCAGACCGGCAGTTATCGCAGGAAAGCAAGTTACAATTAAAACAGATGTGGTGAATTCAGATATTCCACTATTACTCTCAAGAACAACAATGAAAAATGCAGGTGTTAAAATGGACCTAGAGAATGACAGAGCTGAAATATTTGGACAGGATGTCGCTTTGAATTTAACATCATCTGGACACTACTGTATACCCATTGATAAGAATGAGAAAATTCCTGTTGAGACTGTTTGTTCTGTAAAGCTTGATGATGTTGATGAAGCAGAAAGGCATAAGATATTGCTGAAACTGCATAGACAATTTGCACATCCTTCAAAAAGGAGACTGATGGCTTTGTTAAAGGATGCTGGTGTTTGGAAAAATGATTACCTGGACATTTTGACAACAATTGAAGAAAACTGTCAATTATGCAAAAGTAACACAAAAACTCCTCCTCGCCCAGTTGTAAGCTTGCCAATGGCCCATGAATTCAATGAGAAAGTTGCGATGGACCTGAAACAGTGGAAGGGGCGCTGGATTCTGCATATGATTGATATGTGGGCCAGGTACACCGTATCGGTCTTCATAAACAGAAAGCGGCCTTCTGACATCATAGATGCGATGATGACACACTGGATAGGGAAGTTTGGGGTAATGAAAGCGGTACTTACGGACAATGGTGGCGAATTCAACTCAGATGAGATGAGAGAAGTTGAATCAATCTTCAACATTCAGGTATGTACTACAGCTGGTGAAAGTCCTTTCCAAAATGGTCTCTGTGAACGAGTGCATGCTGTCACAGACATGATGCTGACAAAGTTAGAAGATGAACAGAACGGCGCAAACAGCGAGACACTACTTTGTTGGGCAAATATGGCTCGAAATTGTCTTCAGATGTGGAATGGCTTCAGCAGTCACCAGTTAGTATTTGGGACCAATCCCAATCTTCCGGGAATAATGACTGATAAAATACCCGCTCTTGATGGTACAACAACCAGCGAGACTTTTGCAAAACACCTCAATACACTACATGCTTCGAGAAAGGCGTTTGTAGATACAGAGGCAAACGAAAGGATTAGACGTGCACTCCGGACCAAAGTCAGGGCAGCAGAACAAATTTATACAAATGGAGAGATGGTATTTTATAAACGTGAGGGGAAAGAGAAATGGCTGGGTCCAGGGAAAGTTGTTTTCCAAGATGGAAAAGTAGTTTTTGTGAGACATGGCAGTGTTTTTGTTAGAGTATCACCAAACAGACTGTGCAAAATCAACCCTGTTGAAAGGAATGAAGACAGTAACAGGCTGGACATTGTCAGTTGTGGAAACAATGCTGGCCAGCTGGAGCGCCAAGGAGAAAATAGTAAATTGTTGGAAGAAACAGAAACTGAACCGCACATTATTGATGAAGAAATACCATCATCAGAAAAACCTACAGCTGCCGCAGAAACTCAAAGAACTGGACATCCTAAACTGAAGATAAATGACAAGATTCAGTATAGAACAAATGAAACAAATGAGTGGGTTACAGCAAAGGTAATGAGCAGAGCCGGTAAAGCTACAGGTAAATACAAGGACTGGTATAATATTAAAGATGATGGAAGTAATGAGCAGAAAAGTATTGACATGAGACAATATATTTGGAAGAAAGTGACAAATGTTGACAATAACAGTTCAAATGATGTCCAAGTAGTAACGAGCAAGGTACAGGACAATGAAATTGAATTAGCCAAGGAAACAGAATTGAAAAAGTTACGGCAGTTTGATACCTACACAGAGGTGAAAAACGATGGCCAACCAACATTGACTACCAGATGGGTGGTAACTAAGAAGGATGGGAAGGCAAAGGCAAGGTTGGTAGTGAGGGGGTTTGAAGAGGATTTTATTATGCCATGGGATAGTCCTACGGTCGGAAAGGGAGCAATGCGAACGGTTTTAGCCATTGCTTCAAGTATGCAATGGGTAATAAAAACAACAGATATCAAGTCTGCATTTCTACAGGGAAAAGAGCTCGACCGTGAAGTAAGTGAGACCACCAGCGGAAAGTCATACAACAAGCAATATAATCTGGAAACTAAAGCATGGTTTATATGGTCTAAAAGATGGGGCAAGACAATTTTTCATAAGTGTTAAAGAGGAACTATTGAAATTAGGGTTCAAACAGTGTACACTAGATCCAGCTATATTTTATGTTCGAAAGGATGAAACATTAAGGGGAATAATCTGTTGTCATGTTGATGATTTTCTGCATTCTGGTGACCATTACTTTGAGACATTAATACAGAAAATGAGACAGAGATTTTATGCAGGGAAGGTGGAAGAGAAAGTTTTCAGATACATCGGCTTTAAAGTGGAACAGACCGAAAATGGCATAATCCTGGACCACTCAGATTATATGTGTAATCTGAACACTCCTACGCTGAATCCTCGACGCACTGCAAACAAGTCTGACATACTGAACTCGGAGGAGCAATCTCTATATAGGCAGATAGTAGGACAGATCAACTGGGCTGTTCAAGGTTCAAGACCAGATCTAGCATTTGAGATGATAGCAGCAAGCACTAAACTCAAGCAAGCTACAGTTGGTGACCTTACTCGAGCAATAAAAATGCTGAACAGACTGAAAGATTTCGCATCCTACATGTTGTTCCCGTGCCTAAGCAGAGAATTAAGAGACTTGGAAGTTGTCGTATTTACAGATGCCTCACTGGGAAATATAAACGATGGGACTGGAAGCACTGGCGCGTATATAGTATGGCTGGCTGACCGAACTGGGCTATGCTGTCCACTAGCTTGGCATGCCAGCAAGATAAAACGAGTTGTTAGATCAACAATCGCAGCGGAAGCGCTGAGCCTGCAGGAAGGCCTCGAAGCAGGCTTTTACTACAGAACGATGGTAGAGGAAATTTTAGGGGTACCGAACAAGACTTTACCTATCACCGCTTATACGGACAATAAAAGTGTGATTGAAGCTGTCTTCTCTACAAAATTGGTGGATGATAAACGATTAAGGATTGACATAGCTGCCATTCAGGAGTTTATGACAACAAATGATATACACCAAATAAAATGGTGTGCTGGTGACAGTCAATTAGCAAACTGCATGACAAAACAAGGAGCATCAGGATATGATCTGCTGAAGACATTACAGTGTGGAAAGATGCCTGATGAATTTTCCAATGAGTGACTGAACAGGACAATTATACGCCATTCAATGACCGCAACACAATTTATCAATTTCCATATTTTTAATTTCATATCTTAATTTCAATAAGATCTTTTTTTCCAACAAAACAAAAGAAAGTAGTATTAATGTTAAAGTTTATCTAAGGGACATTACTCAACATTTACTTGACATAAATACTTTATTATCTCCCTTGTTACAATGTGACGTCATGAACGTCATAGCAACGACGTTATGTTTTTTTTTTTTTTTTTACTCTATTGTTACTTCCTTTATAGAGATAATTAAAACAGTTGATGACTTAATGATGTAGTTTATTTTAACACGGACGACTACGGTTCATAACGGTATGTCACGGTCCTTCTACGGACGAGTACGGCAGCAGTACGGTCCTTCACGTTATGCCACGGTCCTGCTACGATGTCACTACGATTACACTACGGTGCATCACGAAAGTACAAGAATGTCTACGGTCTGACTACGATTGGCTACGACTCATGCCGATTTAGCAAGAATGCGTCCACGAATGAATACGGTTGAGCTACGGTATACCACGATCTGTCAAGGAATGCGTCGGTATTTGAGCCTTCCATTCGCACTCCGCTCTCAATACACTTTCAGAGGACACCATTTGAGACTTATCTAGACCAGCCAATTCAGAAATCATATATTAATTGTACCTCATTTGTCTTCTTCTGAACGTGTCGATTGCTCACCTTATGTAACAGGAACAAGCCGTTTTACAAAAGGCACGAGCTGCACTGTGTTCTAATTTATCGGTTGCAGGTTGTAATATAGGCTATCGCATTCTCGGGTCATGATGCCATACCAAACTCTACACAGACTACGCCTGGCCAGTCTTCAACTTCAGGTTGACAGACAGAATGCACAAAACAATGTTGCAATCGTCCAGGCTGTGCTCAACAAAAGAAGGAGACGAAGGACAGTTTGGGTCAAACCATGACTTCAGAGAACTTGGTGCGGGACTAAGGCTCGCAGGTTGTTGCGAGCATTGCTTGCGCTTTCCTGTCCCGATCCCTGAGGAGACCGCCTGTTTTGCCTGCTTTCTCTTCGGCGCCATGCTTATCGTCCGTAGGATGAAGCAATACTGATACTTTGATGTTGTTTTCCAGTTTCCCTGTGTCGCGGGTCTTCAGCTGGTGGGGTCCCAGGGAACGAATCCATGCTGGCACTACACCGTAGCCGTTCGGTGGTACCCCTATCCCCCGTTGCTCGGCTCCAGCCCCTGATAATTTGATAATAGTGGATGGCAATTTATTCAAACCGTCACGTGATCGTCGTCATTTTTAGAAGATCGTAGTAAACCGTGGCGCTTCCGACAATAACCGGACAAGCTACGTGTCAAATCGTAGTGGCACCGTCATCAACCGTAGAACCGCCGGGAGGAACCGTACAAGAATCGTATCGAACCGTAGCGGCACCGTCATCAACCGTATGACTACCGGGAAGAACCGTGACAAACCGTGGTCATAACCGGCACAGTCTGGCATGAACTCATCGAAACACCGTACTAGGGTCGTAGGAAACCGTAGCTGCACCGTGATCATCCGTAGGTGCCCGTAGATAACTTGATTTTCACCACGGTTGATCACGGTTCTCCACGATTTTTGAAACCGTGGAGAACCGGGGTGTAAACTCCGGCGAATCACTAGCGGATTACATGGCGTTATTAAATTCTCCGACGCGACGCCATAGATTAGGCTGCATGGTGCTTCCACGCAGAGCAGAAACTGACCTCACATGAGTACTGGTAAACCGCTTAGAAGGACTAAGCCTGCCCAGGCAATGTGATGTGAGTCAGTCCGTCCAATGCATATCAACCTTTTAGTTTCATTGGGCGGTAGGACTTGAGATGTCATTTCAGTGTCGGGTTAAAGTCTCACAAAATTTGACGGAACGTCTCCAAAGTGACCGCGTTGACGGGGACGTAAAACCACAATTCAACTAACTAAACAAACGAAGCCCCCGCCCATAGGGGCTTGAAGAAATATATGGGCTGCATGATGCTTCAACGCAGAGCTGAATCCGGCCAGCACACTAGTACTGGTAAACCGCTTAGAGAATCTAAGCCTGTCCATGTTAATAAACCCTATTCGGGTAAAAGCCCCCCCCACCCCCACCCAAACAAAAAACAAAAAAAAAAAAAAAAAAAAAAAAAAAAAAAAATGGAAGCAACGTCTTCAAAATGACCTTTACAGTGTTGATTGGGACGTTAAACCTCAAATCAAACAAACAAACAAAAAGGAACCAAACACTGTATAACTGACTGTCCAAAAGCTGAATCACCATCAGATGAAGGCTGAAAATACGGCCGACATTCTATGACGATTAGATAAATGATACTGATAAGAATCAGACAACGGTCTCTTGAGACATTCTAAAGTATCCAATAAGTTTTCTATTAAATTTTGTCCCTGAGAATGGAATGTGATAGAATGGGCGTCCCAATACAGTTCCCTAATCAAATAACATAGAAAGTAATATTGCCACGAACACAGCGCCACCACAGAAGAAAACAAATGTCTTGTTAGGCTGGGCGAACACCGTAGACTCTGATCAGCCTGCGCAATGCGCAGGCTGATCAGAGTCTTCGTTGTTCGCTACTTATGGTTAATATTATAGCATGGCACATACGGACACGGGAGATACTAGTTAGTCAGCTCATATGATCTTTTTCAGATAGCCAGTTTTTATCTCATGGCGTGGCCACGCAAGTCAGCACATCGAACACCTAACAACACGGCTTATGATCAGCTTAAGTGCGTATTTACGCTGTATGATCAGTGTCTTTTCTCGACATAGCATAACACATGCCCAACAGGGCGGAAAGCAGTATGATCAGTGTCTTTTCTCTTCACAGGATGACCTATGCCAAACAGGGTGGAAAGCAGCATTGTATTTATACGAGACTCGTAGCACTTCGGTTATACGGACTACCTGCATAGAAGACTCAGATCAGCATGTGCATACACGCAGTCTGATGAAAGTCTTCGCTAGGCACTAAATACACGCCCTCTGAACCAAAGCTTCTTAATAGATACCAGGGGTCAGTTGTTTAAAACTAAAGACGTCGTTAGTTAACGTATCGTAAAAATGATCATTTACTTTGGCATAATACGCTAATACTTTTGTTAAAAAAATGTGAGCAGCTTTTGCAAATGCAAAAGCTGCTCACATTTTTTAACAAAAATACCAAAATTTAGATATTGTACCTGCTAGAACAGTTAACGATTTGGCCATTAAGGAGCTCTTTAATCTACGCTTTGAACAACTGGCTAGGAGGTAACTGGGCAGGTTAGTTTGAGTCTTTGCAGAGCGCACATGCGCAAAAACATCCTTACGCTTGCCGTGACCCAAATGCCCTTTTGAAAGGGTTTCTTGCAAATGTCGTAAACGTGAAAACTAATTTTCTTGTCGAATCCAATGAAGGAAACTATTTTTAGCATTGTCTTCTTCTCAGGCCCTTGGTCATCTACGTCTCGTTTGCTCTTAAATATTTAATGCTCTGTCATTTTGTAACACATATCGAGCCAGCTCACCAGAAAAAAAAGTACACCCTGCACATTGGAGCTTGGATAGATAGATTGGGCGGCATGATGCTTCCTCCCAGAGCTGAATCCGACCGCACATGGGTACTGATAAACCCACAGACACTTGTAGCAGCTTATTACAGCTTGAATTTTTCAAAACCTATATCAAAGCACTACCCGTTTAGAGAGTTTTAGCCTGCCTTGTCCATGTATGGTGGGAATCGGACCGTCTATGCAAATAAACCCTGTTGGTTTAATGGTTTTATTAGGCGACAGGGCTTGAGATGTCATTCCATCTCAATGTCGGGTAAAAGCCCAACAAGATTGAAAGCAACGTTTCCAAAATGACCTTAATAGTATTGATGGGACGTTAAAGCTCAACTGAAATGTACTTACGTTTGTAATGCGACGTCCGATCGATTAACGTAAAAAAATTGAGACGGTATATTTAAGAAATAGATCAACTCTAGCAATGATTTGTTGAGTAATATATCACTGTATGGAGGTAGATCAGTTGTAAGGTAGATCAAAGCACGAGCGCGTAGATTTATCTACTCACAACTGACCGACAAAATGTGATATATTACTCAACAAATCATGCAACAGAGTTTATCTATTTCGATTCTAACACACTGAAAGTCGACTAAATGTTGTTGTTTCCTTCATTTTCTCTCGACATTCCACCATTGTTGAAAATATCCCGCCAACATATTTGACTGTAACACATTCAGTTACCTGTTTTTGGAACGTACTTTATGCGTGAAGAAGTCGTTCCTCCGTCTAACGTCAAGGAAACGATCGATGACATAAATCTGCGGCTCTTCGCGTAACGCTTTTTCACCTCGTGATTTGTCACTCAGTAAATCGTCGGATTATACTGACGGAAACCCGACGTCATCATGTAACGTCGCCTTCCATTGGCTGTTACGTGGTTTTAAGCACTTTTAACAAAACAACTGAGTATAAGTGCATTAAAATGGGGATAACCGTATTTGTTTGTTTGAAATGAGGTTTTACGTCCCCGTCAGTACTATTTAGGTCATTTTGGAGACGTTGCTTTCAATTTTGTGGGGCTTTTCCTCGACATTGAGATGTAATGACATCTCAAGCCCCGCCGCACAAGCAGACTTACATCATCTGAGCGGTTCACCACTACTTACGTGCTGTCGGTCTCAGCTCTGGACAGCCCAGTCTATTTCTCCAAGCCTCGATGTGCGGAGGTCAAAGGATAACTGTATTAAGTTGCCATTTAAGGTGGTAAATCGTCGGTTTTACGGTCACAAATTCCGTTTTACGGCACCGCTTAAGCGTCGCCGTAAAACAACATTTCCGACCGTAAAACCGCCGGTTTACCTCCCCAAATGGCAATCTTGAAATTCAGTTATCACTTAATTTAAAAAGAAAACAACACAGAAAAATAGCATAGACGACCAACAAAGGCTCCGATGAACCTGCGCTTAAAGGGAATAAGTACACCCGCAGGGGAGGCAACTCCTGGGGGAGAAATCGACCCATCAGTGCTGTCAGTGTTTTGATTTTTATAGGAGAATTGCATAAAGCCACGTCAAAGTCTCATTCCGCAAAGGTTCGGGAGAGACTGTGGGTAAAGGGAGGCAACTCCTGCAAATGTGTTCTTGTTTCCCATGTCAATACGGGTCTACTCTTAAAGGAAAGAATTTGCTCCTGAGGAGCAAATTCTTTATTTTAAGAGTAGACTCCTTTTTCGGTGGGGAAGGGGAACACCTAGCACATTTTTCCGCCACTTTTCAAAGGGTGACAACTTTCGGGACTTCCTGTTCGCTTTTCTATACGGAAAATGGGTCTACTCTTAAAAGAAAGAATTTGCTCATCAGGAGCAAATTCTTTTGCTTTAAGAGATGATCCGTATTGACATGGGAGACAAAATGCTTTTGCAAGAATTCCCTCCCCTTACGTGCAGTCTCTCCCGAGCATTTGCTGCTCATGTGGATGAGACTTTGACGTAGCTTTATGCAATAAGTCATACGTCTAATCCTATAAAAATCAAAGCACTGAGAGCACTGATGGGTCGATTGTCTATGAATGTAGGTTGGAAAGAGACAGACTGTTTACATTTCGTCTTACCCTTACAGTAGTGTACTGTCAGCAAACATGATAGATCCTGACCGGACGCCGCGTCTGACTCATAAATTCCAATACTGTAAGCAAACAGTGTAGACCCATGTCTGATCAGAGTCTTCACTGTTTGCCTAATTCAATACATGATTCCAGTCCAGAGCTTTACAGATACATGTAACACTCTTACACAACAAACTGACCTCACAGCAATAAAATTAGAGCGGCGGCTATTTTCTACAAATACCGTTACCTGGTTTCCGACAATTCAGTGGTAGTCACGTGGTCTTTAGCAGTGGAAAGCTTCTGCGCTTCATAACTTTAGGTCGAAGGATAAACAGTTGTCCGTCATAGTCACATGATGACACATGTATTTGAAGAACATACATTGAACAATGGTAAGCTCTATTGTTCATTGCAAGAATGACTACTTTTAGCTTCAAAGGTTTGGTTAGCATATTTCAAAGGAGTCAAAAGCGCATACAGCACTGGGTATGATTTCTCTGCGTTTAGGCTGCATAATGGCCCTAAACCTGGACGTGTACCCTTAAACCCTTTCATAAGCAACATATTCCTAATCCCGACTTTCGATAAAAAAAATCGTTAACCCGGTCTTCGTTCGTCTGTCATTACCGATAATGACCAATCTTAGTCGTATTTGAGAAATGCTACTGCATGTGTGTTCTAAGGTGGCTGCTAAGACCAATTCTAGCTCTGATCTGTCTGTTGCGGCTAGAGGAAGACAGCTCTGTTGATGATGCCTTAGCTCTAGCCTTGCGCTGTGCGCGTTTCTGCTCAGCTTCACTGATTCCTTTTGCCTCGTATTCACTGGCACCCTTTTTGATGAGACCTCGCTTCTTTGCTCTGTCCTGTGCGATTTGTTCCCACGACTCTGTTGGAATGTTGAAGTCCCTGAGAGAGGCTTTGAGGATGTCCTTGTAGAGTTTCTTCTTACCGCCTTGGGTTTCTAGTTCTCCATAGAGAATTTTCTTTGGCAAACGTCCCTCAGGCATTCTCGTAACATGGCCTGTCCATCTTAACTGTGCTTATTTCAGACGAGTAGATACACTTTGCATTCCTGCCCTGTTCAGGACTTCCATGTCGGGAATTCTGTCTTGTCACTTAATCTTTAAGAGTTTTCTAAGAGAGCTTGTATGGAAGTGATTCAGTCTTTTGGCGTGGCGTTGGTAAACTGTCCATGTTTCACATGCATACAACAAATAGTGTTGGCAGCACCACACCTCTGTAGACTTTCAGTTTTGCGTCAAGTCCGATTCCATTTCGATCCCAGACACTAGCACGTAGTCGGCCAAATGCTGCACTAGCTTTGGCAATCCTGGCATTGACTTCATCATCAAAGTACACGGCTCTTGAGTGAGTGAGTGAGTGAGTGAGTGAGTGAGTTTTACGTGTCACCAACAGCTAAGGTCATACGGAAACGGGACCTCGGTTTAAAGACTCATACGAAAGTCTGGAGAAGCCCGGGGTCGATTCTGCGACCCCTGGTTTACAAGACGAGTAGCATAGCCACAACACCACGGAGGCTTCTACACGGCTCTTGACAATGTGCTCCCAAGGTAGGTTAACATGTCTACCAGTTGCAATATTTGACCTTTCACTGTGATGGTGGGCTCTTTGTAAGGCTTGCCAGGTGCTGGCTGATAAACTACCTCAGTCTTTTTGATGATGATTGTGTTGCCATAGCTATCACAGGAGTCACATACTTGATCTATACCTGTTTTGCATCTTCTCTTCTGTGGGAGCACATGTCACCAGCAAAGAGGACCTCATCTACCACCTCTGTCTGCATCTTGGATTTGGCTTGCGACCTTCTGAGATTGAAAAGCTTCCCATCCAAGTGATACCTTAAAGGTATACCATTGTCACCATGCGTCTATGAGCATGGCAGAAAACATCATGCTGAACAGTGTTGGGGCTAACATACAGCTTGCTTGACTCATTTCGTCACAGAGAATAGATCTGAAAACTCATCATCATTTTGTACCCGTGCAAGCATACCATCGTGGAACTGCCTCACCATTGGTATGAACTTGGTTGGACATCTAATTTTACCATGATCTTTCAGAGGCCCTCACGACTGACTCTGTCAAATGCTTTGGTGAGGTCAACAAAGGCCATGTACAGGTCAATGTTCTGTTACTGGCATTTCGCTTGCAGCTGCCTTGCTATGAAGATCATGTCGAGTGTTCCTCTGTCTTTCCTAAACCCACACTGTCTTTCTGGTAGAAGCCCTGACTGTTCAAGGTGTACATTCAGTCGGTTAAGTAGGATTCTTGCAAGGACTTTCCCAGCATTTGACAATAAATAATTCCACGACGATTGTCACAGATCTGAAGGTTCCCTTTCCGTTTGAATCTGTGGATAATTGAGGCATCCTTGAATTTGTGATGGATGGCTTCTTTTCTCCACATAATGTGAAATAACTCAGTCAACTTCTTTGCAACTGGAGTACCCCCTGCTTTGTAAATCTAAGCAGGTATTGCATCTGGTCCAGGGTCTTATTGCTTTCACTGTATCAGTAAAGGTTTGGAACGTGTCAAGCAGCAGATCACATTCAACCCGTGGTAGTCTGTTGATAGCATCATCATTGATGGAGCATGGCCGATTGAGAACATTATCAAAGTGTTGAGCCCATCTTTTCAAGATAGCCTCTTTCTCAGTCAGAAGACTAGTTCCATCTGCTCTGAGGAGAGGAGTGGTTCCTGAGCTCTGGGGACCATAACCTGTCTTTAGTGCATCAAAGAACTTCTTCATGTCCTTTCTGTCTGCAAAGGACTGGATTTAATCAGCCTTGATGCTTAGCCAGGTGTCTTGCATGTCTCAGAGTCTTGTTTGGACTGTCTTGCATAGGCTGCTTTGTTAGATACTGAGCTGGTATCACTGAGGTATTCCCTGTGAATTTGGGTGCTTCTCTTCAAGGAGACCCTGGATTTCTTCATCATTCTCCTCAAACCAATCTTGATGTTTGCGAGATACTGGACCTACGGAATCCATTGCTGAAGAGTGAACAGTGTCTCTGAAGACTTTCCAGTTCTCTTCTGGGTCATCTGAACTGAGTTCCATTGCCTCTAGTCCGCTGCAGATGTCATGGGTGAAGGCTTGCCTCTCGCTGCCTTGTTTTAGCTTAGAGACATCTAGTTTCTTGGGCACTTTCTTGCCTTGTGGTCGCCGTGCATATATAAAAGTGGGGTTCAAGGGGGTCAGAATAATATAGGCGTCTTTTCGTGATGCTTTTTAGCCCATGTGATCCAGGTCGAGGTCGCCAAAATATTATCAAGTCTTCTGTACAATGTTGAAGTGATATATTACGCCAAATTTGGCTGGTCATTTTATTTTGTTTTGGAAATATAGTGCAGTAAGGGCAAAGCTTGACAATCATTGCAATTGTATAACCAAGGTACATGTACCAAAATATAACCAAGTCTCTGGTAGGTTGTAATGCATCACAATAACACATCCGTGTGACCTAGTACATTTGCCCCTGCCCATCGGGGCTTGAAGAAATAGATGGGCTGCATGATGCTTCCACACACAGCTGAAACCGACCCGCACACGAGTACTGTTAAACCGCTTAGATGGTCCAATTAAAAATAGAAGTGGAGGTATTGACCAGGAATCGATACAATTAAGCCACAGCTCCCATCGGAGACACAAAAGGGAAAGAAACACAAACATGAAACAACAGACCCTAATGGAAACACCAACAACGGATTTTCGGTGCGTGTCGGCCCGTCCATGCCTATAAACTATTCGTTTCATTGGGCGACAGGGCTTGGGCTGTTATTTATTTTCAATGTCGGGTAAAAACCCAACAGTTTTGGAAGGAACGTATCCAAAATGACCTTTACAGTGTTGACGGGGACGTTAAATCAACTCAAACAAATAAACAAACATTCTCTCAAATTTCCAAAACGGTTATTTTTCTGATAAAAAACGTGTGATAGTTTTCTTATTTATACATCAAACATAGGTTTAGGTTTAGAAGGGTGTTCATTACACGGGCTTGTTAACCTGATGATACAATACATATTTTACTACAGTACATGATTTCATTTAGGAGATGCAGTACGAAAACACGCCTATACAAATGCATTGTTATCTTTTCTGACGAAAATACGAAACTTTTAAGATGACAAATTGTGATATTTTTCTTATTTCTGCTCAAAATATAGATTGTTGGTATTCGTTAGAACCGCCTCATTGAGGCGGTTCTAATGAGTACCCACAATCTATTTTTAGAGCAGAAATAAGACAAATAAGGCTTACCCTCCTGCAAACCCCAGTTTTACTATGTAAAAGTGGGGTTCAAGGGAGTCAAAATTAAATAGGCGTGTTTTCGTGACGCATGTAGGGAAAAAACTATATTTGACCCAAATTTGGCCATTTAAACAGTTTTATGTATGACCTTGAAAATGAGGTCAATGTAAATAGAATTTAATCAAATCTTTAGAAGTTTGCAATGATAATTTGTTCAGCTACAAATCATAAATTCGTTCTTGAGAAAGGTTGCAGAAAAGCTATTTTGACGTAAATTGACATCTTTTTGTGACCTGTGCGGTGAAGACAATTTCAGGGTCACCAAATTCTAATCAAATAGTTGGTAGTTTGCAATGACGTATTGTACCAAATTTGACTACATTTCATGGATCCATTCAGGTGATAGGTTGCAGGGACATGTAAGTTATTATTCGCCCAACTGTGAAAGATTTCGCGGACCCCCGGTGACCTGGAGAATGAGACAAAGGTCAACCAATATAGTCATTTTTTGGTTTGACAGTTGCAATAGCATCACGAAAACACGCCTGTATAATTTTGACCCCCTTGCACCCCAGTTTTATATAGTAAAACGGGTTTCCAGGGGTAAACCTTATTTTTCTTATTACTGCTCTAAATCATATATTGTGGGTACTCGTTAGAACCGCCTCGATGAGGCGGTTCTAACGAGTGCCCACAATCTATCTTTTTAGCAGAAAGAAGAAAAATATCGCAATTTTTCGGCTGAAAATTTTCGTTTTTATTTTCAGCGGTATAGTTTACAATGCGTTTGTATAGGCGTGCTTTCGTAATGATATAATCCATTTTGTTCATTAAATAAGATGCACACAAGACATTTTTTGCTAAAATTTGACGGTTTTCGGATGCCTGTGACCTTGAAATTGAGATTAAGGCCATCGAATCAATCAGTATTTTACTACATTCTACCAGTTTGGTAAGAACCCGTGGTTTAGTACAAGACATATAGTGCTAAAACAGCCATCGTCGACGACGACGCCGACACAAACGAAATAATACATCCCTCTTCTCTTGGTAGGAGACAAAACCACATGCAAGGCAAATAGCTATCCCAAGCCACCAAAAAGAGAGGAGAAAGACTTTGTAATGGGTGCAAACCGACATTCGAGATATGGAAACCCCTGACTCCATCCTTGGGTAGCAGCTCGAATCCTATCAGGGGCACAGTCAGATCTCCCTTGGCCAGAACAGTGACCCGCAGGACGCATTTTTCCTATATACCCACGACAAACCGTTAACGAAAATCTTCAAAATTCTATTTCTAGTGTAGCATATTAACTCAACGGTGACTGGTTATTATTGTGTTTCATTTTACAAAAGCCTCTCTACAAGTTTTATTCTTGCTTTAGATCGTCCTGAATGAAAATTGACAACATTGATCACTGGCCATGAATCTCTGGGGTTCCTCTTGGTTGTCAAATCTTTGATTACACGGCCGCTCTGTTTATCTGGGCACTATCAGTACAGATCCAGATTCCTGTTGCTCCTTCGGGGTCAGTGTTTTAATGCACACTTTGCTATTCCTCTGCCATGCGCTTGACACCTCGGACACCAAAATAGCACGATTACAAGTCCGTGCAATTGATAGGGATAAACAGTTCATCATTTCCAGACCAAAACATATGGGCCCCGTCAAGCGATTTTTGTACTTATCGCCTATGCGAGCAGCGAAGGTTCAGGCGAGCCTGCGCATCCGCGCAGTCTCGCCAGAACCTTCGCTGCTCGCTCATACAAGCAGTGAATCAAGAGGAACCTTCAGACAGAAAGCCATATCCCTGGCCCCTCTGAATGTCTGGGCATGCGCAGTTAAAAACTATCATGACGGAATGCTCGAAGACACAAATTCCCTTGGCGGGGCTCATACATACATTGTGTGCACTGATGAAGACTGTAAAGCTCAATGTAAATGGAGAAAAACTGGGGTTTACAAAGTTATATGAGCCCACCAAGCGAATTTGTGTCTTCGAGCATTCCGTCATGACAAATTTAAACTGCGCATGCCCAGCCATTCAGAGGGGCCAGGGATATGGCTTTCTGTCTAAAGGTTCCTCTTGATTCACTGCTTGTATGAGCGAGCAGCGAAGTATCTGGCGAGACTGCGCGGATGCGCAGGCTCGCCTGAACCTTCGTTTCTCGCATAGGCGATAAGTACCAGAATCGCTTGACGGGGCCCATATACTATTTTCGAAAATAGATTGCGGGTACTTGTTAGAAGCTATATTTAAAGTAGAATCAGGAATTAATATTGTGTGCTTACCTGAAAAATAAGAACCTTTTCACAGAAGCAGATAAGGAAACCTTAGTTTTAGCTTGGAATAGAAATTCTGTTCTAACCCTGGTGTTCTTACCCAAAATCGAATATTCTCGCGTATTTGATAAATGCACTGGTTGAATACGACCTCATATGCGCCGTCGTTAAGGTTGACGTCATAGCACGTTACGTGACGTCACTTAACATGAGTGTAGAATCATCACAATATGGAGGACGTCGGCAACGGAAATGACTCACCCACGATCAGGAATGGAAGGTATAATCAGTCCGAAAGTGTTAAACTTAATAAATACCATATTTATGGCAACTAGAATAAGCCAACCAGTGAAGAAACAGATGGGTTGCATGATGCTTCCACGCAGAGCTGAAACCGATCCGCACACGAGTACTGGTAAACCGCTTAGAGGATCTAAGCTTGTCCAGGCAATGCGGTGCGAGTAGGCCCGTCCATGCTTGCAAGCCCTATTGGTTTCAGTGGGCGGCAGGGCTTGAGATGTAATGCCTTCTCAATGTCGGGTAAGAGTCCCACAAAACTGGAAGCAACGTCTCCAAAATGACCTTTACAGTGTTGATGCGGACGTTAAACTTCATATCAAACAAACCAACTAGTAACTAAGGACAGGTCCTAGTGAATAAGTCTCTCACCGCTGAAGGTTCGAGTCTCGGTCGGATCACATGTAAGACGCCAAGTTCTGTAACGGAATGTCAGGTGATATTTCTTCTCTAAGTACTCCTGTTTTCACCCACCTCTGATTAATGATCGGATCGAAATAAGTATAACTGTGTAATCTTGGAAGAGCAGTTGCACCAAAACCGCAAATAATAATAATAATTTGCTGTTTCCTCTGGTAATAACTTTGAATTCCGTCTAGATTGTTCTCCCCTCGTTTGATCTGCTTAAGGTAACACCAAATTGTGTAGCACATTATTACAACCTTTCTTAAGCGAAGACATCTCACTTTTGCAGCATATAATGAATTTGTGGTCATGGCTATTTTCGCTTATCCAGCATATGGAAGTTCTTCAGAATCTACATTAATGAATTTAGACAGTGCGTGCGTGCGTGCGTGCGTGCGTGTGTGTGTGTGTGTGTGTGTGTGTGACTTCGGGATTAACGTCGCTTTCAACATTTTTCAGTCATATCACGACGGTGTCTGGTTGCGACAGGGAGCTCAATGCTGACTTTTATAGTGCTGCCTCACTGAAGTATCATGTCCCAAACACATTACATGGTACCACACCCAGTCACATTATCCTGACACTGGGTCGACCAGTCCTAGCTCTACACCGGTAAATCTGAGTGCCAAGCGAGGAGCAGCTAGTACCATTCTTAACGACTTTGGTATGTCGCGGCCCGGGATCGAACCCGTGACCTCCCGTTCCCCGGAGCGGACACTAATTTAGACAGTATAATTGCTCGTCACACACTAAGGTAGCAGTTTCTCGCGCCACGACTTTATTCTTTAACCCTTGTCCTGCTGAATATTTATATATGCCACACCCACCACCGATTATCAACCAATCAGATTACTTGATGCAAATTATTGCAACAAATTCACAATCTGAATGGCAAACAATGTAGATCCTGATCAGATGGCTTCGTCAGAAGCCATCTGATCTGGATCTACATTGTTTCAAAGATAAGGCATATCCGGGATTAGCAGGACAAGGGTTAATTCGGTCGCACAATGCGACGCATTCATAATGTTAACTCTAATCTTAAGATTGTTCCGCCATTTTTCAAACGGAGACAACATTCGGGACTTCCTGTTCACTTTTCTACATTATAAGCCCTGTCGCACAGATAAAGGGGTCTACTCTTAAAGGAAAGAATTATCTCCGCAGGAACAAGTCTACTCTTAAAGGAAAGAATTTGCTCCTCAGGAGCAAATTCTTTCCTTTAAGAGTTGACCCCTATTGACATGGGAGACAAAAATACTTTTGCAGGAGTTGCCTCCCCTGAAGGTGTTCCCATTCCCCTTAAACTTAAACCAATGTGCGTAAGAAAATGATAAATATATTTTGAGCGAAACTGTGTCGCACAATTAGATTAAGCCGGACTAAATTTTTATACGGATGGTAGTGTAAGGCGGGAGTAGCTTCAAAACGTCTCTGGCAGTCTGAAATGAAATGAAAAATTGAAGGTTGTATTTTGTTGGTTTGATTGTATGGGAGTTTGAAGGCCCAATCAACACTGTTTAGGTCATTTTTGAGCCGGTCAGTTTACCTATCCCCACTTTTGCTGGGCAGACTTATACGCAAGTGGTTTGCCAATACAGTGCACATTCCTCCGCCAGAAACTGACAACTGCCGTTCTTGAAACAGGGGAAAGGAGAGAATGCCCGTAGATAAGATTTCATGATCAATCCCCACGAAAGAATGTTGCCGACTCCGGCAGGTCTCCTGATCACCAGTCTTTGTATAGTCACCGAGTTGTAACATTGCATACGCTGTTTTATGAACAGAAACGTTTCCTTCTTATGAAACAATTGTTATAAAAACGTCAAAATTGAAAACAAAATCGAGAAAATAGTTCCCGCTAAATATGATCTCCCCTCTTGATGTATTCATCCGCCTGCTGTTTTGTACTCGGGTTCACATATCATCTTCTAAGCCATTTCAACCTGCAAGTATTTTATTGCCCAATCATTTTTATCGATTCCAAGTTGTATTGAGATCAAGGGATGCACTTTTAGAATAGGCAGCTCTCAAAAAGAAATCAAATCAGTGATACATGTAGCCCTTTCTGAGCTAGGAAAGTGGTCCTGAGCGGAAAATTGGGCTGTTTTGTGTAACCCTTACATCACGAAAACACGCCTATATAATTTTGACCCCCTTGAACTCCACTTTTATATATTATATATTAAAACTGGGGTTTACAGGGGTAAACCTTATTTTTCTTATTTCTGCTCTAAAATATAGATTGTAGGTACTCGTTAGAACCGCGGTTCGTAATATAGTTCGTAATATAGATTGTAGGTACTCGTTAGAACCGCCTCGATGAGGCGGTTCTAACGAGTACCTACAATCTATATTTTGAGCAGAAATAAGAACATTATCACAATTTTTCCTCTCAAAATTCTCGCTTTTTCGGCGTTAAAGATTACAATGTATTCGTATAGGCGTATTTCCGTAATGAATTGCCGTACAATTCTGCAGCGTCTGATCATGTTTTAAACTATTTGCTAATATCCCAGCAGAATCGTTGAGTGAAAAGCTTTCTTTTACATATCATTCGAACGTCACAGCGACAAGCATAGCCTGGCTAGCTTCTATAAATACCCCGTTTCCTGGATTTCATACAAATACATGTAAGTGACAGTCACGTGGACATCATCACTGAAGAGCCAATGTGCTTAATAACTTTGGGTCGGTTGATAAACAATTGATAAAAAAACACGGTTGGTCTCAAGTCTACCCTTTATACATGGCTGCCAGACGACTGTGTTGCGCTTAACTGAGGACTGGAAAATAGCTTTGCTTCACTTCTTTTTTTGGATAGGAATGAGTGTGTTGCTGACATAGTATTACTAATGGACCTGTAAAACACTTAAATTTGGCGGTAGCAAATTTTGGCGGTTTTTATGAGTGGGTCATTTCGCGGATTTTTATTTTGGCGGATTTGCAATTTCAGAATTTCAGAAAAAAAAAAAAATCAAAAAAATCTGTGATTATTTACGTAACCCTGTGTGTCTTATGCACTCAGATCCTACACGGTGATTTGCAAGTCGTACACTGTCATTTAAAACTGTTTTTCACACTGCACTGTTCTTGTTGTTTGAGTGTAACAAATCAGTTCTAATGCTCCTTTAATTCCTCAATAAAACAAGTTGTAATTAGTTGTAGTTGTCTTTCTTGCATTGGTGTACTCACAGACAAAGCTGTCAATCAATTACGAATTATACATGCATTTTTTTACAATTATTGTCAAGTTGTATTTGGTTTTATTCGGCCCTGTTGATCACGCTAAGAAAGACTTGATAAAATGTATTTTTCTCTGGTTGAATAGATAAACTTTTAGCTACGCTTCCTAACAATATGCTCTACTTCTAAAAAGTAAATGCATTTCTTCTTTCGAAACGGATAATGCCCTTGGCTGATTTACGTTTTATTTCCCTATATCATACCTCCGATAGAATTTCTGCCATTTTTGTTATACGCTATTTGATCTTTATTGGCGGTTTTTAATTTTGGCGTTTGTTTCATTGACCGCCAATAGCGCCAAAATAAAATGACTGCGAAATATAAGTGTTTTAAAGTATCAAATGCCTTTGACTGCTTGCCCCATGATCTAATTGTCATCAAGCTATGGACTGTCTGGCGACGCATGCTCACTTATGATGAACTATCTCTCAGACAGAAAACAGATGGTCACGATATGGCAGTATCACAGCTATTGGCTTGAAACTCTGAAAGGGGTGCCTCAGGGCTCCATACTTATTTTTAAGATTTTTATGAATGATATTTTTGGCTTCATTAAAGATTTTAAACTTAACAATAATCACACGGATCTAGCTCTTTTAAAAGTACCTTAGAAAAGGAAAGCAAAATTTTGATAAATCGGTTTCTGTAGCATGAACCACATGCAAGCCGACCCTGACAAATATGAAGCTATGTCTGTTGGAAAAAGTACTCATGATCAGTTAACACAATTTAAACTTGACAATGTAAATATAACTTGTGAGGATAGTGTAAGATTATCAGGGGTGAATGTAGATTCTATGTTAATTTTGATCAGCAGGTTATACGTGTATGTAAGAAAGCCGCAGACCCATCGAATGTACTTTGAGGGCTTAGGACATTTTAAAACACTGAAAGTATGCTTTTAATTCAGATCCAATTTAAATTAGTGTCCACTTGTTTGGCACTTCTGGTCAAAACACCAACACAGAGAGCTTAGAAAAACTCCAGCATAGGGGCCTCAGAATACCTTTTAATGATTTTAATGCCACATTATGATCACACACCCGTGAGACATATCCCAGCAGGCACTCAACGTTTTGTGCTTGCACGGATTGCATTTTTCACATCTCCCAAAACGGCTACTTTTCCGATGAAAATCCGTGATATATTTCTTATTTATACTGCAATCATAGGTTGTGGGTGCTCGTTAGACCCGCCTCGCTGAGGCGTGTCTAACGGGTACCCAAAAACTATATCGTGGAGTAGAAATAAGGAAAATAATGTATACACCCGTAAACCCCAGTTTTCTCTATACACAATGGGGTTTAAGAGGGTGTTCATTTCACGGACATGTGCACGTAATGAGTTATGGAGGCAATGATCAGGAATCGATACAATTAACCCACAGCTCCCTGAAAAGTAGAAGTAAACCAAAGATCAGGAATTGATACAATTAACTTACTCCACCCATAAAAGACACCAAAGGGAAAGAAATACAAACATTAAGCGACCAGACCATAATGGAAACCTAAACAAAGGAAGGCCATAAGGACAGTTACTTTCCCACAAAATGGCCATATGGCCATCCAAAACCAAAAGACACAAGTGATACACACAGTAAGTAACAAACAACAACATAAATAAATCGCCACAGAAGAGCCGTCTTGGAACGGTCAGTGGAAGATTTCCACTGGGGGGCTTAAATCGATTTTACGTGGCCACAATCCTCGCCCTTACTTCCGTCGCGATTTAGACAAATAATTTGTTCAGTCCGCATGAAGGCCTCCTAACTCATCAGTGCAACATCTCCGTGAACACAAAAATCAAAGAACCACAGAGGTGAGACAACGGTGAGGACTCGACAGCAAGAAACCACTGAAATGCTGGAGCAAAAGAAAACCAACCGTTAGACTCCGATGAGCCCAACCAGAGACAGAGCATCAGGCACCAACCAACATTATCTCTCTAATTTTCAATAAGCCTTTACGTTGGAGCCGTCATAGAATCTGAGGCCTGACCCACCGGCGTGCAATTAAAGAGGGAAGCAAAGTTGCCAACCGTGATTGGGTTAACTACCATGCATGCAGTCTGTCGTATAATTTCCATGTTGTACCCAATCTTTTTATATCGAAGAATGATTTTACGAAATTGGGTGCTGAAGTCTTTGCGGTTATAGATTTTTCTGAATTTATATACCAAGTCACCATAAAATTCGGGTTCCGATAGACCTTGTTGCAGAAGAGATTTAAGTCCAATATTGAATTTTGAAATTAAATCAGAATGGCGTCTATAAAATTTTGAAAAGGCTTTGCGTAGTTTATGGTACCGATAACCCTGATTAAGGAGTTTAGCCGTTAATAATTTATTACGAGTGTTGAAGTCAGTTACATGACTACACACTCTAGCAAATCGAATTAATTGCGAATTATAAACGCCATAGGATGGCGCACGAGGAACATCACCATCCAAAAAAGGAAAATTTACAATCTCAAAATCAAAGTCGTCGCGTTTATCATAAATTTTGCACGAAACAAATCCATCTACAATAGATAGATGAAAGCCTGCAAGAACGAGCCAACATGACTACTCTGTACCTCTCAAGAATTAAAATTATAGCTAAGGAATCTTTTAAATGTTTACAAACATGTATTAGTTAATTTTAAACATGCAAATTATTCTTTTAGATACCAATTACAGCAGTCATACGGTAAGCATTCGTTCAGGTTTGAGGCGGCACAGGCCTGGAACAGCTTGCCAAATGACTTAAGGGCTCAGAGAGGAAGGCTGTTGCGCACCTTGACCGGCCCAAGCTGTAAATGTGCTATATTTATTAGAGTTTTGCTTTTTTATGCCTGTGTGTTCTCTAATTGTATTTAGTATTTCCTACTGCATGCTGAGGTCCTTGGTTTCTGCTTGATCAGTCCTATGTGAAACCCTTCTTGAAAAAATCTTTTGGGACGGTGAGTGATTTAGTTCCATTATTAATTGATTATCCTATATTACACAAGGTCAACCAATATTAAAAAATCATAAATCATATTTTTAATTGCGTCAATTTATAAAAGTGTCATTAATCAAGTAATTTCGTATTGTCCCAGTTACAGGTCCTCGGTCAGCTGTATTGGCCTCGGCCTTCGCCTCGGCCTCGTGCCAATACAGCAGACCTCAGACCTGTAACTGGGCCAATACGAAATTATTTGATTAATAACATTAGATTATCACCCGGAGGGATTTTTTTCTTATGGTCGTGGTGAGGTATCTATCAGCACGTTCATGCCGATGGCTGGAAACGCCAATCCACAACAAAATACAGTATAATTCAATGGCTCGAACACCGATGGCTCGTTCACCATGGCTGAGTCGAACCCGTTCTTGAGTCCCTAGGCAAATCCTCTACATAAGAAATAGAGGGGTATAATTTAGGAGATTTTCGTCTTTTATCTTGCAAATGTATGCTGTGTGTACTCATAAGAATCGCCTCAATGAGGCGATTCTAATGAGTACACACAGCATACATTTTCATTATTGGACACCGAAAAGATGTCCAAAAGTATCTCATTATGCCTCCTGGCAGTAACCTTCAGTGACTCGAACTACCCCTGTCTCGAACAGATTTTGAGGTCCTAAAGGTGTTCGAGCCATTGAAGTTCGACTGTACCGCATTAGATTATTTTTCTTGCACCAAACCAACGCACATTTTCATTTATCTTTATTTAACGTTTTATTTTTCGTGCATGATACTTATGAGATTTGCCTGGTTAAGAACGCCAGGGTAAGTTTGTTTTGTTTGATTTGAGATTTAACGTCCCCGTCAACACTGTAAAGGTCATTCTGGAGACGTCGCTTCCAATAATTGTGTGGGACTTTTACTCGTCATTGAGATGAAATGACATCTCAAGCCCCGCCGCCCAATGAAATCACACCAGTGTAAGAACAGAATTTCTATCCCAGGTTAAAACTACAAATCCCTTATACTTTGTGCAAGAATATCTGATACACATATATTTTATAAAGAAATATGTGAGTAGCTTTTGCAAAAGCTACTCGCGTTTTCTCACAAAAATGCTGGCGTATTTGGAATATTAAATGATAGTGTTAATTATCGACTTCGTTTGTTTTGAACAACTGAACCTATGTGTATCTTTTCCGGAAGGTTGTGTTTGTTTGGTTTGGAAGTAAACGGTCCTGTCAACACTATTTAGGTCATGTCCAGCCGGTCAGTTAACCTTACCACATTGGTTCACCAGTACAGTGCAGATCTTTTAGCATGCAGAAATTTACAACGAATATTGCCGTCGGCGTTGATCGAGTCTGCGACCTCCTCATCACCAGTCAATATGTGTGTGTGTGTGTGTGTGTGTGTGTGTGTGTGTGTGTGTGGGTGTGTGTGAATTCGGGTTTAACGTTGCTTTCAACAATTTTTCAGTCATATCACGACGGTGTCTGGTTGCGACAGGGAGCTCATTGCTCACGTTTATAGTGCTGCCTCACTGAAGTATCATGTCCCAGACACATTACAGGATACCACACCCAGTCACATTATCCTGACACTGGATCGACCAGTCCTAGCTCTACCCCGTAAATCTGAGTGCCAAGCGAGGAGCAGCTAGTACCATTTTTAACGACTTTGGTATGTCGCGGCCCGGGATCGAACCCGTGACCTCCCGTTCCCCGGAGCGGACACTCTACCAACTGAGCTATCGGGGCCGGTCATCACCAGTCAAACGTACATACGAACATGACGTGAGGTGTGTTAGAAGAATAATAAACACGAGAGGACCAAGATGGTCCCGGATCGCTCACAAGAACTGAAAATGTGTTATGGTATGTGAGAGTGCGGCCTTGGCAACATTCAGTGAAGCTTGAATAAAATTGGCCAATTGGTATAGGAGTTGTCATTTTAAAGGATTTGTTTTAGCTCTGATGGCAATCATGTTCATTTGAACAACCTTACCGTTAACCCTTTTTGTACCAAATGGAATCTTCCACCTTATATATAGCAGGAGTCCATTTCAAAATTTAGGGCTGTCAGGTTGTGCTTTCTTCAAAATTGATTTCGAAAATGGCTGAACTTTTTGTAAACAGTGTAGGTCCTGATCAGACGCCGCGTTCTGCGGCGTCTGATCTCGGCCTGCACTGTTTGCCAGGTACGCCTTTTGGGGTTTCCGGTTCTAAATGATTTTTTTTTATAATAAAAGCTATTTTGGTAGAGGGTCTCCTTTGCAATAATCCTGTAAAGTTCGAAATATACCCAATGATACAGGAACAGTCATTTGAAGAGTATTTCTGGTTGATCTATTATTATAATCTTGTTATTAAGCAGACATATTTCAACTATTTATGTAAAGAGTTACCTAGGCAACATATCTGGGGCGGTTAAACTAAATACGGCCAGTGACACACATGTTTTGTTTGTTTGTTTGTTTGTTTTGAGGTTTAACGTCCCCGTTAACACTGTAAAGGTCATTTTGGAGACGTTGCTCCCAATTTTGTGGGACTTTTACCCGACATTGAGATGAAATGACATCTCAAGCCCTGTCGTCCAATGAAACCAATAGGGTTTATAAGCATGGACGGTCCGACTCGTGCGCACCTCTAAGCGGTTTACCAATACTCGTGTGCGGGTCGGATTCAGCTCTGCGTGGAAGCATCATGCAGCCCATATATTTCTCCAAGCCCCGATGGGCGGGGGCGATACACATGTAGATGAAGTAGTGGTTTAAGGATGAATTTCATTTTTATCTCTTGTGGCCATTGTTCATTGGAGTGGAACCATTGCAGCTATTTTGTTAGAGGACCACCTAGGCAACACCATTGTGTAGTTTATATACATTTCGCCCAACTAATATATATTTCAGTAGGTGGTCACCCTGGCAACATTCCAGTGAAGTTGGAAAGACATTGAATATAAGAGTAGTCATTTAAAGTTTTGGCTTTTTTTCTTTTTAGCTCTGATGGCCATCTTTTTCATCGGATCGGAACGGTGTCAGCTATTTTAGTAGAGGGCGACCTAGGTTTTGTTTGTTTGTATTGGAGTTTAAGGGCCCAGTCAACACTACTTTAGGTCATTTTTGAGCCGGTCATTTTACCTATCCACACTTTTCCTGGGCAGGCTTATACGTAAGCGGTTAAGCAGTACAGTACACATTCTTTCGCCAGAAACTGACAACTGCTCTGCTTGAATCAGCGTAAGGGAGAAAATGACCGTAGAAAAGATTTCATGATCGGTCTCCACGAAAGAATGTTGCAGACCCCCGGCAAGTATGGAATCCGCGTCCTCCTGATCACCAGTCGGACGCGCATCCGACTGAGCTACCGAGGCCGGCAGGGCAACCTAGGTAAAATTCCTGTAAGGTATGAATGAAACCGGCCCAAAGTTTAGGAAGAGTAGTCGATTAAAGCAAATTGTTGACGCCACAACACGCATGACAGACGACGTACATCGACTGATCACAAACGCTTCGTGCCCATGGCACATGTCCCAATTCAATCAATTCTATTGCATTTGCAAATGTAACGCAACGTCTGATTGGATAACGTAAAAAAAATTGCGACAGTATATTCTGCGATATACTGTCGGAAACCCGACGTCATCGCGTAACGTCGCTTTTCATTGGCTGGCATTTGGTTTTACGCAGCTCACAGCGCTAACCGTTTTATTCCAAATAGCACAGTTTTGACAAAACAACTGCATAAGTGCATTAGAATGGGGATAACAGTATTGCAAAATTGTGATTTGGGGAGGTAAATCGTCGGTTTTACGATCGGAAATTACGTTTTACGGCTCCGCTGACGCGTCGCCGTAAAACGAAATTTCCGACCGTAAAACCTCCGATTTACCTCCCCAAATCACAATTTTGAATACAGTTATCCCCTTAGTGAACACTGAAGACTCATATCTATATGAACATCCGCGGATGTCTATTTGTTTGATTTGAGGTTTAACGTCTCCATCAACACTAGGTTATTTTAGAGAACTTGCTTCCAATTTCGTGGGACTTTTACCCGGCATTGAGATGAAATGACATCTCAAGGACTGCCGCCCCATGAAACCAATATGAGTTATATGCATGGGCGGCCCAACTCGCGCCAATTGTCTTGGCAGACTTAGCCTTCCTTTGTTTAGGTTTCCATTATGGTCTGGTCGCTTCATATTTGTGTTTCTTTCCTTTTGGTGTCTTTGATGGGTGGAGTAAGTTAATTGTATCGATTCCTGATCTTTGTTTTACATCTACTTTAGACCCCCTAAGCAGTTTAACAGTACTCATGTGCCGCTGGTTTCAGCTAATGCAGCCAAATCTATTTCTACAAGCCCAGATGGGCCGGGGCCCTCACATCTACAGATGTAGATAGAATACTCATATAGACGTACCAATTTGATGACGTCTGTCACTAATGTCTACATGTATGGACAAACTAAACCTGATAGTCTTTGCGCGTCAGTTATTGATGGATCGTCTGTGTTAGCTGGCAGTGACAAATTGTTTTAATTCTAGCAATGACTTTGGTGTGCGTTTGTATTTTCTCTGATGGCTGAAAGACAAACTTTGTATTGAAAGATGGGAGAGATATTTTCGGGGATAACGAGCAATTGGTGGCTCAGAACGATAAACCTACCCATAGGATTCTTGCTCACCAAATAAGCCCCGCCAAGCGAATTTGTGTCTTCGAGCATTCCGTCATGACAACTTTTAACTGCGCATGCCCAGCCATTCAGAGCATAGGCGATACGTACCAAAATCGCTTGGCAGGGCCCAGATAAGGAGATCCGTGTTTTAGCCTTGGATAGAAATTATGTTCTTACCCATTGTGTTCTTACCCAGGCAAACTACATTGAGGATCTTACATGAGTGTTCAT
Source organism: Lucinisca nassula (assembly GCA_963580285.1). Lineage (NCBI taxonomy): Eukaryota > Metazoa > Mollusca > Bivalvia > Lucinida > Lucinidae > Lucinisca > Lucinisca nassula. The sequence goes on from OY757016.1 coordinate 100,730,093, forward strand.
GTATTATTAAATTCATTAAAAGAGTTGAGGAAAAGGGATAAAATTCGAGGCTTTGTCGAGCATTTCATCCCTTTTCCCCAACGAGTTTAATAATTTCAATAATACATGAGCACGAATGCAAGATTCTATTTATCATTTGATATTTAATTCACGATTTGTTTTACAAAAATGTCAATATTCCGCCATTGGTAAACGCGACGTGGTTAAAAACGTCGTACATGTAATGTTATGGGGCGTATCTAACTAATTTGCATATTTAATCCACTAGTGGATTATCGAATTTATTACATGGCGTTATTACATTTTCAGACGCGACGTCATTTGATAAATAACAACACTGCACAAAAAAAAAAAACGTTAAATAAAGTAAATTGAAAATTTTCGGTGGTGTTGCGCAAGAAAAAGAATCTAATATGGGGTATGTTTCGCCAAGGTTCCGCTCAGCATGGTCATCTCGAGGGTTCGAAAAGCTCATCTACAACAGAATACCGGTAATCAAAATGTGATGTGCAACTTTTCTTGCTGAATAGCTAGAAGATCATGTAAAACCTTCATGTAAGAATTGCTGCATTTCAAGAACTACTTGTATAAAGAAATGTGTAAGAATTGCCGTGTTGAAGTCTTAAACTCTAATATCAGTGACACATGAACAGTTTAGGCCAATCAACAGTTTCGAGTCACAAAATATCAAACCAAAAGCGTGTAGCGCGAGCGATTTGCCTACTTATAACAAACTATGATAAATAACTCAACAAGTCACACACTAGAGCTCCGCCTCCGCCTCCGCCCATCGGGGCGTGGAGAAATAGATTAAGCTGCACTGTGCTTCGCACGGCTGAAACTACTGGTAAACCGCTTAGAAGGACTAAGCCTGTCTAGACAAAGTGGTGTGAGTCGCACCGTCCAATGCATATAAGCCTTTTCGTTCCGATGGGCGGCTGGGCTTGAGCTGTCATTTCATCTCAATGTTGAGTAAAAAGTCCCACAAAACTGGAAGCAACGCCTCCAAAATGACCTATATAGTGTTGACGGGGACATTAAACTTCAATTGAAACAAAAATACACTGGAGCTGATCTTTTACGATTTTATCACCGTAAAATCGACAATAATACTGTTGTTTCCTTCAATTTCTCCGATCCTTTCGCCATTGTTACAAGAAATCCCGCAAAAACTTTCGTGACTATACAACATGCCTTTAAATTTTTGGAAAGTTGATTTTTTAAATCAAGTTTCTTTGTCATTACATTTCTACTTCCGGTACTGGACCGCGTTGCTCCACTTCCGCTGTTCATTCGCTGCATAAAATAGTCCAAATGAACTCTTGAAAATTAATTTTGCAGACCGGCTCCGCATGGAACGTCTTTCAAAATATTTCAGTTTTCGAGACTTTATACGGATTGAATATAAATTGGCACAGAAAGACGAATTCTGAAAAGAAAACAGTACTCTGGAACTATTTTCCTACGCGCTTTTCGGTGATATTTATGAGGGAGTTCGACCATCTACCAGACCATGGTAGCGGAAGTCAAATTGTGCATGTTCTTCCCATGATTTCCATGTTTTTTCACCGGTGTGATCGAACGACGTCTGGTAGATGTTTGGTTGACTGGTACACAGACCCTCTATTTCTTGAATAGAAGCAGTCAATTCCCGGCCATTAGTGTTCGCACCTTTCGCCGACATCTTTGTTACGTATGGTGTGACGTATCTACCAGAGTAACCCACGCTTTAGTCTGGTTCGACCAGAGTGACGTCACGACACTTCCGCCATGCTATCAGACCGCTACCAGACTGAGGCATCAAGGGACAGTTTCGCATTTGAGGGTGGACGTTTTTCAAAATATTATAGTAGGAGGGTCAATAATGGCATGGTTGCTCATAGAAATTGTGATATGTGGATGTTTTTGGCCAATGTGGGCTTATTTGCTGAGTATCTGTACTTTTATGAAATGGAATACGCAACTAACACCCCAGCTGTCTGGATGCTGTGCAAGTTCAAGGTGCAGCGGCATATCTGAATTCACGAAGGTAGCTTTGGCACTAAAAGTGGCTGTTTTTCAAAGAGGATTCCTGAAAAAGTTTACTGGTTGTGGTATACTTTTCTGTCTATTTCCTTGCATGTGACTGAGTGTACATGACATTTCAAAAGGTGCCAAGTACTTGTGTTTTGGGAGTAAATTCACAGGATCTGTCAAAGTGAGGTGGAGTCATGATTTTTTGTATGTAAAAATTAGTGGGTGGGGTAAGTGAAATGATGCTGCTGTCAGCCTATGCAAAGAGAGAAGTGTTTCTTTGGTATTCTGTTTTGATTTCATGCATGTGTGGAGCACTTTGAAACCAAAACAGAGTTATCGCTTTCTCCAGGAGTTGTCGATAACGATTCAAAAACTTGGTGTGGCGCGGACAAAAAAGTGCTGCGATTAACTGTCCCCTGATGCCTGAGTTCGATCACACTTTGATTAACCACTCATGGTTAACCACGTTTCGTGATCGAACTACCTCTATGTTTTACTCTTTCATCCCTGAGTTTCTAAACAGGACTCTTCTCGCTTTAAATATATTCTTATAGAAAAGAATTTCTGATTAGTTCACTGACAGGATGGCAATCAATGTATATGTAGATTCTTGCGAGACGTTCTAGCTACGTGCCGTCTTATCAGGATCTTCAAGGTTTGCATAGATGCAGTGTATTTCTACCTCGGCGTCTGCACCGGTCTACAGGGTTAAAAGAGTTAGCTTATCACCTACAATTCGCCTGCTTTCGAGAGCTCTAATATTACAAAACACGTGTTCCGTACTTTAGCAAATATGAAGACACCGTTCAGAAGCAACATTCTGTGGCATCTAATCTATCTTAACTGTTTCCAAATGTCACAGTATTGAAACAATTGACATTTATGGGTTAATGTTTTTAGGACCCCGTACAAGTGGTAATAAACGTATTTTAATTCACCTGTGGTAAACGCGGCGTCTGACCAGTTATAATGTCTAAATCAAATGGATTAAAAATGATCTTTTTTGTCAAGCTATTCTCCTTTTTATGTCCCGACGCCCGAAGGAACATAGCTCCAAGCGGCTGCACAACTTATGTGCATCGTCGTATCAATGCGACGTTGATGCGACGTTGCTAAGACAGCATGTGCCCGCTAGGAGAACTTCTCTGTAAGATTATTAGCTGAGCTAATTTAGAAATTTATGGTTGGACCATGAAAAAATTGGCAGGCACGTTTTTCTTTCTTTCTTCCGTATTTTCCTCGCGGGGGTAGTTGAGTGAGGCAATGGCGATGTGTATCTTGTGTCACTGGGGAGTCCAGCTGATATTGACTTACAGTTGGGCAACACCTGCTGTCCTTGCAGCAGGTAACGGTAGAGTGAGGGAGTGTTGATATTTCTTCTGTTTCTACACTTCCATTCATTTTCCTCTTTCTCCTCTGTCCCTCACTTTCATCTTCTCTACAACGGCCCTGCCCATCGGGGCTTGAAGAAATATATGGGCTTCATGATGCTTCCACGCAGAGCTGAAACCGACCCGCACATGAGAACTGGTAAACTGCTTAGAGGATCTAAGCCTGCCCAGGCAAAGCGGTGCGAGTCGGCCCGTCCATGCTTATGAACCCTATTGGTTTCATTGGGCGGCAGGGCTTGAGATGTCATTTCATCTCAATGTCGGGTAAAAGTCCCACAAATTGGAAGCAGCGTCTCCAAAATTACCTTTACAGTGTCGACGGGGACGTTAAACCTCAAATCAAACAAACAAACAAACAAATCATCTTCTCTACTGTCTCTTCTATCTCTTTTCTCCAAAATGATCCACTAGGGTTGACCTGTCATTAAACTCAAAACAATCGATGAATCATTTTTTCTTTGTCGAATTTTTTAACCCACTTGGACCTTGTCAAATCAGAACAAGAATCAGAATTGTTACTGGTGACACGTCAAATGTCATTCATACACCAGGACCTGTGATATGGGAAGTTAGTCTTTATATTTTTTTTTTTTCAACAAAATATCTAGATAACTGCTTGATCTACGACTAACATTGTTAACTAATAATTATTTCCTCAGTACTTTCAGTACTTTGATTAACCTTCTGGATGCAAAAAAAAAAAAAAAAAAAAAAAAAAAAATGACATTAAACCGTTTTACGTCAAATAATCTACGCGGGAGGTAATATAAAAATGCATACTAGATAAGGAAATCCATAATTTTAGCTTGGGATAAAAATTCTGTTCTAACCCTGATGTTCTTACCCCAAATCGAAGATTATCGCATGTTTGATAAATGCACTGCTTGAATACGATCCTTCGCCCCCGCCCACAGGGGCTTGAAGAAATATATGGGCTGCATGATGCTTCCACGCAGAACTGAATCCGGCCCGCACACTAGTGCTGGTAAACAGCTTAGAGGATCTAAGCCTCTCCAGGAACCGCGGTGCGAGGCGGACCGTCCATGCTTATAAACCCTATCGGTTTCATTGGGCGTCAGGGCTTGAGTTGACATTTCATCTCAATGTCGGGTAAAAGTCCCACAAAATTGGAAGCAACGTCTCCAAAATGACCTTTACAGTGTTGACGGGGACGTTAAACCTCAAACCAAACAAACAAATGAATACGATCCTGAAAGTTGACGTCACAGCACGTTACTAAACATCACTGTAGTGTCATCATAATGCAACCGAAGTCACTGCAGTATTTAAAACCCACGCTCAGAAATGGAAGGTATGCAAGAAAAAGACTCCTATACATGGGTGTGAGGGATGAATAGAAAATTTCGTCCCTCGGGATCACTCAGCGGCATCACTCGGCAAGACTCGTGATGCCGTACAGTGACCACCGGGACGGATTTTTCAATCCAACCCTCAAGCCCATGTAAGATTCTTCTAGTCTATTGGCGTCACATTTTCTTTCCATTGTCTATATATAGTCACGCTGTATTAGAACACGTAACTAAAACATAGAGGATCTTACACGAGTGGTCATTTCATATGAAATTTATGAAACTAGCCTTCGGCGAGTTTCGGTCATTTCATATGAAATTTATGAAACGAGCCTTAGGCGAGTTTCATAAATTTCATATGAAATGACCACGAGTGTAAGATTCTGTTTTTCATATGACCACTTTAAATTTGATTGTATCGCCTTTAAATTTGACATTTTCCCCACAAACATGCATGGTTGACATGGACGTCGTCATGGCGTTACTTTATCCCGCCAAAGTGTTATTACACGTGTGGTCATACGATGGTTATTACACGACGTTATCCACTGCTTACCGAGGACGTCATATGATAAGATATGATATAACATATGATTCTATGACGCCGTCCTTGACAACGATGGATTTTCTAATGAAATCTTCTGAACCTCTTCAGAAAGGAAATCTGATTTGATATTGTTATCTGACAAACAGAATCTTACACTCATGGTCACTTTATATTGATTTTTTTTTTAACTTACGGAGGTTCGTTTAATATATTATTACAAAAAGACCACACACGAAAAGACCACTCGTGTAAGGCCCTCTTTATGTTTTATGGCACCAAAACAGCTTTTCAATGCATTATTATAACACCCGTGTGCTGAAATGACGTCTCTTCCATATCTGTGGAACACTTATTTTATTTTTCATTTCGAAAACACACCTATTCATATATATTGAAAATTTAATCACCCAAAAAAAAAAAAAAAAAAAATGAAAATATTACGGAACCCGGGAAGTACGGAACCCGGGAAGGGACATGATTTTTTATTTTATTTTTTTGTGCGAACAAGATAATATCTTGAGCGTACAAGATAATATGTTGTGCGGACAACATATTATCTTGTGCGCACAAGATATTATCTTGTTCGCACAACATATTATTTTGTTTGCACAACATAGATCTTGGGAAGTTGTGCGGACAAGATATTATCTTGTGCGGACAACATAATATCTTGTGCGGACAAGATAATATCTTGTGCGCACAAGATCTGTGTTGTGCAGACAAGATATTATCTTGTGCGGACAAGATAATATCTTGTTCGCACAACTTAATATCTTGTGCGGACAAGATAATATCTTGTCTGCACAAGATAATATCTTGTCCGCACAAGATAATATGTTGTCCGCACAAGATAATATCTTGTCCGCACAACATATTATCTTGTGCGCGCAACTTATAAAATAAAAAAAAATCATGTTCCTTCCCGGGTTCCGTATTTAACAAATCTGATATTTTTTTTTCAGTTTTTCCACTCAAAACATAGATTACGGGCACTCGATGGGGGTTCTAAACACCAACAATATATGTTTTGAGCAGAAATAATAAGAATAATGTATATCCCAGTATCGTATAGGGGGTTCAAAATTATCATTACGAAAAGACGCCTATTAAAATACATTGTAAATTTTATTGCCACAAAACGACAATTTTCAGGTGAAAAATTGTGAATTGTTTCTCATTTCTGCTCAAAATATAGATTGTGGGTACACGTTACAACCGCCTCGTTGAGGCGGTTCTAACGAGTACTCACAATCTTTATATTAGAACAGAAATAAGAAAAATAAGGATTACCCCTGAAAACCCCAATTTTACCATATAAAAGTGAGGTTCAGTGGATCAGAATTATATAGGCATGTTTCGTGATGTAAATGAAATTTTCATATTTGTAGTCCAAATATAAATCGTGGTGCTCGTTAGAATCACCTCAAAGAAGCGGTTCTAACGAGAAAACACAATCTATGTTTCTTAGCAATAATAAGGCAAAAATGTATACATACCCTGTAAACCCCACATTTGTCTGAGTATAAAGTAGGGTTTAGAGGGATGTTTTCACATGGATTTGTTGACTTGCGAAAACATGCCTATACATATACTTTGTAATTTTTATCGCCGGAAAAGGGGAAATTTTAAGATGAACCATTTTTTTTCTTTTCTTACCTAAATAGTGTTGACGGGGACGTTAAACCCCAATTCAAACAAACAAATCAAAATATATATTGTTGATACACGTTAGAACCGCCTCATCGAAGCGTTTTAACGAGTACCTGCAATCTATATTTTAGAGCAGAAAAAAAGAAAAGAAAATAAGGTTTACCCCTGCAAACTCCAAGTTTTACTATATGCGTGGTTTCGTGATGTGATGTAAATATGTGATATTTGTCCAGTACCTGCTTTAAAAAGAGACTTTGATATCGAAGAAAAATGAGGAAAAATAAGAATGTCCAAGTAAACTCCGCGTTTTCCTATATAAAGTATGGTTTATAAGAGTATTTCTTGCACACCAGACAAGGAAATCCGTGATTTTACCCTGGGATAGAAATTAATGTTCTGACCCTGGTGTTCCGACCCAAAATCGAATATAATCGCGTGTTTGATAAATCCACTGGTTGAATACGACCTCGTATGTGCCGTCGTTAAGGTTGACGTCACAGCACGTTACGTGACGTCACTAAACATTCCTGCAGTGTCAACACAATATGGCGGACGTTGGTAACCGAAGTGACTGCGCGCTAAGAAATGGAAAGAATGCAAGAAAAAGAATGCAATATGGGTGTGAGGGTTGGATAGAAAAATCCGTCCCTTGGGATCACTGTCCGGCATCACTCGGCAAGCCTCGTGATGCCGGACAGTGTCCCTCAGGACGGATTTTTCCACCATATAAGATTCTTATATTTTTTCACAGTCCCGCAAATGTGATAAGTGGTGAGGTGGAAAAAGTAACAAAGAAGAGTAGGTCTATTTGTCGCAAGTATGGATCACCGAAACAGTGCATGCAACTAACACATGCAAATATATGAAGATTTTCTTTGTCGGGTCATTATATCTATGCTAAACCTGCTGGCACGCAGTTTTCGATTTGGTTTGGAATTTTCGATTTGTTTGGGAATTGCCATAAATAATTTAGCGGTCGTTTAATACATCAAAACGAGCATAAAATATCTATTAATTTTGGCGGCAATTACACTGACCTCTCCCACATGCTAAAATTACGGTGAGGCCCCAGTCACACGGCCACATATACGGAGCTGCCTTACTTTTGCGCCGTTTTGAGGGAAGTCCCAGCAGGCACACGTCGCTATGGCAACGTCAAATCAACGTCGGTGCAACGTCTTCCACCGACGTAGATGTGACGATGCGTAACAGTGATGACGTTATACCGACGTTAATATGACGTCACAATTACGTCATGTGTCTGCTGGGGTGATACCCAATACGATAACACACCTGTACGACATAGTGCGTTTTTCACATCTCAAAAGCGCCTACTTTTCTGATGAAAATTTATGGCATTTTTCTTATTTGTACTGCAAACATAAGTTGTGGGTGCTCTTTAGAACCGCCTCATTGGTTATCGGTATCATAAACTACGCAAAGCTTTTCAAAATTTTATAGACGTCGTTCCGATTTAATTTCAAAATTCAATGTTGGACTAAAATCTCTTCTGCAACAAGGTCTATCGAACCTCGAATTTTATGGTGACTTAGTATATAAATTCAGAAAAAAATATATGAATGCAATGACTTCAGCACCCAATTTCGTAAAATCGTTCTTCGATATAAAAAGGTAGGGTATAACATAAATGCTATACGGCAGACTGCATGCATGGTAGTTAACCCAATCACCGTTGACAACTTTGCTTCCCTTTTTAATTGCACGCCGGTGGGTCAGGCCTCATATTCTATGACGATTCCAGCGTAAAGGCTTACTGAGAATTAGAGAGTATCTTATTTTATGTAATGTTGGTTGGTGCCTGATGCTCTGTCGGGCACATCGGAGTCTATCTGTTGGTCCTCGTTTGCTCCAGCATTTCAGAGGTTTCTTGCTGTCGAGTCCCTACCGTTGTTTCACCTCTGTGATTGTTTGATTTTTGTGTTCACGGAGATGTTGTGCTGAAAAAGTTAAGAGGCTTTCATGCGGACGGAACAAATTATTTGTCTAAATCGCGACGGCAATAAGGGCGAGGAGTTGGCCACGTAAAATCGATTTAAGCCCCCCCACCCCCCACCCCCACCCCACTCCTCCCCCACACACCCCAGTGGAATATGTTTCACTGACCGTTCCAAGGCGGTTCTTCTGTCGGCGCCCATCGGGGCTTGAAGAAATAAAAGGGCTGCATGATGCTTTCACGCAGAGCTGAATCCGACCACATACGAATACTGGTAAACAGCTGAAAGGATCTAAGCCTGCCCACGCAAAGCAGTGCGAGTCGGATCGTCTATGATTATAAACCCTATTGGTTTTATTGGGCGACAGGGCTTGAGATGTCATTTCATCTCAATGTCGCGTAAACTTTCCACAAAACTGGAATCAACGTCTCAAAAATGACCTATATAGTGTTGATGGGGACGTTAAACATCAAATCAAACAAAACTGTTGCAGTTTATTTTTGTCATGGTTTGTCTTTGAGTGTGTGTATCGCTTATATTATTTTGTTTTGGATAGCCAATTGGCCATTTTGTGGGAAAGTAACTCTCCTTTTGGCTTTCCGCTGTTGATGTTTTCATTAGGGTCTAGTTGTTTCATGTTTGAGCTGCATTCCCTTTGGTGTCTCTGATAAGAATGTTGTCATTGTTTGACGGCTTCACTACTTTAACACTCTTCAGCAAAAGCTTGGTGGTACTAATTAAGCCCTATAAACTGTAGCCCTTGGCTGTAGAGAGGGCCGCAATTGATGACCACATTCGTCAATTAGCCACCAAGTTTACTGTATGTGTTACAGAAGGCCAAGACAAGCTTCCTACCTTATATTGGTTAATTAAACTTCATAAAAGACCTTACAAAAGCACGGTTTATTGCGAATTCAAGCTCTTGTACCACCACAGAACTTTCTAAATTATTAACTTTCTGTTTTGCTGCCAACAAAAACATGTGATTAAGTATTGCGACAAGGTCTTTGAAAGTTCAGAGAGAAATCTGTTTTGGTCTACAAAAAATCTAAGGAAGTTTTAAATAAATTGAAATCCAGACGTTTTCGTGCTTCAAGTCTGTCTTCTTATGATTTTACCACAATTTACACTACATCTCCTCATAATCTTAGAAACGAAAACATCGATTTAATTGAATTTTAATTACATAGGGAAGATTCCTTCTATCTTGAATGTAATGTAAGAAATGTTTGCTTTTTCACTTCTGAAGAGCAGAAAAAGTTTACTTTGTGGTAATGTCAGAAAGTGTGTGAAGCTCTCACCTTTCTACTTGACAATATTTGGAAGATTTGGTAGTAAATTATTTTAAAAAATTGTGGGTATTCCGGTGGGTATGAATTGCGCACCCCTTGTGGCTGATATGTTCTTGTTTTGTTATAAAGGAGACTTCATGATGTCCCTTTCCTTTGGAAACCAATCGAATACCATAGAAGCCTTCAGCTCGACTTCTAGATATTTGGATGATTTATCAAGTATTGACAATACCTATTTCGATGGTTTGATGGTTTGCTTTAAATGCGAATTCCTCCTAAACCCTTGGGCAAATTTGATTCAAACTTCACAGGATTGTTGCCTGCGCGGCTCCCTACCAAAATAGCTATGGCCGCCAGAGCTTAAATTAGAAAAAAAAATCTTCAAACGATAACTCCTCCTGAACACCCTTGGGCCAATTTCATTCAAACTTCAGAGGAATGTTGCTTAGGTGACCCTCTACCAAAATAGCTAAAACGATTTCGCTCCAATGAGCAAAATGGCCACCAGAGCTAAAAATAGAAAAACGTTAATTTGCTTCAAACGCGAACTCCTCCTAAACCCTTGGACCAACATGATTCAAACTTCACAGGAATATTGCCTAGATGACGTCTTACCAAAATAGCTAAAATCGTTCCACTGCGATGAACAAAAAGGCCGAAAGAGCTACAAATAGAAAAAACTCTTTAAACAACAACTCCTCTGTACCCTTAATCTTCATAGGAATGTTGCTTAGGCGAACCTCTACCAAATTAGCTAAAACGGTTCTGCTCCGATGAGCAAATGGCCACCGGAGCTAAAAATAGAAAAACAAAGTAACTTTGCTGTAAACGCGAACTCCCCCTAAACCCTTCGGCCAATTTGATTCAAACGTCACAGGAATGTTGCCTGGATGGTTCCCTACCAAAATAGCTAATATCGTTCCCCTCCGATGAACAAGAAGGCCGCCAGAGATAAAAACTGAAACATCTTTAAACGACAACTCCTCCTGTACACTTGGACAAATTTCATTCAAAGTTCTTAGGAATGTTGCTCAGGTGACCCTCTACCAAAATAGCTAAAATGGTTCTGCTCTAAAGAGCAAAATGGGTGCCAGAGCTAAAAATAGGAAAAACGTAAATTTGCTTCAAACGCGAACTTCTCCTAAACCCTTGGGCCAATTTGATTCCAACTTCACAGAAATGTTGCCTAGATATCTCCCTACCAAAATAGCTTAAATCGTTCCGCTCAAAAAAAAAAAAAAAAAAAAAAAAAAAAAAAAAACGATGGCCACCAAACCTTTAAATAGAAAGCAAATTTTTAAACGACAACCCCTCCTGTATTTCATTCAATGTTCATAGGAATGTTGCTTAGGTGATCCCTTACCAAATTAGCTAAAACTGTTCTCCTCCCATGAGCAAAACGGCTGCCAGAGCTTAAATTACAAAAACATCGTAAATTTGCTTCCAAAGCTTAACTCCTAAACACTTGGGTCAGTTTGGTTCAAATTTCACAGGAATGTTGCCTGGGTGGCTCCCTACCAAAATAGCTACAATCGTTCCGCTCCGTTGAACCAAATGGCCACCAGAGCTTAAAATAAAAAACAAATCTTTAAACGACACCTCCTCCTGTACCCTTGGGCCATTTTCATTCAAAATTCATAGCAATGTTGCGTAGTTGAACTTCTACCAAAATAGGTATAACGGTTCCGCTCAAATGATCAAAATGGCTACCAGAGCTAAAAATAGAAAACCAACATCGTAAATTTGCTTCAAACGCGAACCCCTCCTTAACACTTGGGCGAATTTGATTCAAACCTCACAGGAATGTTGCCTAGGTGACTCCACACCAAAATAGCTAGAATCATTCCGCTCTGATGAACAAGATGGCCAACAGAGCTAAAAAGGAAAAAAAATCTTTAAACTACAACTCCTGTACCCTTAGGCCAATTTCAATCAAACTTCATAGGAATATTGCTTAGGTGACTCCCGGCCAAAATGGCTTAAACGGATCTGATGAATGAAATGGCCACCAGAGCTAAAAATAGAAAACTATCGTAAATTTGCTTCAAACGCGAACTCCTCCTTAACCCTTCGGCCAATTTTATTCAAACTTCACAGGAACGTTACCTAGGTGGCTCCCTGCAAATATAGATAAAATCGTTCCGCTCTGATTAACAAGTTACCTGCCAGAGCTAAAATAGAAAAATGTAAATTTGCTTCAAACGTGAATTCCTCCTCAACCCTTGGGCCAATTTGATTCAAACTTCACCAGAATGTTGCCTAGGTGACTCCCAACCAAACTAGTTAAAATTGTTCCGCTCTGATGAACAAGATGTCCGCCACAGCTGAAAATAGAACGTACTAGAGACAGTGACACTCAAGTGAGCGAATCAGGGCCCTCTGGGCTCTCTTGTTCAGTGTTCTGCCTTCTGTTGATTCAAGAAGGACAGTTGTCAGTTTGGGGCAAAAGAAAGAGCACTATCCTTGTACATGTATGAGCTTATGTATAGCCTAAACCTGCCCAGGAAAAGTGCTGTTTCATGTGGGTAAACTGACCGGGCTTGACATGACCTAAATAGTGTTGACTAGGGCCGTAAAGCTCTTGACCAAGCCATATATTGTCTTGAAAAAATCTAATCTATTCCACTCCGCTCCGAGACTTCTTTCCACTCCATATTTCTTTTCATTGCTACTACTGATCGCATCCAATAGATTCTTGACAATGGCACCAGTCAAGGAAAACAATGCGTCGCAAATCAAACCGGAAAGCCGATCACGTGATACCGATTACGCAACTTTAAAGCATTAATGCATAACGTATAGGACGATTTAACATCAATACGCGCGACAGAATCTTCGATTTTACGATTAACTGTTAAGCATCAATTTAGCAGACGGCATTTTGAAATATTTTGCGTATTTTTCAGTAAAGATGAGATTTTCATGTGATAGTTCCATTAGGCAGACAATTCACAATTTTTAGAAATGTCAAGTCTGGGTAAAATATCTGAAAAATATAGTATATCGTCTGCTGCTGTTTGGTTGGTGCTTTAATCCATTACGAAAACACGTCTATACAAATATATTGTATTTTTCCGCCAAACAAAACGAGAAAAAAATATGATATTTTTTCTGCTCAAAATATAGAGTGTGGGTACACGTTTGAACCGCCTCAACATCGCCTCATTGAGGCGGTTTTAACGAGTACCAACAATCTATATTTCAGAGCAGAATTAAGAAAAATAAGATTTACCCTTCAACATCCCAGTTTCACTTTATAAAAGTGGGGCTCAAGGGGGTCAAAATAATAAAGGCGTATTATCGTGATGCAATAAGCGCTGGATCCGAACAAAACCAGCGTCAGTCCTTCTATTAGAATATTCAGACCAATCAGTCTGCGCGATCACACAGCCTGATCATGGCTTGTATATGTATATGCGATCTGCTAGTAAAGAACAGTAAGCAGTTGGATTTTATGGACTTGCACACTGATCTTCCTTAGATTTTCATAAAGCCCGCTATATGTCATCCCCGTATGTAACGCGACTTCTTTTTGCAACGGTATACTAAGTTCTACGTGTTCTGTCGGAAAGTCGACGTCATCACGTAACGCCGCTTTTCATTGGTTGGCACTTGGGTAAAAGGTTGGACATGTTGTTTTGTGCAAATCGAACTTTTTTTTTTTTTTTAAGGTTTACGGCTCCGCTGATGGTTTGCCGTTTACGGGAAAGTCTCGACAAAAAAAAAAAAAAAAATACACGCAGATTTACCTCCCTTAATGATAATTTTGAAAACAGTTATTTTTAGGAATAGTTGCACTTATAGAACAAGACAGCCGTGGTCTCGTCATGAGAAATCCTGTTTTGTCACTTGTTAACAAAAACAAGTGCAGATCAGCATATACATCTGTGCAGTCTGATCAGCAGCTTCGTGTTCACATAACATATTGTACAGTAAATTTCCGCTACTAAGACCACCTTAAATTAAGACTAAATCTTTTTTAAAAGCTTTTCGAGAAGGTTTGAGTTATTCCTTCTTTATGTTTATACAACCAGTGTCTCCTAATACGGGACCACCTTTGGGACTGTTCAAAAGTGGTTTTAAGACCACCTTTGAATAGTCAAAAAGGTGGTTTTAATATAGGAATTTTACTGTATCGGAAATAGTCTGTAAAGCGGATCTGATCACATCATTTTGACAAGTCTATGGAAGAATACACTTCTAAACCCAACTTTATATAGAGAAAACTGTGTTTACATGGGTATACATAACTGGGTTTATTTCTGCTCCAAGTCATTATTTCTGCTCCAAGTCATAGAGTTTGGGTACTCGTTAGAACCGCCTCCATGAGGCGGTTCTAACTAGCACCCACAATCTATGTTCGGATTATAAATTAGAAAAAATATCACAAATTTCTTTGGAAAAGAAGCCATTTTGGATAAATGAAAGAATATGCCATGTCTCACGGGTGTGTCATCGTAATGGATTTGTGTCTATTCTGGGCGTAAACCCCTTGGCAGGTATTCTTGTGACGAGGCACGTTGTAGTATCTTTTAATAGTACACTGTCTATTGTGAGAATATTGATCCTATATTTTTCAACTGCTAGGAAAACCCACACCAATCGGTCATACTTTCGACTAGAATGTGCTGAAATTATGTCTATAAATACGCGTTCAATAAGCCTGGCTAAATATACAATACAAAACCAATATGCCGCTCCGAAAACAACTCTTGAAATATACTCAACGATTTCTCAGTTTTGCCATTCCGAAGTTGAGAGAAAACAATATAAACCGTAGCAGGCTGATGAATTTTATATGAGAACAACCTAATTATGCAAGACACGGGCGATCTCGAACGCTGCAAATGTTATGTGTTACGGAGCTATAGCTAAATTGATTGATTTTCCACTAGCTCTCTCTTTGCCAAATGCTCAGTGTCTGAAGCAAAGAAACAGACAGCATTAACTTACGTAGATCGTAATAGCATTATGTTGGAAGCACGGGGAAAATCGCGCGGTTGATGGGTGTACACATTTCTGTGACCTATAATAAACATGTCGGCATGGTTGCCATTACGCCGTGAATACAATGTATTGCGGGAATCGTCTTAATGAGCACGGCGTAAACGGATTCAGGAGACTGGGAACAATATGTTAGCAATAAATGTGATTATGGAAGAGGCATACATGTTAGGAGGATAATAATGTTGTTACCAAGCTAGTGTAAATCATTTAGAAGGAGTGATTAGCTGGTGAATACATGTTGTAACATGGCTTGCTTGCGCCAAACGCGAAAGTGCAGTGCATGTGTTATGGATTTAATATTCGCTTTTTCTTGAATGTTTTGTTTTGACGCAATTATGCGTTCAAACTTTTTCGGTTGACAGTTTATCAGTCATCATTGTTTTTCTCGCTGATTTAGACTTTAGTCCCTCCTCAGACGGTACAACCATGGCTTCCGTTGCTGCTTGGCTCCCATTCGCCCGTGCGTCCGCCATCGGCTGGGTCCCAGTAGCAGAGAAACCCCTCCCACCGCCCCGGATAAAAACCGAAGAAGAAAGAGGAGACGACAAGTTACTTATCAACGTAAGCGGTCGGAGGTTCGAAACTTGGCGAAATACGCTGGACAAATTCCCTGACACCCTACTGGGGTCCAACGAAAAGGATTTCTTCTATGATGAAGAATTCAAGGAATACTTTTTTGACAGAGACCCGGATATATTTCGACATATTCTCAATTATTATAGAACTGGAAAGTTACATTATCCTAAGCATGAATGCATATCTTCTTATGATGAAGAGCTTGCGTTTTTCGGTATCATGCCCGACCTCATTGGGGATTGTTGTTATGAAGATTATAAGGACCGGAAAAGAGAAAACAGCGAACGTTTATTGGATGATAAGGCGTCGGACGCAGGGGAGACAGCTCCGCTGGAGACACTTAGAGAAGAAATGTGGAGGGCTTTCGAAAATCCCCATATAGGGACAGCTGCTTTAGTATTCTATTATGTAACAGGCTTCTTTATTGCCGTATCTGTATTTGCTAACGTTGTCGAAACTATTGAATGTGGTAGAGTTCCCGGCACGGGCAAGAAACTGTCTTGTGGGGACAAATATAAAATCGCGTTCTTCTGTTTGGACACTGCATGCGTTATGATTTTCACAGCGGAGTACTTGTTACGCTTTTACGCTGCTCCAGACCGGTTGCATTTCATGCGTAGCGTAATGTCTCTTATTGACGTTGTCGCCATTCTTCCGTATTATATCGGACTGGTTATCCCGGATAATGATGACGTTAGCGGAGCGTTTGTTACGCTCCGAGTGTTTCGCGTTTTTAGGATCTTTAAATTCTCACGTCATTCTCAAGGTTTGCGTATTCTTGGATACACACTGAAAAGTTGTGCGAGTGAACTTGGATTTCTTGTATTCTCTCTCGCGATGGCTATAATAATATTCGCTACAGTGATGTTTTACGCCGAGAAAAACGTACCGAAGACGAGGTTCAAGAGTATCCCATCGTCGTTTTGGTACACAATTGTTACTATGACAACTCTTGGGTAAGTGAAGCCAGATTTTCTTAGAACATTTAGGCAGAGCTCTAGATTATGTCCATGTTTTCAAATTTGTTCTGTAAAACATAGTACGAATCCTGTCGGCGCGAGTCCTAACGATGAGGCGATTCTATCGAATAGGCACAAAAACACCTACCACGTATTTTTAGTGAGTTTACAGCTAACAAATGCCAAAACATACGAAAAATGTATTCATTACCTGTCTCTCTGGATTTACATGAGACTGAGCATGGTAAATACAATGAAAGGCCTGCCAAACGAGAGTACTAATAAAATTTAAAGGGAAGACTACTCTTGCGGGTTTGCGGGTAGTCTGCCCCAAGTATTTATTAGTCTCTTTTCATGGACCCGTTGTATTTTTGTAGCAAATGGTGAAAACTATTAAATATATGCGCAGGCTTATCCCAGGCCTAATTATTTGCAGATGTATATTGATCTCCCACTGGAATCTTTACTTAATTATAAGTTCTCGTTGTTCGTGCTCCTGAGGTAATGAACAGGTAGTTGTTTACAGGTATAGGCTTATGAGTAGCCGCCCTTGTTGTCAACACCCCACTGTCTAGGTTTCACTTTTGTTCCGGTGACTGTCATTTTCTATTGACCGGTCATCATTGTGATTAGTTACAATGATTAAAATCCGGGAATGACCGGAATGCTTCCATAAGTTTATCACACATATGTGTTTGTAGTCTGGGTGTACATGATTTGTTTGAATTGCGGTTTTACGTCCCCGTCAACACTATTTAGGTCATCCAATTTTGTGGAACTTTTACGCGACAGCTATATTAAATGACATCTCAAGCCCTTACATCCAAACAAACATATAGGGTGCAGGGACGGTCCGACCCGCACCGCTTTGCGTGGGCAGGAGATTTGGAAATTATTTATTGAAATCTGTGGCTGTTATACATTTCCATATTTACTGGCACACTTATACAACATACACGTGAAATCGTTTGTCATTTTACATGCCCATAGGGGCTTGAAGAAATATATGGGCTGCATGATGCTTCCACGAAGAAGAGCTGAATCTGGCCCACACACTAGTACTGGTAAACCGCTTAAAGGATCTAAGCCTGTCCAGGAACCGCGGTGCGAGGCGGACCGTCCATGCTTACAAACCCTATTGGTTTCATTGGGCGACAGGGCTTGAGATGTCATTTCATCTCAATGTCGGGTAAAAGTCCCACAAAATTGGAAGCAACGTCTCCAAAATGACCTTCACAGTGTTGACGGGGACGTTAAACCTCAAATCAACCAAACAAACATGTATTTTCCATTCCTATCACTACACAAAGCGTAGATTCAAGGTTTTTGTAGAAGCATACACTTGTGTCTTTGTTTACTTTCGGATTATGCAGCTTTCTTTGGTGCAAGTATAGTTGTATTTACTCCTGATCCGGAGTAGTGTCTCTTGATAGTTATTGTGTACGCCAACGGGAGTAGACAATCTTAAGGATGACTTTTGCTCCGGAAGCATTTAAGAAAAGGTCATGACTAGTTGAATGTTATTTTCTATTAGCATGCCATCCGTGTTATTGTCTATGCCTGTGGGTGAAGACTACCTAAGGTTTACTTTTGCTCCAGAAGCATTAAAGAAAAGGCCATTACTGGCTGAATTCTATATTCTATTAACTGTTCAGCAGTGTTATTTGTCATAATGATTAAAACACTTCCGTTTATCACACCCTCTGTTTTCTGGGTTAACATGATGTTGACTTCCCCCCGATGATACAGTACAACTTTGTTTTGTTTGTTTTCACTAAAAGAAGGCAGACACATCTGTTCTACTGATTTTGCGTTTCCTTAGTACATGTACGAGTAAAAGTAATAGTAAAAGAGTGGTCGTTTTGTTTATATATGAAACTGGAGTCAACTTGTGGAATCTTTGGCTATTGTACAAGTTTCAGTACTTACATGTAATTGCACATTTATACAGAATACACACGAGCACCTTTGTCAGTTGACATTCCAATCATATGACTACACAAATTAATGTGTGCTAAGCGTAGACTCAAGCTTTTTGTTAAAGCTAATACTTGTCATGTACAGGGTTTGGCATCAAGGGACAGTTTATCGCAGCACTTTTTCTTCACGATGCCCTAAGATTTCGAATCTTTATTGACAACTACCGGATGTGCCCATCACGTGAACAAGTCCGTGAAATGGACACCCCACTAGACCCCACTTTATATAGGAAAAACTGGGGTTTACGGGGGTATATATTATCAGTTTTTACTTATTTCTGTACCAAAAATAAGTACCAAAAAAGACTGTGAGTACTCGTTAGAATCGCCTCAATCTATATTTTAGAGCAGAGATAAAAAATAAGGTTAACCCCTGTAAGCCACAGTTTCGCCATCACGAAAACATGCATAGATAATTTTGACCCCCAGGAACCCCACTTTTATATAGTAGAACTGGGGTTTCCGGTTCTAACGAGTGCCCACAATCTATATTTTGAGCAGAAATAAGAAAAAATATCACAATTTTTCATTATAAAATGTTCATTTTTTCGATGATAAAAGTGGCAATATATTTGTATAATGGACATCAATGGCAGCTATCACAATCACAATCAAAGCAGCGCGAGCAATGATGGATCGAGTTATTGTGAATCATTACGAAAACACGCCTATACAAATACATTGTAACCTTTATCGCCGAAAAAAAAAATGAAAATTTTAAGATGAAAAACGGTGATATTTTTTCTTATTTCTGCTCAAAATAGAGATTGTGGGAACTCGTTAGAACCGCCTCATCGAGGCGGTTCTAACGAGTACCCACAATCTATATTTTAGAGCAAAAATAAGAAAAAAATGTTTACCCCTGTAAACCCCAGTTTTATATGCACTATATAAAAGTGAGGTTCGAGGGGGTCATGTCTTTTTTATTGATGGAAATTCGCAACATGTGTCTTGATTCTGTATCAAACATAGATTGTTTATACTCGTTCGAACTCGTCTCATTGAAGCGGTTCTGATAAGCACTTGATCTTTTTACATGCCTCTTATCTTGGTTGTTGGTTGTATCCGACAATCTGCGACAGAACTGTTTTATCTTCCAACAGTCAGAATTTTCGGATGGACAAATTTTCAAGTCAACGACTTAACATGATTGGATACACTTCTAGGAGAGACGATTCTTTGGAAAGTATCACGTACATGTACTACTCTGGAAAGCCCACTCTTACTTTGACCCTAAGGAGCACAGGAACATACCCGCTGGTATGGGGGTGGGGTGTGGTGGGGGAGGAAGGGGGCTTGGCTGTT
This sequence comes from Lucinisca nassula, assembly GCA_963580285.1. Classification (NCBI taxonomy): domain Eukaryota; kingdom Metazoa; phylum Mollusca; class Bivalvia; order Lucinida; family Lucinidae; genus Lucinisca; species Lucinisca nassula. The sequence continues at coordinate 100,750,080 of OY757016.1, forward strand.
TGTACGAAATGGAACAGGAAGTACCAAGAATTTCTCCCTTGAAAAAAAGGACTGGAATTATGTCATTGAATCCAGTCCCCTTAACCCTTTCAGTGTCTGACAGCCTATTCGGATCAGTTGTTAACAATTGATCCAAAGTTACTAGCTAGAGGAGCTACCCGGCTGCCCGGGGTTTAGAGGGGTAAATCTTACCTTTCTTATTTCTGCTCAAACATATAGATTGTTGGTACTCGTTGGAACCGCCTCGATGAGGCGGTTCTAACGAGTACCAACAATCTATATTTTGAACAGAAATAAGAAAAATGTCATAATTTTTCATCTTAAAATTGTCATAATTTCGGCGATTTAGTTTACAATGAATTTGTAATGCAAGGAAGAGCCTGCTTCTGAAACTCGGGGATAAAAGGGTTTAATCGAACGGAAAACAATATACTGCATAGTTCTATGCGTGCAGAATCAATGGAATTACAGCGATATTCGCTGTGTCGTTTGTAATTCTTGGCAAATGTCACTTTAACCTTATCTCTTATGACTCTAAAATCTATAGCTTCCCACACGAAATAGTCCAGACAAACAATTCTATGCTGATCGCTATTTACTGAAAAGTCTAAGCAAATCACGCGATCCTATCTGCCGGGGCATGGCTTATGGTACACGTTACAATGCGCTACCATTGGAGATTCAGATCAACCTGTACATCTGTGCTGTTTGATCAGCGTTCCCTTGGCACTTTATAGATGGTACATACTCCATAGATGGCTCCCGCCCATCGGGGCTTGAAGATTGAAAAAATATATGGGCTTCATAATGCTTCCACGCAGAGCTGAAACCGACTCGCACACGAGTACTGGTAAACCGCTTGGAGGATCTAAGCCTGCCCAGGCAAAGCGGTGCGAGTCGGACCGTCCATTCTTATAAATCCTATTGGTTTCATTGGACGGCATGGCTTGAGATGTCATTTCATCTAAATGTCGGGTAAAAGTCCCACAAAATTGGAAGCAACGTCTCCGAAATGACCTTTACAGTGTTGACGGGGACGTTAAACCTCAAATCAAACTAACAAAAACCTTTGAAAAATAATCAGTGTCCAAGGTTAAAAGACTTTTTTCATGCTCAAATCACTTGAGTATGAAACTTAACTTGCTCATAAATTATGCTTGTTGGAACCGCGGTTCTAACGCGTATCATCAGCCTATGTTCTGCAGCTGAAATAAGAAAAACAACAATGTTTGCCCCTGTAAATCCCAGTTTTCTCTATAAAAATTGGGGTTTACAGGGCTGTTCATTACACAGATTCTTGAATATGAGGTTAGTTGTTTAGTTGAGCCTTGTCTGGTCGATACAACAGTATAATGCCCTTTCATTACGAAAATACGCCTATACAAATACATTGTAAAATTTTCCAATGAAAACAACGATACATGTAATTCTAACATGAACTGAAATATTTTTTCTTATTTCTACTCTAAACAGAGATTGTGGGTACACGTGATCACCACCTTTTCGAGGCGGTTCTAACGAGTTATATGAAAAACCCAATCTATATTTTAGAGCAGAAATAAGAAAAATAAGGTTTACCCCTGTAAACCCCAGTTTTGCTGTATAGAAGTGGTGTTCATGGGGGACAGAATTATATAAGGGTGCTTTCGAGGTGTATCCCATTGTTCTTTACTTATTATTATCATCATTATCATTGCTATTATTATATTATAATCATTAATAATAATAACATTATTATTATTATTATTATTATTATTATCAGTGTTATTATTATTATGTCTTCATTATAAGGTCTAACATTTAATATGGCTATGAAATTATTTTAAAGGTGCATTATTGAGATACCGGGTCTCAAATTTTTTTTCTGGTTTTTATCTTCAATGCATACTCCTTTGTCATGTGTACATTTTTGGAGCCAAAAACAGCTTCAGAACTTTGTGAAAATAATAATAATAATAATAATAATCGACCTTATTTATAGAGGGTAACACATTTAGTACTAGTACTAATCTTCCATGTGGCCCTCTTTTCCTGGGTAGAAACCAGTACTGAGCAATGTGGATAAAGTCTCTTGCTCAAGGAAACAACACATGGCGCATGCGAGGCTCGAACTCGGTACCTCTTGATCTCGAATCCGATGTTTTACCACTGCACCACTGCGCTCCACTAGAAAAAAGGTCGTTTTCATTCGTGTTTAGCCTTCGATCTGAACATGTGTTCGGAATTTCTGTTCTAAAAATAAATGTGTCACTTTACACATTCATATTCTCTGAGTATCGTTACTTATGGCATGGTATTCAGCGTCATATTTTTTTTTCCAATTCAGGCATGGCCTAAGCAAACAAGGCCAAAAATGAACGTCGCATAACGTCATATATGGAGATTCTATTTTTGTCACGAACTAAAAATAGATCTTACTAGTGTTCGAAACCTAGTTAGGGAATCCCTCTCAAACTCGTTTACCTGTCATCATAATTGTTCGCATTTTTGCATAAAATGCATTCATTTGTATTGTTTTAAAGAAAAATAGCGGCTCTATGTATTTTATTTTTGGAAGCATTTTTTCGGGATAGCTCAATAATGCACCTTTAAGCGATCGACTTCAATCCACCTTGTTAGGGCCCCGCACTGAAAGTGTGGGTGCCCTATAGTAATCACTCTGTCCGTCCGTCTGTCTGTCTGTCCGTCTGTCCGTCCACAAATTTTCCTACTCCTCTGATAGCGCTGCCGGGGCCCTAGTCAGTTTCACTGACAGCTCTAGTTATCGATTAGATTCGTAGAATATTATCATTATTGTTGTTGTTATACTCGTATTTTCAGTATAAGGTATGACATTTTATATGGCAAAGAAAAGTATTTTTAAGCAATCGACTTCAGTTGATCTTGTTTTATAATAGTAGTACATCTCAAAAAATGACCATTTTATGTTCATTTTTCTATATAATCTATTCATTTTTGGGATCCATCTTGTAACCGCATTATATCCAAAACCGTGTTATAACGAACCGTGTTATAATGAAATTGTGGTGTACTAATAATAATCGACCTTATCTATAGAGGGTAACACATTTAGTACTAGTACTAATCGGCTTCCAGGTGGCCCTCTTTTCCTGCCTAGGAACCTGTACCAAAAGCAATGTGGATTAAGTCTCTTGCTCAAGGAAACAACACTTTGCACTTGCAGGGATGGAACCGTCTTCCTCTCGATCTCAAATCCGGTGCTTTACCACTGCACCACAGCGCTCCACGATTTAATGTATCGATTAAATACATTCGGATTCATAGGACATTATATTGCTAAAAATGTGTTGGTTGAAGTTTAACGGCCTCAGGGCCTATTTACTTGGCCAGGCTGATACTGTACATTGTAGGTTAACCACAACAGTGTACATGCACGTTCTTTCGCTCGAAACTGACAACTGTCCTTCTTGAATCAGCGGAAGGGAGAAAATGACCGTAGAAAAGATTCCATGATCAACAGGGCTATAAATCTAAGATATTGAATCTATGGAAGCCTTATTAAAATGATTAACGAATGATTGCGAACCTGGGATCTGGAGACATACTTTTTTACAAACAACAATTTGCCACCTATGCATTTGAACATTTTCATCAACCGCTAAAATTTTTATTTAGTCATAGTCTGCGCCCATAGACTTAGGGTTTAACACGATGGTACAGACTTTAGTTACCAACAAAGCAAGTTGACTTTTGTATTTAGAATGCAACAACACGTACATGTATAAGCTGTCACAAAAAGAATTAAAGAGGCCCATAACAAGAAAAAGCTTTCACAAAAAGAATAGAAAAGCGGCCCACGGGCGAGTTCTGGCACATAATTGCTATAACATTTGTAAAGGCCAATGAGGTCCAAAACAGGTGTAAGCTTTCACACAAAAAGAGGCCCACGGGCAGACCTCTGGCACAGAATGGCTTTCACATTTGTACAAGCCCATATTCGCTATCATATTTGCACAGGCTTATGCAAAATATACATCGACAAACTCTCGAACACGATGGACCACTGTCTATCCTATTAACTCCCCAGGGTGACCTAAACAACTTGGCTCCTCGTTAGCCATAATTTCTATTGATGTTAAGCATGAAAAATTATTTTCTGTATCGTCATGACGTTTGGACTTCTATAAGCGCTTAGACAGGACAGTTTCAATCAACTGGTCGTGAAAACACGTCGCCCTGGTTTGATGAGGTCAACACGTACCACAAGTACCAGACAATGATGGAAAAGCATACGATCTAGTAGTATCACTAAGTACCAGACTGGCAATTAGAATTTTGCCAAAGACAACAAATTGTATAAAACATATTTCTGGGATATCATTCTAGACATTCACAACTAATATATGCTAGACGCATACCTACCTTTTTCGTAAAAGTTATACTTGTTATATCTTTGAAAATGGAATGTTAATGTCAGTTTTCTCTGTAATGCTCAAAATATCAGAGGTCAAAATAACAGATTTGAGCTTATTCTCTGATTTTTGGAGCAGTGATACATGTACATACCCATCACACTGTTTTTTTTAACTCTTTTAGTACCAAATGGAATCTTCCACCTTATATATAGCCGGAGTTCATTTCAAAATTTTGGGGTATCAGGTTGTGTTTTCTTCAAAATTGATTTGGAAAACTACTGAACTTTTAGCAAAGAGAGCAGGCCCTGATCAGACGCCGCGTTCTGTGGGCTCTGATCTGGGCCTGCACTGTTTGCCAGGGTACCCGTTTAGGGGTCTCTGGTACTGAATAGGTTAATACACACACTTTGTCACGTGATGAGGTTAACCTGAGATCGCCTCCACCCGAAATATTAACAGGGGAGATCATTTATGGGCTCCCGGCTTGTTTTTCTATATGCTTTATATTAATAATAGCCCGTCTGTCATTACTGACAATGACCAATCTTATTCACATTTGAGGAATGTTACTGTTTGTGTGTTCTAAGATGGCCGATGATACCAATTCTAGCACTGAACTGTCTGTTGCATAGAGCAACAGAGGCTAGATGAAGATAGCTCTGTTGGGGATTCCCTAGCTCTGGCTTTGCGTGTTTCCGCTCAGCTTTACTGATTCTTTTTGCCTCTTATCATTAGCAACCCTTCTGGTGATGCCTCGCCACTTTGCTCTGTCTTGTGCAATTTGTTCCAACGACTTTGTTGGAATGGTGAAGTCTTTGAGGGGGACTTTGAGGGTGTCCTTGTAGCGCTTCTTCTAACCGCCATGTGAACGTTTACCTATTTCTGCCATGGTTCTTCAAAGAGAATTTTATTTTGCAAACGTTCCTCAGGCATTCTGGTAACACGGCCTGTCCATCTTATCTGTGCTAGTTTAAAAAGTGTTTATACTGTAGGCTCACCAAGGTTACTAAAAATAGCTTTATGAAAATTTCATAGGTAAAAAGTTACATGTGTTGAAGCATTCTGATGGCCCGTCGAACCTAAGGTTTATGGAATATATAAACATGAGAACCTCCCAAAGAGATGTCAGCTATTGAATGAAAGGGTCTGCCAATAGGCTTTATATATGAGTATGTAGGGACGGTTCAACTCGCACCCCTTTGCCTGGGCAGGCTTAGACCCTATAAGCAGTTTACATGTACCAGTACTCATCTGCAGTCGTTTTCAGCTCTGCGTCCCGCAGAGCTGAAAACGACTGCACATGAGTACTAGTAAACTGCAGCGTGGAAGCATCTTGCAGCCCTGTTTCTTCAAGCCCCGATGGGCGGGGGCCCGACCGTACATGTAGCAGAGATAGTAGAGTGGAGGGGATGAAAGTGACAGAGGAATGGAAGTGTGGAAACCGAAGAAATAAACAACATTCCCCCTCTACCCTTACCTGCTGTAAGCTTGGCCCCAGCCCATCGGGGCTTGAAGAAATAGATGGGCTGTATGATGATTCCACGCAGAACTGAATCCGACCGCACACGAGTACTGGTAAACCGCTTAGAGGATCTCCGTCAAGCGATTTTGGTACTTATCGCCTATGCGAGCAGCGAAGGTTCAGGCGAGCCTGCGCTTCCGCGCAGTCTCGCCAGACCCTTCGCTGCTCGCTCATACAAGCAGTGAATCAAGAGGAACCTTCAGACAGAAAGCCATATCCCTGGCCCATCTGAATGGCTGGGCATGCGCAGTTAAAATTTGTCATGACGGAATGCGCGAAGACACAAATTCGCTTGGCGGGGCTCAGATGGACTTCCCAGTGACGCAAGATACACGCCACCTTTCCCTCACCAAACCACCCCTGATCATGACCCCTCATCATGACCCCTCATCGATAGTGTTGAACAATAGAACCCATATATTTTCCGAAAGCATGTGAATTGCCTCCTGTAGATGCCCGCACTTGTATATGAAAGTGATTCATTTATACCAGTTTTTGCGGGTAGCTATATTATATATTTTGTTTGTTTGTTTGAGTTTAGGGATTTTACGTTCCCGTCAACACTATAGGTCATTTTGGAGACTTTTACCCGACATTGAGATGAAATGACAATTCAAGCCCGGGTGCCCAATGAGAAACCAATAGGTTTATAAGCATGGACGGCCCGACTCGGACCGCTTTGCCTGGGCAGGCTTAGATCCTTTAATATGTTTGCCAGTACTTGTATGCGGTCGGGGAAGCATCACTTCAATCCCCGATGGGCGGGGCAGCGGTAGCAATATTTACATGTATACAGTATGTAAAAGCATACGCTGTCTTTAGGGTTAACCGGTACTCGTAATTATGACAAAAGCGAAAAACAAGGGGCATAAAACAGGTCTCTGGTATAATGAGAACGTCGTACACTGGCCGCAACAAACGAAAAATACATCTTCGGGCATGCGCAATCAATCAGTCACAATACATTCTTCCGGGACCGCATGAAGAAACGTTTGGTCCACGGATGTCCATATAGCGCACAGCGAAGACTCTGATCAGCCTGCGCTTTCGCGCAGGCTGATCAGAGTTTTCGCTGTGAGTATGATATGCGCGAAAGCGTTTGCTCACTATTACCGGTCCTTATCATAATAACAATATCAGGCTTGGCATCTTACGAGCCTCATCGTCGGAAAACCTGTCACCAGGATTCCTTCGACCAGCGCAGATAAAGATTGGTATGTGCGTCTGGTCTATACGTTAAGAGTAATGTATGTTTTCTATGTGGAAAACCTATTACCATTGGAAGGCTCCCATAGACAGTAAAGGCTGCGCTCAACTGCGTAGCGTACGTGCAAGTTGATCAGGGTCTATGTTGTAAACGTTTTTCCCGAAACGGCTCGTCATAACTATATACACATACCGAAACAAATTCGCAGTTGTGTGTAGATAAGATGAATAAGTATTTCCGAATTTGTTTCTTTCTTGTTTGTTTTCTTGTTTATAAACGTTATTGTATTCTCGCCTCTGCGAGACGATTCTGATTAACAATCCCGTAAATAAGGTTTTGTTGAGAAATGGTGAAATATTTAATCAATCATATTAAGTCTAATCTATCTCTCTGGTACTCACTGTTGTTTCTCACCTGGAAAAATAGCTCTTGACGGTACACACCAATTTTACGTTCCGCCAACAACAAGGTCATATGGAGAACTCAAACAGTATACATACAAAACATTGCTTTAGAGAGAAATCTCTGACGCAATTTCACAATACATATACCAAAGTTTCGTATGCATGGCCTATATCAAAAGACCTAAGGCCATTTTTACGTAAGGGCCTAATTTTAAGACTCGTCCAAAAATCTGGAGAAGCCCAGAATCAAAACCTTGACCCCTGGTTTAGGAGGTGAGTAGCTGTGCCTACACACCACAGAGGTATCTGACTATTACATGTATCAATGGGAGAATTATTATATCCCTGCAACTGTCCTTTTGGCTTTCCGCTATTGATGTTTCAATTAGGGTCTGTTGTTTCATGTTTGTGTTTCTTTCCCTTTGGTGTCTGTGATGGGAGCTGTGTGTTGATTATATCGGTTCCTCATCACGTAAACAAGCCCGTGAAATAAAGACCCCCCTACACCCCACTTTATATAGAGAAAACTGGGGTTTACGGGGGTAAACATTATTTTTCTTATTTCTGCTCCAAGACATAGGTTGTGGGTACTCGTTAGAACCGCCTCAATGAGGCGGTTCTAACGAGCACCCAAAACCTATGTTCTGAGTATAAATAAGAAAAATATCACAAATTTTCATCAGAAAAATTACCTTTATTGAGGTATGAAAAAATGCACTATATCACACGGATTTGTTATCGTATTGTGATGATTGTCTCCATTTCTATTTTGCATATACATGTAGATCACATTAATAGATGGTCCATTTATGATGAAGCGATTAACTGTTTAACAAATACAATATCTTTTTGCAATGAAATTACTTTTTTGTCAATTGTTTGTTTGTTTGAATTGAGGTTTGATGTCCCCGTCAACACTATTCAGGTCATTTTGGAGACGTTGCTTACAAGTTTGTGGGACTTTTACCCGACATTGAGATGGAGATGAAATGACGTCTCAAGCCCTGCCACCCAATGAAACCAAAAGGCTTATACATGTATGTATTGGATGTTCTGTGGGAATAAATTACATCCTAGTGGTTCAAACTTAGAAATGGTTGCTGCTAAAATTATTTACTAAGCGGGATATGGGTTAATTGATGTTTAGAGCTTGCTGTATTTTAATTTTTAGCGTAGCAAGGACAGCTTGAATGACTTCGAGATGAATGAATTACGCCCCGGATTACGCCACTTTAGCGGCTTCACCAAAATCCTCGAATGTCTTTTCGATACGATAAAAGAGACCTACGTTTTTTTTTTTTTTTTTTGGTTTGGGTTTTACGGCCCTTTCAAGATTATTTCACTCATATGGAGCCGATCGTTAATCAGAGGTGGGCGAAAACCGGAGTACCCGGAGAAAAACCACCTGACCTTCCGTTGCAGAACTTGGCGTCTCACACGTGGCCCGAGCGAGGCTCGAACCTACGGCGGTGAGAGACCTAATGACTAAGAGTCAGCGCTCTTATCCACTAGGCCACGGAGGCCCGTAAGACCTACGTTATGACAACACACCCGAGCAAAGTATTGCATTTTTTCATATCGGTGAATTTTTTGTTTTAAGCGAGAGCCACCTCATCTAGTTGTTGTTTAATTTCAGTGATAGCATCACGAAAATACGCCTGTATAATTTTGACCCCCTTCAACCCCGCTTTTATATAGTAAAACTGGGGTTTACAGGGGTTGACCTTATTTTTTTATTTCTGCTCTAAAATATAGATTGTGAGTACTCGTTAGAACCGCCTCGATGAGGCGGTTCTAACGAGTACTAACAATCTTTATTTTGAACTGAAATAAGAAAAATATCACAATTTTTCATCTTAAAATTTTTATTTTTTCGACGATAAAGGTTACTATGTATATGTATAGGCGTGTTTTCGTAATGATTTTTTGATGAAATCTGTGATATTTTTCTTATAAGGTTGTGTGTTCTCGTTAGAGCCACCTCATCGAGTTGTTGATCAATACATCGAGCTGTTTTCAGTGATAATAGATGAGAAGAAGGTTTGCTAGTCTACTATCAACAGGTTCAATCAAAACAGTCTGTAATTTTACAACTAATTCCGACAAAACATCTTCGTCTTGTTGAATTACCAAAGTGGTTCAGTTCCTGGTAGCTATAGAGTTATGCTTTTTAATAGATCTGTCAGATCTTGTCTTGTTGGAAAACATGTATGACGTTTATTGTAGAATTCACAGACCTTCCTGCAGTTGCGTTGGTGTTGAGCCTAATTTTCTCAAGATTAGCTGACTCTAAGAGAAAAACAGGGGCACTGAATGGGGCTACGAGTGCGCATGAACATGCTAACTAATTAACATGGCTAGACTCATGAATTCCACCATGAAGTTTCATATGTGTATCTTATCTATCATTACAATAGCACACCCGTGTGATAAAATGACTTCTTTCATATCTCAAAAATGGCTAGGTATCTGATGAAAATTCGTGAATTTTTTCTTATTTATACTGCAAACATAGATTGTGGGTGCTCATTAGAACCGCCTCATTGAAGCGGTTCTAACGAGTACCCACAACCTATGTATTGGAGCAGAAATAAGAGAAATAAGGTTTACCCCCGTAAACCCCAGTTTTCTCCATATAGAGTGGGGTTCAGCGGGTGTTCATTTCACGGACATGTTCACGTGATGGTCTGACATTTATACCTCGTTGCCGTTGAGCCTAGTTTCCAAATTGGAAGCAACGTCTCCAAAATGACCTTTACAGTGTTGACGGGGACGTTAAACCTCAAATCAATCAAACAAACAAACAAACAAATCCAATACTTGAAATGAGCTGACACAAGAGGTAAAAAGGGGCACTGAATGGGGCTACGAGTGCGCATGAACATGCTAACTAATTAACATGGCTAGACTAATGAATTCCACCATGAATCTTCATCAGTGTATCTTATATACATGTTTGTTTTGTTTGTTTGATTTGAGGTTTAACGTCCCCGTCAACACTGTAAAGGTCATTTTGGAGACGTTGCTTCCAATTTTGTGGGACTTTTACCCGACATTGAGATGAAATGAGATTTCAAGCCCTGTCTCCCAATGAAACCAATAGGGTTTATTAGCATGGACGGTCCGCCTCGCACCGCGGTTCCTGGACAGGCTTAAATCCTCTAAGCGGTTTGCCAGTACTAGTGTGCGGGCCGGATTTAGCTCTGCGTGGAAGCATCATGCAGCCCATATATTTCATCAAGCCCCTATGGGCGGGGGCCAAGGGGCACTGAATGGGGCTACGAGTGCGCATGAACATGGTTACCTAATTAACATGGCTAGACTCATGAATTCCTCCATGAATCTTCATCAATGTACCTTACATGTATATACATGTATGTCTCACATTTATTATAGTTTTTATAGACCTTCCTGCAGTTGCGTTGGTGTTGAGCCTTGTTTCCAATACTTAAAATGAGCTGACAAAAGAGACAAAAAGGGGCACTGAATGCGGATGAGCATGTTAACATGGCTGGCTCATGAATTCCTCCATGAATCTTCATCAAGGTATCTAACATGTATGCAGAAAAATTCCGTCATGAAGACCACCTAAAATCGAGACAAAAGTTTCTTTTTAAAAGCTTATTGAGAAAATTTCAGTTATTCTTTCTTTGTGTTTTCTGCACCCAGTGCCTCTTTATAAGAGACCGCCTTTGGGACTGTTCAAAAGTTGTCTTAAAGACCACCTTTGAACAGTCCCAAAGGTGATCTTTATATAGGAATTTTCTGTATATGTCTGCGAGGTGCAAAATCTCTGGCGAGACTGCTTGTTTGCTGGTCGCCGCTTTCCTAATAAGCCGGCTTAACTTAAATTGGGGGTGGGGGAGAGGGGTATTTTGATCCGATTTATTTATTGGTTGTTTTGGGTTTTACGACACGTCAACCCTTGTGGGAGATAGAAGAGATAGTGGATGTGATGAAAGTGAGGGACAGGGGAGAGAAAGAGGAAAATGAACGGATGTGTAGAAACAGAAGAAATAACACGTTCCCTGTATTCTTACATGTACCTGCTGCAAGGTCAGCAGGCCTTACCCAACTGTAAGCCGATATCAGTTTGACGCCACATTGATTCACTTGGCTCAACCAACCACCTTATATCATAGCCCCAGATAAAAGTGGATATCGACATATTGATTTTCTTATATCTGCATGAAAACATACGTTGTTTGTACTCATTAGAAGCGCCTCGCTGAGGCGCTTCTAATGAGTACAAACAACGTATGTTTTCGTGCAGCGAGGCGCTTCTAATGAGTATACAAACAACGTATGTTTTCATGCAGAAATAAGAAACATACCAGCGGTTCTTCTGATGAAAAAAAACCTTATCTGCAGCAAAGGGTATGCTGAATACAAAAACCGACAAAAAACCAAGAAAATCCTTTAGTTTATTTTCATGATAACACATTATTCTGCTGAATAAATTAATATTACCACACCCATTTATGACTATCATCAATGAAAATACTAAATATAATGTATTCATTCAATTCACAAACGGCATGTCTGACAGTGCAGATCCTCTTCCGCCATCTGATCTGGATTTATACTGTTTTATGTAGGGTTTGACGTGTTCATCAAAGCTTAAAGATCTGATTCAGACAGTTATAGAAGACAAATGATGTCGCGAGACTCTGCGTTGAGTGGCGAGATACATGTAAGGAGCCGAGTATTAACCCATATGTGCCTAGCGGTCCTTTTGGAAACATTGACAAACAGTGCAGACCCAGGACAGACGCCGCGGTTCGCGGCGGTTCTTATGGGTACCCACAATCTATATTTTACAGCAGAAATAAGAAAAATAATGTTTACCCCTGTAAACCCCATTTTTACTATATAAAAGTTGGGTTCAAGGGGCCAAAATTACATAGGCGTGGTTTCCTGATGGCTTAATCTTTTTGCAATGCGTATAACTTTGAAGTCAGTCAAGTTTCGCGACTGTGCGTTTTGTCCCGAGTTCGGCACACCTCGAAACTAGAAAACGACACTACCTTTTTCCATGCAGACTTTCCTGTGGTCCGCCATTTTATTACCATTTAAGGACATACTGGCTGCAGATTGTCGTCAATGTTCTTGATAGTCATCAATAATTCAGATATTTCTGGCAGACTAGGTTTGACATCATCCTCACGTTAACAAGTCAGTATAGTGAAGACCTTTGTAAACCCGACTTTATACAGAGAAACATAACGATAACACACCCATGCGACATAGTGCATTTTTCTCATCTCCAAAATGGCGACTTTTCTTATGATAATCCGTGATATTTTTCTTAAAAATACTGCAAACATAGGTTGTGGGTGATTGTTAGAACCGCCTCAATGAGGCGGTTCTAACGAGTACCCACAACCTATGTTTGCAGTATAAATAAGAAAAATCACGGATTCTCTTCAGAAAAGTAGCCGGTTTGGAGATGTGAAAAAAATGCACTATTTCGCACGGATGTGTTATCGTAACGCGTCCTTGTCTCAGGTGAGAGAAGGAAATGAAGTTGTCATGGAAACGTCGAAATGCTGTCGCCAAAGCTAGCAGTATATCAGAATTATTCGATCTGTTTCGCCGGCCCCTGCCCATTGGAGCTGGAAGAAATAAAATGGGCTGCATGATGCTTCCACGCAGAGCTGAATCCGACCGCACATGAGTCCTGATAAACCGCTTAGTGGATCTAAGCCTGTCCACGCAAAGCGGTCCGAGTCGGACCGTCCATGCTTATAAACCCTATTGGTTTCATTGGGCGACAGGGCTTGAGATGTCATTTTATCTCAATGTCGGGTAAAAGTCCCACAAAATTGGAAGCAACGTCTCCAAAATGACCTTTATAGTGTTGACGGGGACGTTAAACCTCAAATCAAACAAATCAATCGGCTTCGTGATAAGTTATAATGAATGGTGGAAACTTTAAATTGTCACAGTGGCTTTGAATTATCATTTTCTGAATAAATGCAGTTGTAAGCTTCATTCTAAACTAAATTATCACGACTCTGTCTTTGTTTCTATCGATTTGAAATGTAAAACTTCCATGTCTTAAGCGTTTTATCTATTACGAAAACACGCCTACACAAATACACGGTAAATTTTACCAACTCAAAAAACGAAAATTTTAGAGGAAAATTTGTGATATTTTCTTATTTCTGCTCAAAATATAGACTGTGGGTACTCGTTAGAACCGCATCATTGAGGCGGTTCTAACGAGTACCCACAATCTATATTTTAGAGCAGAAATAAGAAAATAAGGTTTGCCCCTGTAAACCCCAGTTTTACTATAAAGACTATAAAACGAGTGCCCACAATTTATATTTTAGAGCAGAAATAAGAAAATAAGGTTTGCCCCTGTAAACCCCAGTTTTACTATATAGACTATATAACGAGTACCCACAATTTATATTTTAGAGCAGAAATAAGAAAAATAAGGTTTAGCACTGTAAGCCCCAGTTCTACCATTATATAAAAGTGGGGTTCAAGTGGGTCAAAATTTTATAGGCGTGTTTTCGTGATGTTTGGTTTGTTATTGTTGTCGGTGAAATTGATTGTCATGATTATAACCAAATTCCTATCGAACACTTACTGGAAGAGTTTCTGGTACTCAAGAATGTGTATAGATATTCTGATCTGTACTTTGCCAAACTCTTACAGAGATTGTAGAACTGAAGCAGATAATTGATAATTATCCAGGTAATTATTTATAGGCATTGACTGGATAATGTTTAGCGATTTTCTTATTTTCTCATAGCGTGAATTATATTTACTAGTCCTTTGGGATCATTGATTCCACTGCAGAGTTTCGAAAATATCTGAGGGTCACTGATGAGGCCTAATTGGCCGAAACTAGCTAGTTTGGCCCAGAAACAACTTGTACGCTCTAAACATTATAATAACACACCCGTGTGACATAGTGCATTTTTCACATCTCCAAAATGGCTACTTTTCTAATGAAAATCTGTCATATTTTTGTGATTTTTAATTCAAACATAGGTTGTGGGTGCTCGTTAGAACCACCTCATTGAGCCGGTTCTAACGAGTACCCACACCCTATGTCTTGAAGCAAAAATATGAAAAATAATGTAGACCCCCGTAAACCCAAGTTTTCTCTATATAAAGTGGGGTTATGGGGTGTTCATTTCCCGGACTTGTTCACGTGATGACTTTTCAGTCCGTGCTTCTCAGTAATGGATTACCCTTTTATAGAATACATTTGCTCGGCAGAAAAAATAAACATCACGAAATGAGCATTCAAGCAGGCACTCCATGCTATATCAACTTCGGTTTAACGTTGTGTGCTCTGAACGCCACCAGTAGTAGGGGGGTCACTTTGGAGTCATGGACTGCGCATGCGCAGCATTTGTATCACTTCCGGTGAAACGTAAGCGAAACGATTAGATGACGAAACTACCCTAAATATCGGACGAGTGTTCGAATGACGTAACTCGCGGTAATTACGCCGTAAGTATCCTAAATGTTGAGGCGAAAGATGTTCCAGCGGATTGGCGCAGTTCGCCGTCCCCGATCAGGTCGGGGGTGATCGGGGTCTACCCCGTTCGCTCGAGCGATCCTATCCCAATATTTAGGGAGATACTACCCTGTATAGTATCGATGAAATTAAGTCTCTCACCCGCAAAACAATTATCGCCTCGAAAACCGGGAAAACAATGGAAGGTGTTGGAAGAGCTCGACTCGATGCGAGAAACTAGTAATGGACCGCGTCCCGGAAAAAAAAAAGTTTGGTTCGTTCGATTTTAGGTTTAACGTCCCCGTCAACGCCGTATAGGTCATTTTGGGGACGTTGCTTCCAGTCGCGCGAGACCTTTACCGTGCATATCTACGACATTTGAATCTCGGAGAATCTTTCTCGGCTACGGAATTTATACGGATATCGCGGGGGCGTAGCCAGTATGCATTATGAGAGTGGAGCGTAAAATGAGAAGCAAATGATGATAGGATTTTTGATCAGCTGTAATTACCCTAAAAATTGGGGCACCTGAAGGGAGGTCACCGTAAATATCCTAAAGTTTGATCTCAAGCGATGTAGCAAACGTGTTCTGGTGGAATAGTGGAATGACAAACAGTGCAGACCCTGGTCAGGGTGATCGGGATCTACACTGTTTTTTTCTGTCCCAATATTTAGGGTAATACTACCCGGTGCAGTCCTGCGATATTGACAAATCGATTGTCTCCGACACTCAGCGCGAAACACTTATCGCCTTTAAACTAGAAAACAATGAAACTCGCTGGAAGATAGCGTTTAGAAGGCTGATGTTATCGTTTAAATTTCTAAACACGCTCGCTTCTGAATGGGCTGCAGCTGAGAAAAAAGTTTTTATCAAACATGTTTGTTCGATTTGAGGTTTAACGTCCCCGTCAACATAATTTAGGTCATTTTGGAGACGTTGCTTCCGAGCCGACATTGCGCTGAAATGACATCTCAATCCCTGCCGCCTAATAAAAACGATAGAGTTTATACGCGTGGCCGGGCCGACTCGCGGCTCTAAGCCCCCGATGGGCGGGGGGCGGATCAATCATTTTGCCCCGTTTTCGACATAGAAATATTTTTACCCAAACGAAATAGATTTAATACGTCCGCAAAGTCTGCGCGGCGTGACGGGACTTTTTAGGCCTTATACCGTTACGAAATTCCGCCCACGCGAATATATGGAAAAAATTACTAACCAATTTTTTTTTGGTTCGGCTTTTACGACCCTTTCAAGACTATTTTACTCATACCGAGTCGATCGTTATTCAGAGGTGGGCGAAAACCGGAGTGCCCGGAGAAAAACCACCTGACCTTCCTTTGCTGAACTAGGCGTCACACACGTGACCCATACATTGCGGGTACTCAATAGAACCGCCTTAATGAGGCGGATCTAAAGAGTACCCACAACCTATGTCTAGGGGGCAGAAATGAGGAAAATAATATTTACTCCCCCCCCCCTTAAACCCTAGTTTTACCGTATAAAAGTTGGGTTTAAAGGGATCAAAAATTATATAGGCGTGGTTTCGTGATGCGAAAGCGTGTTCGCCTTTTCCGGCCTTCTAACCGCGCAGTAAAGAGTCTTCGCTGCGCGTATACGCGTTAAGTACCGTTTTCGCTTATGCCGGCTTATTATATAGAAATTAGCGTTATTCATTTAATCGAAAAGATCGATATCTCAAGCCTTTCTTTTATACAACATCATTTATAACAATACGGAACAATAGACATGACTAGATAACAATGGCAGGTATTGCGAAACGTTTTTTATACGACATCGGACGTTCTACCCGCGATTTTACATACGTACAAACTACGTTACAATCCCATAATTCTTTGCCGTTCTAGGAAAGTGCCAATCGTTTAATTTTTGAAAAGAAATTGTACTAAGCCCCGCCCCACTGATACTGTTACGGTCAATCAAAAAGGAGAACATCTGAGCAAACCGTATGTAAGAATGCGGTGTTGGGCAATTGTATTTCATTCTAGTTAAAGAGATATAAGAGTAAAGATGGATTTGATACAGTCAGTGTTCGTTGCGATGGTAAATTCTTACGAGGATGCAGCCTCTTTAGTAAACTTTGCCGACATGATGGGAATTCGAGACTCGGAGGCCGTAAGATCTCGACTTAGTCAATTAAGACAAACGGATCAGCCGAGTCAAAATTACCCCGATAACGTGCTGGCAAGTGTAGGGGGAAACACGCCACAGAACGCATCAGACTTCGAGTTGGCTTTGGACTTTGTGGCAGAAAAAGAAGACGTTGATGAGTCGATAAAGGCCTTTCTGCGTGACGAGGAAATGGATGAGATGTCGAGAATATGCATTGCTGACGGAGAGTGGGAACCTATGTCAGATGATGATTAGCGTTATTATCCTAAAAATGTTAGTGAAAGAAAAAAATCGTTGACCCGACGTTGGTGCAACGTTGTATACCACGGCGTCTTATACGCATGTGCGTGTGTACGAGCTTGTCCGTTTTATGTCCAACCAACGACTAAGGGCATAGCGGAGACGGGGTGACATATAAAGCTTGTCCGGAGCGTACCTCTGATAGTTTTAAAGGTAATTTAGTGAAACTCGATACACCGATGGGGGCTATGAGAGAAATCGCGGAATGCGATAAACATAACCATGCTAACACTATTTGCGGAGTTACTGCCCTTCTTAAATAGGACCCCCGCACAGTATTGTGGGTGCCCTATAGAAATCACCGAGTCAGTGAGTTTGTCGCACCTAAACCAAAATATTTATCGGTCATAACTTCGAAAGGATTTGTCCTGCTGTCACGAAACTTCACACACACATACTTACCATCACAACGGCCCCCGCCCATAGGGGCTCGAGGAAATATATGGGCTGCGTGATGCTTCCACGCAGAGTTGAATCCGGTCCGCACACTAGTACTCGTAAACCGCTTAGAGGATCAAAGCCTGTCCAAGCAAAGCGGTGCGAGTCTGTCAGTTCGCGCTAATAAACCCTATTGGCTTCATCGGGCGACAGGGCTTGAGATGTCATTTTTATAACCGACCAACGACTGAGGACATAGCGGAGGCGGAGCGATAGACGCGCTCAATCAGGGTCAGCTCCGTTTGGTCAGGGGCAGTCGGTCAGTCATTCACGCGTTTTAACGTTGTACGCGCGGCGTGTGCCAGTGCACGGCAGCAGCACTCTTCCAGTCCAACATTTAGGATATTACTACTGTCAAACGCTGGTGCGGTGTTATGGTCAGCTTAATAAGTGGGATGTTTGGCCTAGACCCTCTAAGCGGTTAACCAGTACTCGTGGGGGTGAAAGACACGTGCAGCCCGATCTATTTATTTGAGCCCTAGAGGGGCGGGGAGCTAAATATCCCGTACGGAGGGCCTTCGCTATAACGACAGTATTTGTTCCCTTCTACGGCACCGTTATAAAGAATCCCGATTTGGAGTATGACGCGTACATTTTAAGGACCTCCTCACCTTTTATCTTTCTCTACAAATGTTACGGATATATGTTAGAACCGCCTCATCGAGGCGTGGGTGCATTACAGCGTTTTGAATGTAACCCCCGACGATTTTAACCATTTGTGAAAAAAAAAAAATGCCTCACAGATACGTATACGAATGTCCTATATGCCGTATCTAAAGAATGTGTTGTATATCGTTTGTCATTTGAGAAAAGTACACCGTGTGACTGCAGAAGACTGGTTGGAGAAATTCAATTTCTAAAGGCGTGAGAAACGTTGAACGATCAGGGTTAGCTCCGTTTGGTCAGGGGACAGTCAGTCCGTTTGTTTGTTTGTTTGTTTGATTTGAAGTTTAACGTCCCCGTCAACACTGTATAGGTCATTTTGGAGACGTTGCTTCCAAATTTGTGGGACTTTTACCCGGCATTGAGATGAAATGACATCTCAAGCCCTGTCGTCCAATGAAACCAATAGTGTTTATAAGCATGGACCGTCCGACTAGCACCGCTTTGCCTGGGCAGGCTTAGATCCTCTAAGCGGTTTACCAGTACTCGTGTGGGGTCGGACTCAGCTCTGCGTGGAAGCATTACGCAGCCCATCTATTTCTTCAAGCCCCGATAGGCGGGGGCGGTCAGTCAGTCCGTCGTTAACGCAAATTGTGGCGCGTGTTAAGCGAAACGACGTTGTTGTAACGTTGCACGGTAGCAGCAGTCTTCCATCCCAAGATTTAGGATATTACTACTGTCAGGTGCAGGCGCAGAGAAAGTCATCTTAATTAGGTTAACTCCATCAGATATAAGCTGAGCACGGGGGGAGCTGTATTCGATACCTACGAGCGGATAGAAAAGTCCCATGCATTTGAAAGACCCCCATTGTATCCTTACTGTATCCTGACTGTATCCCCATTGTATCCTGACTGTACCCCCCGCTGTATCCTCACTGTATCCCACTATACCCTGACTTCCTGGTGGTGTCTGTGATGGTGGTTGGTGGGTGGTGGTGGTGGTGGCTGTGGTGCCCACAGTCACCATCACAGCCACCACCACCCTCCAACCACCAAAACAGACACCACCAGGAAGTCAGGGTATAGTGGGATACAGTGAGGATACAGCGGGGGGTACAGTCAGGATACAATGGGGATACAGTCAGGATACAGTAAGGATACAATGGGGGTCTTTCAAATGCATGGGACTTTTCTATCCGCTCGTAGGTATCGAATACAGCTCCCCCCGTGCTCAGCTTATATCTGATGGAGTTAACCTAATTAAGATGACTTTCTCTGCGCCTGCACCTGACAGTAGTAATATCCTAAATCTTGGGATGGAAGACTGCTGCTACCGTGCAACGTTACAACAACGTCGTTTCGCTTAACACGCGCAACAATTTGCGTTAACGACGGACTGACTGACCGCCCCCGCCTATCGGGGCTTGAAGAAATAGATGGGCTGCGTAATGCTTCCACGCAGAGCTGAGTCCGACCCCACACGAGTACTGGTAAACCGCTTAGAGGATCTAAGCCTGCCCAGGCAAAGCGGTGCTAGTCGGACGGTCCATGCTTATAAACACTATTGGTTTCATTGGACGACAGGGCTTGAGATGTCATTTCATCTCAATGCCGGGTAAAAGTCCCACAAATTTGGAAGCAACGTCTCCAAAATGACCTATACAGTGTTGACGGGGACGTTAAACTTCAAATCAAACAAACAAACAAACAAACGGACTGACTGTCCCCTGACCAAACGGAGCTAACCCTGATCGTTCAACGTTTCTCACGCCTTTAGAAATTGAATTTCTCCAACCAGTCTTCTGCAGTCACACGGTGTACTTTTCTCAAATGACAAACGATATACAACACATTCTTTAGATACGGCATATAGGACATTCGTATACGTATCTGTGAGGCATTTTTTTTTCACAAATGGTTAAAATCGTCGGGGGTTACATTCAAAACGCTGTAATGCACCCACGCCTCGATGAGGCGGTTCTAACATATATCCGTAACATTTGTAGAGAAAGATAAAAGGTGAGGAGGTCCTTAAAATGTACGCGTCATACTCCAAATCGGGATTCTTTATAACGGTGCCATAGAAGGGAACAAATACTGTCGTTATAGCGAAGGCCCTCCGTACGGGATATTTAGCTCCCCGCCCCTCTAGGGCTCAAATAAATAGATCGGGCTGCACGTGTCTTTCACCCCCACGAGTACTGGTTAACCGCTTAGAGGGTCTAGGCCAAACATCCCACTTATTAAGCTGACCATAACACCGCACCAGCGTTTGACAGTAGTAATATCCTAAATGTTGGACTGGAAGAGTGCTGCTGCCGTGCACTGGCACACGCCGCGCGTACAACGTTAAAACGCGTGAATGACTGACCGACTGCCCCTGACCAAACGGAGCTGACCCTGATTGAGCGCGTCTATCGCTCCGCCTCCGCTATGTCCTCAGTCGTTGGTCGGTTATAAAAATGACATCTCAAGCCCTGTCGCCCGATGAAGCCAATAGGGTTTATTAGCGCGAACTGACAGACTCGCACCGCTTTGCTTGGACAGGCTTTGATCCTCTAAGCGGTTTACGAGTACTAGTGTGCGGACCGGATTCAACTCTGCGTGGAAGCATCACGCAGCCCATATATTTCCTCGAGCCCCTATGGGCGGGGGCCGTTGTGATGGTAAGTATGTGTGTGTGAAGTTTCGTGACAGCAGGACAAATCCTTTCGAAGTTATGACCGATAAATATTTTGGTTTAGGTGCGACAAACTCACTGACTCGGTGATTTCTATAGGGCACCCACAATACTGTGCGGGGGTCCTATTTAAGAAGGGCAGTAACTCCGTAAATAGTGCTAGCATGGTTATGTTTATCGCATTCCGCGATTTCTCTCATAGCCCCCATCGGTGTATCGAGTTTCACTAAATTACCTTTAAAACTATCAGAGGTACGCTCCGGACAAGCTTTATATGTCACCCCGTCTCCGCTATGCCCTTAGTCGTTGGTTGGACATAAAACGGACAAGCTCGTACACACGCACATGCGTATAAGACGCCGTGGTATACAACGTTGCACCAACGTCGGGTCAACGATTTTTTCTTTCACTAACATTTTTAGGATAATAACGCTAATCATCATCTGACATAGGTTCCCACTCTCCGTCAGCAATGCATATTCTCGACATCTCATCCATTTCCTCGTCACGCAGAAAGGCCTTTATCGACTCATCAACGTCTTCTTTTTCTGCCACAAAGTCCAAAGCCAACTCGAAGTCTGATGCGTTCTGTGGCGTGTTTCCCCCTACACTTGCCAGCACGTTATCGGGGTAATTTTGACTCGGCTGATCCGTTTGTCTTAATTGACTAAGTCGAGATCTTACGGCCTCCGAGTCTCGAATTCCCATCATGTCGGCAAAGTTTACTAAAGAGGCTGCATCCTCGTAAGAATTTACCATCGCAACGAACACTGACTGTATCAAATCCATCTTTACTCTTATATCTCTTTAACTAGAATGAAATACAATTGCCCAACACCGCATTCTTACATACGGTTTGCTCAGATGTTCTCCTTTTTGATTGACCGTAACAGTATCAGTGGGGCGGGGCTTAGTACAATTTCTTTTCAAAAATTAAACGATTGGCACTTTCCTAGAACGGCAAAGAATTATGGGATTGTAACGTAGTTTGTACGTATGTAAAATCGCGGGTAGAACGTCCGATGTCGTATAAAAAACGTTTCGCAATACCTGCCATTGTTATCTAGTCATGTCTATTGTTCCGTATTGTTATAAATGATGTTGTATAAAAGAAAGGCTTGAGATATCGATCTTTTCGATTAAATGAATAACGCTAATTTCTATATAATAAGCCGGCATAAGCGAAAACGGTACTTAACGCGTATACGCGCAGCGAAGACTCTTTACTGCGCGGTTAGAAGGCCGGAAAAGGCGAACACGCTTTCGCATCACGAAACCACGCCTATATAATTTTTGATCCCTTTAAACCCAACTTTTATACGGTAAAACTAGGGTTTAAGGGGGGGGGGGGGGGAGTAAATATTATTTTCCTCATTTCTGCCCCCTAGACATAGGTTGTGGGTACTCTTTAGATCCGCCTCATTAAGGCGGTTCTATTGAGTACCCGCAATGTATGGGTCACGTGTGTGACGCCTAGTTCAGCAAAGGAAGGTCAGGTGGTTTTTCTCCGGGCACTCCGGTTTTCGCCCACCTCTGAATAACGATCGACTCGGTATGAGTAAAATAGTCTTGAAAGGGTCGTAAAAGCCGAACCAAAAAAAAATTGGTTAGTAATTTTTTCCATATATTCGCGTGGGCGGAATTTCGTAACGGTATAAGGCCTAAAAAGTCCCGTCACGCCGCGCAGACTTTGCGGACGTATTAAATCTATTTCGTTTGGGTAAAAATATTTCTATGTCGAAAACGGGGCAAAATGATTGATCCGCCCCCCGCCCATCGGGGGCTTAGAGCCGCGAGTCGGCCCGGCCACGCGTATAAACTCTATCGTTTTTATTAGGCGGCAGGGATTGAGATGTCATTTCAGCGCAATGTCGGCTCGGAAGCAACGTCTCCAAAATGACCTAAATTATGTTGACGGGGACGTTAAACCTCAAATCGAACAAACATGTTTGATAAAAACTTTTTTCTCAGCTGCAGCCCATTCAGAAGCGAGCGTGTTTAGAAATTTAAACGATAACATCAGCCTTCTAAACGCTATCTTCCAGCGAGTTTCATTGTTTTCTAGTTTAAAGGCGATAAGTGTTTCGCGCTGAGTGTCGGAGACAATCGATTTGTCAATATCGCAGGACTGCACCGGGTAGTATTACCCTAAATATTGGGACAGAAAAAAACAGTGTAGATCCCGATCACCCTGACCAGGGTCTGCACTGTTTGTCATTCCACTATTCCACCAGAACACGTTTGCTACATCGCTTGAGATCAAACTTTAGGATATTTACGGTGACCTCCCTTCAGGTGCCCCAATTTTTAGGGTAATTACAGCTGATCAAAAATCCTATCATCATTTGCTTCTCATTTTACGCTCCACTCTCATAATGCATACTGGCTACGCCCCCGCGATATCCGTATAAATTCCGTAGCCGAGAAAGATTCTCCGAGATTCAAATGTCGTAGATATGCACGGTAAAGGTCTCGCGCGACTGGAAGCAACGTCCCCAAAATGACCTATACGGCGTTGACGGGGACGTTAAACCTAAAATCGAACGAACCAAACTTTTTTTTTTCCGGGACGCGGTCCATTACTAGTTTCTCGCATCGAGTCGAGCTCTTCCAACACCTTCCATTGTTTTCCCGGTTTTCGAGGCGATAATTGTTTTGCGGGTGAGAGACTTAATTTCATCGATACTATACAGGGTAGTATCTCCCTAAATATTGGGATAGGATCGCTCGAGCGAACGGGGTAGACCCCGATCACCCCCGACCTGATCGGGGACGGCGAACTGCGCCAATCCGCTGGAACATCTTTCGCCTCAACATTTAGGATACTTACGGCGTAATTACCGCGAGTTACGTCATTCGAACACTCGTCCGATATTTAGGGTAGTTTCGTCATCTAATCGTTTCGCTTACGTTTCACCGGAAGTGATACAAATGCTGCGCATGCGCAGTCCATGACTCCAAAGTGACCCCCCTACTACTGCCACCTTATATAGAGAAAAGTGGGTTCTACAGGGGCATTCATTGTTTTTCCCATCTGTGCTTCAAAGCATAGATTAGATTATTGATACCTATTAGAACTTATCTCTGTTCGCAAGGGGCAGGGTAATGTGGGTACTCTGGCTTCCTGTACCACAAAGGACCTCAATACGATAATATCCGCGCCTTTGAAAACGCGGATAACTTTATTATCTTTCTAGAGAATTATTATTATTATTATTATTATTATTATTATTATTATTTACGTATTGTCATAGATGGAAGGTGTGGCGGAATGAAAGCTCTCTATTACTCAACAATCCTCGCGATGCCAAACTTTTTCCATTAGGATTGATTTGAAAGCCATAAAACAAGACCGTGTTCGTTTTGCCGAAGTGCTATGCACAAAGGACTAGCAGAAAACATGTAAAAAATGGACAGATAAGTCAGCGCACGGCGACTCTACAATCAGACTCGTGCGTTCAGTGAAGACTCAGATCAGACTGCGCACCCACGCAGTCTGATCAGAGTCTTCACTGCGGCCCCCGCCCATCAGAGCTTGAAGAAATAGATGGGCTGCATGACGCTTCCACGCAGAGCTGAAACCGACCACACACAACTACTGGTAAACTGGTTAGAGGATCTAAGCATGCCCAGGTAGAGCAGTGCGAGTTGAACCGCCCATGCTTATAAACCCTATTGGTTCCATTGGGTGACAGAGCATGAGATGTCATTTCATCTCAATGTTGGGTAAAAGTCCCACAAAATTGGAAGCAACGTCTCCAAAATGACCTATAAAGTGTTGACGGGGACGTTAAACCTCAAATCAAACAAACACAAAAGTCTTCACTGATCGCATATGCATTATACAGCCCCAGGCTATTCAAAGAGAGATCGCCATGCTTCGTGGATGTGCAGTCTGATCAGAGTCTTCACTGATTGCATATACATTCTACAGCCCCAGGTTATTCAAAGAGTGATTGGTATACTTTGTGGATATGCAGGCTGATCTGAGCATTTCCGGTCTCACAGGTGGTATTTAAGTAATAGATGTAGGTCAGCTCTAGCTGTAATTTGTTGAGTATAAAATCACGTTTTGGAGGTCAGTTTAAAGCAGATGAAACCATAAGCACTAGATCTGCGCGCTCGCGATTTGTCTACTTTACTGTGATTTACTCAACAAATCACACACAAGATGTGATCTATTTCGATTCTAACTAACTAGAATTCAGCTATACTTTTGTTGTTTCCTTCAAATGTTCCAAACCTTGATCACAGTTCGAAGAAATCCCGCCAAAGTTATTGACATGTAACACATGCATTTAACCTTTTGTAACATTTTTGATGTCAGAAAATGACGTCACACCGTCTAACGTCATAGATATTGCGTGACGCCACAAAACGGCGGCTTTCTGCGTCACTCTCTTCTTCGACGTGATCTACTGCAAAATAAATCACAGCTCCATTGCATTGCCTATATAGTAGCCTTGTGTTAGAATGTAGGTTTTATTATGCACTGGCTTAAACGGCATAGTCACTTTCTTGCACTTACTACAAACAGTTTGTCATTTTCTTGAACTTACTACAAATTTCTTGTTAACACATTTACTGGAATGCCTTTTATCATTTCAGCCGCATTCTGAGTAACGATATTCTACGACTGGTGCACCCAGTTAAGATTCAGATCAGCAGGGATGTTTACATCACGTGAACAAGTCCGTGAAATGAAGACCCCTCTAAACCCCCCTTTTTATAGAGAAAACTACATAATTTATCTTATTTCTGCTCCAAGACATACGTTGTGAGTACTCGTTAGAACCGCCTCAACGAGGCGGTTCTACCGAGCACCCACGACGTATGTTTTGAGCATTTATAAGAAATATATATTGGATTTTCATCAGAAAAGTAGCCACTGTGAGGATGTGAAAAAATGCACTATGTCGCACAAGTAAGTTATCATACAACACTCATAAGGCTGTTAGGATGCGAGTCTTTGCTCGATGCGCATGTTCTTCATACGGGTATTTTCTCTATTGCCATTGTTTGTTTGGGTGGAGGTTTAACGTCATCGTCAACACTATTTGGGTCATTTTGGAGACGTTGCTTCCGATTATTTGGGACGTTAACCCGACATTGAGGCGAAATGACATCTTTACATCTTTAGCCCTACCGCAAAAGAAACAACTAGGGTTTAGGGAGCGTCACGACTCGCACAGCTTTTCCTGGACAGACTAAGACTGATGTGGTTTACCAGTACTCAAGGTCGGTCGGTTTCAGCTCTCCATAAAGGCACCATGCATCCCAATCTATTCTCCTGGTCCCGAGGGCGGGACCTTCTCTCTTTGCCATACGCAACCATCAGCTTATGCATCTGCATAATCTGATCAGAGCCCTCGCAGGTCGAAGAACCGTCTGTGGATCCTTGCGTATCCATGGAGTACAGAACAAAGACTGTTCTAGTGAAACTTCGATGGCTCGAACCCCGATAGCTCGTTCACATCGGCTGTTTCGAACTTCATCTCTGATGGGAGCTGTGAGTTAATTGTATCGATTCCTGATCATTGCCTTCACTTCTATTTTGTTCTTGCGGCCCTTGGGATGTCTACTCATAGACCCACATATCTAGATATCAATATTAAGGGTTATTTTGGTGTTTTCTGTTTTTTTTTCTTCTTCTTATGTTATCTTGAAAAGGTATGCTTTGTGTACTCATTAGAATCGCCTCATTGAGGCGATTCTAATGAGTACACACAACATACCTTTATTTCCACGAAGATAAAACTATCATCCCAATTATCACTGTAATGAATCGGTGTACGACTCCGGTTATTTGGTATCGCTTATGCGTCCTGATCGGGTGCTATTATTAATCCTCAGTGGCTTGACCCCCACCCCGCCCCCACCACCCCACAACCCCACCACCCGTCTATCAAGAATATATTTGCATGGCACCAAAGGTGTTCAAGACATTACAGTTTCATTGTATATGTCTACATGGCGGGCTTGCTGATCTGAAGCTTAACTGGCCGTATATGTTTTATTTTGTTTCATGCACAGGCCCAGTTATTCTGTTACGTTGACTGGAATCATCCTCATAGAAGTGTTGATAAGAATGCAAATCATTTCTTCCCTGTAGGATTACGCCAACCTTGGCAGGTACGAGGACTTGTAGAATGTACATTCTATTTATAATATGGCAGCGTACATGCACATTTGGTTGGTTTGTCTGTGTTGTGGTTTTACGTTCACGTCAACACTATTTTGGTCATATTGGAGACTCCGCTTCCAGTTTGTTTGAACTTATTCTCAACATTGTGATGAAATGCCATCTCAAACCCTGCCACCAAAAGAAACCACTTTGGTTTATATGCAGGGACAGTCGGACGATAGGCTTATGAGTAACCTCAATTTATGGTGGCTTAGTATATAAATTCAGAAAAATATATGCTTGCAATGATTTCCGTGCCCAATTTTCGATATAAAACGATTGAGTACAACATAAATATTATAAGAAAGAATACGCCCCAATCACGGTTGATAATTTTACTGCCCTCTTTAATTGCACGCCGGCAGGTCGGTACTCAGACGCTATGAAGACTCCGGCCTTTAGCCGTATTTAAACATTTTAGGTACATATAATGTCGGTTCATCACGAAAACATGCCTATATAATTTTGACCCCCTTGAACCCCACTTTTATATAGTAAAACTGGGTTTACATGGGTAAACCTTAATTTTCTTATTTCTGCTCTAAAACATAAAGTTTATGTACGCGTTAGAACCGCCTCTATGAGGCGGTTCTAACGAGTATCCACAATCTGTATTTTAGAGCAGAAATAAGAAAAATATCACATTTTTTTTATCTTCAAATTTTCTTTTTTTCGTAGGTAAAGTTTACAATATATTTATATAGGCGTGTTTTCGTTATGAATACCTGATGCTCTGTCTCTGGTCGGATCTACCTGAGTCTAACTGCTGGTTTTAGATATTTCATGCTGTCGCTCCTTCATCGTTGTTTCATTTGTTTTTTATGTTCTCGGAGATGCTGTTTTGTTGAGTTAGAAATCCATAATGCGGACCGAATAAATTTCTTGTCTAAACTGCGACGGAACCGAGGACAAAGATTGTGGCGAAGATTAAGCCCCAAGCAAAAGTTTTTACTGACCGTGCAAAGGCGGTACTTCTGTTGTGGTTTATTATTATCGTTGAAGTTTGTCTTTACATCTCAAATGTGCTCAAAAGTAGGTCATGGTCACTCAGTGTATATAACAGTCACTATTCTGGAGGACATAACTTCATAACATATCCATGCCACATGTATTCGCTACTAATGTCTTTTGTATTTTGGATAGACGTTTGGCCATTTTCTACAAAGAAACTGTCCTTTTTACTTTCCGCTTGTGCCGTTTTAATAATGATTAGGTTGTTTTATGTTGGGGTTTTTCCATTTGGTAGCTGGGATGGGAGGTGTTGGTAATTGGATCGACTCCTGATCATTGCCTTTATTTCTGTTTTAGACCTTCAACACGGTTTACCCCTGCTCGTGATCGGCCGATTTCAGCTCTTGGCGGAAGCACCATGACCAATATATTTCTCCAAGTCCCGATTGGTGGGATAATAATAATAATAATAACAATAATAATAATCTATACAGGAGGGTTACACATTTAGTAAACTAGTACTTAATTTCCATGTGGCCCTCTTTTTTCCTGGTATCTCACGATCCCGAGTCCGATGCTTTACCACTGCACCACAGCGCTCCGCTCACATGTACCTTTACAATGTACATTTACCGTAATGAACCTCAGGATTGGGACAGACAGGACTAAACAACAGTGCAGATCCAGATCAGACTGAAGGAGAAGTCCGATCAGGATCTTCACCGTTTGCCATTCCGACCCAACTTTCTGGACTTGATAAAAGTTCTGTGAGTTTTACAGCAATTCCTCAAAGTGACAGGGTTTGTAGGATTTTGACAGTATAGAAACTTCAATGGCTCGAACTCCTTTGGACCATGATTTTTAAGTAGGCGGTCGGTCGAGCCTTTGAGGGATATGGCATGCCCTAAACGCTGTAAAAACCAAGTAGGGCAAGGATTTATGCCATTATATCCATTTTTCTGATTTCAGCGATAACTAAACGAAAATCAGAAATTAGATGTATAACTATCTTCCCACAAACTAGACGTGAAGCTTGGCAGATGAAACACAATTTGACAAAAGAAAATGCAGGGTCTTAAATTATCTGAATGAATAGTTTAATTAATTTTTAATTTTTAGAAGCTATATATAAAACGATTTGTTTTGAAATTAACGGTCCAGACAACAATTCTATATAATATCGAGCTGGTCAGTTTACCGAACATCTGTGCATGCCTAACCAGTATGGAGCGTACATTACTTATAATGTTATGCAAAATGAAAGTTACGCAATACTAGTTTTCCGTCTAAAATATAGTATTTAAATTGGTATCTACGGTTGTATTTGTATTTTCTAGATTACATTCCATCTTAAATACGTGTGCTTTGTTTACATTCTTGTTTAAAATGGTATAATAGTCGCAGATGAGATTGACTAGGCGGAGCTATCGTTTCTACCTGCCGTAGGAATATTCCATTAACAAAAAGGTAAACCAAGTCACCCGATTGTGTGAATTCAACTGTAACACAAGCATAGCTATGGCGTATATGACCTTATCGTCCGCTTGTAGAAAGCGTGAGAAAGGCACTCTACCGAATCTTCTGGTGGACTCAGCGAATTTGAACATTGACAACACCTGAATAGCTCCGCCTAGTCAATCTTATCTGCGACTACTATATCTGCAGTTGTAGTTGTATTTTCTAGATTACATTCCATCTTAAATACGTATGCTTTGTTTACATTCCGAGCTATTTGAAACGTCTTATTTTCTGCAGTTGTATTCGTATTTTCAAGACATTACGAAAACACACCTATACACATACATTGCCAATTTTTTGGCCAAAAATTAGAAATTTTAAGATGAAAAATTGTGATATTTTTCTTATTTCTGCTCAAAACATAGATCATGTTGAACTTTTTCCTTCATTCGCCGGAAATTACCGAGTTGAATATCGATTTCCGTAGGAAATCGGCAGTTAAAGTTACCTGTATATTTTGAAGGTTTTTTATATTAAAATTATGAAGGAAAAAAAACTTAACTCCTCGTATCTTATTTATCCTTAACACTAGAAAAAAGTCATTGTTATCCTCATGTAAGAAAATTATTCATTTTTTATTTGGTGCATTTTAAATTGATGAATAATTAATTCTTATTGCTTCCATCTGCAATTTAATGTCATGCCTATATGCTCCATAGACGGCAATGTATTTTTTAAAAAAACGTTCAGATTTCCATGTTTGGTTGCCAATATTAAATAGAAATGATTTGTTTGGAATTAAGTCACTGTTATATACTGTTAGACTGTTGTTCAAAGTTTACGATGATATAAAGCTGTTTTCTACTGAAAAATGATAAATTGCTTCCCCGAGAGCTTAAAAAGCGTTTATAAGCTGTTTTTCAGTGCTGCAGTTCATGATGCGAAAATCGCTAAGTCCACATTATATGTACCAGAAATCGTATCAAACCTGTAAAGCTTTTTTGTATTAAATTTTGTAATTACTAGTAATAAACAACATGCGGATAATGTACTTGATACAGTGGTTATATTTCTCGGATTTCTTTATTTTATTTTGTCTCAGTTTTGTTACATTTATGTTTTCATTCATTATGTATGGGCGGCAAATATGTCAACAAGGACAAAAATTGTCGAAATCATTAACTGTGAAATGGCGATTAAATGGGGATTAAAACCACCATGAAAAGTTAATTGGCAGTTTGAAGCCAGTGATTGATTTTGTTTGTATTGGAGTTTAACGGCCCAATCATCACTATTTAGGTCAGTTTTGAGCCGGTCAGTTTACCTGTCCACACTTTTGCTGAGCAAGCTTATACGTAAGCGGTTAACCAGTACAGTGCACATTCGCCTCATCGAGGGGGTTCAAACGAGCACCAACAATCTATGTTTTGTGCAGAACATAACACTGTTTGCTATTCTGTTAATTTCTGTTAATGAGTTTCAACTCTGTCTGTCCGCACAGTTACTTTGCAAACAGTGTAGAGCATGGTGCGACTGCTCAGGATGAGCCGTCTTTTCTCCAGATCTACACTGTTTGCCATTCGGTTGATGACTTTGACTAAACCACCGTCAATAAAAATGGAATTGTCTAAATTCACATTACGAAATCACGCCTAAACTGACAAATTTTACCACAAAAAAAAAATGAAAATGTTCAGATAGAAAATTCTGTTATTTTTCATACTTCTGTTCCAAAAATAGATTATAGGAACTCGTCAGAGCCGCCTCGGTGAGGCAGTTCTAACGAGTATCCACAATCTTTGTTTTGATCAAAAATAAGAAAAAAATAATGTATACTACTGTAAACCCCAGTTTTACTGTATAAAACTTATTTATCTTCACTGCAGCTGATTTGAGGTTTTAGAGTAACAGTCAAATAAATAATGTATACCCCTATAAACCCCAGTTGTACTATATAAAAGTGGGGTACACGTGGGTCAGAATTATATTGGTGTGTTATCGTGATGACGAAGTTAACAAACGTGCTTTAATTTAACAATAAGATGGCGCGTGCCCGACGTCCCCCGCTATGTGTTACTCTTTAAAGTGTTAATCATGTGTAACCCTTAAAGTGCCAATCATAACATTGAAGACAACAATTTGATTAATTAAATTAAATTAAATTAAATTAATAAATAAATAAATAAAGTAACAGTGTCATCATTTTTCACTTTTTGTGATTGATTTGATAGACAATTTTTGTGGTGTCTTGATTTATGTACAGTTTTATTAACTCTTAAAGTGTAAATCATAACTAGTGCAGATGACATTTTCCAGGTTTTGAGTTGATTAATTTCGAAAACGCGTCTATTAAAAAATATTGAAAATTTTACCACCAAAAAATGAAAGTTTTCAGATAAAAAAAATGCTACTTTTCGTATTTCTTCTGGAAACATAAATTGATGGAATCGTTAGTTCCACCTCAGCGAGGCGGTTCTTACGACAAACAACAATACATGTTTTAGCAGAAATAAGAAAAATAATGATCCATATTTTACTACATAAAAGTGGGTAATATGGGGTGTTTTTGTGTTGTGATCATAAAACTATTGCATCCCATTCACATATTAATTGCATGCCTCATTTTAATAAATAAATAAATAAATAAATAAATAAATAAATAAATAAATAAATAAATAAATAAATAAATAAATAAATATGCCATATCTGTAATCACCGTCTGTGACCGACTTTTAAGGCAATTTTTAGATCTTTCTTGAATTCTTAAAGTGTCAACCATAGCTCGACAAACAACATTTTTCGAAATTGTGTTAAAATTGTTTAGGATAAACATTACAGCCGATTCAAATATGAGTGAAATGCCCTTTATAATAAATAAATAAATAAATAAATAAATAAATAAATAAATAAATAAATAAATAAATAAATAAATAAATAGGCTTATCTGTGTTTACAAATTATGTAACTTTTATGACGTCCTTTCAATTATTCAGGGAATATCTTATACAATATACTGTATATCGGTGTAGTGTTAATTCTTAAGGTGTCAATCATGACTTGGGAAGACAACATTTTTCAAAATGTGTTTACCTATAAGTTACTTTTTATGGCGTCTTTTTAATTATTCAGGAAATATCTTATACAATATACTGTATATCGGTGTAATGTTAACTCTTTAGGTGTCAATTATGACTGCGGCAGACCATCACGAAACCTAACCCCCTATAACCCCACTTTCATAAAGTAAAACTTGGGTTTGCAGGGGTATACATTATTTTTTTTATTTCTTCTTAAAAACATAGATTGTGGGTACTCGTTAGAACCGCCTCGCCGAGGCGGTTGTAACGAGTATCCACAATCTATGTCTTGAGCAGAAATATGTAAAATATCATTTTTTTTTTTCATCTGAAAATTTTCATTTTGGTGGTAAAATTTACTATGTATATATATAGGCGTGTTTTCGTCATGGAACAAAATTGGTTTTAATGCAATAACTTTCTCATCTGCGGCCCCGCCCATAGGGACTTGAAGAAATATATGGGCTGCATGATGCTTCCACGCAGAGCTGAATCCGGCCCGCACACTAGTACTGGTAAACAGCTTAGAGGATCTAAGCCTGTCCAGGAACCGCGGTGCGCGAAGGACCGTCCATGCTAATAAACCCTATTTGTTTCATTGGGCGACAGGGCTTGAGATGTCATTTCATCTCAATGTCGGGTAAAAGTTTCACAAAATTGGAAGCAACGTCTCCAAAATGACCTTTACAGTGTTGACGGGGACGTTAAACCTCATATCAAACAAACAAAATCATCTGAGTTCATCTGGGCTCCCGCCCATAGGGGCTTGAAGAAATATATGGGCTGCATGATGCTTCCACGCAGAGCTGAATCCGGCCCGCACAATAGTACTGGTAAACCGCTAAGAGGATCTACGCCTGCATGTCCAGGAACCGCGGTGCGAGGCGGATGCTAATAAACCCTATTGGTTTCATTTGGCGACAGGGCTTGAGATTTCAATTCATCTCAATGTCGGGTAAAAGTCCCACAAAATCGTAAGCAACGTCTCCAAAATGACCTTTACCGTGTTGACGGGGACGTTAAACCTCAAACAAACAAACAAAATATGAGTTCATCTTGGTCGAGTCTTATAGGCGTGTGTTCGTGATTGGCTAACTTAATTTTTCATGGGGTTATTTACTTAAATAAATAGATAAAATAAATGCATAAAAAGATCGGAGTCAAGAGATTTCACGTATCATATTTGACCTTAATCCTTATTTAAAATCACTGGACAAGAGACTGACAAGAGATATAGACCCAATATTCTACACGTCAAAAAAAAAAAAAAATAATAATAATAATAATAATAATCATAAAAAAAACAAAGAAACACTACTACTTCTACTACTACTACTACTACTAATAATAATAATAATAATATTGATAATAATTATTATTATTATTTTATTTATTTTTTTTATTAAGCAATTCTACATAATGTAGCTCTTCAATATGTTAAATATGTTCGTTCATACTAGATGGCTCGAAATGAAAATGCATGGTTGTTACTTCAAGAAGTTCTTTTTCACATTTAGATAGCCTTAATTTGAGCACTAGCGCTCCTTTGAATACCAACAGGTAGATCAAAGTGTCATATCTGCAGATATATGATTACTGATTCCCTGAGGTCAGCGACTAGAGAAAAAATATTGGCTATTCTGTACCTTGATCCCAGTGGTGTACAGGGAGATAACTCGAATATCTCGCCCAGATAGGTTTTACCGGAAATTCACGACTTATACCGATCGCCGCCTATGAAGGAAAAAGTTCGGTATGTGTGGGGACTCGATAGAACCGCCTCGACGATGCGGTTTTATCGAATACCCACAATCTATGTTTTGAGCAGAAATAAGAAAAATAATGTATACCCCCTTAAACCCAAGTTTTACTATATAAAAAGTGAGGTATGAGGGGGTCAAAATTATATGGGCGTGTTCTCGTAATGTTACATTCCATCTTAAATACGCGTGCTTTGTTTACATTCTTGTTTAAATTGGTATCTACAGTTGTAATTGTATTTTCTATATTACATTCCATCTTAAATACGCGTGCTTTGTTTACATTCCGAGCTATTTGAAACGTCGGATTTTCTACAGTTGTATTTGTATTTTCTATATTACATTCCATCTTAAATACGCGTGCTTTGTTTACATTCTTGGTTAAATTGGTATCTACAGTCGTATTTGTATTTTCTAGATTACATTCCATCTTAAATACGCGTGCTTTGTTTACATTCCGAGCTATTTGAAAGGTCTGACTTACAAGTCTTGAAATGCTGGACCGATCTTTCATGCATGCAACGACGATTAACAAGTTGATTGAACGTAAATTACCTGCTGGATAATAATCGGTCTGACTATTGACTGTTTCGCCTTAGAGTCTGAAACACCAGTTCTGTCATAATCATTTTAATACCCCTGGTACCTTGTTACATGGATTCAATATTAATAACATTTTAATGATTTCTTCCCAGAACGCTATATAGTTTGTATAATGTATAGTTTTCCAATATCATCGATTTTCAGTTACACGCTTATTGTAGATTAGGACTGTTTGACTGACTTTGTGGAATGGCTGTGAATTCAGAAAATCGCGCCGATAATTGTCGATGGAGTGTAAACTTTAATAGCGGAATGAGCAATACACAACATTAATTATAGTATTGTAAATATTTTGATATACGTGGGATAAAATCCTATAATCAATTGTTCTGTTATTATGGCACTTTTACTTTTGGAAGTCACTCAGCAGTTGTTCGAATTCAAAAGTTCACGTGTAACCCATTTAGTACCAGAAACCCCCAAACAGGTACCCTGGCAAACAGTGAAGCCCCAGATCAGACGCCGCAGAACGCGGCGTCTGATCATGGCCAACACTGTTTGCTAAAAGTTCAGTCATTTTCCAA
The DNA here is from genome assembly GCA_963580285.1 of Lucinisca nassula. Classification (NCBI taxonomy): domain Eukaryota; kingdom Metazoa; phylum Mollusca; class Bivalvia; order Lucinida; family Lucinidae; genus Lucinisca; species Lucinisca nassula. Next base: position 100,785,780 of record OY757016.1, read on the forward strand.
ATAAATTTTGATGAAAACACAATCTGACACCCCTTAATTTTGAAGTGGACTCCTGCTGTATACAAGGTGGAAGATTCCATTTGGTTTTTGTTTGTTTGTTTGATTTTAAGTTTCACGTCGCCGTCAACACTGTTAAGTTCATTTTGGAGACGTTTCTTCCAATATTGTAGGACTTTTACCGACATTGAGAGGAAATATCAGCTAAAGCCCTGCCGCCCGATGAAACCAATAGGGTTTATAAGAATGGACGGGCCGACTCGCACCGCTTTGCCTGGGGAGGCTTAGATCCTCTAAGATTACATTTGGTACAAAAGGGTTAAAATACGCCTGAAGTTCTAGGACTATTGTCAAAATGAGGGCAATATCACCAATCACATATTGTCCGCATGCCAGTTCACATTCATTCATGTATGTGACCCCAAATTAAGGTCAAAATTTATTTTTATACTCCACCACCCATTATTGGTTTGGTAATATGTTTTCAGTTCTCTGTCCATCACGAAAACACGCCTATATCATTTTGACCCCATTGAACCCCATTTTTTATAAAGTAAAACTGGGGGTTTACAGGGGTAAACCTTATTTTTCTTATTTTTGCTCTAAAATATAGATTGTGGGAACTCGTTAAAACCGCCTCATCTTCTTACCAGTACCCACAATCTATATTTTGAGCAGAAATAAGTAAAATATCGCAATTTTTCATTTAAAATTTATGTGTTCTTTTCGGCGGTAAAATTTACAATGTATTTGTGTGGGCGTGTTTTCATAATCATTCATGTATGTGGCCTCAAATTAGGGTCAAACTTTTTATACTCCACTCTGCCGGACCTTTCGCCCGAATTTCTGTCCGTCAGCACTTCCTTTCCGATCAACAACTTGAGCTATTTGATCGTGGATTTCTTGTATATGGGCGAAATCCGTCAATTTACGACAGTCACCGGGGGCCAAAACCGATCCCAATGCACCAAACTTCCGTCGTGATTTAGACAGATAATTTGTTCAGTCCGCATGGAGGCCTCCTAATTCAAGCCCGATTTAAAATCCTGTAATATTTTAGCCTGATTTAAACTACCAGCCAGATGCAAAATTTGTCTTACGCTGTCCACCCATCACGAAAACACGCCTATATAATTTTGACCCCCTCGAACCCCACTTTTATATAGTAAAACTTGGGTTTACGAGGACTGTTCAAATATGAATGCAAGTAGAACGTTTTCTCATGCACTAATGCGAAAATCACCTGGAAATAAATATCACAGCGTAGAAAAACATTTCACCTATACATTGATACCAAACCTGTTAAAATCCGTCCACTTTAGCCATGTATATCGTTCGATAAACACTGTCTACTCTTGTATACTAATACAAAACATGGTTGGAAGAAGGTCAGAGTACGCCGTTGAAATACGTTCCTATATTAAGAATCGTTGTATTCTTGGTATACGGTGCAAAGACATTTCTTATGAAATATGTTCGCTTTATGGGCATAATGAAATGTCTTTTCCGACAGTTTTTCGTTGGTGTAAGAAATTCAGCTGTGGGCTAGGCTCAACAGAAGATGCTCCACATGATCGTCGGCCGAAAAGAGCAAATCTGCCAAGATGGTTGCTAGAGTGAAAGAAATAGTTGCTACCGATGCACGATACACCACTAAGCAAATAGCTAGTATGGTTGGCATCTCATTAGGAGCAGCTCATACAATTCTGAAACGGGATTTGAAAATGAGAAAAATCTGTGCTAGATGGATTCCCCATCTGTTGACAGATGAGCAGAAAAAGACACGCGTTCAGTGTGCCAAGAAGTTGCTTAAAAAGTTTCCAAATTACAATGCACGGTCTTTCGCTAATGTCGTCTCAGGTGACGAGATATGGGTTCACTTTTTTGAGCCAAAACGAAAGATTCAGAACAAAATATGGGCAACAAAGTATTGCAAAAGACCATGCATTGCAAAGCGGACCATAAGCGTCAAGAAGGTAATGTATGCCATATTCTTGTCAAATCAGGGCCCTGCTATTCAGGTTGCTGTGCCTAAAGGCAAATTTGTAAATGCGAAGTTTTACAAGAATAAAGTTCTTCGAAAATTGAAGAAATATTTCAAAGAACGAAGACCCGCAGCTGGTTTGGCCAATGTCAGATTGCTATATGACAATGCGTCATCGCACAAGGCGTTCATTGTGCAAGACTATCTGAAGCAGGAAAAGGTTGTTGAACTCCCTCACTCCCCGTATTCCCCTGACCTTACCCCGTGTGACTTTTTTTTGTTCCCGCGGCTGAAAAAATACCTTTCTGGTCGAAAATTTGTACAGCGCAAACACCTCGGTTCTGCAATATTCCAGTGCCTTCATAGTATACCTCGAAAAGACTGCCAGTTGCTTAGTTGCATTCATATTTGAACAATCCTCGTACAGGGGTAAACCTTATTTTTCTTATTTCTGCTCTAAAATATAGATTGTGGGTACTCGTTAGAACCGCCTCGATGGTTCGGTTCTAACGAGTACCCACAATCTATATTTCGGGCAGAAAAAAAGAAAAATATCACAAATTTGCATCTTAAAATTTTCATTTTTCGGCGATAAAGGTTACAATGTATTTGTATAGGCGTGTTTTCGTAATGATTCACAATAACTCGATCCATGATTGTGATTGTGATAGCTGTCATTGATGTCTCTTAAAAAAAGTAAAGGCAATGATCAGGAATCGATACATTCAGCTCCCATCAGAGACACCAAAGGGAAAGAAACACGAACATAAAGTAACTAAACCCTAATGAAAACATCACTAGCGGAAAGCCAAAAGGACAGTTACTTTCCCACATAATGGTCAAACGGCTATCAAAATAAAAAAGATATAAACAATACACACATGCAAAGACAAACTATAACCAACAATAAACCACAACAGAAGACCCGCCTTGGAGCGGTCAGCAAAAGGTATTAAATCGATTTTACATGGCCCTGATTGTCGCCCTTGGTTCTGACGTGGTTAAGACAAATAATTGGTTCAGAGCACATGCAGGCTTTCTAACAAATTAGTGCTACATCTCCGAGAACATAAAAAACAAACAACATCAGAGATGAAACAACAATGAGGACTCGACAGCATGAAATAACTGAAAAGTTATAGCAAAAGAATACAAACAGCTAGACTCCTGTGGGAGTCACCAGAGACAGAGCATCAGGTTCCAACCGAAATTTACAATAAATAAAAAGAAATAAGTAAGCCTTTACGCTAGAACCGTCATACATTCTGAGACTCGAACCACAGGCGTGTAATTAGAGACGGAAGCAAAGTCTTAATTGAGATTATAAGAATCTTATATGGGTGTGAGGGGTGGATGGAAAAATCCGTCCAGAGGTTCACTGACCAGCATCACTCGGCAAGCCTCGTGCTGCTGGTCAGTGATCCAGAGGGACGAATTTCTCTATCCACCCTAAGATTCTTTTTCTTGCCTACCTTCCATATCTTAGCGCGGATTTTTAATGCTGCAGTCACTTCGGCTACCGACGTCCGCTATATTGTGTTGACATCACAGGAAAGTTTAGTGACATTACGTTTCGTGCTGTGACGTCAACCTTAATGACCGCGGTCATATTCAATTAGCGATTTTATCAAACACGCGAGAATATTCGATTTTGGGTAAGAACACCAGGGTTAGAACACAATTTCTCTTCCAAGCTAAAACTATAGATTTCCTTTTCTGGTGTGCAAGAATGCCTTGTCTTCATTGATTCTTTTATTCTGATATGAGTTTGTTATCCTAAAGTTATCCGTCTGTTGCCAGATTGACTACCAAGAACATTGACGACGATCTGCAGATAGCATGTCCTTGAATAATGGCATCAGGAAAAAAGTGCCTATAGCGCATAGTTTCACCGAATTCGTGCCGAGTTCTTAATTCTAATAAACCATGTGGACCATGACCAGGGGAGAGTAACGAAAGTGTATAAATGAACTGTCGTTTCGTTCTTTCTTTTTTTCTTTCTTTCTTTCTTTCTTTCTTTCTTTCTCTCTCTCTTCAAACGCATCAATTGTACTAACATAAGGGAAAATACAGTTTAGAATTAAAATGGGCTTAACCTAAAACATAACAAAACGAAACAAGAAAACATCTCGAAAACACGCCTATATAATCCTTATCACCTTGAACCCTAGTTTATATTGTAAAACTTGGGGTTTACAGGGGTAATCGCTATTTTCCTTATGTCTGATCTAAAATATAGATTGTGGATACTCGTTAGAACCGCCTCGATGAGGCGGTTCTAACGTGTACCTACAGTCTATAGTTTCAGCAGAAATAAGAAAGATATCACAAATTTTCATCTTAAAATTTGGCATTTTTCGGCGATAAAGGTTACAATGTATTTGTATAGGCGTGTTTTCATAATAGAAAGAAACATTCTTCTCAAATAATACAGGGTATGACGTATTACGCTCTATATTCCTAATTGTCATTTTGAGAGGTAAACGTAGGCGACTGCCAAACCGACGTTTTTTAACATATCCCTCGAATTCTAATGCATTTATCCATGTGTTTTCTATAAACTTTGTACACAAGCGCTGTCAGCTACAAACCGATGACAATGATGACGGATTTCAGACAGTCTGTCGCAAAACCAAACCAACCAGACGCTGCGTTACTGAAAAGGCCGCGGCAAACTTACGGAAACGGCTGCGGCCAATATGTTTACGAACACATTCACACTAGTTGATTTTTTAACAAAATAGTGACCACTTTCAATGGCGTCTTTCAGGCCTTGTAGGTCAAACTCTCAGGGGCAATAATTTATTTATGACCGATTTATTTTAGTTCTTATATTACATATAAATATAGACCTTCAGTATCTGTTCAGGTAATGCAGTACCTTTGGGATGAATTTGCCTCATTAGAGGCTCTCCCAGGAAAAATTAGGATAATCTACTCAAACAGCGATAACGAAAATGGCAAGTAGAACCCAAAAATATCGCAGTTTTAGTGCTGGAATTTTCAGATCACGTTTACAAGTTCGTGTTGTCTATTCACCATTTTTACATTATTTGCTGGCTCCCAGCTTACACTTGCTCAATATTGGAAAAGCAGGTAACCAGATCCCCCCTCCCAGACCTTCAAAGGTCAGGGGTGTCTGGTTACCTGTTTTCCCAACACTGATAAGCATCAGACTGGGAACCAGCAGATAATGCAACTAAGGTGAATAATCTTATATTTACATTCTCAATGCACTCATATTACAGCAGAAGTTTATTTTGCATAAAAAACACTATAATTCAAATCTGACGTTACAAAATTTATATTTCAAATAAACACAAACCAAAATTCCCATTCGATGTTTCATTCTTATTACCGCGGTATTTTTAACATTACAATATGTCGAAGTGACTGGATTATTAAGAATCCATGCTTATAAATGAAATGTATGCAAGAAAATGAAGCTTACATAGGTGTAACATTCGTCTCTCTTAATCACTGTCGGCATCAGTCGGCAAGCCCCGTTCTATGGGACAGTGGGACGGATTTTTCTCTCATGTAAGAATCTTATTGTATCATATTGGTGTTGTCAAAACTTGAGCGAGACTTGATAAAGCCGAGGGCTACTCTTAAAGGGAAGACTTTGCTTAAACATGCTCCTTAAGTGCGGAAGGCTTTCCCATTTAAGGGCTTGCCTCATTCAGATGGGTCAATCGGCAAGTTTACGTGGCTATGAAGGCCATATATAATAGTATTCAACCGTTTTAGCAAAGGTAAATTACGGCATCGTATGTAGATCATATAAGGATTAAATTTTATTTTTATGCTGTTCGGGGTTCATGTAAACTTTTCTAGCGACCCACTGTCGTTCATACTTTCATGAAAAGCAGAAATTAAGTTTATTTTTTATATTTACAAACTTTGCCCCTCACCACTGGGCGAAACAAATTCTTACAGGGCAAACTTTTAAAGCTGAAAAACATTTATTTTCATGCTTTTTTATCTACAAAGAGCGCAACAACGTTTACGTCATCAACGTTCGTACAAAAACATGGTTTAGACACACGTCACCTGACGTCACTGGATGACTCGATGCGTTCATGGAAGTATGAAGTATATTGTTTTCTATAGGTTTAAATTGGAGGCCTTCATGCCGACTGAACAAATTATTTGTCTCTATCGCGACGGAAGTAAGGACGAGGATTGTGGCCACGTAAAATCGATTTAAGGCCCGAGTGGAATTCGTTTCCGCTGACCGTTCCAAGGCGGTTCTTCTGTCGCGGTTTATTTTTGTTATGTTTTGTCTTTGGATGTTTGTGTCGCTTATATTATTTTGGATAGCCTATTGGCCATTTTGTGGGAAAGTAACTGTCCTTTTGGCTTTACGCTTTTGATGTTTCCATTAGGGTCTGTCATTTCATGTTTGTGTTTTTGTCCCTCTGGTGTCTCTGATTGGAGATGTGGGTTAATTGTGTCGATTCCTTATCATTGCCTCCACTTCGGTTTTACTATTAACAGATGAGCGCGTGATTTTTTCAAGTTCAAGTGCCATCTTTAAATACACCACTCATACCACGTTCTGGTACCTACAGTCGAACTTTAATAGCTGGAACACTTTTGGGACCTCGAAAATCTGTTCGAGACCGGGGGAATGCGAGCCACTGAGGGTTACTGCCAGGAGGTATAACAAGATACTTTGGGTCATCTTTTCGGTGTTCCATAATGAATATGTATGCTGTGTGTACTCGTTAGAATCGCCTCATCGAGGCGATTCTAAATCGCCTCATCGAGGCGATTCTAATGAGTACACACAGCATACATTTGTAAGATAAAAGACTAAAATCTCCTTAATTATCCCCCACTAGTTCTTATGTGGAGGATTTCGCTAGGGGCTCAAGAATGGGTTCGACTCATCCATGGCAAACGAGCCATCGGTGTTCGAGCCATCGAAGTGCTACTGCAGTACCCTTTTGAAGGGAATGATGCGTTTTCAAGGGTATGCAGACAGGGCTGACTCGAACGCTTTTATTAAAACATTATGGGATAATGTAGGGAGATTTTTCTTGCTTTTCTTGAAAATGTATTGTATTTTGTATTCCCTAGAATCGCCTCATCAAATGAATAACAAATCATGTCTTTTTGATCATTTTATTATAGAAGATCGAGAGAATGTCCTTTAAGTGTCCCCATTAAGCCTTATCCTGCTAAATAGATTAATTTAACCACACTCAGTTCTGATCAAACTATTTAATATAATGGAATCTTTCGATTCACAAACTTCATACCAAACAGTGTAGATCCTGATCAGAGAAGCCATTTGATCTGGATCTACACTTATTGCAAAGGTAGGGGCTGTCGTTTTCAGCGGGATAAGGATCAAGCCGCCCGACTTAGCACTTTGGTTAACCATCATTACATTACGAATGATGCCTATATGATGCCTTCCATCACGCCTATACAAAAACGTTGTTATATTTATCGCCGAAAAAAAAAAGAAACAATAAAGATAAATAATTGTGATATTTTCCAAATTTCTGCTCAAAATTTAGATTGTGGGTACTCGTTAGAACTGCCTCATCGAGGCGGTTCTAACGAGTACCCACCGCCTATATTTTAGAGCAGAAATTAGAAAAATAAGGTTTACCCCTGTAAACCCCAGTTTTACTATAAAAAAGTTGGGTTCAAGGGGATCACAATTGTATATGCGTATTTTCGTGATGGCTAAACTTAATCCTGACTAGAGCAACTTTCAATCTGATCAAATGTCTCCGAGCCATTGCTGAATGCACCAGTGCTCTTAACAAGCCCCCCCCCCCCCATTGAATACACTTGTGAACCTCAAAATTGGAATTTATAGTTGTTGCTGTTTTCCTTCTTGCTTATCAGAAACATAGATAGTTGGTATTCGGTTGAAGCGACTCATTGAGACGGTACTAGCCAGCTCACTTAATCTGTGTTTTAAGCATTAATAAGCAAAATATCACCGACTTTTTCCGAGCAAAAAATAGTTTTAGCGGGATTATAAAAAAACTCCTGACACTGATTTTGTTATCCTAATCAGACTATCACAGAACGTTAATACTGTTACCAACTTGAACTTTATTCTGTTAACGCCATTCTTTCCACAACAATGCACCTTAATTAAGGTGGCATTATCACTATCTGCCAAATATAAGTAGCTTATAACCTCTTGCCAGGACTAAATACCTCTTGAAGAAAGAAAATTAATGTAAAAGCAATCACGTTCTCTTCAGGAGCCTGGAAAAGGCGCCGGATAAAGGTCTTATACGAAGCAAGTTTTAAGATAATTTTGGAATCTTTGTTTGACGGTTACTCGTAATATATTTGGGAAGAAAATAAGTGAAACTAAACCTAAAATTGATCTTCAGGTACTCACATTTAGATCTTTGGCACGAGCTTGTTCACAGAATTTCTATAATATGTTAAGAGCCATAAACACTATTTTAAGATGTAAAAGCTTTTCTGGTTAAGTGGTTGATAACTGTGTATTATTATCTGAATGATATTGACACTTCAGGCAGAAAATTATACATTGACATTTTTACGCAGTGCAAGATTTGACAGTTTCATTGCTGTGCAGTGCAGACAGAAAAGTCTCTTTTTGCATTAGGCCATCCTTAAAAAGTCTTGGTTTGCTGTGCTCCAACATACCCACACCGATTGCCCCTACCGAAAAAATATAATTACCATTCTGAGGAAAAGATATTTTTTTTTAAATCCTGATTAAACTCAAATTTAACACACGAAGCCAAATTTCAAGAAGATGACATTCTTGTTTTTGTTTTGCTATTTTATTTTTTAAAAAATCAGGCTTGACATTTCATTTGAATGGTCTGCCAAGCAGACCATTCAAATGAAATGTCAAGCCTGATTTTCTCTGAAAAAATCAGACAATAAGTATGTGAAATGATGTTTCCGGTTGTTGTATGGTGCTTTAAGGGTCAAATATTTTTTCAGATCTAAAAAAAAAAGACCTACCTTCCTACCCACCTCACATATGATGGGTCGGAGCACAGCAAACAATTTTTTTTAAGGATTGCCTTATAGGAATGATTTTCATTCTTCAGGATTTTATCGATGTGTAAACCCCGGCGAATCACTCACAAACTTAGCATGAAGCCCGACGGGCTTCATGCTAAGTTTGTGAGTGATTTGCCGAAGTTTACACATCGATAAAATCTACAAAAATGATAATTCGTTCCTTATAATTCCAATGTTCTCATCGAAATGTTAAAATTATCACCAAATACTTTAGGATTTCTTTCAAAAGCGTAATAATTATCTTACTAACGACCACAAGCGAAGAAACGTTAAGTCTTAAAATTCAGACTTTTTTTTCGCCTAATATTTACTTTTTACTAGTTTTCCATCAACTAATCCAACGCTTTTACGTCTTTATATATAATGACGTAACGCGCGGGTTCTTAACGCGCTCTTTGACGTCACGTCAAATTACTACCTGTCGCTATGTGAAACAGATCTGAGCTTCTTGCTCATGGAGTTTATCGAAGTTTAAAACTTTAATTTATCATATGACGTCGCCTCTGAGAGTGTAATAAAGCCATGTAATATTTTCGATATTCCACTAGTGGATTAAATATGCAAATTAGCTAGATACGTCCCGTGACGTTACATGTACGACGTCCTTAACGACGTCGTGTTTACTAATGGCGGAATATTGATATTTTTGTAAACAATCGAATATATAATGCGTTTTAAATGTCATATGATAAATAGAATCTTGCATTCGTGCTCGTGTATTATTGAATTTATTAAAGGAAGAGTCTATTTGCAGTCAACTGCAAATAGCCAAAAAACGTTAAAATGGCTATTTGCAGTCAACTGCAAATAGCCAGAAAACGTTAAAATGGCTATTTGCAGTCAACTGCAGATAGCCAAAAAACGTTAAAATGGCTATTTGCAGTCAACTGCAAATAGCCAGAAAACGTTAAAATGGCTATTTGCAGTCAACTGCAGATAGCCAAAAAACGTTAAAATGGCTATTTGCAGTCATTTTATATTCCTGCCATTTACACGCGCGCCCATCGAAATTCAGATCAGTCTGCGCATCCGCGCTGTCGATTCATAGTCTTCGTTGTGTGCTCTTCGCATGAGGTTAACAAGTCCATGAAATTATGGCTCCTCTAAACCCCACTTTATATAGAATATATTTTCTTGTCCTTTGGGATCATTGATTCCATTGTGGAATTTTGAAAATATCTGAGGGTCACTGATGAGGACTAATTGGCCGAAACTAGCTAGTCTGGCCCAGAAAACATGCACACTCCATATTTTTCAGTTCTGTGGTGTATTCCTTGCTTCCAAAGGATAACCCTTTTATAGAACATATTTAAGGGGTAATTATTACCATTCCTTATTTTGGTGCAAACACATATATTGTGGGTACACGTTAGAACCGCCTCATTGAGTCTGTTCTAACGAGCACATTCAATCTATGTTTAGACTAGAAATAAGGAAAATATACATCATCTTCATTCAAATAAGAGGGCCATGATGGCCCTGGATCGCTCAGCTGATCCTTATGGCAGGTATTATTAGGTGGAGTGGGCGGTTTGAACAATTTTTGGCTGACAGTGGCCCAAGGAACATTTCTGTGAAATTATTTCAAAATCAATCTAGCTATTTAGGAACTTAAGTCATTTTAATCGTTATATATTTTTTCTGGATTGGAAAATAGTCAGAGTGGCACTCATGGAACATTCCTTCAAAACTGTGTGTTTTTTTTAGGAAGAAGTCATCGCTGACTTGCATGTCACTATCTGGGTACCTGTCAGGACCTAGTGCACCAGACGGAAATGAACAGGCTCATTATAACTAACTAACAATAACTCATGGTGACAAGGGGGAGGGGGTGGGGCGGTATCCATCCATTTGACAATACAGAGCTGACTTGTATGTCACTCTCTGTGCACCTTGTGGACATTGATGGTCAGGTCCTAGTGCACCAGACGGAGATGAACAGGCTCCGTCTAACTAAGGGTGAGGGTGGATCCCTTTAATGATACAGAGCTGAATTTGTATGTCACTATCTGGGTATCTTGTAGACACGTTGAGGGTCAGGTCCTAGTATCAGGCTCAGTCTAACAAACAATGACCCATGGTGTCTGTGTAGGCGGGGGGGGGGGGGTGTGATCCCTTTGACAATACAGAGCTGACTTGTATGTCACTATCTGGGCACCTTGTGACATTGAGGATCAGGTCCTACTGCACCAGACAGAGATGAACGGGCTCAGTCTTACTAACAATGACGCATGGTGTGTGGATGGGTGGGTGGGTGGGTGGGGGTGTGGAACCCTTTGACGATAAAGAGCTGGCCTGTATGTCACTATCTGGGCACCTTGTGGACATTGAGGGTCAGGTCCTAGTGCTCCAGACGGAGATGAACAGACTCAGTCTAACTAACAATGTTGACAAGGGGTGGCCCTTTGTAAAAGGTACCACTCTATTCATAAAATACCCCTCCTGACCAAGGTATTACAATTCTGAGCAAGTTTGATGCTGATTGGACCAAAAACTGTGGCCTCTAGAGTGCTAACAAGGTTTTTCTATGATTTTACCTACTGACCTACGTTTTGACCCAACATGACCCATATTCGAAATTGACCTAGATGTTGTCAAGATGATCATTCTGAGCAAGGTTGATGATGGTTAGAATAAAATTGCGGCCTCTAGAGTGTTAACAAAGTTTTTCTATGATTTGATCTACTGACCTACTTTTGACCCACATGACCCATATTCTAACATGACCTAGATATTGTAGAGACGATTATTCTGAGAAAAAGTGATGATGAGTGGACCAAAAGTGTGGCCAATCTACTGACCTACCTTTTGACCCAACATGACCCATATTCCAACCTAATCTAGATATTGTTATGATGGTTATTCTGAGCAAGACTGATGATGATTGGACCAAAATTGTGGCCTCTAGAGTGTTAAAACGGTTTTTCTATGATTTGACTTACTAACCTACTTTTAAGCCTGACATAACCCATTTTCGAACTTGACGTAGGTTTTGTCGAGATGATCATTCTGAGCACGTTTGATGAGGATTGGCCTCAAAGTGTGGCCTCTAGAGTGTTAACGGGGTTTTTCTATTATTTGACGTTTTGACCTACTTTTTGACCCGACATGACCCATATTCAAACCCTACCGAGATATTGTCATGATAATCATTCTGATCATGATTGGACTAAACCTGTGGCCTCTAGAGTGTAAACAAGAACAGTATACGGACGACGGACGACGCACGACGACGCCGGGACATCTCACATTCACAAAAGCTCACCATGACCTTCGGTCAGGTGAACTAAAAATCTAAGCTCTCGGCCTTATGGTTTCCGAGAAGAAGGTGTTTGAACTTTTTTCCAGTATAAGTCAATAGGAGCTAATGAGCCCTGGGGCGTGGCCAATTTTGTCCCAAAGGGTATGTTTGGCAGTATTTATGTAGGCGACCAGTTTATGTTGCTATATACAAAATATCTAAGGTCTGTACTTCATGGTTTCAGAGAAGAAGATTTTGAAGCTTTTTTCATTATAAGTTTATTGGAGTTAAGGGGCCACAGGATTTGGCCAATTTGGATCCTAGGGACATGATTGGTAGGATTCATGTAGGCGACTACTCGACGTTGCTACATGCTAAATATCTAAGCTCTGTGCCTTATGGTTTCAGGGAAGAAATTGTTTTAATTTTGTTTTCTTTTTTTTCAATTTTAAGTTTTTGTTTTCCATTTAGAGTCTATGATTGCTACGAGGCCCATGGGCGTAGCCAATTTGACCCAAGGGGCACTATTTCGTTATCGTACAAGCCCCTACAGTAGCAGAATATATTTTCTTTCAGTGTAATTTGTTTCTTTTTCTTCCAGTTTGTATTGTTACGTTATTTTTCTTACTTCTAGTCAAAACATATATTGTGGGTCCTTATTACAGCCGCCTCGCCGAGGCGGTTCTAACGAGTTCCTACAATTTTATGTTTTGAGCAGGAGTATGAAAGATATCAAAATTTAGTATCTGAAAACTTCCACTTTTTGGTGGTAAAAGTTTCACTATATGTGTGATATAAACGTACATGTCACAATTAAAATTCTGTAAATATAAGCCAGTCCATTTTGTAATGATAAATCTTTCTTTAATATGGGTCACATAGAAAAAAAGGAAACTCTTTATGCATAATCAGTACATGGTATTTGAGCAGATCTTCGCAAAGACAGTTTTTCTCATGGTGTGGTTCATTAAACAATCGTGTTTGTATAAACGCGTGTGGAGACCCCCGGGGGCTGTAATTTTGACCGCATATCTATTGTAATACTTTTGAAAGATATTATAATCCTATTGATGACATTTATTAATTCAACCCTTGAGGTGCTAAGAAAAACTGCATCTGAAAAAGTCGTCTGCGTATCTCATCTATTTCACATTTTTGCAGTCTAAAAGAATGTTTAGGCATACAAGCAAACAGTGTGGACCCCGATCAGATTGTTCCCAGCAGTTTGATCTGGATCCACACTGTTTACAACAATGACTTTTAATGTAATCAGCATACAGCAACTCAGATGACAATTGTTGTGATTGGCATCTTAAGGGGTTAAAACAGTCGAGAAAAATATAATGACACAACGAGTGAATATTACCCCTACAAATTAGAACAAAGGCTTTAAATTTTCAGTGAAAATTGACTTCACTCAGTATATGCAGCCCATACATTATTTTTTAAAAAATGGTTTTTCTGCATTCTATTCACAAATTCATAACAAACACTGCAGATCCTGATCAGATGACTTCCTCATCTGAATCGACATTGTTTGCAAAGGAAGCGTTTGTCTTAAAAAGCATTACAATTACAATTATTTTAGCCACGCCCATTGCAGAATATCAAAAAATGACATTACTCCATTTACTGTATTTATTCAGTTCACTTCTTCATGACAAGCACTGTAGATCCTGATCAGATGGCTTCCTGATCTGAATATATATTGTTTGCAAAGGTAGGGTTGACTTATCCAGCATGATAATGGTTAAATACCAACCACGCCCGTTCATTTTATAATGAGTATTTGCCACTACGTTGCATCGACGTTACTTAGACGTTACTGGCACATTGAGTGCCTGGTGTACACCATGCAGCGCATTCTATTTCTCCAAGCCCCGATGGGCGGGGGCGGATCATTTGTTTTTTTGAATCGAGGTTTAACGCCCCGTCAACACCATTTAGGTCATTTTGGAGGCACTGCTTCCAATTTTGTGGGACTTTTACTCGGCGACATTGAGATGAAATGACAACTCAAGTCCTGCCGACCAATGAAACCAAAAGGCTTATATGCATTGGATGGTCTCATTTAGTGAGTAATTTTGTGTCCTGTCCCTAAGAAAGGGGGGAAAGAGATAGAAGAGATAGCAGCGATGAAAATGAGAGACGGAGAAGTAAGAGGAAAACGAATGGAAGTGTAGAAACAGAAGAAATAACATCATCAGAAGAATTAACATCATCCCCTCTCTACCATTATCATAACCAACTGTAAGCCAATATCAGATGGACGCCCAAGTGACGCAAGGCACACGTCACCTTTGCCTCACCCCCCCCCCTCCCACCGCCCGCCCCCACTCCCCACCAACCTCTCATGGGCTTTATAAATTAGATACATGTATTTCATTTAAATAAGCAGAGAACATTGCTAAACAGTGAAACAAAAATGGAAACAATATGTGATTTAAAACTATAGGTGTCATATGTCCACACAAAATATAGACTCCATATAGCCATTTTATAGTCCCCGGCCATCGCGGCTTGGAGAAATAGATTGGCCGCATGATGCTTCCATCCAGAGCAAAAACTGCCTGCACATGGGTACTGGTAAACCGTTTAGAAGAACTAAGCCTGCTAAGGCCAAGTGGTGCGGGTCGGTGCGTCCTAGGCCCTATAGGTGTCATAGGCTTGAGATGTCTTTACGCCTCAGTCTGTGGAAAAAGTCGAACAAAAATGGAAGTAACGTCTCCAAAATGTCCTAAATAGTGTTGCAGAGCACGTAAAACATCAAATCAAACAAACATAGCCATAACGGTGAGAGTCTTAATGATTATGAGTCAGAGCTCTAATGACTAATAGGCCGCAGAGGCCCGTTCCATTTTAAAATATTTTGAACATCCCCAGGTGGCCTTTCTAACGCTAATAGAATGACTGCAAATAGCCATTTTAACGTTTTCTGGCTATTTGCAGTTGACTGCAAATAGCCATTTTAACGTTTTTTGGCTATCTGCAGTTGACTGCAAGTAGCCATTTTAACGTTTTCTGGCTATTTGCAGTTGACTGCAAATAGCCATTTTAACGTTTTTTGGCTATTTGCAGTTGACTGCAAATAGCCACTCCGTTTATTAAACTCGTTGAGAAAAAGGGATAAAATGCTCGGCACAGCCTCGCATTTTATCCCTTGTCCTCAACTCGTTTAATAAATTCAATAATACATGAACACTCATGTAAGATCCTCTATTCAAACCACTCAATTCAAACAAACAAATAATCAGCCAATCAAATCGCTCGAAATGTATATAATGATAGAGAATTGGAATTATAAAGTGATAAATGTCCTCGAAATTATTACCCCGTAAACCCATTTTATATCGAAAAAAAAAAAAAAAACACGCAAAAACGGGTTTACATGGATTACGTTGTTTGTCTTGTTTCTGCTTACTCCAAGACAGAGGTTTCACGGATTGCACTGGTGAGTTAGGAGGCCTTCATACGGACTGAACAAAGTATTTGTCTAAATGGCGACGGAAGTAAGGGCGAGGATTGTGGCCACGTAAAATCGATTTATGCCTCCCCCCTCCCGCACAAACACACACACCAGTGGAATTCGTTTCACTGACCGTTCACAGGCGGTTCTTCCCAGCAGGCACATGACGTAATTGTGACGTCACATCAACGTCGGTGCGACGTCATGGCGTTTATGCAACGTCAGATCTACGTCGGTGCAACGTCGTGACGTTGCACCGACGTTGATTTGACGTTGCCCTAGCGACGTGTGCCTGCTGGGTTCTATGTAGAGGTTTATTTTTGTTATGGTTTGTCTATGGGTGTTTGTGTCGCTTATATTATTTTATTTTGGATAGCCAATAGGCCATTTTGGGAGAAAGTATCTGTCCTTTTGGCTTTGCGCTATTGATGTGTCCATTAGGGTCTGTTGTTTCATATTTGTGTTTCTTTCACTTCGGTGTCTCTGATGGGAGCTGTGGGTTAATTGTATCGATTCCTGATCATTGCCTTCACATCTATTTTGGATACCTAGTAGAACCGCTTTTATCCACAATGTGTGTTTCGAGTATAAATAAGAAAAATATCAGTAATTTTCACCTGAAAAAAAAAAGAAGAAAAGCAAACATTTTGGACTTGATGGGCTTCATTTCATTTTGATTTGAAATATCATTCAATATATCCTAACATCCTGCCAGTCAACTGTCACACAGAAATAAATTTAAAACAGAATGGGATGTACATTTCATTGCAGACTCCTGCACTGTCCAATCAAAATACATCTCAAATGTCAATCAGAAAGTGTTTGCTAAAACGAGGCCAATCAATTGCTTGATCTAGTTTTAGAATGCTTTGATGAATGACATTTGCTTGTCAAACTAACTTGATTCAAAGAGATTCATTGAAAGATATTTCATAGGAGTTTGAACAGTCATCGAGGCGGTTCTAACGAGTACTCACAATCTATATTTTAGAGCAGAAATAAACAAAATAAGGTATATCCCCGGAAACCCCAGTTTTACTATATAAAAGTGGGGTTCAAGGGGGTTAAATTTATGTAGGCGTGTTTTTGTGATGATGTGTTATTGAATTTATTAAACGAGTTGAAGAAAGGGATACTTATCCCTTTTCCTCAGCGAGGTTGATTTATTTAATAATACATGATCACGAATGCAAGATTCTTTTTATCATTTGACATTTAAAACACATTTTATGCATGATTTTATTTTTACCAAAAATGCCAATATACCGCCATTGGTAAACGCGACGTTAAGGACGTGGTACTTGTAACGTTACAGGGCGTATCTAAATAATTTGCATATTTAATCCAAAATTAATACATGACAATACTTCAGGGCGAGTCAATAAAAAACAACAGCCTCACGTTGTTCTGAGTGAGATCGATATCTTCTTTTTCGATGTAATTGCCCTCAAGAATGATACACTTGGACAAACGCTGTTCAAATGCCATCAGCCCAGAACTGAAGAAGCCAGGTCCTTGTCTCCGACCACTCCTCAACTGCCGCCACGACTTCTTCGTTGAACCAGATATGACGTCCACGGATATCCTTTTTCAAGTTTGGGAATAGGAAATAGTCCCTAAGAGCTAAGTCCGGAGAATAGGCGGATTGAGGCATTCCGCTCAACGGCATACATCGCAATTTTGCAATTGTGGACTTTTGCATTGTCCTGTTGGAGCAGAATCCCTTTGGAGAGTTTACCTCGGCGTTTTTCAAGGAGCGCAGTTCTCAGCAAATTGGCATAATACGCGACTGTTATTGCACTTTTCTTTGCTAGAAAGTCCAACATAATAACGCATTGTGCGCCCCAAAATACAGTTGCCATCACCTTGCCAGCAGAGGGTTGCGTTTTGAACTTCTTTGGCCTCGGGGACCCCGGACCTACCCACTGGCGACTTTGAGGTTTATTCTCTGGCTCATAGTAATGGACCCAGATCTCATATAGTCACCAGACGTGAAAGAACATCTTACTTTGACCTGAACCGATTCAACAATGCGCTGCATACTGATGTTCTGGTTGTCATTTGCTCGTCGCTAAGGGATTTTGGGACCCAACGGGTCGTTAGCTTGCGCATACCCAAGCGAACATGTAAAATTGTTGAAACGCTACTATGTGAAATGTGTAATGCATTCGCTTTTACTTCCACCTTACGCCTATCAGAGTACATCAGATCCCGTACTGTGTTACACATTTCTTCATCAGTGCCATCTGGTGGGCGTCCAGACCTGGTTTCGTCTTCTAAAGACGTTCTACCGCGCTTGAATTGCCCAACCCAGAATTTAACTTGTGCATACGATTGTGTAGAAGACCCATAAACATTGGTCAACTCGCAATGTATGCTAGCCATGTTTGATGCTCAATGTCTAATGAGTTAATGACACGATAAGGGTGCAGGTTTGTCCTCAAACCTAAAATATGTATTGAAACAAGGCATGAAATGTGTGTGTGAATTCGGGTTTAACGTCGCTTTCAGCAATTGTTCAGTCATATCACGACGGTGTCTGGTTGCGACAGGAAGCTCAATGCTCACTTTTATAGTGCTGCCTCACTGAAGTATTATGTCCCAGACACATTACATGATACCACACCCAGTCACATTATCCTGACACTGGGTCGACCAGTCCTAGCTCTACCCCGTAAATCTGAGTGCCAAGCGAGGAGCAGTTAGTACCATTTTAACGCCTTTGGTATGTCGCGGCCCGGGATCGAACCCGTGACCTCCCGTTCCCCGGAGCGGACACTGTACCAACTGAGCTATCGGGGCCGGTCTTACAAGGCATGAAAATCTTAGTTGTCTCGGTCAACTGGAAATGGGATAGGCTGGTTACTTATTTACTTGTCCTCGTACATTCTCAGCGATAAAGTATATAGTAATGTTAATGCGGTGCTTTGTTATCGGCAGATATGCATTTTATGGTGCAATTATGTTGTTCTTGGACCGTTCAAGGACGTTTTGTCTGACAGAATAATACAGGATATTGTATGTAAATCGCATATGAGGTTCGTCGCATCAGACGTTTACGCGCAGCAAAGATAAAGGCCAGCATCATCTTCACAAGCCGCCAAGGTTGCAAGTCAACAATGTTCCCCACCTACGGAGGAAACGAAGTTGACTTGTGAAGATGGGCTTGTACGCTCAACATAGACTCGGACCAACTTCAACTTCGTCGGGCGCCAGTGGTTCATGTCTAGCATAGACTCAAACCAGCCTTAGTTTCTTAAGCTGCCAGTGGTTCAAGTCCTTTCTGTCCCTACCCATCCAACAACGTATATCGGGCCAACGTCGGAACGACAGTGATTATAGGTTATTGACTTTATATTGTGAAATATTCGGCACGAGTTCATATGGCGAAGGACGCACGAGCTTGCCAGTGCGTCTTCGCCATATGAACGAGTGCCGAATATTTCACAATATAAAGTCAATAACCTTTTTATTATATACCCAAACTTGGACTCTGTGCCAGAATTCAGGATTGCCTGGCATGGAAATTTGAACGTAAAATGAGGTTAGACATCATTAAGTGCTTTGAAATGGAAAATAATGCACGTCGTTAAGTGTCTTCCTACACTATGAAAAACCACGCCCAATGGCGCCAAAGTGAAGACGAAGTTAACGTCGGTTGACGTGACGTCATTAAAACATTAACGTTTCCCAACGCAGGACGCCATGTTTACCGAAGTTTTAGTTTTGTTTCTTTCAAAATACTCTTGATTTCCTAAAAGAAATTATTGAATATCTGTTGAATATCTGAACAGATTGCAGGTAGGTCATAAATTTGCTAGCATAAAATGCGCTTTATGCACCTTGTCACAGCCTATATTAATTTTGTTTTAGGTTAGTTCAGTCGATACGCACGGCAAGATGGCTGCCGATTTTTAGTATTTGAAGTGGACAAATTTGAAAGTAGTTCTATTTTGAACGTGACTGCTTATCTACGGGCAATATGAACTTGACTACGGGCAATATGGAAAAATATTGACCGGTAACTTCTGTACAAAGTAAACGGGACATTTTCTGGGTATATAATAATACGACGTATTAACGTCGTATCGCTGTCGACCCGACGTTGGCCCGCTGTTTTGTGCTAGCTGGGTTCCTACGGTAAGTAGGTAACGAATTTGACTTAGAAACCTTGTTGTACGAAGAACTATAAAATACTTGAAAGCTGATTGGTCCAAAACTTCGGACAGAGAAGCTGTATTTGCTTATTTGTCCGAAGATTGGTTTTCTGTCGTGCTGGCTCGTATGCACGGAACAAAAAGACTGAGGCCAGCTTGTACATTAGCACTAAGCCGTCAGACATTTCGGTGCATACATGTCTCACATATAGCAAAGACCTGATCAGACTGCTCGAATTCTCAAGTTCAGGTGAATTTAAGGCTATAGCACGTGTCGTTTTGTTGTTGAACGTCCAGCAATGTCTTACTAGTCACGTAATATCACCATTCTTTTTTCATAATCCAAAATGCAGCGAAAACTAATAATCAGCATTACTCACCCACGTGATAAAAGCTAGATTTTATGGTTTTGTTTCATGATCGTCTTAACCCTTCCAACCCAATATTCTCATCATGAAAACACGCATATATAATTTTGACCCCCTTGAACCCCACTTTTATATAGTAAAACTGGGGTTTCCGGGGGTATATTTTTCTTATTCAGTCTGCTCTAAAATATAGATTGTGGGTACTCGTTAGAACCGCCTCGGCGAGGCGGTTCTAACGAGTGCCCACGATCTATCTTTTGAGCAGACATACGAAAAATATCACAATTTTTCATCATAAGATTTTCATTTTTTCGGCGATAAAGGTGGCAAGGTATTTGTATAGGCATGTTTGCGTAATGTGAAGTGGAATCTACCATCTTTAATGTGGGCATGTCCATTCTTGTAAATTTGAAGTCAAGTCAAGGGTCACGGACAAACAGTGTAGGTCCTGATTAAACGGCTCATAATGAACCATCTCATATCTGTAACTACCCCGTTTTCAAAGGTGTCTGTATCAGGCTTCGTGATTGAAAGTGTTGATTCTTACATTCATAACTTGAGGCGGGTTTAAGGGGCACCCACAATCTATTTTTGGACAAGAAATGAGAAATATATCAAGCATTTTCACCTGAAAAGAAAGCTTGTTCTAAAGATATGAAAGACGCCATTTTAGTTTACGGGTGTGTTATCGTAATGTTCTTATCTGTACTTTGAGGCGGTTCTAGCGAGTACACACAGCCTATGTCTTGGAGAAGAAATAAAGGAAATAATGTGGACGCAAGGATGCATATCTACAGTAAAATTCGATAAACGTTCGGAGGTCGTTTCCATACATAAAACCAAAGGAAAGAGACAACAACTTTTTTGCCGTTGAAACCTGCTCATTACGATAACACACCCGTGTTACATAGTGTATTTTTTTCACATTTCAAAAATGGCTACTTTTCGGATGAAAATCTATGATATTTCTCTTATTCATACTGCAAACATAGGTTGTGGGTGCTCGTTAGAACCGCCTCATTGAGTACCCACAGCCTATGTCTTGGAGTAAAAATAAGAAAACTAATAATTACCCCTGTAAACCCCAGTTTTCTCTGTATAAAATGGAGTGTAAGGGGGGTGTTCATTTCACGGACGTGTTGACGTGATGTGTAGAAAACAAAGACTCATCTCCGATGCCGACCGAGAAATCATCGGATCAACAGACACAGTCGGAAACTCGGTTAAACATCGTTTTCCAAATTTTCCGTTAACCCTCGGATTTGGATGTCTCTGTCTGCAACGGATTCTATTTGTTATGCTTTTATTGGGTTGATTGTCATCGACCGAAATATACTAAATACAGTAGCGCTTTTTGTTGTTTATGACCACGTGACTATCACTGATTTGTAGGAAATCAAGGTATTGGTTATTTATAGAATACAGGCGCGATATTCTTTTTCGTACATGATTCAATCTGTTGTAAACAGTGTAGACCGAGATTGGACGCCTGATCAGGGTCTTTGTTTGATTTGAGGTTTAACGTCCCCGTCAACACTGTAAAGGTCATTTTGGAGACGTTGCTTCCAATTTTGTGGGACTTTTGCCCGACATTGAGATGAAATGACATCTCAAGCCCTTTCGCCCAATGAAACCAATAGGGTTTATGAGCATGGACGGTCCACCTCGCACCACGGTTCCTGGACAGGCTTAGATCCTCTAAGCGGTTTACCAGTACTAGTGTGCGGGCTACACTGTTTGATTACAGTTCAGGAATTTAAGAGTAAAACGAAATGGTCTAATTCCTCGTTCACGCCAACACTCAGAGACAATCGACCCATCAGTACTTTCAGGTCTTTGATTAATTATTGCTCTAACCATCGTTGGCATTGGTTGGGAGTGGTATTGGATTGTTGCTGTTCATGAGTAGCATTATGCAAACATGCCTATACAGATACGTTGTAACCTTTATCGCCGAAAAAATAAAAAAATGAGATGCAATTTGTGATATTTTTCTTATTTCTGTTCAAAATATAGATTGCGGGTACTCGTTAGAACTACCTCATCGAGGCGGTTCTAACGAGTACCCACAATCTTTATTTAGAGCAGAAATAAGAAAAAGTAAGGTTTACCCCTCTCTGAGAAATGCATCATCTTTTCTTTTGAGAAGCCTCCGTGGTGTAGTGGTTACGCTACTCGCCTTGTTAACCAGGGCTCGCAGGATCGATCCCGGGCTTCCCCAGACTTTCAGATGAATCTTTAAACCGAGGTCCCGTCTCCGTATGACCTTAGCTGTTGTCGGGACGTAAAACTCGAACACTTACTCACTCACTCACTCTTTTCTTTTGAAACAAATCTGCATTTGCATCTTAATCTCAAATTCATTCCTTTTGGGTTAATCCTTATCTTATTGATCATGTTGATGTTGAGACGAAATGAAGACCGCCAGGCACATTAAAGTTTAGATTTCCAGGAAAAGTAAAAGTCTGCTTTTCCATAAGGTTGGCTGGATTGTTTGTTAGTTTGTTTGATTTGCGGCTTAACGTCTCCGTCAACACTGTAAAGGTCATTTTGGAGACGTTGCTTCCAATTTTGTGGGACTTTTACCCGACATCGAGATGAAATGACATCTCAAGCCCTGTCGCCCAGTGAAACCAATAGGGGTTATAAGCATGGACGGGTCGACTGGCTCCGCTTTGCCTGGACAGGCTTAGATCCTCTAAACAGTTTACCAGTACTCGTGTGCGGGTCGGCTTCTGCTCTGCGTGGAAGCATCATGCAGCTCATATATTTCTTCAAGCCCCGATGGGCCGGGGCCGTTGGCTGGATTGATAGCACGCATTGTACACAAACAAATCAGAGTTGCATAAGTACATGCATATATTGTGTATATTCTGCGTGTATTGTAGTTCAGTATACCTGTATAATTGACTATTTCTCAGAAATAACATTTTCTACCGACGATGATACATGCACACCGTCAGGTAAAACGCATATATAATTTTGACCCCCTTGGACTTCACCTTTATATAGTAAAACTGGGGTTTACAGGGGTAAACCTTATTTTTAGCTCACCTGACCGAAGGTCATGGTGAGCTTTTGTGACAGTAAGATGTCCGGCGTCGTCGTGCGTCGTCCGTCGTCCGTCGTCCGTCGTGCGTAAACTTTTTCTTGTGAACACACTAGAGGCCACAGTTTTGGTCCAATTATCATCAAACTTGCTCAGAATGATAATCATGACAATATCTCGGTCAAGTTCGAATTTGGGTCATGTCGGGTAAAAAAGTAGGTCAGTAGGTCAAATCATAGAAAAACCTTGTGAACACTCGAGAGGCCACAATTTTGGTCCAATCATCATCAAACTTGCTCAGAATGATCATTGTGACAATATTTTAGTGAAGTTTGAATATGGATCATGTCGGCTTAAAAAGTAGGTCAGCGGGTCAAATCATAGAAAAACCTTGTGAACACCCTAGAGGCCACAATTTTGGTCCAATCATAATCAAACTTGCTCAGAATGATCATCATGACAATATCTTGGTCAAGTTCGAATATGGGTCATGTCCGGTCAAAAAGTAGGTCAGTAGGTAAAATCATAGAAAAACCTTGTGAACACTCTGAAGGCCACTGTTTTGGTCCAATTATCATGAAACTTGCTCAGAATGACCATTGTGACAATATTTCAGTCCAGTTCGAATATGGGTCATATCGGGTTAAAAAGTAGGTCAGCGGGTCAAATCATATAAAAACCTTGTGAACACCCTAGGGGCCACAATTTTGGTCCAATCATAATCAAACTTGCTCAGAATGATCATCATGACAATATCTCGGTCAAGTTTGAATATGGGTCATGTCCGGTTGAAAAGTAGGTCAGTAGGTCAAATCATAGAAAAACCTTGTGAATACTCAGGAGGCCACAAGTTTGGTTAAATCATTAATCTTGCTCAGAATGGTCATTGTGACAATATCTTGGCTAAGTTTGAATAAAGGTCTTTTCGGGTCAAAAAGTAGGTCAGTAGGTCAAATTAAAGAAAAAACTTGTGAACACTCTAGTTTTACATAGACTTATATAGGGAAAATCTTTAAAAATCCTTTTCTCTGAAACCACACGGCCTAGGTCTTTTATATTTGGTATGAAGCTTCATCTAAAAGACCCCTAACAAGATTATTCAAATGATAGTGCTGAGGCCAAAAATGTCCCCGCCCCCGGGCCCTTTGGTTTTACATAGACTTATATAGGGAAAATCTTTAAAAATCTTCTGCTCTGAAGCTGCAAGGCCCAGGACTTTGATATTTGGTATTAAGCTTTATCTAGTGGACCCCTACCAAGATTGTTCAAATTATAGTGCTGGGGCAAAAAATGCCCCCGTTCCGGGGCCCTTTGGTTTTACATGGCCTTATATAGGGAAAATCTTTAAAAATCTTCTTCTCTGAAACCACAAGGCCTAGGTCTTTTATATTTGGTATGAAGCTTCATCTAAAAGACCCCTAACAAGATTATTCAAATGATAGTGCTGAGGCCAAAAATGTCCCCACCCCCGGGCCCTTTGGTTTTAC
The DNA here is from genome assembly GCA_963580285.1 of Lucinisca nassula. NCBI lineage: Eukaryota > Metazoa > Mollusca > Bivalvia > Lucinida > Lucinidae > Lucinisca > Lucinisca nassula. The sequence goes on from OY757016.1 coordinate 100,810,573, forward strand.
ATAGGCTTATATAGGGAAAATCTTTAAAAATCTTCTGCTCTGAAACTGCAAGGCCCAGGACTTTGATATTTGGTATTAAGCTTTATCTAGTGGACCCCTACCAAGATTGTTCAAATTATAGTGCTGGGGCAAAAAAAGCCTCCACCTGGGGCCCTTTGGTTTTACATAGGCTTATATAGGGAAAATCTTTAAAAATCTTCTTCTCTGAAACCGCAAGGCCCAGGACTTTGATATTTTGTATGAAGCTTCATCTAGTGGACCCCTACCAAGATTGTTCAAATTATAGCCCTTGGGCCAAAAATCCCTCTGCTCAGGGGCCCTTTGGTTTTACATAGACTTATATAGGGAAAATCTTTAAAAATCTTCTTCTCTGAAACCGCAAGGTCCAGGACTTTGATATTTAGAATGAAGCTTCATCCAATGGACCTCTACCAAGATTGTTCAAACTATCGCCCTTGGGCCAAAAATGCCCCGCTCAGGGGCCCTTTGTTTTTACATAGACTTATATAGGGAAAATCTTTAAAAATCCTTTTCTCTGAAACCACAAGGCCTAGGTCTTTTATATTTGGTATGAAGCTTCATCTAAAAGACCCCTAACAAGATTATTCAAATGATAGTGCTGAGGCCAAAAATGTCCCCGCCGCCGGGCCCTTTGGTTTTACATAGGCTTATATAGGGAAAATCTTTAAAAATCTTCTGCTCTGAAACTGCAAGGCCCAGGTCTTTGATATTTGGAATTAAGCTTTATCTAGTGGACCCCTACCAAGATTGTTCAAATTATAGTGCTGGGGCAAAAAAAGCCTCCGACTGGGACCCTTTGGTTTTACATGGCCTTATATAGGGAAAATCTTTAAAAATCTTCTTCTCTGAAACCGCAAGGCCCAGGACTTTGATATTTTGTATGAAGCTTCATCTAGTGGACCCCTACCAAGATTGTTCAAATTATAGCCCTTGGGCCAAAAATGCCCCCGCTCAGGGGCCCTTTGGTTTTACATAGACTTATATAGGGAAAATCTTTAAAAATCTTCTTCTCTGAAACCATAAGGCCTAGGTCTTTTATATTTGGTATGAAGCTTCTTCTAAAGGACCCCTACCAAGATGATTCAAATTATAGTGCTGGGGCCAAAAGTGGCCTCGTCCCGGGGCCCTTTGGTTTTACATAGACTTATATAGGGATAATCTTTAAAAATCTTCTCTGAAACCACAAGGCCCAGGACTTTGAAATTTGGTATGAAGTTGCATCTAATGGACCTCTACCAAGATTGTTAAAATTATAGCCCTGGGGCCAAAAATGCCCCCACTCTGGGGCCCTATGGTTTTACATAGACTTACATGGGGAAAATCTTCAAAAATCTTCTTCTCTGAAACCACAAGGCCTGGGTCTTTGATATTTGGTATGAAGCTGCATCTAGTGGACCTCTATCAAAATTATTCAAATTATAGCCCTGGTACCAAAAATGTCCCCGCTCCGGGGCCCTTTGGTTTTGCATAGACTTATATAGGGAAATCTTTAAAAATCTTCTCTGAAACTGCAAGGCCAAGGCCTTTGATATTTAGTATGGAGCTTTATCTAGTGGACCTCTACCAAGATTGTTCAAATTATAGCCCTGGGGCCACAAATGCCCCCACCCCGGGCCGGGGCCCTTTGTTTTTACATAGATTTATATAGCCCTGGGGCCATTTGGTTTTGCATAGGCTTATGTAGGGAATATCTTTAAAAAAAATCTTCTTCTCTGAAACTGCAAGGCCCAGGTCTTTGAAATTTGATGTGTAGCTTTATCTAGTGGACCTTTGCCAAGATTGTTCTAATTATAGCCTTTGTTGATGTTTGGTATGAAGCTTCACCTTTAAGACCTCCCTCAACATTATGCACATTAAAACCCTGGGGCCAATAATGGCCCTCTCTGGGGCCCACTTGTTACACTATGGATCAGGTGAGCGATCCAGGGCCATCATGGCCCTCTTGTTCTTATTTCTACTGGACCAATGGATTTTGAAATTATTGCACAGAAATGTTCCTTGGGTGACCCTCTACCAAAATTGCTCAAACCGTTCCGCTCGGGTGAACAAGATGGCCGCCAGAGCTAAGAAAAGAAAAACCCTTTAAACGACTTCTTCTCCTTATCCGTGGATGGATTTTGAAATTACTTCACAGGAATGCTCCTTGGGTGACCCTCTACCAAAATTTCTCAAATCGTTCTGCTCGGATGAATAAGATGGCTGTCAGAGCTAAAAATAGAAGAAAAAACAAACCTTCAAACGACTTCTCCTCCTAAACGACTAAACGGGTGGAAGGATTTTGAAAATATTTCACAGGAATGTTCTTTGGGTGACCCTCTACCAAAAAAATTGCTCAGACCGTTCCGCTGGGGTGAACAAGATGACCGCCAGAGCTAAAAATAGAAAAAAAAACCTTAAAACGACTTATTCTCCTTAACCAGTGGATGGATTTTGAAATTACTTCACAAGAACTGTTCCTTGGGGGACCCTCTACCAAAATTGCTCAAACCGTTCCGCTTTGGTGAACAAGATGGCTGTCAGAGCTAAAAATAGAAAAAAAAAACCTTCAAACGACTTCTCCTCCTTAATGAGTGTATGGATTTTGAAAATATTTCACAGGAATGTTCCTTGGGTGACTCTCTAACAAAATTGCTCAGACTGTTCCGCTCGGTTGAACAAGATGGCCGTCAGAGCTAAAAAAAGAAAAACCTATAAACGACTTCTTCTCCTTAACCAGAGGATGGATTTTAAAATTATTTCACAGGAATGAGGTTTGAGATTTTTAGCTCTGGTGTCCATCATGCTGAGTTAAGCAAAATACTTTCAGCAATTTTGTTAGAGGGTCACCCATGGAACATTCTATAAAATTGATTCCTTTTAGAGACAGGCGTCTTTTAAATGATTTGGCCCAAACCCATCAGGGCTTGGCTGCAAGTTGCTTTTATAGGAGTATTTGTAAACCGCTTTGAAAGACTAAGCCTGCCCAGGCAACTGGTGCGAGTGAAACCGTCGATGCATTTAAACCCTATTGGTTTCGTTGGGCGGCAGGGCTTGAGATGTCATTTCATCAAAAATGACTTCTACTTCTCAAAATGACTTCTACTCCTAAACAGCTAGACTGAGTTTGAATTAATTTCACAGAAATGTTCCTTGCGCCCAACAAAAATTGCTCAAACCCTCCACTCCACCATATATTACCTACAATTCCGTTTGTACAATATGGATCCGGTTAGCGATCCACAGCCATCATTGGCCTTCTTTTTTACAATTGGTCTTCTATATTGTCTACTTAATTTCTCAAACAGATTTTAAGCTTTCCATTCGATAATATGTTTAGCTCACCAGAGCCGAAGGCTCCGTGGAAGCTTATAATATAGGCATTGGTCCGTCGTCGTCGTCGTCTGCGTCGTCAACATTTTCAAACAACATATCCTCTGAAACTACTCTGCCAATTGAAACCAAATTACACGTGGAGCCTCTATGGGAAGGGGGAACGAAAGTTTGTTCGCGAGGACTGGGTCACATGACCAGTATGTCTGCCATGCCCATATAGGGTACAAAACATTTAAAAATCTTCTTCACAAGAACCGAATAGCCGATGATCTTGAAACTTGATAGCTGAGCGTGATAGCTCAGTGGTTAGTGCACTTGCCTCTGATGCTAGAGGTCCCGGGTTCGATCCCCGGCAGCGGCGATAAAATTTCGGTGTCCGAACACGCTCCATTGGCATCATTTGCAGGGATGAATGTCATTAAGTTCACCGTCCTTCGGATCGAGACGTTAACTGGAGGCCCCCTGTGCAGGGAGAACCAACCCCTGTGCAGGTTAAAGAACCCTACCACAATTACATGATTACTGTGTAGGCTTTCATCCTGAAAAACTAGAGTGTATGTTATATACACCTGCCTAGAATGTCCGCGAGGGCGTATGGCAGTATATATAGAAAGAAAGAACTTGGTATGCAGCATCGGGGACTCGGGCCCTACCAAGTTTGTTCAAAAGATGACCTTTGGTTGACCTTGACCTGTTTTACGTCAAAGTCAAATTTGGTCACTTAGATATGTGTATGGAAAAAAGGCAAAACAGTGGATTTTTCTGATTGCATGGTACAATGTAGCTAGTGGCATCAGAAATGGTATTTGCATTCAGCTTAATGGAAGTTTATCAGTTCCAAAGGTCAAGGTCATTTACCGACCTTTGTCCAGGACGGCTCAGATTCAGTATTTTTATCTTCTTCTTCACTTAAACTACTTGGCTAATTGAAAACAAATTTCATGTGGAGCCTCTATGGAATAGGGGAACGAAAGTTTGTTCGTGAGGACTGGGTCACATGACCAATGCCCATATATGGTAAAAACCTTTGAATATCTTCTTCTCAAGAACCGAACTGCCGATGATCTTGAAACTTGGTATGCAGCATCGGGGACTCTGGCCCTACCAAGTTTGTTCAAATGGTGACTTTTGTTTGACCTTGACCTATTTTACGTCAAGGTCAAATTTGGTCACTTAGACATTTGTATGGAAAAAGGCAAAAATAGTGGATATTTCTGATTGTCTGGGAGGCTGTGACATCAAAAATGACATTTGCAGTTAGCTGAATGGAAGTTTATCAATTCCAAAGGTTAAGGTCATTCACTGACCTTCATCCTGGATGCCTCAGAATCAGTTATTTTTTTTATCTTCTTCTCCACTTTTACTGGTGGGTTGATTGAAACCAAATTACAAGTGGAGCCTCTATGGGTAGGGGGAATGAAATTTGTTCCCAAGGACTGGGTCACATAACCAATATGGCCGCCATACTCATATATAGTAAAAAACGTTAAGAATTTTCTTCTCAGGAACCAAATATCCGATGACCTTGAAATTTGGTATGTAGAATTGGGAACTCAGGCCCTACCAAATTTGTTCAAATGATGACCTTTAGTTGACCTTGACCTGTTTTACGTCAAGGACAATTTTGGTCACTTAGACATTTGTATCGAAAAAGTGCAAGAAAGTGGATTTTATTGATTGCATGGTAGCCGGTCGCATCAGAAATATCATTTACAATCAGATGGATGGAAGTTAAACAATTCTAAAGGTCAAGGTCATTCTGACCTTTGTCTTGGATGGCTCAGATTCAGTATTTTTATCTTCTTCTCCAGTAAAAGATTGTGCTGATTGAAACCAAATTACACGAAAAGCCTCTATGTGGGTGAGGCAATTAAACATTATTTGTGGTATTGTTGTCATATGACCAAGATGGGCACCTTGCCTGTATATGGTATAAACCACATGACCTCTGGTAAGCGTAGTGGCTCATGGGCCTCTTGTTTTATTACGCTAGATGCCCATGTGCCTCTTTAAAGGAAAAGAAAAGAACTTATTGACTAAATTATAGCAGTTGCAACTTTGACATTCAGAAATTATACTTCAGTCGGACGGCCCCCGCCGATCGGGGATTGAAGAAATAGATGGTCTGCATGATGCTTCCACGCAGACCTGAAACCAACCACACAAGAGTACTGGTAACCCGCTTAGAGGATCTAAGTCTGCCCAGGCAAAGCAGTGCGAGTCGGTTCGCCCATGCTTATAAACCCTATCGGTTTCATTTGGCAACAGGGCTTAAGATGTCATTTCATCTCAATATTGGGTAAAAATCCCACAGAAATGGAAGTAACGTTTCCAAAATGACCTATACAGTGTTGAAGGGGACGTTAAACCTTAAATCAAACAAACAAAACTTCAGTCGGCTGGATCCTGGGTGCAGACTGGCAATTAGAATATTGCCAAAGACAGTTGATTGTGTAGAACATATTTCTGGGATATAACTCTAGACATTCACATTTAATATATGCTAAGCGTACTCCTAGATTTTGTAAAATCTATACTTGTGTGAAATTGATCTGCATCGAGGCACTGAGATTTAACGTCAACGCTATTTAGGTCATTTTCGAGAGGCTGCTTCCAATTTTGTGGAACTTTTACCCGACATTGAGATGTAATGACACCTCAAGCCCTGTAATGAAACCAGAAAGCTTATATGCATTGGACGGTTTGACTCACACTACTTTGCCTGGGCAGGCTTAGCCCTTCTAAACGGTTTACCAGTACTCATGTGTTTGGTCAGTTTCAGCTCTGGATGGAAACACCAAACAGCCCAATCTATTTTTCCAAGCCCCGATGGAAGCATCCCGAGCGACAAAGTGCATTGTTTCATATCTGCAAAATGGCTAGTTTTATGATGGCATTTTTCTTATGTTTACTGCAAACATAGGCTGTGAGTGCTCGTTAGAACCGCCTCATTGAGGCTGTTCTGATGAGCACCCACAACCTATGTCTTGGAGCAGAAATAAGAAAAATAATGTTTACCCCCGTAAACCCTGGTTTTCTCTATATAAACTGGGGTTTAGGGGGTGTTCATTTCACGGACTTGTTCACGTGATGGTCATCGAGGGCATCGAGGCCACCTAGCTCAACAAGTCATCGCGACAACATACACGGTAAAACAACTATGGACTGATTAGATGAATCATGACTTCTCAACAAATCGACGTTAGGATAGATTATAGCTGTTCAAAGCATCGTTAGCTTTTAACGAGCTAGTTAGGGGTCAATATGGTTACCGTAATAGCAAGTGCACTTTGTATTTTGTCCGTGAAAATTCGAGTATTGTTCATCTTATCGTCGCCTACAGCCCTTGTTTGTATCACTTTGGTATTCAGCTGCAGTCCACTGCCAGTCAAGTGACACACTTATGCAAATTTCGGCGTCCTTCATGACTATATTTAGATTGGTAATAGTCATTTGGGAAAATTAGTACCGCACCATTAACAACAATTAGTCTACTACCGAATAAAGGGATCTTCCGTTAAAAAAAAACACGGCTATATACGAGGGATGTTCGAAAAGAATTGCTTATTTCTATCTGGAGACTTCAAATTTCAAGTTACATCACGCCACAAGTCCGTGAAATGAACACCCCCTAACACCCCACTTTATATAGAGAAAACAGGGGTTTACGGGGGTCTACATTATTTTCCATATTTCTGCTTCTAGACATAGGTTGCGGCAACTCGTTAGAACCGCCTCATTGAGGCGGTTCTAACGAGCACCCACAACTTACGTTTGTTTTATAAATAAGGAAAATATCATCGTCCCCGTCAACACTATTTAGGTTATTTTGAGGCGTTGCTTCCAATTTTGTGGGACTTTCAACGGACATTTAGATGAAATGCGTTTGAAGCCCTTCGGCCCAATAGGGCGGTTCTACTCCTACCACATTGCTTGGGCAGGTTTAGACCCTCAAAGCGGTTTACAGTACTCATGTGCGGTTGGTTTCCAACTGTGCGCAAGCACCATGCAGCCCAATCTATTTCTCCAAGACCCGATTGGCGTGGGTAGGGTTGCATTTTGAAGTTATGGGACTTTAAAAGGTCAGCCATAGATGTATCCGCCATATTTTGCCAAAATGTTGGAAAGGGAGACACATATTTGCTGTAACAGGACTTCTTAGTTAAATTGTGTGTGTGTGTGGGGGGGGGGGAAAGAGCGTGCTTTAGGAATAAAGAAGACGCTTTAGCCGCATCTTTTGAAAGTAAAGGGGGGGGGGGGGGAAGAGCGTGCTTTAGGAATAAAGAAGACGCTTTAGCCGCATCTTTTGAAAGTATTGTGATGGACATATCTCCAACATAGTTGATACTTGATACTGTTGTACACAGGTTAAGCAGGCGTGTCATTTGCAAGAATCAAGACTCTGGGTACTCTTAATTTTTATTTATCTCCCCTGACAACATAGCCTTGTGATGGTCATAACTTCAATACCCTTTGTGATATATTGATGTTGCTTAGCACAAATATACCAGGTTGAGGCGGCATGTCTTACTTAAAAACTACAACTCTGGACCCTATGGTATTCGAGTTATCTCCCCATCAAATATAACAGTCTGATCACCGTATCTCCAATACCCTTTGAGACATATCGATGGCAATTGGTCAAGGTGTACATGAGGTTAAACAGGCATGCCTTGCGCATGAATTATAACTCTGGGTGCCCTAGTTTTTTAGTTATCTCCCCTGACAATATAACCTTATGATGGCCATAACTCCTTTACCGTTTGAGATATATTGATGAAACTTGGCACAATTGTGTACAAGGTATAGAAGGCATGGCATGCGCAAGAACCACAACTCTTAGTGCAGTGGCATTTGAGTTTTCTCCCCTTTCAACATAACAATTTGACAACCTTGTGTTCACCATATCTACAATACCTTTTCAGACATATTGATGGTACTTGGTACAGATGTAAATGTACATGTGGTTAAGCCGGTGTGTTACGCGCAAGAACTACAATTCTGAGAATCCTGGGTTTTAATTACCTTCCCTGACAATATAATATTGTGATGGCCGTAACTCCATTGCCCTTTGTGATGTGTATTCATCACGAAAACACGCTTATATAATTTTGACCCCATTGAACCCCACTTTTGTATAGTAAAACTGGGGTTTCCGGGGTATACCTTATTTTTCTTATTCCTGTTCTAAAATATAGATTGTGGGTACTCGTTAGAACCGCGGCGGTTCTAACGAGTGCCCACAACTTATATTTGGGGCAGAAATAAGAAAAATATCACAATTTTTCATATAAAATTTTCATTTTTTTCGGCGATAAAGGTGACAATGTATTTGTATAGGCATGTTTGCGTAATGGCTGGAACTTGGCACAATTGTATACAAGGTTGAAAAGGCATTTCATGTTCAGGATACCAGTACTTTGTGGATTGGAAATCTTGGATCTTCGTGATGTTGAGAAGCGATCCTTAGTATCATTAGGAGAAAATAGTCTCAATAAACATTACTTTTATAAATTCCTGCACTCGGATGTTGCAGCAATATACTGTGGGCGTACTGCGTATTTTAGTATTTTAATTCTGCTGCACTTTCTCTTCTGCATGCCATATTGGCTACGAGGACTGTTCAAATATGAATGCAAGTAGAACGTTTTCTCATGCACTAATGCGAAAATCACCTGGAAATAATTATCACAGCGTAGAAAAACATTTTACCTATACATTGATACCAAACCTGTTAAAATCCGTCCACTGTAGCCATGTATATCGTTCGATAAACACTGTCTACTCTTGTATACTAATACAAAACATGGTTGGAAGAAGGTCAGAGTACGCCGTTGAAATACGGTCCTATATTAAGAATCGTTGTATTCTTGGTATACGGTGCAAAGACATTTTTGATGAAATATGTTCGGTTTATGGGCATAATGAAATGTCTTTTCCGACAGTTTTTCGTTGGTGTAAGAAATTCAGCTGTGGGCTAGGCTCACCAGAATATGCACCACATGATCGTCGGCCGAAAAGAGCAACATCTGCCAAGATGGTTGCTAGAGTGAAAGAAATAGTTGCTACCGATGCACGATACACCACTAGGCAAATAGCTAGTATGGTTGGCATCTCATTAGGAGCAGCTCATACAATTCTGAAACGGGATTTGAAAATGAGGAAGATCTGTGCTAGATGGATTCCCCATCTGTTGACAGATGAGCAGAAAAAGACACGTGTTCAGTGCGCCAAGAAGTTGCTTAAAAGTTTCCAAATCACAATGCACGGTATTTCGCTAATGTCGTCACAGGTGACGAGACATGGGTTCACTTTTTTGAGCCAAAACGAAAGATTCAGAACAAAATATGGGCAACAAAGTATTGCAAAAGACCATGCATTGCAAAGCGGACCATGAGCGTCAAGAAGGTAATGTATGCCATATTCTTTTCAAATCACGGCCCTGCTATTCAGGTTGCTGTGCCTAAAGTTTTACAAGAATAAAATTCTTCGAAAATTGAAGAAATATTTCAAAGAACGAAGACCCGCAACTGGTTTGGCTAATGTCAGATTGCTACATGACAATGCGTCATCGCACAAGGCGTTCATTGTGCAAGACTATCTGAAGCAGGAAAAGGTTGTTGAACTCCCTCACCCCCCGTATTCCCCTGACCTTGCCCCGTGTGACTTTTTTGTGTTCCCGCGGCTGATAAAATACCTTTCTGGTCGAAAATGTGTACAGCGCAAACACCTCGGTTCTGCAATATTCCAGTGCCTTCATAGTATACCTCGAAAAGACTACCAAAATGCATTCAATGATTGGATCAGAAGACTGAAAGTTTCTATATCTGTTAAAGGGGAATACTTTGAGGGGACAAAATAAATTTTTCATCGAAATCCATCACGGAATCATTTTTATGTGCTTAGTTGCATTCATATTTGAACAGTCCTCGTATTGGTCGGGGGATTTGCGATCTCTTATGATGGCTTTTTTTCCTCTTTCCGAAATGAAAAAAAAAAAAAAAAAAAAGAAACACCTATCGGGTATGATATACAGGTCCACTTGGATCTGCAGTTTACTAGTTTCTTATGGGTATACTCAAAGATGAGTTTGGATATTGTTTTAAACAATGGTTTTAACGATTTTAACGACCTGTCCTGGCTAAAGAGGAGTATTTCCATGGAGACTATACAAAACCTATCACCTTTGATATAATATCTCGGAGACAACCTGTCATTTCCAAAGACTTTCGAACGTGTCTCAGAAATTACTAAAAGTTGGTGCAGATTTGAAACATGTACACTCCATTATTTTCACTTCTGTGATGTATTCCTTGCTTCCAAAGGATAACCCTTTATAGAACATATTTAACTTCACTACAGCTGGTGTGTGGGAATGTGTGGCGGCGGTAAAACGTCTCCCTGCCCTGCATCATATTGTAGATTATATTTTCTTGTCCTTTGGGATCATTGATTCCATTGTGGAATTTTGAAAATATCTGAGGGTCACTGATGAGGCCTAATTGGCCGAAACTAGCTAGTCTGGCCCAAAAAACATGTACACTCCATATTTTTCACTTCTGTGGTGTATTCCTTGCTTCCAAAGGATAACCCTTTATAGAACATATTTAACTTCACTACAGCGGGTGTGTGGGAATGTGTGGCGGCGGTAAAACGTCTCCCTGCCCTGCATTATAGTGTAGATTATATTTTCTTTTCCTTTGGGATCATTGATTCCATTGTGGAATTTTGAAAATATCTTAGGGTCACTGATGAGGCCTAATTGGCCGAAACTAGCTAGTCTGGCCCAAAAAACATGTACACTCCATTTTTTCACTTCTGTGATGTATTCCTTGCTTCCAAAGGATAACCCTGTATAGAACATATTGAGACCAAAATTGGTTTTATCCCATATTATCAGTTACCCCCTATATATAGTGCATTGAAACACATTGACCTGATAAAGATATGCTATCTCAGGACAAGAAAGTTTTATCACGTCAACGTGACATTGCACTTTTATGAATGAACTGGACTACTGGAAATAACAAAAAAAATATTATTGTAACTGGGAAAAATGGCAATATTACTTGAAAAAAAAAAATATCATAGAAAAAACATGGTCAGCTGATACTAAATATATCGACCACCCTTATGCTTGGACGCACAAAGGACCACCAATAACTGACCGTAAATTGCTAATTTAAGAGGATAAGGGGATAAACTGATAAATAGAATACCAGGTTGGTGTCATTTGATATCAAGTTTATCAGGCAAGGCTTCGAGAACGCATGTTGAATCGCTCGGCAAGCCTCGCGATTAAACAAGCGTTCCCGAAGCCTTGCCTGATAAACTTGATATCAAAAGACACCAACCTGGTATTCTCCATATACCAAATTTTAAACATATGTCATCTTTACAACAGAATCTGACACAGACGGGAAATAAACCCAGCTAAGATACCGCAATATTGTAAAGAACACGAAATTGCGTTGTCATATTTTCATATTTTCCCTTCGAGTAAATTATTGTAGATTACATACTGCCGACAAACTGACACAAAACAAATACACCCAGATGAAGCTATATTTATATAAACGGAATGCTACAGATAACCATTTTCCTGTACAAATATTGGCTCGAACTTGGAATCAATATACATAGAGAATCTTACATGTATTACTGAGTTTATTAAACGAGATGAGGAAAAGGGATAAAATGCGAGGCTCTCGGACACACATTCCGGATGTTATCACGCGCGCAAGAGAGAGGCAGAGCAACCAGACAAACGGGTTTATTTCCGCTGACCGTTCCAAGGCGGTTCGTCTGTCGCGGTTTATTTTTGTTATGGTTTGTCTTTGGGTGTTTGTGTCGCTTATTTTATTTTGGATAGCCTATTGGCCATTTTGTGGGAAAGTAACTGTCCTGTTGGTTTCCCGCTGTTGGTGTTTCCATTAGGGTCAGTTGTTTCATGTTTGTGCGTCTTTCCCTTTGGTGTCTCTGATGGGAGCTGTGGGTTGATTGTATCGATTCCTGATCATTACCTCCACTTCTATTTAATACATTTAATAATATAATGTTTTTAAGCAAGTCATTTCGTATTGGCCCAGGTGCAGGTCCGAGGTCTGCTGCATTGGCCCGAAGGCCTCGGGCCAATGCAGCTGAACCAGGATCTGTAACTGGGTCAATGCGAAATGACTTGATTAATAACAATTTTATTAAATGACACAATTAAAAAAACATGATTATTGATTTTTTACCTCACTTGACCTCAGTTAATATTGGTTGACCTGGTATAATACGGATGACCTGCGATCAATACAGGTTATTCAATTAATAATATATTGTATGAAAGGTAATGGATAAAATGAATACGAACACGCAAGGTTCTATTTATCATATGCCATTTAAAACGTATTCTATTCACGTTTTATTTTTATTTTATTTTTTTCGCAAAAGAAGTCAACATTCCGCCATAAGTGAACGCGATGTCGTTAAAGACGTCGTACGTGTAACGTTACGGGGCGTATCTAACTAATTTGCGTATTTAATGCACTAGTGGATTAGCGAACTTAATACTTGGCGGACCCCACGTCATTTGATAAACGTACAATGACGCTTGTATCCCAAAAAACATTGCCTGCTATAGAGCCTGCATCAGAGGACTATAGCAACAGCCTCCCATGTATCACGTTAGCAATTAAGTCCTTGGAATGGACATACTTGCAGATTCTTTTTATAGGGTCAAGAAGTTGGGTTATTCCTTTTTATAAGTTAACAAGGGCATACAAAATGTTTGTTCCAATTTAAGCTCAGAACATAGATTGTGGATAGTCGGTGGAACTTCCATTAATCCTGCTTTTCTGGAATTATTAGCATAGATATCTTGCCAGTATCTTCTCTCTGTTTTAATTAAAATTAATTACACCCATACTCTTATTTGACACATTCGTGGACTGCTGTATATAGTTAACCCATTTTGTTCCAGAAACCACAAACACTGGTACCCTTGCAATTAGTGCAGGCCCAGATCAGACGCCACAGAACGCGGCGTCTGATCAGGGCTTACTCTGTTTGCAAAATGTTCGGTCATTTCCAAAACAAATTTTGAAGAAAACACAACCTGTCACCCCTAAATTTTGAAATGGACTCCTGCTATATATAAGGAGGACGATTCCATTTGGTACAAAAAGGGTTAACCAACGCTTGGATCCATAGTTAACCATATACCCTGTTAATTGGAAAGAGAAACAACCAGGAACTGATTAAATCTGATCCCAACTCCCCCCACAATGTCACAGTATCACAAAGGAAAGAAGTCGAAACTTATATCAACCGAGTCAGCAGCTCCTTCACAAACAGGTGGTGACTCAGATAATCTAAACCTGACTTAAGAGGAACAGTATAAATAATGCAGGAAAGAATTACAATCATTAACATAACATACATTAAACAGGAAGGAACCACAGCAAAAGCACCGACTTGGAACGGTCAGTAAAACTTACTGGTGGATTTAAGTATACTTTACGGGATCCAAACCCCACCGCACGTTCCCTGTGGTTAACCCATGTATTTGTTCGGTCCACACGAGGGTCTTCTTACTCCTCAGCGAATAAGCTCGGGTAAAACAGGAAATCACAATTAAAGCCAAGTTGACCCAAGGATGAGGACTCGACAGTAAAACGCGTTGTGATATCCGGTTCTGCACACAACTCCACTGGAACGAAAACCAACAGTTGAACCCCGTTGGACCAAGCAACAGACATAAACGTCCCGACTTCGACCAACTAATAAATAACGTAAGCCAGAGCCATCATGGAGTCTGAACTCCGACCCGCAGGTGTGCGAATAAAGAGGAAAGCATGGTGTTTGACCGTTATCGGTCATGCATGCAGACTGTTTCGTAGCATTTATATTGTAACCGTTTGATACTTTTCTGAAATTATTCCGAAAAGTTGGGGTTTTCCCTTTAGTTGTTCTTAATTTGGGCCCCGTCAAGCGATTTTGGTACTTATCGCCTATGCGAGCAGCGAAGGTTTAGGCGAGCCTGCGCATCGGCGCAGTCTCACCAGAACCTTCGCTGCTCGCTCATACAAGCAGTGAATCAAGAGGAACCTTCAGACAGAAAGCCACATCCCTGGCCCCTCTGAATGGCTGGGCATGCGCAGTTAAAATTTGTTATGACGGAATGCTCGAAGACACAAATTCGCTTGGCGGGGCTCATTTAGTACAGAAGCAGATGCTCTTTAACCGGTTACACAAGTTATTATACATTAATTCGATGCAATTTTTATATCAATGCAACTTGATCCACATCAGGACCTATATTTACTTGCAGCGCATCAGAAGCGCAATAAACATATGTTTAGAACAAACTCATTACACATTCAGGTATGAAAATATTATCCTGCGAAATATATGTCTGTTTGTCGGTCTGTCTGTCTGCGATGTGACCTTTTCTTGTAGTGCGTAATTACAAAAGGGCCGTGTCAAAAATACAGGAGCTCCTAGTCGAGTTTTGAAGAGACAATGGTGCTAAGTTAATATTTTGTCAGAAGCGAGAGAAATAAGCAATATGAAAGCCGAATCCTTCGATTTGTGAAAAGCTTGCCGAAAGATGACGGATGTTGGCTACGATAGAAACTTGGTCCAGTAAATGTTAAATAGCTACTGATAGTGAGAATTTATACGTGTGGACAGTTTGTAATTTTATATCGATTTAGCTTGAAGAGCTGTAAACAAAGCAGTACTGATGCGCAGTCGTGAAAGATTTATAGTTAACCATTGGACCTAAACCCCGCCTACGTGACTTTTGGACTTCAAGATCAAGTTATTGAACACCAGAGGACCAACTGTACTGAACCGATCACCTGAGTGCTGAGTGTTTGTGTAGCCATTTGGTTTGTGAGAAGAAGATATTTGAAGGGTTTTTACCATGGCGGCCAACTTGGTCATGCAACCTTAACTACTTGGACAAACTTTTGTTCCTCCATCCCATCAAGCTTCATATTAACTTTGGTATAAGTTTGCACAGCTTTTTTTTATGATTTTTGTTTTTTTTTTAGTTCATATTCATATCTAAGTGACCCTGGACTAGGTCAATGAGTAACGTTGACCCTTGGTAACCATGCATGCTCATGAGCTTGTTTAGCTGATTGCATATACCATCTAAGGTAATAACTATTTTGGAAAAAAATATTAACTTCCCCTTTTTTCATACAACAAAACCATAAATGACAAGTTTAAAATAAGTCAAGGTCAACTCAGACCCCTCAGTTGAATAATGATATAAGTAAAAATTAAACAAATTCATTTCTGCTATCCCATGAAAGCTTCAAATGAAATTTGACTTCAATTTGCCCAGCAGTTTTAATGAATATAACCTTGGTCCAAGGCCAAGGAGTAACCTTGTCCTTTGATACTTATGGAGCTTCATTTACTCATTTAGTGACTGGCTATACAAGTTTTAGTTCACAAGCCTGAATAGTTTCCGAAAATAAACGATGTCCACTTTTTGTAATGTAAAAACATATACAATCAAAAACCTTGTTGTAAATTGGGTCTAAATCAAGACAGAGTCATCATTTGATCAAATTTTGATCGGCCCGAGAACATGATGCTACATACCAAATTTAAAGGCAGTCTCCCTATTTGTTCTAGAGAAGTTTTCTGAAGAGTTTTTTTTTTTTTTTGCCATATATGGGCATGGCGGCCATATTGCTCAAGTGACAAAACTAATATTCTCTTATTTTCATGTCCTTGTTCCTTAAAGCTTCCATATGAAATTTGGTTGCAAATGTCCAAGTGCTTTCTGAGAAAAAAAAAAACATTTTTTTCTTTTCATATCTAAATGACCTTAACCTTGTATACTCATGTAGTTTCACTATTCTTATTTAGCTAACTCAATCATTCAATTTTCAGATCATAGGCTGCAATACTTTCGTTTCTGAATTTTTCCCATACAAAAGCCTATGCAACCAAAGTTGCCTTTGGCCTAAAATTGATCAAGGTCATCCAGAGGTGATCATTTGAACAAGTTATAATTGACTGGCGTCTCCAATGCTTCATGTCAAGTTTCAAGGCAATAGGGCCTTTTGGTTCCAGAGAAAAACGTTTTTGAAGTGTTTTAACCATATATCAGTGGGCATGGTGGCCATATTTGTTATGTGACTAAATTTGTATTGATTAATTTTTATTTCCTTGTTTCTGAAAGCTTTCATATCAAATTTGGTTACAAATTGCCCTGCGGTTTGAGAACAAGATTTAAGTTTTCATCTGAATGACCTTGGTATAAGGACAAGAAATAACCATGACCTTCAATGCCCATGTAGTTTAATTTACTTATTTGGCTAACTGCATCTACCAATTTGCAGGTCACAGACTGCAATAGTTTCTATTTTTTCCGCAACAAAAGCCTATGTGACCAAGTTTGACCTAGGCGTAAAATAGGTCAATGCCATTCAGGGGTAATCATTTGAGCAAACTATTATTGGCCCGAGTCTCCAAAGCTACATACCAAGTTTCATGTCAATCGGCCACCATGCTCGGGAGAAGATTTCTAAAGCGTTTTTCCCATATATAGGCATGGCGACCATAATGGTCGTGCGACCAAACTCGTATTAATTATTTTTTATTTTTCTTTGTTCCTATGTTCATATGAAATTAGGTTAATATTGGCAGTGTGGTTTCTGAGGAGAAAATGTTTAATTTTCATATCTGAATGACCTTAGGTCAAGGAATGGCATTGGCCTTGACCATTCATGTAGTGTTATTTAGTTATTCATTTTCAGATCACAGACTGCAATAGATTCCAAAAATACACGGTTTTGACTTTTCCCCGTACGAAAGCCGTAATTTGGCGTAAAATAGGTCAAGGTCATCCGATGGTCATCATTGGAACTAACTTTGATGGGTCGGAGTCCCCAATGCTACATACCAAGTTTCATGACAATCGCATTCTGGTTCCGGAGATTGAAGGGTTTTGAACTTATGGGTAGGGCGGCCATCTTGGTCATGTGATCTTGACACCGCGGACAAACTTTCGCCCTCCAATCCCATGGATGCTCCACATGAAATTTGACTTCAATAGGCCTAATGGTTTCGGGGGAGAAGATGTTTGAATAACAAGTACCCTAAATCTGTGTTTTGAGAAAAATGTCACATTTTTATCAGAAATTTCTCTCTTTTTTGTAAAATTTTACGTTTCGTAATGGTGTTGTCAGTCTCATTCTATGAAGAGTATATGTCTATTACAGCTTTAATGCTGTTAGTGCAATCCCTACTTTGATCCATGCTTTAGTTTTCTTAAACAAGAGGTGGCAAAGCCTTCAGCGACGCAGAAATGAAATGGTTTAGGATGGAAAACCTCTCGACAAGGATGATCCCATCTAATGTTATTGTTTCCCGAGTTCCGTGCAACCTCAACCAAATCAATAGTGATTATTCAGGTTGCAACACATTGTATGGCTTAAAAATTCCTTATCTGATAATAAACATCTGTATCAGGCTGTTCATGATGAATTTTAATTGCCGCAATAAATGGGATGAAACAACACAATGGTAATTTATAATAATTATTGACATTTTATATAATAAGCAGCTGATTTTAATTCGAACTATCAGACAATGCAGGTGCTTAAACCTGTTTAAACAGTTTTAGTTCTGTGTAAATATTAGGCATCTCGTCATTAGCATGCAGTTTCTGCGCAACAGCACTGAGCGCAGTATGTCACATTAGGAAAACATGTCCGTAAGAAATAATGGCGTCCATCATGGTGTCAGAAATTGATAAATATTTGGTAAAATTATAACATCTTTATTATTTCTGCTTTCAACATAGATTGTGTGTGCGCGTTAGAACCGCCTCATTACATAGATTTTGGGTGCTCGTTAGAACCGCCACAATGAGGCGATTTTAAGAGTACCCACAATCTATGTTTTTGAGCAAAAATAAGGCAGATAATGTATACCCCCGTAAACCTCACTTTTCTCTATATAAAGTAGGGTTTAGGGGGGGGGGGGGGTGGGGTCTGCGTTTCACGGACTTGTTATCGTGATGAATTATAGTACCATGGCCTACTTTGTTTCCATTGAAGTCATCCAGCAGATATTGGCTCACATGAGCGGATAGTGGTGAGCTTATAATATGGCAATCTGTCGTCTGTTGTCTGTCTGTCAACATATTGGAACCGCCTCGGCGAGGCGGGTTCTAACAAGTACCCACAATCTATGTTTTAAGCAGGAATAAGAAAACATATACCCCTGCAAACCGTAGTTTTACTATATAACGGTTTTGTTTAAAGGGGTCAAAAGTATATGCATCGGACGAATTGACTCACACCGCTTTGCCTGGGCAGGCTAAGTCCTTCTAAGCGGTTTACCACTACTCGTTTATGGTCGGATTCAGCTCTTTTCGTGGAAGCATCATGCAGCCCAATCTATTTCTCCAAGCCCCGATGGGCGGGGGCGAAGGTGCACGTGAGATAGAATCGATATTTTTGTTAAGTAGGGACAGATTCCTATCGCGAGGGTCCATTGGTCACGTGGGACACTTAGCAAATATCATGATAGCATGACTCCTCTAAAGCCCACTTAATATAGAGAAACCTGGGGTTTACAGGGGTTTACATTATTTTTCTTATTTCTGCTCCTAGACATGGTTATGGGTGCTTGTTAGAACCGCCCCGATGAGGCGATTCTAATGGGCACCCTCAACTTATATTTTGAGTATGAATAAGATAAATATCACAACTTTACCATTTTTGATATCTGAAAGGATGAACTGTTTCACATGGGTGTTATCGTATAATTCCTTTTTATGCTTTTGCTGTGGAATTTCCTGGTCATCAGTTATTTGTATTATGAAATTTTAACCCCTAAGTTGGGTTTGCATGGCCGATCATTACATGAACTTGATAACGTGATTATGTCTGAACACCATCCTGGGTCAAATACATGAGGGCCGGTTGAAGTCATTAATGCACTATATCTATAATTCATCTTTAGCGTGAAGTTAGCTCGACAGGTGTTGGCAGCCAGCATCACGAATGTACAACAAAACTAATGTTTACTGTATGCAGACAGTAATAATCAAAACCGGGCATATTCTTGACCCGCTGAGACCAAAAGATATATCTTGACCCTTAGCTGACATAAAAAAAAAATCTTTTTGGGTCGATTTTTGTCAATCGACCCAAAGTGCCGTCAGGGCTTTGATTATAATCAGTCAATTAAGGCTTTTTGTTCAATACTATTCAAAATGTTATTAACCAAGTGATTTCGTACTGAACCTGTTACAAGTCCGAGACCTGTAAAAGGGCCAATTACTTGGTTACTGTTTGTTTGTATTGGAGTGCAACGGCCCAGTCAACACTATTTTAGGTCAATTTTGAGCCGGTCAGTTTACCTATCCACACTTTTCCTGGGCAGGTTTATACGTACAAGTAAGCGGTTAACCAGTAGTGCATATTATATGCCCAGAAACTGATAACTGCCCTTCCCGAATCAGCGGAACGGGAGAACGACCGTACAAAAGTTGGTTAATGACGATGTTATGAATTAACTTCAATAAAGAGTCGTATTGGCCTTTTTCATATTGGCCTTCCTTTCTCGTATTGGCCCTATTTTTCCGTATTGATCATCTTTTTCCGATTTGGTACTGTTTGTCGTCTGTATAGTGTAGGCGGTTTTGGCTATATTATGATGTTATTAATCAAGTAATACAGTGCTAATACGAAATTACTTGATAAATGACAATTTTATAAATTTACATAAATCAAAAACACAATTGTTTATTCTTAACCTGTTGACCTGGTGTTAATACGGATGACCTCCGACAAATACAGGGTATTCAACTATTGGGGTTGATTAATAATATAATGCTATGAACCAAGTAATTTCGTATTGATGACGAAGATCGAGGTCCAATACAGCAGACTATGGACCTGTAACAGGGCCAACACGAAATTACTTGGTCTTCAGTTATATGGTGCTGTTAATCAAGTAATTTTGTATTGACCCAGTAAAGGTTCGAAGTCTTCTATATTGGCCCGAGGCCGAAGGCCGAGGGTCAATACAGCTGACCTGACTGTAACTGGGCCAGTTCGAAATTACCAGTCGTGATTAATGAAAATTTTATTAATTGACACAATTTAAAAACCAACAACAAAAAACATGATTATTATTCCGGTTAATACTGGTTGATCTGGTGTTAATACGGATGACCTCGGATCAATACAGGATAGTCAATTAATAATGTCGTTTACAATATAACCTCGCTGTTATCTACATGTAGTAGATATGGGGGATATTTGATTTTTTTTAAGATCTTGTACTGGAAATATCAAATGAACTTTTTAGCTCACCTGGGCCGAAGGCTCCAGGGGAGCTTATAGTATAGTGGGTCCTCCGTCGTCCGTCGTCCGTCGTCCGTCCGTCCGTCCGTCCGTCCGTCGTCCGTCCACACTTTTGAGCAGCTATATCTCTGTATCCTGCAGGCTGATCTCAATCATTTCTCACCTGTAGCATGCCTCTGGTGGGGCATTGATGACATAAACTTTTTTTTGAAATCGCTCTAAAACTTTGGTTCCTATGGCAACCACAAGGTCCCATAGACTTACTATGGGAAAATGCTTGTCATCACCGTAGCACCTTCAGTTTTGATCGGATCTTTCTGAAACTTATATGTAAGGTGACTGGGGATAAAAACTCGGATGAGTTCGAAAACCGGCCAAGTCGGCCCATTTATCATAGAGTTACGTCCCTTTGATTGCTGAAAATGCCCATTTTCGACCTTGTCATCACCGTAGCCCCTTCAGTTTTGATCGGATCTTTCTGAAACTTATATGTAATGTGGCTGGGGATAAAACCTCAGATGAGTTCGAAAACCGGCCAAGTCCACCGATTTATCATAGAGTTACGTCCCTTTGATTGCTGAAAATGCCGATTTTTGACCTTGTCATCACCGTAGCCCCTTCAGTTTTGATCGGATCTTTCTGAAACTTATATGTAAGGTGGCTGTGGATAAAATCTCGGATGAGTTCGAAAACCGACTAAGTCGGCCCTTTTATCGTAGAGTAACGTCCCTTTGATTGCTGAAAATGCTGATTTTTGACCTTGTCATCACTGTGGCCCTTTCAGTTTTGATCGAATCTTTCTGAAACTTATATGTAAAGTGGCTGGGAATAAAATCTTGGATGAGTTCGAAAACCAGCCAAGTTGGTCCATTTATCACAGAGTAACGTCCCTTTGATTGCTGAAAATGCCGATTTTTGACCTTGTCATCACCGTAGCCCTTTCAGTTTTGATCGGATCTTTCTGAAACTTATATGCAAGGTGGCTGGGGATAAAGCCTCGGATGAGTTCGCATACCGGCAAAGGTGGCCTATTTACCATAGAGTTAGGTCCCTTTGATTGCTGAAAATGTTGATTTTTGACCTTGTCCACACTGTAGCCCCTTCAGTTTTGATCGGATCTTTCTGAAACTTATATGTAAGGTGGCTGGGGATAAAACCTCAGATGAGTTCGAAAACCGGCCAAGTTGCCCCATTAACTATATAGTTATGTCCCTTTGATGGCTGAAAATGTCGATTTTTTACCTTGTCATCACCGAAGCCCCTTCAGTTTTGATCGAATCTTTCTGAAACCTATATGTAAGGTGACTGCAGATAAAACCTAGGATGAGTTTGAATACCGGCCAAGTTGGCCCATTTATCATTGATTTACGTCCCTTTGATTGCTGAAAATGCCGATTTTTGACCTTGTCATCACCATAGCCCCTTCAGTTTTGATCGGATCTTTCTGAAACTTATATGTAAGGTGGCTGGGTATAAAATCTTGGATGAGTTCGAAATCAGGCCAAGTCAGCCCATTTATCGTAGAGTTCTGTCCCTTTGATGGCTGAAAATGTTGATTTTTGACCTTGTCATTACTGTAGCCCCTTCAGTTTTGATCGGATTTTTCTGAAACTTATATGTGAGGTGGCTGGGGATGAAACCTCGGATGAGTTCGAAAACTGGCCAAGTCGGCTCCTTTATTTTAGAGTAACATCCCTTTGATTGCTAAAAATGCCAAATTTTGACCTTGTCATCACCGTAGCCCCTTCAGTTTTGATCGGATCTTTCTGAAACTTATATATGATGTGGCTGGGTGGCTGGGAATAAAATCTTGGATGAGTTTGAATACTGGCCAAGTCTGATCGGATCTTTCTGAAACTTACATGTAAGGTGGCTGGGAATAAAACCTCAGGTGAGTTCGAATACCGGCCAAGTCGGCACATTTATCATAGAGTGACGTGCCTTTGATTGCTGAAAATGCCTATTTTCGACATTGTTGTCACTGCTGCCCCTTTAGTTTTGAACGGATCTTCATGAAACTTACAAACAAGGAAGTCAGGCAGAAAGCTTGGAGGAGTTTGAAAACTCTTGTTTTTGAACTTGTCATCACCATAGCCACTTCAGTTTAGATAGGATCTTCTTAGCAAGTCAGGAATAAAAGCTTGAATGAGTTTGAAAACCGGTGAGGTCAGCCTGTTTATCATAGAGTTAAATTCTACTTGATTTTCAGAAAATGCATACCCTGTCATCACCATATCCTCCCATAAAGCCTTCAGTAAAGGTTGGCACTTCCTTAAACTTTGAATCTGTTAGCTCAGGTGAGCGATACAGGACCAAGCTAGCTTGGTCCTCTTGTTCTTACATGCTTCAAAACGGCAATATTTAGCTTAACTTATTGCACCCTTTTGCAGCCCCGCCCATCGGGGCTTGAAGAAATAGATGGGCTGCATGATGCTTCCACGCAGAGCTGAAAATGACCGCACACGAGATCTGGTAAACCGCTTAGAGGATATAAACCTGCCAAGGCAAAGCGGTGCGAGTCGGACCGTCCATACTTATAAACCCTATTGGTTTCATTGGGCGACAGGGCTTGAGATGTCATTTCATCTCAATGTCGGGTAAAAGTCACACAAAAATTAGAAGCAACGTCTCCAAAATGACCTATACAGTGTAGATGGGGACGTTAAACCTCAAATCAAACAAACAAACAAACAAACAAATAATCGCACCCTCTGAGAAAACTTACTTTGTTTCTCGTCGTTTCGCCTCAATTTAGTGGTGTATAACGTGCTTATCGGGTATAATATTGGGTGTCACCTACTAAATAAGCTTTTCAAAGCAGATTAGACTTAGGTTTATGTGGTCTTAATAGAAAAAAAAATACTGTATATCCCTATGAGATGAAATGGTACCTAAGGCCTGTCGCCCAACGAAACCAACAGGGCTTATATGCATTGGACTCACACCACTCTGACTTGGCATGCCTATTCATTTTGTTTGTTATTGTGATATGAAAATGTCCATCTGATTGTCATGCGTTCAGCCATGATGGCACGGGTGGGTTTATTGTAATGGTTTTTGGATTAGTTGAAAACTGCCTTATATTTCATATCACAGCGTTATCCCATTATAGAGCGCATCTATACCGACGTGTCTAAATACCACAAAAGCTCTCTGTCGCCATGTTAAATTTGCTTCTCTATCTAAACGTATTTGGCTTGGCTCCGAGAGTGTTTGTTTTGTCTAGCATGGTTCCAAATATCATGGTATTGCATACTGTTCATGTCATAAATCTAAACCATTATCAGTCTTAGGCAATGGCTCGCTATAACATTTTTGCAATAGTTATCCCTGCATATGTCACGTGCAGGTTTTCATGACCGCGATTCGCATCTCACCATTCTTTTGAACCACTGCTCTACATGTAATTAGTTGTAAATTCAAAACAACTTTCATCTTCACTGCAGCGGTCCAATCAGTATACAATAAAATTCCTATATTAAGACTACCTTTGGGATTGTTCAAAAGTGGTCTTTAAGACCACTTTTGAACAGTCCAAAAGTTGGTCTTTAAGACCACTTTTGAACAGTCCCAAAGGTGGTCTCTGACCAGAGGACACTCTAAGCAGAAAACACAAAGAAAGAATAACTGCAACTTACTAAATAAGCTTTTTATAGCAGAATTAACCTTAATATTACGAGGACTGTCCAGATATGATTGCAAATAGAACGTTTTCTCATGCACTAATGCGAAAATCACCTGGAAATAAATATCACAGCGTAGAAAAACATTTTACCTATACATTGATACCAAACCTGTTAAAATCCGTCCACTTTAGCCATGTATATCGTTCGATAAACACTGTCTACTCTTGTATACTAATACAAAACATGGTTGGAAGAAGGTCAGAGTACGCCGTTGAAATACGGTACTATATTAAGAATCGTTGTATTCTTGGTATGCGGTGCAAAGACATTTTTGATGAAATATGTTCGGTTTATGGGCATAATGAAATGTCTTTTCCGACAGTTTTTCATTGGTGTAAGAAATTCAGCTGTGGGCTAGGCTCAACAGAAGATGCACCACATGATCGTCGGCCGAAAAGAGCAACATCTGCCAAGATGGTTGCTAGAGTGAAAGAAATAGTTGCTACCGATGCACGATACACCACTAGGCAAATAGCTAATATGGTTGGCGTCTCATTAGGAGCAGCAAATACAATTCTGAAACGGGATTTGAAAATGTGAAAGATCTGTGCTAGATGGATTCCCCATCTGTTGACTGATGAGCAGAAAAAGACACGCGTTCAGTGCGCCAAGAAGTTGCTTAAACAGTTTCCAAATTACAATGCACGGTCTTTCGCTAATGTCGTCACAGGTGACGAGACATGGGTTCACTTTTTTGAGCCAAAACGAAAGATTCAGAACAAAATATGGGCAACAAAGTATTGCAAAAGACCATGCATTGCAATGCAAAGCGGACCATGAGCGTCAAGAAGGTAATGTATGCCATATTATTTTCAAATCAGGGCCCTGCTATTCAGGTTGCTGTGCCTAAAGGCAAATCTGTAAATGCGAAGTTTTACAAGAATAAAGTTCTTCGAAAATTGAAGGAATATTTCAAAGAACGAAGACCCGCAACTGGTTTGGCCAATGTCAGATTGCTTCATGACAATGCGTCATCACACAAGGCGTTCATTGTGCAAGACTATCTGAAGCAGGAAAAGGTGATGAACTCCCTCACCCCCCGTATTCCCCTGAGCTTGCCCAGTGTGACTTTTTTTGTTCCCGCGGCTGAAAAAATACCTTTCTGGTCGAAAATTTGTACAGCGCAAACACCTCGGTTCTGCAATATTCCAGTGCCTTCATAGTATACCTCGAAAAGACTACCAAAATGCATTCAATGATTGGATCAGAAGACTGAAAGTTTGTATATCTGTTAAAGGGGAATACTTTGAGGGGACAAAATAAATGTTTCATCGAAATCTATCACGGAATCATTATTATGTGCTTAGTTGCATTCTTATTTGAACAGTCCTCGTAGGTGGTCTTAATAGCGGAATTTCACTATATTTCCTTATTACGAAACTTCGCCTTTACAAATACATTGTAAATTTTACCTCCGAAAAAACGAAAATTTTTAGATAAAAAAATGCGATAGTTTTCTTAATTCTGCTCTAAATTTAGTTTGTGGGTACACGTTTGAACCGATTCATCGAGGCGGGTCTAACGAGTACCCACAGTCTATATTTTAAAGCATATATTATATAGGCATGCTTGCCTGCTGCTCACTGGTATCGCCTCACAACAGACACGTATTTTGTTGGACGAAAGATCGTAAAGCTAACCCACAATTATCCCCATTCTGCCTCTTGATTCAACCCATCAGTGGCCAGAATAACACTAAGGTATCAGGTGACAGTTTCGCATTTGAGGGTGGACCTTTTTCAAAATATTATGGTAGTAGGGCCAATAATGGCTTATAGAAATCGTGATATGTGGATCTCTTTTGACAATGTGAGCTTGTTTGCTGACTACCTGTACTTATATGAAAGGGAATACGAAACTAACACTCCAGCTGTCTGGATGGTGTGATAGGTCAAAGTGCAGCGGAATATCTGAATTCAAGAAGGTAGCTTTGGCATTAAATAGTGGCTGTTTTTCAAAGAGGATTCCTGATGAAGTTTACTGGTTGTGGTATACTTTTTTCTTGTTATTTCTTTGCATGTGACTGAGTATGCAAGACATGGCAACAGGTGGCAAGTACATGTGTTTTGGGAGAAAATTTACAGGCGCTTTCAAAGTGAGGTGGAGTCATGCTTTTTGTATATTAAATAGTGGGTGGTGTCTGTGGAATGATGCTCTGTCAGCTTATGTAAAAAGAGAAGAGATTTGTTTTCTTTTCTGATTTGAAACCAAAACAGAAGTTATCGCTGTCCCCATGAGTTCTCTCTAAAGATAAAAAAATAGTGTGGCGCGGACAAAAAAAAAAAAAAAAAAAAAAAGTGCTGCGATTAACTGTCCCTCTATGCCCACTGTGTATAACAAACTGGCATAGTACCAAAGTGTACGGCCGATTGAAATTCGAGTTACCTAGAAATGTGTTTTCTCTTTTGGAGTAAATTGGCGATATTTTTCTTGCTCATCCATTTAAATTGTTCTTTCTCATTTTGATCGGAGAAAAAACTGCGTTTAAAAAGCAGTGCACGTATCTGCCTTATCTTACACCAGACAGAAAGAGAATTCCTAGGAACTAAATTAACGATAGTTGACAGTCGGAGTTCGATAACTAGGCTAGCAGTATATTTATACACAAGCCATGGAACGGGAAAACAGGAAAACTTTAAAAATGCCAAATGCGACAAATTGTAAACCGTGGTCAGCGTGCGCCTCCAAGCAGTCTTATCATAGCCACTGTTATTATATATAAAGATGCTAGGAACCATTGATTGAGAATGCGAATAACAAGGGATCATCAGATCAGGCGCAGTCTGATCTGACACTTAACTGTTCAAATACAGGAACTGGTCATCGGCTCACGGGCAAATCAATAGAGCTGAGATTCATAATTGAGTCAGTGCTCGAAAATCTAATTATCTCGCCATCTGCAGTTTTCATGACGTCACTTCAGTCGCATGATTTATTTGGATGACGGTACCTTAGAGTATTTGATCATTGATGGTGATACTTAGCGGTTTTATGGTCCTCCGGGACATTTTTAGTCAATATCGGGCCGATGGATGAGGGTTTGTTAAACTTGTTCTTTGCATATCATGCATTCTTTTCTTATTGTCGCAGCAAATGTTAGATTATGGTGTTGTTGGAACCGCCTCTTTGGACAGCCTCAATGAGGCCACACAATCTTAGACTAGCTAGTGTTCGGATATCATATGTTTTAGTTATTCAGTAATATTTCTGTGCATGTTCTTAACTTCTTTTCGCATCTCTGATAGCAGTTCATCTGAGGCAGACGACTAAATGTTAACCAAAAGGTATCATTTTTGTCAATCGTGATAGTAAATCGACAGGAAAACCTTCGCTGGCTATCAGCCCTGGTTCCTCATCGAGACGGTTCTAACGAGTGCCCACAATCTAGATGTTGAGCAGAAATAAGGAAAGTATCACAATTTTTCATTAGAAAATTTTCGAGTTTTTTTTTTTCGGCAGTAAAATATACAATGTGTTTGTATAGGCGTGGTTTCGTAATAATCACTTAGACAAGAGCAGGGAAGGTATGCTGCATTGCTATATTATCAAACAATTGAAACATTGGCGAAATAACAAGAAATTTCTGTAACTAGAAAACGGATGTGTCGTTTACCATGGCTAATCCGAATTAGTTCTTGAGTCCTTTAGGAATTATTCCGAATTCTCCTACTATCCATATATTTAGGACATTTTAGCAACGCGTGTTGTATGTGTCACAAAAGGCCAAGACAAGTTTCCTACGTTATATGGGTTACATAAGCACGGTGTATTGCAAATTCCAGCTCTTGTACCACCACTGAACTTTTCCTAATTGCATTAAGTTTTTGAAAGATCAGGGAGAAACATGGCCAACTATATCTGACATTAGCCCGATGACTTTCAACCGTGAGAGCCGCACAGAAAGTCAATATTGGGTTGTCTCCCTTTGACTGAGGCCTACGATAGATACCTATCGTGTACCTATCGTGTAATCATTATTGTGTTTTAATCCGGCTGTGTGTGAAAATGACCCCGGGGGATATTGAACGATAGATACGTCTAGTTAATTTAGAACTGCGTGTTTTGGTACTTTAAGCGAGAAAAATTCTCTTTTTGTCAAACGGTTAAAATTGAGCCTTTTTGTACTAAAAATATTATTGGTTCTCATAAATCCATTTTTTTCCACATTATTTAAAAAAAAAAAAAAAAAAAAAAAAAAAATATTTATAGTTAATGGATGTCAGATTGCATTATTTAAAATTGTATTGTTTAGAAAAGCAACATGTTCATAAGTCCATGTAATAAAAACCCCTGTAACTCCCACTTTACATTATATACAGAAAAGAGATTGTCACAGGGATATGTTTTCTTAATGGGTTGACAGTTTTGTTTGATTGGAGGCTTAACGTCCCCGTCAACACTGTATATGTCATTTTGCGGACGTTGCTTCCAATTTTGAGGGACTTTTACCCGACCCTGAGATGACATCTCAAGCCCTGCCACCCAATGAAACCAGTAGGATTTATCTGCATGGACGGTCCAACTCGCACTACTTTTCATGGGCAGCCTTAGAGCCCCATGCAGTTTACTAGTACTCATGTGCTGTGCAGTCAGTTTCAGCTCTGCCTGGAAGCATCATGCAGCCCAATCTATTTCTTCACATCACGATAACACACCCTTGTGATATAGTGCATTTTTCATACCTCAAAAAAGGTCATCTTTCTGATGAAAATTTGTGATATTTTTCTTATTTATACTCAAAACATAGGTCATGGATGCTAGTTAGAACCGCCGCAATGATGCGGTTCTAACGAGTACCCACAACTATGTCTAGGAGCAGAAAAAAGAGTCATAATGTATACCCCCGTAAACCTCAGTTTTCTCTATATAAATTGGGGTTTAATGGGGTGTTCATTTCACCGACTCGTTCACGTGATGAAGCCCCGCTGGGCGGAGGCCGTAATGGGTTGACAGCAAAGGCCCTTGATCTAAGCTCGAGGTCTGATCTGAGCATGCAGTGTTTCCAGCATAATTGTCCATGTTTTGGCTTTCCCGTCCAAAATGCACTTAAATCTGCTTGACTACCATTTTAATGTTAACAAGTCCATGTGACGGATGAACACCCCTTCTTAATCGAACTTTATATAGAGAAAACTGTCGTTTGTTGGAACATACATACATATTTTTCTATTACTTTTGTCCCAAACATATGTTGTGGGTACCGCGGTTAGAAGCGAGGCGGTTCTAACAAGATCCACGACCTATATATAAAGTAGTAATAAACTATGACACAATTTTTTAATAACCGTTTTGTGCAACCTAAAGAATGCATTATTTCACACAGATGTGTTATCATAATGGTCACAATGATCGTTCAATGTTGTAACATATCCATGTATGGTAAAGCTTACTTACACTGTTTGAAATTAACTGTGACTAATCAAAAATATAAAACGAAGCATTAAGTTTTAATTACTCTTTATTTACCTGTAACTATTTTATTATCTATAATAACATACTGCAAATTCAAAACATCAAATATTTATTCTGGAAAGAAAGGTTCATTGATTGTTAATTTGTTTGTTTGATTCGAGGTTTAACGTCCCCGTCAACGCTGCATAGGTCATTTTGGAGACGTTGCTTCCAATTTTGTGGGACTTTTACCCGACATTGAGATGAAATGACATCTCAAGCCCTGCCGCCTAGTGAAACCAATAGGGTTTATAAGCATGGACGTTCCGACTCGCACCGGCTTAGATCCTCTAAGCGATGTGCAGTCGGTTTCAGCTCTGCGTGTACTTGCATCATGCAGCTCATCTATTTCTTCAAGCACCGATGGGCGGGGCCGTTATTGATTGTTAATGTAAAGGAATATGTTCAAAATGCAAACAACAAATTGGCCGATTTATCAAAAGGGACCAATCACTTACATATCTGCAATATACATTACGAAAACACGCCTATACAAATGCATTGAAAACGTTACCACCGAAAAAAAAAAGAAACGAAAAAAAAAAAAAAAAATAGATGAAAACTTGTAATATTCATCTTATTTCTGCTCAAAATATAGATCCTGGGTACTCGTTAAAATCGAGGCGGTTCAATATGTAATCTAACGAGTAAACACAATCTATATTTCATCCAACAAGTAGCCACAATCTATATTTAAGAGCAGAAATTAGAAAAAAATGCTTTACCCCTGTAAAACCCAGTTTTACTACATAAGATGGGGTTCACCCGTGTCGAAATTATATAGGCGTGTTTTCATGCTTGTTACAACCGCCTCATTGAGGCATTTCTAACGAGTATCATCAATATTTTTTGAGCAAAAATAAGGAAATCAACGATTACCCTTGTAAACCCACCTGTAAAGTGGGTTAACAGGTGTGCTCATTACACGGACATGTTAACCTCCAAAATGGCCTTTACATTGTTGACGGGGACGTTAAACCTCAAATCAAACAAACAAACAAAGATATAATAAAAATAATAATAATAACAACAACAACAACAATTGGTACTCATTATCTTAAAGCACCAATACTTCATATGAATAAAGAATGCACAGTAGTACCCATGACACAATCTTTCCGGAAATAAGGCAATCCATTATACGTGCACGCGTGTCCATTAATCTTCGGGCTACCTGACGACCGTACGCAATACACAATCCACGTGTCATAAAAGCGATAATTGTCTTCTGCTTAAATACCCGTGATATTTTGCCCTGTGTGTAATAAACGTTGATTATTGGCACAGAAGCGCCAAATTGAAATCTTTCTACCTATGTTTTTTGTTTATTAAGTCAAAATCATGCTCAAAACATAGGTTGTGTGTGCTCGTTAGAACCGCCTCATTGAGGCGGTCGTAACGAGTACCCACAACCTATGTCTTGGAGCAGAAATAAGAAAAATAATGAATACCCCCGTAAATCCCTTTTTTCTCTATATGGGTTTAAGGGGGTCTTCATTTCTTGGACATGTTCACGTGATGCATTAATAAATTAAAAAAAAAAAAAATCAGAATGAGCTGGTTCTAAATAGTACCATCAATCAACGTATTGAGCAATAAATAAATTTTAAATAAATAAATCGTAAATAAATATATTACGATAACACATCCGTGCGGCATAGTAGGGTATTCTTGATATCTCAAAAAACAGTTAATTTATTAATGAAAACTTATCGATACTCGAAACCGGTTTTGTATCCTCGTTAGAACCGCCTCATTGAGGTGGCTCTAACGAGTACCCACAACCTATGTCTTGGAGAAGAAATAAAAAATGAATACCACAGTAAACCCCAGTTTTCTCTATATAAAGCATGGTTTAAGGGGGTGTTCACTGCACGGCTTGTTGTCGTGATGAAAAAAAAAAACAGTGACTAAAATAATATAAAAGAATAAGTAGCAAGTACTTTCGAACTATGTTTTTGTGTCATGTTAAAATCATGCCAATCCCTGAATATCCCACTGTTCAATATATAAAGTTGGGTTTACATGCAAATTCTTTTCCCCGGTATGATGGAATGAACACCAGAAAAGGTGTACACCCTGATCTTAATAAATCATTTAACAGTTGAAATAAATACATAAAAATAAAAATAAATAAATCGGAATGAGCTGGTTCTAAATATAACCAACAATCCACGCATTGAGCAAAAATATAAACAAATAAATAAATAAATTACGATAACACATCCGTGCGGCTCAGTCGATTCTTGATAATTTGTTAATCATCACGTGAACAAGTCCGTGAAATGAAGACCCCTATACCCTACTTCATATAGAGAAAACTGGGGTTTACGGGGGTATACATTATTTTTCTTATTTTTGTTCCAAAACATAGGCTGTGGGTACTCGTTAGAACCGCCTCGATGAGGCGGTTCTAACGATCGAGGCGGTTCTAACGAGCACCCACAACCCATGTAAACACTTTTAGCCAATCAAGGAAATAATCTGACTGACGGTTGTTTTTAAGGTAACCGGGCGCCATGGGCACATAGGGGCTACCCCTATATGAATACAAAACAATTTACATGGGCATTAATGGCCTCTTTAACGGCTATTATCTGGTCTACCAGACGGAATTAATAATCAAACGTATGTTACGAAAAGGAAAAATACAAACATCTCTTTTGTGTTCTTGTATTCAATCAAAACAATGTGCGAATAGCGAAATGTCAGAAATGCGAAAATGCGAACAGCGAAATGTCAGATTAGACTGCACATACGGCATCTTTCTTTCTGTCTTTCTTTCAATTGTAATCTTATTACTAGCAAAGTTTGTTTAAATTGCTTAGTAAGTATAAAAAAAATCTAATCGGGTCATGAAAAATAAATAAATAAATAAATAAATAAGACGCAGATCAGACACCGCATTTTAGATAAATAAATAAATAAATAAATAAATAAATAAATAAGACGCAGATCAGACACCACATTTTAGATTGATTTTCATTCCAAGGAGATGCCCAGGCGAAGATGTGTTCATTTCACGGTCGACGGAGAATGACACGCTTTGGGATTACACGCGTGTGTAGACGATAAAGCTTTTTCTGAATAAGCTCCATGTTTAATCGCAAAATGCCGCTATTAAATATAATTTTGAAATATTATAATTGCTATCAAAGTGCACAATATTGTAACCACATTGCGTCTGATGCGGGCGTTTGTTTGCAATATTAACAGAAAGTGAAGATTTTAGCCGTTAAAGTAGGGTACTGTCGTTGTTTTTCCACAGTTTTGTATGCTTCATATAAGGATTAAGGGTTGTTAATTTGAAAAAAAAATGCCGGCAGCTAATTAAATAAAAGTTCCACTTATTTGATATCTTTTTGAAGGTATTTAAACGGACAATTAGATTAAATCGGGACTTGTTTGTCAAATTGAAAAATAAATAAGTTATATTTGTTTAAAAAATAGTTTCCATTAAAGCGCCTGCTATTTCCAACAAGACATTCTGTACAGGTAAGCCGAGAAGGTCAGCGCACAGTAAAAGGCTTAATCCTTTGCGCCAACGGCATAAATGTCAATAATAGTTGCGGATGCCTAATTTGGTCTATAAAAATTCTAATGTAGTTTTACATAAATTGAAATCCAGACGTTTTTGTGCTTCAAGTCTGTCCACCATCAGAATTATTTCTGATATGTTTGACAATGGAAAGCCACAGGAAGACTTCCAAAGTCTCGGACATACCCTTCTCGACATTTACTCATTTTCTTCGTTCGGGTCGATGGGCATGGTGGGCGAAGCTTGCTTACCAAGTAATGCTTACTATCCGCGGACGCCTGATTACACTCTTCTGGAGTCCATGTCTGTTGATCTGAACACTGGTATTTGCCATTTTGTCTATGGATTAGTGATTTTGGATAAACGCTTTGGTACTAAGACCTAAACTACTTTACACTGTACTTCCTCATAATCTTGTAAAAGATAAACTAAATGATTTAATGGACAGTTCATAGGGGGACTCCCTCTATCTTGCATGTAATGTAAGGAATGCTTTTTTCACTTCTGAAGAGCATAAAAAGTATACTTTATGGTCATTCAGAAAGTGTATGAAGCACTCACCTTTCTACTTGAAAATACTTACACAAGATTTGGTACTAAGTTATTTAAACAAATAGCGGGTATTCCGATGGGTACAAATTGCGCACCCCTTGTGGCTGATCTGTTCTTGTTTTGTTATGAAAGAGACTTCATGTTGTTCCGTTGAAAGCCAATCTGAAATCATTGAAACCTTTAGTTCGACATCTAGATATTTGGATTATTTATTAAATATTGACAATACCTATTTCGATGTTTTGATCAGTCAAATTTACCACCCGTAACTTCAGTTAAGGAGGGTAGCGCCTAACGGACTCTTCCGTAATCAAGTTCAATATTTTTTACCTCAAAAAGGTTTTAGTTTGTATTTTGTTTTTAAAAACATTTAATGCCTATTACACTGTGTTTTTTGTTTAAAAATATTTTTGCGACTATCTGTTGTTTTTCTTTTGCTCCAGCATTTTAGTGTTTTCTTGCTGCCGAATCCTCACCGTTGTTTTATCTCTGTGGTTGTTAATTTTTGTTTTCACGGAGATGTTGCACTGATGAGTTATGAGACCTTCATGCGGACTGAACAAAGTATTTGTCTTAATCGCGACGGAAGTAAGGATTGTGACCACGTAAAATCGATTTAAGCCTTCCAGTGGAATTCGTTTCCGCTGAACGTTCCAAGGCGGTTCTTCTGTCGCGGTTTATTTTTGTTATGGTTTGTCTTTGGGTGTTTGTGTCGCTTATATTATTTTATTTTGGATAGCCTATTTGCCATTTTGTGGGAAAGTAACTGTCCTCTTGGCTTTCCGCTGTTTGTGTTTCTGTTGGGGTCTGTTGCTTCATGTTTGTGTTTCTTTCCCTTTCATGTCTCTGATTGGAGCTGTGGGTTAATTGTATCGATTCCTGATCATTGCCTCCGCTTCTATTTTTCATAGACTACTTTCCGGCTAGTTGGCATGGCTGTGAGCACAGGAAAATAGAGAGATAAACAGCCTAACCCTGTATTTTTCAAGCTACTGATTTGTTCACTCCGATTGAAGTTCATCAGCTTTCCACGACAAATCTAAACTCTCTTTAACGCAAGATGTTTACTTCATTTTTCCATCGGTGTCAAAAATATGGCTTCGAAGAGTCTGCCAATACACATATTCCATGGCCATAAACAAAACAATGAATCAATAGCGACGTTTACTTTTGCTTGCGTGACGTCATATATATGAAAAAAAAAAATAATAAAATAAACTGCCATATTTACCCATTCAGTTATTGGTATGAACTTAAAGTGTAGACATAGAGTTTAATGTCTGGTAGCGCACATTACTCTGTTAATTGTCAGTCGCAGTCTCTGTTTCAATTACTGTTAAGCCACCTCAGTGAACAAATAGCCTGTGCCAGCATCCACAATTAGGATCTTACACTCAACAGGTCCGTACGCAGGGGGGTGAGGATTGGGGGATAGAGAGAGATACACTGAGAGAGAGAGAGAGAGAGAGAGAGAGAGAGAGAGAGAGAGAGAGAGAGAGAGAGAGAGACTGTGAGAGAGGGAGAATCAAAGTCGAGGTTCGAACTTTTGAATTAGTCCGTATAGCACATGAAAGCCGCCCCGCCGATCGGGGCTTGGAGAAAACGATTGTGCTGCATGATGCTTCCACGCAGAGCTAAAACCGATCGAACATGAGCACTGGTAGACCGCCTTGCTCAGGTAAAAAGGAGCAAGTTGTACCGTATTTATTACCCTATAGATTGGTTTCATTGGCTGCCATGTTTCATCTCAATGTCTGGTAAAGACTCCCACAAATTGGGAAGCAACGTCTCCAAAATGGCCTGTTGACGTTAAAAATTGGATCCCAAGCCCTGCCGCCCAACGAAATCAATAGGGTTTATATGCACTTTTCCTGGGCAGGTTTAGACCATCTAAGCGGTTTACCAGACGTCATGTGCGGTCGGTTTCAGCTCTGCGTGACGGCATTATGCAGTCCAATCTATTTCTTTAAGCCCCGATTGGCGGGGGTCGGTAGCCTACATTGACAAAGTTCTGTTATGATGGTGGCTATGTGGGCATATACAAAGGCTGCGCGTGGCACAACCTCAACAATCATTTTTATATTCGAAACAGAACAAAGTGATTTTTTTTCTATTAGGCCTATGGCCTTTTGCTTATGTTTTTCACCTGATTTAGATATTTTTGCATCACCATATTGCATTTGTATCAATTTCAGCCCATTTTGTTTGGGGGTGGGGCAATAAATTGGTAGCAAAGTAAGATAAATATGTCCAATATTATTTCCAAGGTCAATTAATAACACGTATCTAACATTGTCTGACCATCTGCAACACTGATTATGGTTCTATATACTTTGAACATAAACAAGTAGCAAATATGGCAATATCAGAAAATGCATTTGTTGGACAGAAAAAAAATATTACACCATAAAACTTATTAATGAAAGTGTGTTTCACTTCAAATGAAAGAGTTTGATTCCTATCATATTAAGGAAGCAAAAGTATGTGCAATAATGAAGACATGATCCTTGTTATTGCCATTTAAAGACTATCTTAGGGGTTTTTCAGTCATTTGTACGGGGACGGGGTGGGGTAACTCATTCTGCATTACTTCAACCAGATGTATGATAACATGGAGAAATTCCATGCCTATTTCGTATATCTATTATTATTATATATAACAAGTGAAAATAAGAAAAATCTAAAGACGACGAATGCATTCTTTTTATCAAATAGAGCGATAATTGCATATCAAAATAGCAAACAATGCAGAAAAGGTCTATTAAAATAAGTGTTTTGACAAAAATCTGTGAAAGAGTTTGTATTTCCTAGTTACGTACGCAAATGTGACATTATCCTGCAATGTGTTTTCTTTGAAAAAATGTGAAATATTGTTTTGCACACTCGCTATCGATACTTTGTCAAGGAATGGGATAATTCTTGGAACATTTGATAATTTCGAACACAGTACCCCTCTTTAAGGCTAAAAAGCTAGAAAGAAAGCATGGTATGCCTATATTTTTATACCGGCAAAAGAAAACAGAGACTTCAACCCACAAAAAAAGCAAATAAAAATATCTAAAGACAAACCGAATTACTCCCCATTCTCCTTAAATAAAGCAAATTCTTCTGATACCGAGGCCCGGCTTTTTGAATCAGATTTACAATGGCTGAGTCGAAATTGTTCTGGAGTTCATAGAGGTTAACTCCTTAACTCCAGATAACACATATATTTGTATTTAGGGATGCTAAACGGAGATTCTTTATTATTTTATCATGGCAGGGTATGATTTGTGTTCATGGAGGCGATTCTAATGAGTACACACAACATACCATTATTATATAGAGATTAAAAAGCTATCCGGGCGATTTAATGAGCACACAAAGCAAACCTCTATTATTATTTATAGAGATTAAAAAGCTATCTTTATGTGAGATGCTTAGTTCTGCAATGGATGGTCAGGTGGCTTTTCTTCGGGTACTCCGGTTTTTGCCCACCTCTGATTAACGATCGGCTCGATATGAGTGAAATAATCTTGAAGGGCCATAAAACCAAATCAAGTAAAAGAAAAAAAAAAAATACTTAGAATTTGCTAATTGCTAAAGATCGATTTGCAGAAAGCTGATATCACCCGCAGAATGATATTGAAGACATCCATTCCACATGGCGAATGGCACCGAGGTGTCAAAGTCTGAAAATTTGCTTTATTGGTGGTATTAGGTATCGCATGGTGGTCAACGCTGTCAGTCCACTTGGCTTTTAAGTCGGCTTAATATATCAAACAAGCTTCAAACCTATTGATCGTGATTCATATTAAACACCGCTATCTTTACCTTTCTATTAATAATTTATGTAACATATTCAACATGGGACGTGACAATGGAAACTGTGTCCTTGGCCATGCGCGAGCAGCGAAGACTCTGACATTCATAGTACGCATATATACACGCAGACTTGTCGGAGTCTTAACCGTGCGCTATAGGATGCCCAAGTATCTAAAGCGTTGAAAGTTGAACTGTGCGCATGCTCAGTTTGGCCTTCGCAAAGAGCGCATGTCGGAAGGCAAATTTCGCATCTCATAGATCACATGGGCCCCGTCAAGCGATTTTGGTATTTATCGCCTATGCGAGCAGCGAAGGTTCGGGCGAGCCTGCGCATCCGCGCAGTCTCGCCAGAACCTTCGCTGCTCGCTCATACAAGCAGTGGATCAAGAAGAACCTTCAGACAGAAAGCCATATCCGTGGCCCATCTGAATGGCTGGGCATGCGCAGTTAAAATTTGTCATGACGGAATGCTCGAAGACACAAATTCGCTTGGCGTGGCTCATCATAATCTAATAATCTAAGTTAGTGCTAATCCTTACTTCAAACTTGTTCCGCGAATATTGACTAGAACTGCGCCGGCCAAGCGAAAATGCACCTTTTGGCATACACACAGAGCAAGGACTCTGATCAGACTGAGCGGACTGATCAAAGTCTTTGCTGTGGGCTTTTTGGAAGCTCGCTGATCCAGTGCTTCTACGGAGGTAGTTTGACGGTGCAGGAGGCAGATTTGAATTTTGCATGTGTGTTTAGGGCGAAAGACATGTTTTACTTGTCGTTGCTCAAATATTACAGGGAAATGTTATTGCCATGAGGTGATGTCATGAAAAACAAACACATGAAAACATCTAGAGATCAAAGCGCCAAAGGCACTGGAATGACAGGTTCTATTAGAAGATCATGCTTACATACATGTTCTGAAAAAGGGTAATCTAAAGCCTATTTAGAAAAGTTTTAAAATTTAGAGAAGCAGTCCTGCAAATTTAATTATGAAAGCGTTTTATTATTAAAATTATTATCAGAACTACTATAATTATTATTAGGGCCTCGCATATTTATTGCGGGTGCCATATAGTAATTACCCTGTCTGTCCGTCTGTCCGTCTGTCCGTCCGTCTGTCCGTCCACTTTTTTATGTTTTTTTTTTTCTTAATAACTTACAAACCGTCAGACGCATCAACTTCAAACATTAAATATAAGGTCACAAAACCATTACACAATTTGATGGCAAGTTACGTAACTCTAGCTACAATACATATAGTTTGCGGAGAGGCAAAGGGGTCAAGTATCTTCTTTTACATTATTGGTTTTACACTTGGGCATTGCCCCACCAAGAAATAGCTTCGGCTGCAAGAGGTATCCCACTTGCTTTTATTTATTTTTTATGCAACGCTGAGACCGACAGAACTTGACATCACGAAAGCACGCCTATATGATTTTGACCCCCTTGAACCCACTTTTAACTGGGGTTTGCTGGGGTATACATTATTGTTCTTATTTCTGCTCTAAAATATAGATTGTTGGTACTCGTTAGAACCGCCTCGATGAGGCGGTTCTAACGAGTACCAACAAGCTATATTTTGAGCAAAAAAATCACAATTTTTCATCTTAAAATATTTTTTCGTCGGTAAAGTTTTAAATGTATTTGTATAGGCGTGTTTTCGTTATGGTACTTGTAAAAGGTCAAAGCCTTCACAGTCAAAGTGATGCGAGTCGGGCCGTCCCTTATACCTGAGCGCTTTCTTTGGACGGTAGGGCTTGTGATGTTATTTTATCTCGATGTCGGGTAAAAGGCCCACAAATTCTGAAGTAACGTCTACAAAATAACCAAAATAGAATTAACGGGGACATTAAATGTCTAAAATCTCACCCCATGCGAATTTTAATACAGTTATCCCCCTAATTTAGCCGAACACTGATGACTCGTTGATCATGACCGATCGGTGGGGGTAATTTCGAGATTTTACTTGTGTCTTGAACAGGTTTGTTGCGCGTACTCATTGGAATCGCCTCTATATACGACATTTCATTTCAGAAATAGATCAGCTCTAGCTGTGATTTGTTGAGTAATAAATCAAAGTTTGGAGGTCAGTTGAAAAGTAGACATATCACGAGCGCGTAGCGCGCGTGATTTATCTACTTAAGAGGGTAGGCTGAAAAGTTCTGAGCCTGACCAAGATCCAATGGTTTGTCCATGCTGAAACTGCCTTATTTTTCAACATAGTCTCCCTTCCTGTCCACACACTTCCTCCAGCGATGCTGGAATCCTTGGATCCAAGTGGTATAGAAGGTCTCATCTTGGTCCCTGAAAAACTCCTCCATAGTAGCTATCACCTCCTCGTCTGACCGATAATGCTGCCCAGCCAAGTGCTTTTTCATGTTTGGAAACAGGAAATATTCTGATGGAGCTAGATCAGGTGAATACTGAGGGTGATCGACAAGTGTGAAGCCACAGTCTCATGCGCAGCAGCCATTGCGACAACCGATTTATGAGCAGACGCATTGGTCTGATGGAACAACACCCCTTTTGTCAATTTTTCGGGTCGTTTAGCCTTAATTGCTTTTCGCAATTGTTTTAGCAGATCTGCATAATACTCTCCATTAATTATTGTGTCCTTGTGAAGGTAATCCATGAATATTATGCCCTTGGCATCCCAGAACACTGATGCCATCACCTTCCCTGCAGAGGAGACGACCTTTGCCTTCTTTGGAGGGGGGTTAAGCCAGGGTGCTTCCATTGCATGAATTGTCTTTTGGTCTCTGGCTCAAAGTGAACCCAACATTCATCCTGTTAAGAAAACCATCTTGGTCTGCTTCAAAAATAGCCAAGTTAGCTTGTGACAGGTTCAGTCTGGTCAACTTTTGGTCAGGCGTCAAAAGCCGTGGCACCCATCTGGCGGAAACCTTTGACATTCCTAATTCACTGTGTAGAATGTTCTCTTCTCGTTCACGGGAGATGCCAAGAGTGTTAGCTAACTGATTCAAAGTTAAACGCCTGTCATCCATCAAAGCCCTGTGCACTTGGCTGATGGTTTCCTCAGTTGTTGCCATTGTGGGTCGTCCACACCGGTCATCATCTTCAAGGCTGACCTTGCCCATCTTAAAATTTGCTGCCAACCTTTTCACGGTTGCATACGAAGGAGCATCATCCCCTAATGTAGCAAACATATCGGCATTAATGTCCTTAGGAGCTAACCCCCTTTTTTAATGGAGGTACTTGATGACACCACGATGCCAGATTTTGTCCATTTTCTCAAAAACGTGCTAGTATCAATTTTCAAAGTCTAGAATTTCTAGGTTATTGCAGGTAAACTTGAACTCATTTGAGTCAAATCAAGTAATAAAGGTTTGGATTTAAAAAATACAAAATTTCATGGCTCTTCGATGCCTGCTTCTTGGTCAGGCTCAGAACTTTTCAGCCTACCCTCGTACAACTGGCCGACAAATTGTGATTTATTACTCAACAAATTACAAACTAGAGCTGATCTATTTCGATTCTAACACGCTGAAAATCGGCAATAATGCTGTTATTTCCTTCAAAATCTCACAACTTTTCGCCATTGTTAGAAGAAATCCCGCTAAAATTATCGACTGAAACACATGCATTTATATCCTTTTCTAACGTTTTCGATGCGAGCAAATGACGTTACACCGTCTAACGTCAAGGAAATCGACTAGTTTCGTCATAAATTTGCAGTTGTAAATGACGTCACTCGTCACGCTCTTCCTTGCTGTGATTTGTTGTAGAATAAAACACAGTTATTTTCCATTGCCTATATATAGGCTGTGGTAGAATTAACGACAAAACTCATTACAATGACAATTTGAATGGAACGATTTTCTTTGCGCAAGTGGGTAACTGAGGATATTCAAGACATATTAAGGTGATTCTAGCAAATGTTCACAGCGTTTATTTCTTGGAAAAACAGAAAAAAAACTGTTTTGTGTTTGTGAAACACGAATTCCCCCAGGACAGCGCTTGTCAATACAAATTAGGGTCAAAGGTCAGAGTGACGACCGCAGTTTTAAACGCATTGGTACGAGCTCAATGTACCAACAGAAATGTCTTAAAACTAACAACACACATATTTTAATATTATGACAATTGGTTCAAAAAGGTGTGGTCAATGTTTTTAAAAGCATAAAAGCTCACAGTCAAGGTCCGACGAACGGTGTAAAGGTACAGAAAGGCCGTGACATATACAATGCACGTGCCTAATGTGAAAGCTGCATGACAAGTTTAAAAGTTATGGTCGGCGTTAAAGTGTTTTGCACAGACGGATGGACAATGGGCCAAATATATATGACCCGGAAGGTTTATTCTGGAGGCATACGCATGATCAAAGAAACTCCGAAGCAGATCACAAATGCTATGACCCCATGACAATATGGCGTGGGTTTATAGAGTTTGTGAGTGTCTTATGAAGATGCATCGAATACTATCACCTGTTTTACCCTTGTATCTATCCCTCTCAAGGGTATTTTTTATCTTTATCACTCTCTAAACCAATTCAGCAGACGACAAATTGTTGATATTTTTCTTATTTTGCCAAGAAAAAAAAACTCATCTCATGCAAATTGACATATCAAATCCTGTTTTCTGGGAAAATACACAAAAAATAAAACAAAAACAAATGTCGTATGCTGCTAAAGAGAGATGTACAGTAAAACCTGTCTTAGTGGCCACCTCTATTAAGCAAGCAACCTGTCTTAAGCAAGCAGGCTTTCAGTTTCCGAAAAAGGAAAATGTATTAAAATTCACCTATGTTAAGCAAGCACCTGTCTTAAGCAAGCCCTTTTTATTATCCCATAGATGCTTGCTTAATACAGGTTGGACTGTAGTTGCGATGATGAACGTTATTTACCACGTTTACAACCATTGTCTGGAGCTTAATTCTACGAAAACTTGTCGGTAAGCAGCAATTGTAGGCTTTTCGTCATCAGATAAAGAAAATAGTTCTAGTGGTTATCGAGTTAAATTTAAATTGCCCGCAGTAAGATGTTATCGCCCGTATGACGTCAATGATGGAAGGCATATTCTGGCATTGCATTGCTTGTAATAATTTTACGATTACTTGAAGGAACACACGCACACAAAACAAGAAGATTTTTGTTTGGTTATGTTCATTTGTTCCTTTGTTTGTTTCTTTGTTTGATTTGTCGCCATAAAACGAACTTCCCGGTGTTAAAAATCACCGAGTTACATGATCCTTTCCAAATGACAATGCGCAATACAGTTATCCCCAATGTAATCCATTTCTTTTCTTTAAACAATGTACTATTTAAAAAAAGGCAAGCATCATGATTTCCGTTAAACCAAATGAGCCAGCGCATGACAAAACCTACAATATGACCTGTGTGCACAACGAAGACTCTGATCAGCCTGCGCATCCGCGCAGTCTGATCAGCGTCTTCGTTGTGCGCTCTAAGGATAGCTAAGGGCCCAATAATCCTTTATGCAGCAAGTGAAGTCTGATCTGAGTCTTCGCTGGGCGCACATGTCTTATTGTAGGTTTTGTTATGCGCTGACTCAAATGTCAGCCAATGAAAAGCGTCAGATCAGGGTCCACACCGTTTGCATAAAATATATGTACAGGATTTGAAAGGCACCATGAGACAATCGACCTACCTGTACGGTCCGTGCTTTGATTTAATATCGAATCGATTACCTTCCAGAATGAGACAGTGGCTAAACACAGTGGTTCCAGATTAGACGCCACAGAACGCGACGTCTGATCAGGGTCTATATTGTTTGCCTAATGCACTGGTTAAAAACACAGGTGACCTAATAAAAGAAGTCTTGAGCTCTTACCTATTACGGCATCAAGGCCAGAGATTTATTCAGCTGTATCTAGTCTACAATTTGTTTGATTTGAGGCTCAATGCCCCTGTTAACACTGTAAAGGTCATTGTGGAGACATAGTTCCCAATTTGTGGGACTTATAACCATCAGTGAGATGAAATGACATCTCCAGCCCTGCTGCCTAATGAAAAGAAACCAACAGTTTGTACACATGGGCAGTCACATACTTGAACCACTTCTCTTGGGCAGGCTTAGATCTGCTTTTATAGTGGTTTTCCAGAACTCCTGAGGTTGTCTACAGCTCTGCACAGAGGCATTATGCAGCCCAAACTATTTATTCAAGCCCTGATGGGTTCGGGTCGGCAACATTCTTTGTAGAGTTTGATCCTGAAATCCTTTCTATGGTCATTCTCTCCCGCTGATTCAAGAAGGGCAGTTCTCAGTTTTGGAGAAAGAATGTGCACTGTACTGGTTAACTGCATATGGATATGCTCGCCCAAACAAAAGTGTGGATCTATAGGTGAATGGAACTGCAAAAATGACCTAAATAGTGTTGACTGGACCGTTAAACCTGAATGCAAACAAAAATGCCTGATGGGCGACCAGTCCATAATAACTGAGACACTTAGGTCTATTTCACGGTGCCTTCCTCCATGACTCATGTCATTCAGCATTTTAAGTTTATTGTTGAATACTCTTGAAATGGCTGTGATCACACAAATCATGAAAACAAGTTTTAAATCATACAGAGAGGATAAGATGCAATGAAAAAGCCTCTTACTGCTAGTAAAGTCTGTTATCTTCTACTGGACAGAATATGTACCTACAGGACTGAAGGCATATTTTATTGTAAGATATCATTTTTGTTTCTAGGAT
Source organism: Lucinisca nassula (assembly GCA_963580285.1). NCBI lineage: Eukaryota > Metazoa > Mollusca > Bivalvia > Lucinida > Lucinidae > Lucinisca > Lucinisca nassula. The sequence continues at coordinate 100,854,945 of OY757016.1, forward strand.
TTACTGGACATAAGTCACACTGTGTGTTTGTGGTGCTGTACAAAAAATTTTGGTCCGGTAGTATAAATTAAAGATACTCTCATCATGCTCAACTGATTTGAGCATGAAATCTGTAATGCTCATAAACAAAGAAATCCAGAAAAACATTAGCCAAACAGGCCTCATACTGACCAAGCTTTTTAACCATTATTCTGCTGGACATGACAATCCCTAACTTTGCAAACAGTGTAGATCCAGATCAGATGGCTTCTGAAGAAGCCATCTGATCAGGATCTACACTTTTTTCATGCAGTTGTGAACTGAATGTATATATAATATGAACTAAACCGATTCGTTCACAGATACAAATGTTTTTAGGCAGCAGGATATGGGGGTAAAAATAGAAATCTGAAATCTGCAGATGCCCGAAAAATATGACACCTGGGGCCCAAAACACACAGAGTTCTGCAGGATCCAGTGATTATTGTGTGGCATTTTCAACATTTTCAACATTTATGAGCAAGACAAAGTTTCATGCTCAAATTAGCTGAGCATTTAAGACCAACAGTGGCTTCCAAGCAATGCAGTTTCTCTTGTAGCCTGCTTGCCTACAAGTACACCTAGAACTGGGTTTCTGCATGGGCTTGGATATAGTGTCTGAAGAAAAGATTCTCACTGGTTAGGTTTGCAGATGATTTTTGCAAAAATATGTTCTGCTTCTTTGTCTTTCAACTACTCACTGACGTTCTCGAATTTAAATGTATAATCCATTCAGGTTTACACGCATATTCACAGTATCCAAATACCAATCACAATTTGAATGTAACTGACACATATCTCTAGTTTCCACTAAAGGCACTTCCGAATCGTGATCTGTGGGCAGTCACAACAGCCATTTTGTTCACATTCTCATATTTGGATGACACTGGCTTTGGAGTGGCAGCAATAACAGGCTGTAAGTCCTCGAGACAGGCTTTATAGCTCTTGAGTGTTTGCCTCCTTGCAACGACTTCATTAATCAGCTGATTGTCATAGTCTGAAATATAATGGATAAGATGGTATCAGTTTTTGTGAAGTCAGGTGTAAAATGTCCTCCTCCTATGGTCTAAACATACACAAGGCCTAGTGGGTCAGTGTTCTGACTCTTAGTCATTAGGTCTCTCGGTTTGAGCCTGGCTCGGGCCACGTGGAGGACGCCAAGTTCTGCAATAGAAGGTCAGGTGGTTTTTCTCCAGGTATTCTGGTTTTCGCCCACCTCTGATTAACCATTGGCTCGATATGAGTGATATAACCTATAAAGGAAAACCCGAAACAAAAAAATTAAACTTTCACTTAGATGCTAAAAATTAAGAAAATCTCACTCACCCTGCCTAAATTAAATCACAAATGTGAGGGGGCAAGTGAAATTTTACACCCCTGCAGTGGAGTAAACACGCTTGAAGACCCCTGACCAAAGATTGTACCACTAATAATAAAATTTTAATTTTTTTTTTGGTTTGGGTTTTACGGCCCTTTCAAGATTATTTCACTCATATCGAGCCGATCGTTAACCAGAGGTGGGCGAAAACCGGACTATGCGGAGAAAAACCACCTGACCTTCTGTTGCAGAACTTGGCGTCTCACACGTGGCCCAAGCGAGGCTCGAACCTACGGCGGTGAGAGACCTAATGACTAAGTAGACACCCCACCCTAAACCCCACTTGATACTTGCGTCTGTTTCTAAAACACAGACAATAAAGTGGATCTAATCAACAATCTATGTTTTCAGCAGAAATGAGAGAAATCCCAAACTCTTTTTACATATTCCCAGTCTTTTCCACGGCCATAAAAGTCCCATTACATTGCAAAGACTTGTTAACGTTATGTGAGCTTGGACATCTTCCCCCAAAAGGCATTCAAAAGGTGGCATTTACCCCGTTATATGCCAAACCATATAACCGTATTTCATAGAGCTTGAAAAAATAAGGGCGAAACGACCCACCAAATCAGGGCGAACTGACCCAGGGCGAACTGACCCACGGGCGAACTGACCCACGGGCGAAACGACTCACGGGCGAACTGACCCGTGACCTAGACTAACATGAGACACAGCAAAATGTGGCATCTTATCATGGTCTGCGCTGTTTGCCACTCCTCCAACTATTTTAGAAACGATTATGAGCATGGACGGACAGAGTCGCAGCAGTTTTCCTAGGGTTTAGCCCCAAGCAGATAACCAGTACTAATGTGCAGTCGGTATCATCTCTGCATGGAAGCATCATGCAGCCCAATCTATTTCTCCAAGCCCCAATGGGCGGGGCGGATTTGGATAGGCATGTTTTGGCAATGAGAAATTGGCTAATTGAGACTGTCCATTGAGACAGACATGGATGAACTGTCTATGATCAGGGACACAACACTTTGGTCAGCATGAGGACGGAACCCACGTCTCGATCACAAATCTGATAAAATGAAATGCTGCCATTCAGGACCATTGCACCAAATAGCTCTGAAAACAAATGTTATTTATAATCAGCATTCTGATAATCTACATTACCTCTTGTCTCTGCCGTTTCCTGTATGCCCCGCCAACTTTGGTCTGTTTTGGAGTGTTCCAGGGGTGGTTTGGTCTGGCAAAGATCGTTGGAACAGCACCTGTCTTGAGCTGAAACTTGCCTGGTTTGAATCCCAGATCCGCCGCTAGTCTTGGGCTCACAATAAAACACTCCTCCGTGAAATGAGAATCACACAATCTCGAAGTTTTTGAGTTTTCCCATAGTTTGAAAGGCTCATTTGCACTTTTCGCGCGACCCATATTCACTCTCCACTCTTTATTAAATACCGGGTCCTCCGGGAACGTAAACAAACCGCGACCAGGTGCAGGGGTATTGCCACAACCCGGTGCAACACATCGCGTCGGCATTTTTGGAATTTATTTCAGATAACAAGATGTTTTTTATCACAATTTTCTCGAACAGTCAATGTAAAATACACGCTATTTCCACTTCCGTTCTACAATTGACGTCACAGGGTTCAGAGTCACGTGACTCGGATTATCACTTCCGGTTCGCAATTGCCCACAGGTGAACCGAATGTAAATTGTTAATAAATACATAATTCCGTAACAAGAAGTACGGCGAATAGCTTATTCGAGATGTATTTTATATGTATTCAATGATAAGTCATAGAAAAAATAGCGTTGCAGTTGAACTTTAAGAGTTAAGCAAAGCAGTCTAAATCAAGTTCATGGGCATTTTTTCAACAATCAACCCATCAGCGCCATCAATGTTTTGGTTGGTCATTACCATAACACACACGTGTGACATAGTGCAGTTTTTCACATCCCCAAACTGGCTACTTTTCGGATGAAAATCCGTGATATTTTTCTTATTTATACAGCAAACATAGGTTGTGGGTGCTCGTTAGAACCGCCTCATTGAGGCGGTTCTAACGAATACCAACAACCTATGTCTTGGAACAGAAATAAGAAAAATAACGAATATCCCCGTAAACCTGTTTTCTCTATACAAAGTATGGTTTAAGGGGGTCTTCATTTCACATCCCCAAACTGGCTACTTTTCTGATGAAAATCCGTGACATTTTTCTGATTTATACAGCAAACACAGGTTGTGGGTGCTTGTCAGAACCGCCTCATTGAGGCGGTTCTAACGAGTACCCACAACCTATGCCTTGGAGCAGAAATAAGAAAAATAACGAATACCCCCGTAAACCTCAGTTTTCTCTATATAAAGTGGGGTTTAAGGGGGTCTTCATTTCACGGACTTGTTCACGTGATGATTCTTTTCAAATCTTCAGAGGAAAGGGGAGCTGGTAGATTTACGTCCCGTTATTTTGTAACCGTATTATGTTTAAGTCTCGAAAATGAAACTTTAGTTCTTTATTATTATCATTATTATTTGAGGTTTAAGGCCCCCGTCAACACTATATAGGTCGTGTTGGAGGCGCTGCTTCCAATTCTGAGGGACTTTTATCCGACACTGAGATGAAATGACAGCTCAAGCCCTGTCGCCAAATGAAACCAATAGCGTTTATAAGCATGGGCTATTTTGCCTGGACAGGCTTAGAGGGATCTTTCCACTAAATGTTTTCCATAGGCGACAATAGTAACCTTTTACGTGCTCCCACATACGAAACTTTTCAACCCTTACTTGTTGATAGAGCCATCCTAGCCCAACAAGTAAATGAGAAAAAATCCACATGTACTGTTCCTTTTCAAGTTACAGTCAACCGTGTCTATTTACCTACTAGAACGGAGAAAATACAAACCTACATTTTCAAAGGAGGGGTGACCATATAAAATTAGCAAAAATTTCTTTGAGCTTGCAGATATATTTATAAAACATGCATCATTTTAGTCCCTTATACCTATTATTTTCTCACATGGAATTAAAACATGGGATATATATCCAATGGAAGCAAGTCTGGTATCACACTCTTTTTTATATTATTTGAAACGTCGGAGCCGGTACCGAGCTAAAGGGCTTCAAATGATATTTTGAAAACACAAAATTACCCCGTAGGAGTAAACGCTTGTGTATTGCCCAAAGTTTATCAAATAATCATAAAATAATAATTATACTAAGTCGTGTTCGATGTGAATCCCCTACATTTCGACCATCGTACCAAATCTCTGGGTTCGTGACGTTAAAATAGCGCCTTTAATGTCTTTTTCACTACCGTAAGTTCAACAAGTTTTCCGATTTTCCCCCAAACAATCCCACAATGCACCGCTGTAAACAATGCGTGACGTCATAGAGTTTGAAGACTAGGTCTATTGTGTGGTTGCTCTCTCTTCTGGTGTAGATCGTTGTCTTTGTTTTGTTTGTCTTGAGGTATTACTTCCCCATCAACACTATTTAGGTCAGTTTGGAGACGTTGCTTCCGATTTTGTGGGACTTTTTCCTGAAATAGAGATTTTAAGGAGCGGTCCGACTCGGGCCCTTAGACCTTCTAAGCGATATAGCAGTACTCAAGTTCGGCCGGCTTCTGCTCTGCGCGGAAGCATCATGAAGCCTTAACTATTTCCCCAAGGATGGGCGGTAGCGCTGTTTTTCAACGCTGTTTGCCTTCTCTCTCTCTCTCTCTCTCTCTCTCTCTCTCTCTCTCTCTCTCTCTCTTCATTACATGTAATAACCTGGAGGTTGTTACATGTAATTACGAGCGACATCCAAAAATAACTGATCACCGCTTTATGTCTTTTTCATTAATTGATGTCCAATGTACGAGTTCGAACCGCCTCAATGAGGTGGTTCTAAGGAGCAGCACATTTTTGGTTCCTTTGCACAAGAAAAATATAGATGTTAGATTTGCATGTTATTTTTTAACCAAAATTTGGTCCTGATTTCTTTTTTAAATGTCCGTCGCAGAGGAAGAATGTTTGGAGATACCAACGCTTACTGCAGCAAATACTTTCCTGCATGTGCCTTTGAAAATAAATGCAATTCTGTATCTTTCACTTTAATCAGGAAAAAAATGAAACGGCTTTCTAGACTTTTTAGAAGTTCCTCAAACAGCTGCAGTTCAATAGTTCACATCAAATACTAGCGACTCGGACAAAGCTTTCTATCAAAAAGCCTACCTGATTCGAAAACCAGAAAAAAATGACATGATCTTCCTTCATGGTCGCCGACATCTTTTTTTGCGGCAAATTGTAAATTTCCGAACTATTTTTTACGCGTAACATTGTCCTGTTTGTGTTGTTCGGTTCCAGCAATGGTAAACACAATGAACAGAAATTTGCCTTTTGATACTTTTTGAATCCAAACTAAGTAAAAACATTGATTTTTTTATTAGTCAGTTTGATCAGCCTACACATGGGTAAGTAGGTGACACAACAGATCATTAATTGGATTAGACAAATATAAACATTGTTTTGTCTGGTAGTTCGTCTGTCCAAAAATCAATTGATTCTTTATGGTGGCTCAAGTGAACCAATGTAACAAATCACTGGTTAAAAATCATTTATATACAAAGAGATCATTAGTGTTTTAGACAAAGTTTATGGGTCTGAACAGGCTTCTTTAAGTCCTTAGTACTATTTAGGTGTTTTACTTGAAATTGCAGTGCCTAGAGGCAACCTTGAGCCTCATTTCTATGATAGTATTTTACAGATTGTGGTTCTGTGGATTAAGATACCATTTTTTTTTTCCAAAAACAAGGAAAACTGCAATAGATTACTAACACAATGACTTTCGAATAAAAATCTTCTGCTTTCATATTCTCACATTTACATCTGATGAGAAATCTGTAAGGGTTATTATTTGCAAATAAGATTTTTTTCAGTACCTCAAATGTAGTGAAATAACTGTATTGAGGAACCTTAAAATATGGAAAATACCAAACATTTTCGTATGAAAAATGTTAGGCTAGTCCTAGACTTTTAAGCACACGGGTTTATGTATGTGTAGCTGGTGTAACTTGACATGAGGCTGACCTTTATGCAAATTAAAAAGAGAACCGACCAGGAACTGATACAGTCAGATCCCAAATTCTGAACACCCCCCTCTACCCTTACCTGTTACAAGGTAGAAGTAAAACAAAGATCAGGAATCGATACAATTAACTTACTCCACCCATCAAAGACACCAAAGGGAAAGAAACACAAACATTAAGCGACCAGACCATAATGGAAACCTAAACAAAGGAAGGCCATAAGGACAGTTACTTTCCCAGGCCTTGCACAACTGTAAGCCAATATTAGTTGGACACCGCAATGACGCAAGACACACGTCACCTTTGCCTAATTAAGAATAAATTACCTAGTAGGTCGGTTTTCGTAAATGGAATCTCGTGAATGTCGACCCATTTACCGACCCCTAAATAATTATATGCATTCAGCCGTGTGTAAAATTATGGTACTTTTGGTCATCAGTCTCATGTCAAAATACACATGTACACGTCGATGGATGTTTATTGAACATTACACGTCACATGGGCCAATCCGTATGTTACCGTTATACAGGGATGACAATATTAAAAGCTGGAACTCATTCTCATGCGCAAATAATTTACAGCAAAGGTTTTGCGAATAAAGGGAGGGGACAGTCGGTCACCCTATAGAACAGTATCTGATGGATCGGTCCGTATGACATGGTGTTCAGTAAACATGCAGTAATCGATCATTAATATATAGTAATTCGAACCGAATTACCCGGTCCTGTTTACGGTAAATGGACTTTGATTGGTCATTAAGTTATCCCTTGTCTCAGTGCAATAGTTGAATATTCATCACGTGAACACGTTCGTGAAATGAGAGCCTTAAACCCAACTTTATATAGAGAAAACTGGGGTTTACGGGGGTATATATTATTTTTCTTATTTCTTCTCCAAGACATAGGTTGTGGGTACTCGTTAGAACCGCCTCAATGAGGCGGTTTCAACGAGCACCCACAGCCTATGTTTGCAGTATAAAAAAATAAATATTACGGATTTTTATCAGAAAAAGTAGCCATTTTGGAGATGTGAAAAATGCACTATGTCGCACGCGTGTGTTATCGTAATGTGGAACACTTTGTAGCACGTGTGATGTGCGACAACACAATATTGCTTTGTCGATTACTGGTTTAAGACAAATGCATACACAATCGATCAGGGTTTCCCATGATCGATTTGATCTTGTCACTTTCGTTAACGTGACGGAATTCATTACAAGCACTTGTTACCGTGTTTTTGAATGCTAGGTTATCATTTCGAAAACCCGCCCATACAAATACATTATAAACTTTCCCTCTAAAAAAGGAATATTTTAAGCTGAACAATTGTGATATTTGTCTTATTTCTGCTCAAAATATAGATTGTAGGTACTCGTTAGGACCGCCTCGATGAGGCGGTTCTAACGAGTACCCACACTCTTTATTTTAGAGCAGAAATAAGAAACATAAGGTTTACCCCCTGTAAACCCCAGTTTTACAATAAAAAAGTGGGGTTCAAGGGGGTCAAAATTATATAGGCGTGTTTTTGTGATGTGGATATCAAAACAACGATTTGGTTAATCAGCATTTGATGTCTGAGTGTCGATTTCACTTGTGCCACGTTCCATAAAAATAACAGTGGGTAAAACGAGGGCTCAGATTTGGAGGTGTAGTGGGTTGTGGGTACATGTTCTCGTTTCGATCAGCTCATTGCGGCGATTTTTGAGGCAGGTTTGAAAAATGTATCAAACATTCGAATACTACGCATTACGATTACTATGGCCCTCGTAAATAAAAGTGTGTCGGTCAGGTGTACAGTAAGTTGAAAAGTCATATAACACTGTTTGGAGGCAGCTGTCAAGTAGGTCAAATCACGAGCGCTTCTACGCGCTCGTGATTTGATCTACTTTACAACTGACCTCCAAACAGTGATATATCACTCAACAAATCACTGCTAGAGCTGTTTTATTTCTTAATTTGAACTATCCTCCAGCGACAACCATTGATTCAAATATCCACTCAAAATATTACTTTGATACAATACGGGAAACGGCTTTCTGAGTGATGTCGCATAGATACTTGAAATCTTCTTTCTCATCGAACAGAAAGATGATTCTAGGCCATGAAAAAGCATATTTTCTGTTATCATGGGACTTTCTAATTAGCTTTGCAATCAAGAATTACCATCTAAATGACGTAAGCAGTGCTCTCATTCCATTTATCCTAGTTTTCAATAATGCTGAATACTGGGGTATAATTCTTGCACTTATTAGAGACAAAAGAACTGGTTGGTAATCTTTGAATCATAAATGATTAGAACCAATGACCATATGAATGAGCCGGAACACAGCATTTCCTGCAATTTACATGTGCGCCCAGCGTAGAATCCGATCATCCTGCGCATCCATATACATGTAGTCTGACCAGTGACTTCTCTTGCTGCATGAAGGAGCATTGGACCCTATACTATCCTTTTAGCGCACAACGAAGACTCTGATCAGACTGTGCGGATGCGCAAGCTGATCTCAGTCTTCGTTGGGCGCACATGTAAATTGTTGGAAATGCTGTGCCCCGGCTCAAATTATAAGAAACTTTCATGAGTATAGTGTTCACCCATGGCTTTTTTTCATGCATAAACATTTGCCGGGTCCCGGGGAAGCTGTTTGAACACGGGGCCGGTAGGCCGAGTGTTCAAATAACTTCCGAGGGACCCGGCAAATGTAAATGCAATGAAATAACCATTCTTTTCCGAGGGAGCCGACAGAAATAACTATTCTTGCACAACTTAGGATACCAACGGCAAGTTGTGACGAAAACGCCCCAAAGCTCCATATAAACTCCATATAAACACTTCATATTCGACCGGCAAACCAAAATGGCGGCTAGTTCAATGACGTTTCTCAATTACCCTCTGAAGTCATCATGAAATTATAAAATGCAGCGTTCAGGGCGATGTTTTACGTCGCTCAACGTAACGTTAACATGGCAAGTTCTTTATGATATCAAAAGTTCGAAACCCATTTTCGAACAACACGTGGATTTCATAATTTGAATGGGTTTTATTGTTTAACAATAGCTTTCAACAGCTATATGCTCATAGGATTTTAGGCAGGAATATGGATTCGAATATATGGTTTTCATCCTGAGGGATGTCCAGGCCAATCGAAACCGAGGCTAAGCCGGGGAAACGATACAATCGAATCAGTACAAACATTACGAAAAAGTGCCCATATAATTTTGACCCCCTTGAACCCCAATTTTATGTGGTAAAACGCTGGTTTACAGGGGTATATCTAATTTTTCTTATTTCTGCCCTAAAATATAGATTGTGGGTACTCGTTCGAACTGCCTCGATGCGGTTCTAACGAGTATCCACAATCTGTATTTTGAGCAGAAATAAGAAAAATATCACAATTGTTCAGCTTAAAATTTTAGTTTTTTTTTTTCGGCGGTAAAATATACCATGTATTTATATAGGCGTGTTTTCGTAATGGTTACTGGCGCGTAACGTCATGACGAGCCAGGTCAAGTTAGCAGAACAGCAGAACGAGCAGAACGAAATGGTCAAGTTAGCAGAACAGCAGAACGAGCAGAACGGATTGGTCAAGCTAGCAGAACAGCAGAACGAGCAGAACGGATTGGTCAAGATAGCAGAACAACAGAACGAGCAGAACGAGCAGAACGAACTGGTCAAATAAGAGCAGAACCAGTAGAAAATGGTCATATTAGCAAAACAACTAAACCAACAGAAGAAATGGTCAAGTTAGCAGAACAACAGAACAAGAAAAAAAAAACAAAAAAAAAAAAAAAAAAAAAAAAAACAAGACTACATACAAAGTCTCTCCAAAAGATGATGTATGCGGTTTTTTAATTTTTGTCTCGGAATTTCGGATTTTTTCTCTCTATACTTAGTCGCTATAAAAATGATGAAGAACGCCGTTTACCGCGCCTTCCTATCGCATTTATTAGCTGAGATATTGAGAAAAACATCATTTTTGTATTCTGCTGGGAAGATAGAGAAAAATTTTTGTCTCCGAATTTCGGATTTTTTCTCTCTATACTTAGTCGCTATAAAAATGATGAAGAACGCCGTTTACCGCACCTTCCTATCGCATTTATTAGCTGAGATATTGAGAAAAACATCATTTTTTTCTTCTGCTGGGAAGATAGAGAAAAATTTTTGTCTCGGAATTTCGGATTTTTTCTCTCTATACTTAGTCGCTATAAAAATGATGAAGAACGCCGTTTACCGCACCTTCCTATCGCATTTATTAGCTGAGATATTGAGAAAAAACATCATTTTTGTATTCTGCTGGGAATTTGTCTCCGAATTTCGGATTTTTTTCTCTCTATACTTAGTCGCTATAAAAATGATGAAGAACGCCGTTTACCGCGCCTTCCTATCGCATTTATTAGCTGAGATATTGAGAAAAACATCATTTTTGTATTCTGCTGGGAAGATAGAGAAAAATTTTTGTCTCGGAATTTCGGATTTTTTCTCTCTATACTTAGTCGCTATAAAAATGATGAAGAACGCCGTTTACCGCGCCTTCCTATCGCATTTATTAGCTGAGATATTGAGAAAAACATCATTTTTGTATTCTGCTGGGAAGATAGAGAAAATTTTTTGTCTCCGAATTTCGGATTTTTTCTCTCTATACTTAGTCGCTATAAAAATGATGAAGAACGCCGTTTACCGCGCCTTCCTATCGCATTTATTAGCTGAGATATTGGGAAAAACATCATTTTTGTATTCTGCTGGGAAGATAGAGAAAAAATTTTGTCTCTGAATTTCGGATTTTTTCTCTCTATACTTAGTCGCTATAAAAATGATGAAGAACGCCGTTTACCGCGCCTTCCTATCGCATTTATTAGCTGAGATATTGAGAAAAACATCATTTTTGTATTCTGCTGGGAAGATAGAGAAAAAATTTTGTCTCCGAATTTCGGATTTTTTCTCTCTATACTTATTCGCTATAAAAAATGATGAAGAACGCCGTTTACCGCGCCTTCCTATCGCATTTTTTAGCTGAGATATTGAGAAAAACATCATTTTTGTATTCTGCTGGGAAGATAGAGAAAAATTTTTGTCTCCGAATTTCGGATTTTTTCTCTCTATACTTAGTCGCTATAAAAATGATGAAGAACGCCGTTTACCGCGCCTTCCTATCGCATTTATTAGCTGAGATATTGAGAAAAACAACATTTTTGTATTCTGCTGGGAAGATAGAGAAAAATTTTTGTCTCCGAATTTCGGAATTTTTCTCTCTATACTTAGTCGCTATAAAAATGATGAAGAACGCCGTTTACCGCACCTTCCTATCGCATTTATTAGCTGAGATATTGAGAAAAACATCATTTTTTTCTTCTGCTGGGAAGACCGAGAAAAATTTTTGTCTCGGAATTTGGGATTTTTTCTCTCTATACTTAGTCGCTATAAAAATGATGAAGAACGCCGTTTACCGCGCCTTCCTATCGCATTTATTAGCTGAGATATTGAGAAAAACATCATTTTTGTATTCTGCTGGGAAGATAGAGAAAATTTTTTGTCTCCGAATTTCGGATTTTTTCTCTCTATACTTAGTCGCTATAAAAATGATGAAGAACGCCGTTTACCGCGCCTTCCTATCGCATTTATTAGCTGTGATATCGAGAAAAACATCATTTTTGTATTCTGCTGGGAAGATAGAGAAAAATTTTTGTCTCGGAATTTCGGATTTTTTCTCTCTATACTTAGTCGCTATAAAAATGATGAAGAACGCCGTTTACCGCGCCTTCCTATCGCATTTATTAGCTGAGATATTGAGAAAAACATCATTTTTGTATTCTGCTGGGAAGATAGAGAAAAATTTTTGTCTCCGAATTTCGGATTTTTTCTCTCTATACTTAGTCGCTATAAAAATGATGAAGAACGCCGTTTACCGCACCTTCCTATCGCATTTATTAGCTGAGATATTGAGAAAAACATCATTTTTTTCTTCTGCTGGTAAGACCGAGAAAAATTTTTGTCTCGGAATTTGGGATTTTTTCTCTATATACTTAGTCGCTATAAAAATGATGAAGAACGCCGTTTACCGCGCCTTCCTATCGCATTTATTAGCTGAGATATTGAGAAAAACATCATTTTTGTATTCTGCTGGGAAGATAGAGAAAAATTTTTGTCTCCGAATTTCGGATTTTTTCTCTCTATACTTAGTCGCTATAAAAATGATGAAGAACGCCGTTTACCGCGCCTTCCTATCGCATTTATTAGCTGAGATATTGAGAAAAACATTATTTTTGTATTCTGCTGGGAAGATAGAGAAAAATTTATGTCTCCGAATTTCGGATTTTTTCTCTCTATACTTAGTCGCTATAAAAATGATGAAGAACGCCGTTTACCGCACCTTCCTATCGCATTTATTAGCTGAGATATTGAGAAAAACATCAATTTTTTCTTCTGCTGGGAAGACCGAGAAAAATTTTTGTCTCGGAATTTCGGATTTTTTCTCTCTATACTTAGTCGCTATAAAAATGATGAAGAACGCCGTTTACCGCGCCTTCCTATCGCATTTATTAGCTGAGATATTGAGAAAAACATCATTTTTGTATTCTGCTGGGAAGATAGAGAAAAATTTTTGTCTCGGAATTTCGGATTTTTTCTCTCAATACTTAGTCGCTATAAAAATGATGAAGAACGCCGTTTACCGCGCCTTCCTATCGCATTTATTAGCTGAGATATTGAGAAAAACATTATTTTTGTATTCTGCTGGGAAGATAGAGAAAAATTTTTGTCTCCGAATTTCGGATTTTTTCTCTCTATACTCAGTCGCTATAAAAATGATGAAGAACGCCGTTTACCGCACCTTCCTATCGCATTTATTAGCTGAGATATTGAGAAAAACATCAATTTTTTCTTCTGCTGGGAAGACCGAGAAAAATTTTTGTCTCGGAATTTCGGATTTTTTCTCTCTATACTTAGTCGCTATAAAAATGATGAAGAACGCCGTTTACCGCGCCTTCCTATCGCATTTATTAGCTGAGATATTGAGAAAAACATCATTTTTGTATTCTGCTGGGAAGATAGAGAAAAATTTTTGTCTCCGAATTTCGGATTTTTTCTCTCTATACTTAGTCGCTATAAATTGATGAAGAACGCCGTTTACCGCACCTTCCTATCGCATTTATTAGCTGAGATATTGAGAAAAACATCATTTTTTTCTTCTGCTGGGAAGAGCGAGAAAAATTTTTGTCTCGGAATTTGGGATTTTTTCTCTCTATACTTAGTCGCTATAAAAATGATGAAGAACGCCGTTTACCGCGCCTTCCTATCGCATTTATTAGCTGAGATATTGAGAAAAACATCATTTTTGTATTCTGCTGGGAAGATAGAGAAAAATTTTTGTCTCCGAATTTCGGATTTTTTCTCTCTATACTTAGTCGCTATAAAAATGATGAAGAACGCCGTTTACCGCGCCTTCCTATCGCATTTATTGGCTGAGATATTGAGAAAAACATCATTTTTGTATTCTGCTGGGAAGATAGAGAAAAATTTTTGTCTCCGAATTTCGGATTTTTTCTCTCTATACTTAGTCGCTATAAAAATGATGAAGAACGCCGTTTACCGCGCCTTCCTATCGCATTTATTAGCTGAGATATTGAGAAAAACATCATTTTTGTATTCTGCTGGGAAGATAGAGAAAAATTTTTGTCTCCGAATTTCGGATTTTTTCTCTCTATACTTAGTCGCTATAAAAATGATGAAGAACGCCGTTTACCGCGCCTTCCTATCGCATTTATTAGCTGAGATATTGAGAAAAACATCATTTTTGTATTCTGCTGGGAAGATAGAGAAAATTTTTTGTCTCCGAATTTCGGATTTTTTCTCTCTATACTTAGTCGCTATAAAAATGGTAACAGGACACTTCGGCCCCAAAACCACCTCGGCCCCTAGACACTTCGGCCCCTAGACACCTCGGCCCCAAAACCACCTCGGCCCCACATAAATTTGAAACCCTAGACGGGTCGGCCCCTGGACACCTCGGCCCCTAGACACGTCGGCCCCATATACCTAGACACTTCGGCCCCACTTTGCTTTTCACGGGGCTTCCACATAAATAGATCGGGTTTGATGCCCGATGATTTTTTTTTTTTTTTTTTTGCTGATTTGATTATTTTGATAGGGAGCCACGAATATTTAAACCTATAATATATATTATAACGTTACTAAATAGAAAATCTATATGTTCATTGAAGAATAATGGAAGATACATTTGAAAAATCCCCTCTTTATTTTAATGTATAATTCTAATTGCATTGCAGCATGCTTTAGAGCGGGCTCTTTTTTCTACATTTCTGCTCTTTTGATCATCTATAGACTTTTTTATTATCTGAAATACATGTAATTCCACACCGCTAAAATACTTTTTAAATTAATTCCAATAAGAACATGATACCTAATTATCCTTATTAATTGGATGGAAAGGTGGATGGGGCCGTAACACCCCCCCCCCCCCCCCCCAAAAAAAAAAAAAAAAATCATTCCTCGGTTTCGTCAATCATGGTGATGATGGGGGATAATCTTATATTTGTTAACATATTTATATATTTATTTATTGGCCTCGGTAGCTAAGTCGGATGCGCGTCTGAATGGTGATCATGAGGACGCGGGTTCGATACCTAGCGGGATCGGCAACTTTCTTTCGTGGAGATTGATTATGAAATCTTTTCTACGGTCATTCTCTCCCTTCTGCTGATTCAAGAAGGGCAGTCGTCACTTTCTATCGAAAAAAAAAATGTGCACTGTATTGGTTAACCGCTTATGTATAAGCCTGCCCAGGATACGTGTGGATAGGTAAACTGCCCGGCTCGAAAATGAACTAAAATCATGTTGACTGGGCCGTTAAACTCCTATACAAACAAACATTTTATTTATTTATTTATTAGGTAATTATCAGTGTTCAGTTTCGCTGAACTAGAACTATTCTCGTAAGGTAAACCAAATAATTTAATGTATGCTTGCAATTCAAACAATGCTTGAAAAACGGTGCAGATCCGGTTCAGAGGGCAGAAGCAATCTGTTCAGGATCTACACTGTTTGCAAAAATAAGGATTATCGTGTTCAGCGGGGTAAGGATTAATGAATTTCAGGTTAGAACACTATTTAGCAGAAAGTTATACAAAAACAATTAATTATTGACTTAAATTAGTAAAAGTGTGAAGCTCAATAAACAACCAGGCGTTACTAATCCCTTTTCCCCAATAAAGAGATCCTTGATGATAAACAGATCATTGTTATCAATTTTCACACATTTGATTGTCATCCTAGCTCATATTCAAGACTGACAGTAACGAGTATATTGTATACTTTATTTATTTATTTATTTATTTATTTATTAGTCACATTTCTGATTACCAGCCACTCAAATTACTTGATGCATGTGTACTATATGTATATATTAGTGGCAAACAGTGTAGATCTGGATTTGCACTGTGTGTAAAGTCTTCACTACTCGAATTTTTGTAGGAATTGCTCAGTATGTTTCCATTGTTATCAATTTTCACACTTTTAGAAATTCCTATTTGATTGTTATTTCAGCTCATATTTAAACACGGACAGTAACAATTATACTGTATAATTTATTTATTTATTTATTTATTTATTTATTTATTTATTTATTTATTTATTTATTTATTTATTTATTAGTCACATTTCAGACCCTCAAATTACTTGATACATGTATATTGTATTCATTTAAAATTCGCAAAACTGAATGACAGTGTAGATCCGGATCAGATGGATCTGGATGTGCACTGAGTGCAAAGTCTTCATGGCCCTATGTATTTTTGTAGAAAAGGCTCATTGACTATCAGTATCAAATATTCACAATTAGAACTACCCGCTAAACCCTTCTTTTCGTGATGTTATACGACACGGTTGAAGGCGGCGGGGGAGAGTGTAGTCCAAGTTAACCTGAAAATGTCGTGTATGCGTTGTCATATTTATTATAAACGTCTCATTGGTTATTTTATTTTTTATATGAAATAAAAATAGCAATAAAATAATTTGATCTTATTTCCTAACAACTTAATAGAAGATTCCGTAAAACCAAAATTATATAACGAAAAGTTGATAAAAATTATATTTCTTACTTCTGCTCGAAAATATAGATCTATGATACTGGTTCAATCGTTCTCAAGGAGATGGTTTATCGCACAGACCTGTTAATCTATATAAAAGGGATCTAAGAAATGACTAGTTTGCATACACACATTAATATTCAACTAGTGATGATTAAAGGTTGTCACAGACACATTCTGATCAGTCCTGCACATTGAGACGGTTCTAACCAGTACACACAACCTGTATCTTGGAGAAGAAATAAGAAACACGCCTATACAAATGACTTGTAACTTTACCGTCGAAAAAACGAACATTATAAGAGGACAAATTGTGACATTTTTATTATTTCTGCTAAAATAAGAAATAGTTTTACCCCAGTAAACCCAGATTTTACTATATACAAGTGGGGTTCAAGGGGGTCAAATTATAAAGGCGTGTCTTCGTGATGTAAATAATGTATGCCCGTATGAGCCCCAGTTTTCCCCATATAAACTGGGGTTTAGCAGGGTCTTCATTACACGGGCTTGTTAACATGATGTTTTGTTTGTTAGTTTTGACGTTTAACGCCCCAATCATAACTGTATCGGTCATTTTGGAGACGTTGCCTCCAATTTTGTGGGAATTTTACACGACATTGAGGTGAAATGACATCTCAAGCCCTGCAACCCAATGAAACCAATAGGGTTTATAAGTATGAACGGCCCGACTTCCTGGCCAAGCTTAGAACCTCTAAGCGGCTTACCAGTACTCATGTCACAGGCTGTCGGTTTCTTGAAAGTCCCGATGGGCGGGACTGATTTTAAAATGATATAAATGCCCCTTTCCTAACATATATCAAAAGTGGGGCCGAGGTGTCTTTGGGGCCGAGATGTCTAGGGGCCGAGGTGGCAGTGGGGCCGAGGTGTCTAGGGCCGAGGTGACTAGGGCCGAGGTGTCTAGGGCCGACTTGGTTTTGGGCCGACCTGTCTAGGGGCCGAGGTGGTAGTGGGGCCGAAGTGTCTGGAAATCATAAAAATGATGAAGAACGCCGTTAACCGCACCTTCCTATCGCATTTATTAGCTGAGATATTGAGAAAAACATCATTTTTTTCTTCTGCTGGGAAGACCGAGAAAAATTTTTGTCTCGGAATTTCGGATTTTTTCTCTGTATACTTAGTCGCTATAAAAATGATGAAGAACGCCGTTTACCGCGCCTTCCTATCGCATTTAATAGCCGAGATATTGAGAAAAACATCATTTTTTTCTTCTGCTGGGAAGACCGAGAAAAATTTTTGTCTCCGAATTTCGGATTTTTTTCTCTCTATACTTAGTCGCTATAAAAATGATGAAGAACGCCGTTTACCGCGCCTTCCTATCGCATTTATTAGCTGAGATATTGAGAAAAACATCATTTTTGTATTCTGCTGGGAAGATAGAGAAAAATTTTTGTCTCCGAATTTCGGATTTTTTCTCTCTATACTTAGTCGCTATAAAAATGATGAAGAACGCCGTTTACCGCACCTTCCTATCGCATTTATTAGCTGAGATATTGAGAAAAACATCATTTTTTTTCTTCTGCTGGGAAGACCGAGAAAAATTTTTGTCTCGGAATTTCGGATTTTTTCTCTCTATACTTAGTCGCTATAAAAATGATGAAGAACGCCGTTTACCGCGCCTTCCTATCGCATTTATTAGCTGAGATATTGAGAAAAACATCATTTTTGTATTCTGCTGGGAAGATAGAGAAAAATTTTTGTCTCCGAATTTCGGAATTTTTCTCTCTATACTTAGTCGCTATAAAAGTGATGAAGAACGCCGTTTACCGCGCCTTCCTATCGCATTTATTAGCTGAGATATTGAGAAAAACATCATTTTTGTATTCTGCTGGGAAGATAGAGAAAAATTTTTGTCTCCGAATTTCGGATTTTTTCTCTCTATACTTAGTCGCTATAAAAATGATGAAGAACGCCGTTTACCGCGCCTTCCTATCGCATTTATTAGCTGAGATATTGTATTCTGCTGGGAAGATAGAGAAAAATTTTTGTCTCCGAATTTCGGAATTTTTCTCTCTATACTTAGTCGCTATAAAAGTGATGAAGAACGCCGTTTACCGCGCCTTCCTATCGCATTTATTAGCTGAGATATTGAGAAAAACATCATTTTTGTATTCTGCTGGGAAGATAGAGAAAAATTTTTGTCTCCGAATTTCGGATTTTTTCTCTCTATACTTAGTCGCTATAAAAATGATGAAGAACGCCGTTTACCGCGCCTTCCTATCGCATTTATTAGCTGAGATATTGAGAAAAACATCACTTTTTTCTTCTGCTGGGAAGACCGAGAAAAAATTTTGTCTCCGAATTTCGGATTCTTTCTCTCTATACTTAGTCGCTATAAAAATGATGAAGAACGCCGTTTACCGCGCCTTCCTATCGCATTGATTAGCTGAGATATTGAGAAAAACATCATTTTTTTCTTCTGCTGGGAAGACCGAGAAAAATTTTTGTCTCGGAATTTCGGATTTTTTCTCTCAATACTTAGTCGCTATAAAAATGATGAATAACGCCGTTTACCGCGCCTTCCTATCGCATTTTTTAGCTGAGATACTGAGAAAAACATCATTTTTGTATTCTGCTGGGAAGATAGAGAAAAATTTTTGTCTCCGAATTTCGGATTTTTTCTCTCTATACTTAGTCGCTATAAAAATGATGAAGAACGCCGTTTACCGCGCCTTCCTGTCGCATTTATTAGCTGAGATATTGAGAAAAACATCATTTTTGTATTCTGCTGGGAAGATAGAGAAAAATTTTTGTCTCGGAATTTCGGATTTTTTCTCTCTATACTTAGTCGCTATAAAAATGATGAAGAACGCCGTTTACCGCACCTTCCTATCGCATTTATTAGCTGAGATATTGAGAAAAACATCATTTTTTTCTTCTGCTGGGAAGATAGAGAAAATTTTTGTCTCCGAATTTCGGATTTTCTCTCTATATACTAAGTCGCTATAAAAATGATGAAGAACGCCGTTTACCGCGCCTTGTGGCAACCTCTAATGTAATACAACGCCAATTGTAATAAACAAGTTGCAGTCAACGCCAAATGTAACAACGCCTAATGTAATAAAGTAAATTTCGTGTAGGACAAGATGAAATCTCAAAAAAAGTTAAAATCATAGAGTATCCATATACCTTGGGGCCGAAGGTTGTCTGGGTACTGGGGTCGAAGGGTGTGTGGGTACTGGGGTCGAAGGTGGTGTAGGTACTTTGAGTGTGTATGGTGGGGAGCTTGTGCTTCAACGCAACTCTATTCTAATTAATGATATTATTTAAGATCTGAATGTATTACATTAGGCGTTGTTACATTAGGCGTTGCACTCAACGCCAAATGTAACAACGCCTAATGATATAAAGTAACTTTCGTCTAGGACAAGATGAAATCTAAAAAAAAAATGTTAAAATCATAGAGTATCCATATACCTTGGGGTCGAAGGTTGTGTGGGTACTGGGGTCGAAGGGTGTGTGGGTACTGGGGTCGAAGGTGGTGTGGGTACTTGGAGTGTGTATGGTGGGGAGCTTGTGCTTCAACACAACTCTATTCTAATTAATAGTATTACTTAAGATCTGAGTGTATTACATTAGGCGTTGTTACATTAGGCGTTGCAGTCAACGCCAAATGTAACAACGCCTAATGTAATAAAGTAACTTTCGTCTAGGACAAGATGAAATCTCAAAAAAAAAATTAATCATAGAGTATCCATATGCCATGGGGTCGAAGGTTGTGCGGGTACTGTGGTCGAAGGGGGTGAAGCTACTGGGGTCGAAGGTGGTGTGGGTACTTGGAGTGTGTATGGTGGGAAGCTTATGTTTCAACGCAACTCTATTCTAATTCAAAGATTTTACTAAGATCTGAGTGTATTACATTAGGCGTTGTTACATTAGGCGTTGCAGTCAACGCCAAATGTAACAACGCCTAATGTAATAAAGTAACTTTCGTCTAGGACAAGATGAAATCTCAAAAAAAAAAGTTAAAATCATAGAGTATCTATATACCTTGGGGTCGAAGAATGCGGGTACTGGGGTCGAAGGGGTGTGGGTACTTGGAGTGTGTATGGTGGGGAGCTTGTGCTTCAACGCAACTCTATTCTAATTAATGATATTACTTAAGATCTGATTGTATTACATTAGGCGTTGTTACATAAGGCATTGCAGTCAATGCCAAATGTAACAACGCCTAATGTAATAAAGTAACTTTCGTCTAGGCCAAGTTCAAATCTCAAATAAGAAAGTTTAAATCATATAGTATCCATATATCTTAGGGTCGAAGGTGGTGTGGGTACTGGGAACGAAGGTGGTGTGGGTACTGGGGTCGAAGGTGGTGTGGGTACTTGGAGTGTTTGTGTGTGTGTGTGTGGGGGGGGGGGTTGTGCTTCTCTAACGCAACTCTATTCTAATTAATGATATTCCTCAAGATTCTGTGAAATGTTCTGAGTGTATTATATTAGGCGTTGTTATATTAGGCGTTGCAGTCAATGCCAAATGTAACAACGCTTAATGTATTAAATTGACTTTCGTCTATTACAAGACGAAATATCAAATGAAAATGTTAAAGCAAGCTATCAAGTATCCATATATATGAGATGAAGGTGGTGTGGATACCGGGATCGAATCTGGTGTGGGTACGCAACACTGTTCTTATTAATGATATGACTCAAGATTCTTTGAAATGTTTGTTTGGTTTTACGGCCCTTTCAAGATTATTTCACTCATATCGAGCCGATCGGTAATCAGAGGTGGGCGAAAACCGGAGTACCCGGAGAAAAACCACCTGATCTTCCGTTGCAGAACTTGGCGTCTCACATGTGACCCGCGCAAGGCTCGAACCACAGCGGTGAGAGACCTAGTGATCAAGAGTCAGCGCTCTTAACCACTAGGCCACGGAGGCCCGTTTCTTTGAAATGTTCTGAGTGTATTACATTAGGCGTTCAAGCCCCCGCCCATTGGGGCTTGAAGAAATATATGGGCTGCATGATGCTTCCACGCAGAGCTGAATCCGGCCCGCACACTTGTACTGGTAAACCGCTTGGAGGATCTAAGCCTTCCAGGAACCGCGATGCGAGGCGGACCGTCCATGCTAATAAACCATATTGGTTTCATTGGGCGACAGGGCTTGAGATGTCATTTCATCTCAATGTCGGGTAAAAGTCCCACAAAATTGGAAGCAACGTCTCCAAAATGACCTTTACAGTGTTGACGGGGACGTTAAACCTCAAATCAAACAAACAAACAAAACATTAGGCGTTGCAGTCAACGCCAAATGTATCAACGCCTTATCTAATAAAGTAACTTGGACAGGTTTGTTTGTTTGTATTGGAGTTTAACTATTTTAGGTCATTTTTGAGCCGGTCAATTTACCTATCAACATATACGTAAGAGGTTAACCAGTACAGTGTACATTCTTTCGACAGAAACTGACAACTGCCCGTCTTGAATCAGTGAAATGGAGAGAATGACCGTAGAAAAGATTTCATGATCAAACTCTACGAAAGAATGTTGCCGACCCCAGCAGGTATCGAACAAGCGTCCTCCTGATCACCAGTCAGACGCGCATCCGACTGAGCTACCGAGGAAGATGAAATCTCAAACGAAAAAATTAAATCATAAAGTATCCATATATCCTAAGGTCGAAGTTGGTGCAGGTCCTGAGGTAGAAGTTGGTGTGGGTACCCGGTGTCTGTGTGTACAGACAATCCCAAAAATAACAACGTCTAATGTAATAAAGTAACTTTCGGCCCCGCCCATCGGGACTTGAACATAAAGATGGGCTGCATGATGCTTCCTCGCAGAGCTGAAACCGACCGCACGCGAGTACTGGTAAACCGCTTAGAGGATCTAAGCCTGCCCAGGGAAAGCGGTGCGAGTCGGACCGTCCATGCTTGTAAACCCTGTTGGTTTTATGTAGCTCACCTGAGTTTTTCTGCATCACGAAAACACGCCTACATAATTTTGACTCCCTTGAACCCCACTTTTATTTCGTAAGACTGGGATTTGCAGGGGTAAACCTATTTTGTCTTATTTCTGCTCTACAATATATATTGTGGGTACTAGTAAGAACCACCTCGATGAGGCGGTTCTAACGACTACCTACAATCTATATTGTAAAGCAGAAATTAGAAAAATATCACAATTGTTCATCTTAAAATTTTCATTTTTTCGGAGATAAAGGTTACAATGTATTCGTATAGGCATGTTTTCGTAATGGACATGCAAGTGCTCAGGCGTCCGTCCTTAGTCCGTCGTCCGTCAGCATTGACATCTCCTCCTAACCACTGTGCCAATTTAAACCAAACTTCACCAGAATGATGCTTGGGAGGTACATACTGAAAGTAGTTCAAAAATTTGGGATCCAAGCAAAACCAGCAAACAAAACTTTTAAAACTCTTCTTGTCTGAAACCAGAAAGCCCGGTTCTTTGATATTTGGTATGAAGCTTCATCAAGAGGACCTTGGTATGAAGCTTCATCTAGAGGATCTATACCAATATTGTTCAAATTATAGCCCCCGGGCCAAAATGGCCCCGCCCCTGGGCTCACTGGTTTTACATAGGCTTATATAGGGAAAACCTGAAAAAAAAAAAAAACGTCTTGTCTGAAGCCAGAAATCCAAGGTCTTTGAAATTGGGTATGAAGCTTCATCTAGAGGACCTCTACGAAGATTGTTCTAAAAATAGCTCTAAGGCCTAAAAGGGCCCGACCCGCGGCCCCGCTTAATCTGGGATCATTGAGTTCATTTAGAATCATTTTGAAAATAGGGTTCTGCATAATCCGGTGTTAGAGGGCGTGGTCGGTTTTGTGCATTTCAGTACTGGTCATAAATGAATAAGCTCAATAACCGAGTCTGCTATTTTCCTTTATTAGCTCACCTGAGCACAAGGTGCTCATTGTGAGCTATTGTGATCGACCTGTGTCCGGCGTTCGTCGTCCTTTGTGTGTCGTGCGTCGTCAACAATTTCTTCAAATGACATCTCCTTAACCGGTGAAAGGATTTTGAAATAAGTTCACACGAATGTACCTTGAGTGACCCTTTACCAAAATTGCTAAAATTGTTCACCCCGTTAAACAAAATGGCCATCAGATCTGAGTGAGTGAGTGAGTGAGTGAGTGAGTGGGTGAGTGAGTGAGTATTTGAGTTTTACGTCTCACCAACAGCTAAGGTCATACGGAGACGGGATCTCGGTTTAAAGACTCATCCGAAAGTCTGAGGAAGCCCGGTCCACCAGAGCTAAAAATAGAAAAAAAAACTTTAAACGACATCTCCTCCTAGTCCACTGGCTCGATTTCAAAATAATTCACAGAAATGGTCCTTGGGTGACCCTCTACCATAATTGCTAAAATGGTTCAGCTCTGCTGAACAAAATGGCCACCAGCGCTAAAAATAGAAAAAAATGACAACGAAATCTCGTCCTAGCCCACTGGCCCAATTTCAAAATATTTTCACAGAAATGTTCCTTGGGTGACCCTCTACCAAAACTGCTAAATGGTTCCGGTCTGCTGAACAAGCCGCAAGAGCTAAAAAAAAAAACTTTTAAATGACATCTCCTCCTAGCCAACTGGCCCGAATTCAAAATTATTTCATAGAAATGTTCCATTGGTGACCCTCTACCATCCTTACTAAAATTGTTCCTCTCCGCTGAACAAAATGGCTGCCAGAGCTAAAAATAGAAAAAAAAAACCTTTAAATGACATCTCCTTCGATTTCAAAGTAATTTCACAGAAATGTTCCTTAGGTGACCCTATTAATAAATATTACTAAAATGGTTCCGCTCCGCTGATACAGACGAAACTTTAAAACGACATTTCCTCCTAGCCTACTTGCCCAAATTTGAAATAATTTCACAGAAATGATTCTTGGGTGACCCTATACCAAATTGCTAAAATGGTTCAGGGGAACGGGAGGTCTCGGGTTCGATCCCGGGCCGCGACATAACAAAGTCGTTAAAAATGGTACTAGCTGCTCCTCGCTTGGCACTCAGATTTACGGGGTAGAGCTAGGACTGGTCGATCCAGTGTCAGGATAATGTGACTGGGTGTGGTATCATGTAATGTGTCTGGGACATGATACTTCAGTGAGGCAGCACTATAAACGTGAGCATTGAGCTCCCTGTCGCAACCAGACACCGTCGTGATATGACTGAAAAATTGTTGAAAGCGACGTTAAACCCGAATTCACACACACTAAAATGGTTCAGCTTCGATGAACAAAATGGCCACCTGGTTTAGAAAAATGTTTAAATGACAACTGGCAAGATTTCAACATGTTCCTTGGGTGGCCCTCTGCCAGAATTGCTAAAATCGATTCGCTCCACTGAACAAAATTACCGCCAGAGCTTAAAATAGAAAAAAAAATTCAAACATCTCCTCTGAGGCAAATGGTCTAAATTTAAAACAACTTCACAGAAATGTTTCTCTTGTGACCATTTACCACACTTGCTAAAATCGTTCTGCTCTGGCCATCAGAGCGAAAAAAATAGAAGCACCTTTCATGGACTTCTCCTCCTAGGCAAATGGCCCAATTGCAAAATAATTTCACGGAAATGTTCCTCGTATGACCTTTCAGTTGTTCTGCCAGAGCTGAAAATACCAAAATCTTTAAAGAACATCTAAGCCAAAGGCTCCTTGTAATATAGTTTCATAGAATGTTTCCTCTAATGTTGCTAAAAGGATTCCACTGCAATGAAAAAGATGGTCTAAAAAAACAGTGAAAAAAAGCATTGGTCCACACGTCCTTTAACTAGTGACTTCACTATTTCCATAAGCTATGAAACGTCTTGGACTCAGGTGAACGATCCAGGGCTACCATGGCCCTCTTGTTTGGTGTATGTTTTGCTTCCAAATGATCCAACTATTCAGAACTTATTTATCTTCACTGCAGCTAGTGTTGTGCCGTGTGGCGGCCAGAAAAAATCTCCTCAGTGCAGATTATATTTTCTGGTCCTTTGGTATCATTGAGTTCATTTAGAATCATTTTGAAAATAGTGTTCTGCTTAAGCCGGTGCTAGAGGGCATGGTCGGTGTTGCACATTTAAGTACTGGTCATGAACAGACTCAATAAAACCGAGTCTGCTATTTTCGTTCATTGGTGTATTCTTTGCTTCCAAAGGATCCAGTTATTATAGGGAAAACCTTTCAAAATCTTCTTGTCTTAAACCAGAAGGCCAAGGTCTTTGATATTTGGTTTGAAGCTTCATCAAGAGACATCTACCAAGATTGTTCAAATTTTTGCGGCAGGACTCTATAATTCGAACAATCTTGGTAGAGCCACTGGATGCAGCTTTGTACCAAATATCGAAGACCTGGGCCTTGTGGTTTCAGACAAGGAGATTTTTAAAGGCTTTCTTAATATAAGCCTATGTAAAACCAGTGGGCTCCGGGCGGAGACATTTTGGCCCCAGCGCTATTATTTGAACAATCTTGGTATAGAGACCCTTTAGATGAAGCTGCATATCAAATATCAAAGGCCTGGACCTTCTGGTTTCAGACAAGAATATTTTAAAGGTTGTCCCTATGCAAGCCTATGAAAAACCAGTGGGCCCCGGGGCAGGCCAAAAATGATGTTTTTCTCAATATCTCAGCTAATAAATGGGATAGGAAGGCGTGGTAAACGGCAGTCTTCATCATTTTTTATAGCGACTAAGTATAGAGAGAAAAAATCCTAAATTCGAAGACAAAAATTTTTCTCTATCAACACAGCAGAAGAAAAAAATGATGTTTTTCTCAATATCTCTGCTAATAAATGCGATAGGAAGGTGCGGTAAACGGCGTTCTTCATCATTTTTATAGCGACTAAGTATAGAGAGAAAAAATCCGAAATTCGGAGACAAAAATTTTTCTCGGTCTTTCCAGCAGAAGACAAAAATGATGTTTTTCTCAATATCTCAGCTAATAAATGCGATAGGAAGGCGCGGTAAACGGCGTTCTTCATCATTTTTATAGCGACTAAATATAGAGAGAAAAAATCCGAAATTCGGAGACAAAAATTTTTCTCTATCTTCCCAGCAGAAGAAAAAAAAAATGTTTTTCTCAATATCTCAGCTAATAAATGCGATAGGAAGGCGCGGTAAACGGCGTTCTTCATCATTTTTATAGCGACTAAGTATAGAGAGAAAAAATCCGGAATTCGGAAACAAAATTTTTTCTCTATCTTCCCAGCAGAAGAAAAAAATGATGTGTTTCTCAATATCTCAGCTAATAAATGCGATAGGAAGGCGCGGTAAACGGCGTTATTCATCATTTTTATAGCGACTAAGTATAGAGAGAAAAAATCCGAAATTCGGAGACAAAAATTTTTCTCTATCTTCCCAGCAGAATACAAAACTGATGTTTTTCTCAATATCTCAGCTAATAAATGCGATAGGAAGGCGCGGTAAACGGCGTTCTTCATCATTTTTATAGCGACTATGTATAGAGAGAAAAAATCCGAAATTCGGAGACAAAAATTTTTCTCTATCTTCCCAGCAGAATACAAAAATGATGTTTTTCTCAATATCTCAGCTAATAAATGCGATAGGAAGGCGCGGTAAACGGCGTTCTTCATCATTTTTATAGCGACTAAGTATAGAGAGAAAAAAATCCGAAATTCCGAGACAAAAATTTTTCTCGGTCTTCCCAGCAGAAGAAAAAAATGATGTTTTTCTCAATATCTCAGCTAATAAATGCGATAGGAAGGCGCGGTAAACGGCGTTCTTCATCATTTTTATAGCGACTAAGTATAGAGAGAAAAAATCCGAAATTCGGAGACAAAAATTTTCCTCTATCTTCCCAGCAGAATACAAAAATGATGTTTTTCTCAATATCTCAGCTAATAAATGCGATAGGAAGGCGCGGTAAACGGCGTTCTTCATCATTTTTATAGCGACTAAGTATAGAGAGAAAAAATCCGAAATTCGGAGACAAAAATTTTTCTCTATCTTCCCAGCAGAATACAAAAATGATGTTTTTCTCAATATCTCAGCTAATAAATGCGATAGGAAGGCGCGGTAAACGGCGTTCTTCATCATTTTTATAGCGACTAAGTATAGAGAGAAAAAATCCGACATTCGGAGACAAAAATTTTTCTCTATCTTCCCAGCAGAATACAAAAATGATGTTTTTCTCAATATCTCAGCTAATAAATGCGATAGGGAGGCGCGGTAAACGGCGTTCTTCATCATTTTTATAGCGACTAAGTATAGAGAGAAAAAATCCGAAATTCCGAGACAAAAATTTTTCTCGGTCTTCCCAGCAGAAGAAAAAAAATGATGTTTTTCTCAATATCTCAGCTAATAAATGCGATAGGAAGGTGCGGTAAACGGCGTTCTTCATCATTTTTATAGCGACTACGTATAGAGAGAAAAAATCCGAAATTCGGAGACAAAAATTTTTCTCTATCTTCCCAGCAGAATACAAAAATGATGTTTTTCTCAATATCTCAGCTAATAAATGCGATAGGAAGGCGCGGTAAACGGCGTTCTTCATCATTTTTATAGCGACTAAGTATAGAGAGAAAAAATCCGAAATTCCGAGACAAAAATTTTTCTCGGTCTTCCCAGCAGAATACAAAAATGATGTTTTTCTCAATATCTCAGCTAATAAATGCGATAGGAAGGCGCGGTAAACGGCGTTCTTCATCATATTTATAGTAACTAAGTATAGAGAGAAAAAATCCGAAATTCGGAGACAAAAATTTTTCTCTATCTTCCCAGCAGAATACAAAAAGGATGTTTTTCTCAATATCTCAGCTAATAAATGCGATAGGAAGGCGCGGTAAACGGCGTTCTTCATCATTTTTATAGCGACTAAGTATAGAGAGAAAAAATCCGAATTTCGGAGACAAAAATTTTTCTCTACCTTCCCAGCAGAATACAAAAATGATGTTTTTCTCAATATCTCAGCTAATAAATGCGATAGGAAGGCGCGGTAAACGGCGTTCTTCATCATTTTTATAGCGACTAAGTATAGAGAGAAAAAATCCGAAATTCGGAGACAAAACTTTTTTCTCTATCTTCCCAGCAGAATACAAAAATGATGTTTTTCTCAATATCTCAGCTAATAAATGCGATAGGAAGGCGCGGTAAACGGCGTTCTTCATCATTTTTATAGCGACTAAGTATAGAGAGAAAAAATCCGACATTCGGAGACAAAAATTTTTCTCTATCTTCCCAGCAGAATACAAAAATGATGTTTTTCTCAATATCTCAGCTAATAAATGCGATAGGGAGGCGCGGTAAACGGCGTTCTTCATCATTTTTATAGCGACAAAGTATAGAGAGAAAAAATCCGAAATTCCGAGACAAAAATTTTTCTCGGTCTTCCCAGCAGAAGAAAAAAAATGATGTTTTTCTCAATATCTCAGCTAATAAATGCGATAGGAAGGCGCGGTAAACGGCGTTCTTCATCATTTTTATAGCGACTAAGTATAGAGAGAAAAAATCCGAAATTCGGAGACAAAAATTTTCCTCTATCTTCCCAGCAGAATACAAAAATGATGTTTTTCTCAATATCTCAGCTAATAAATGCGATAGGCAGGCCCGGTAAACGGCGTTCTTCATCATTTTTATAGCGACTAAGTATAGAGAGAAAAAATCCGAAATTCGGAGACAAAAATTTTTCTCTATCTTCCCAGCAGAATACAAAAATGATGTTTTTCTCAATATCTCAGCTAATAAATGCGATAGGAAGGCGCGGTAAACGGCGTTCTTCATCATTTTTATAGCGACTAAGTATAGAGAGAAAAAATCCGACATTCGGAGACAAAAATTTTTCTCTATCTTCCCAGCAGAATACAAAAATGATGTTTTTCTCAATATCTCAGCTAATAAATGCGATAGGGAGGCGCGGTAAACGGCGTTCTTCATCATTTTTATAGCGACTAAGTATAGAGAGAAAAAATCCGAAATTCCGAGACAAAAATTTTTCTCGGTCTTCCCAGCAGAAGAAAAAAAATGATGTTTTTCTCAATATCTCAGCTAATAAATGCGATAGGAAGGTGCGGTAAACGGCGTTCTTCATCATTTTTATAGCGACTACGTATAGAGAGAAAAAATCCGAAATTCGGAGACAAAAATTTTTCTCTATCTTCCCAGCAGAATACAAAAATGATGTTTTTCTCAATATCTCAGCTAATAAATGCGATAGGAAGGCGCGGTAAACGGCGTTCTTCATCATTTTTATAGCGACTAAGTATAGAGAGAAAAAATCCGAAATTCCGAGACAAAAATTTTTCTCGGTCTTCCCAGCAGAATACAAAAATGATGTTTTTCTCAATATCTCAGCTAATAAATGCGATAGGAAGGCGCGGTAAACGGCGTTCTTCATCATATTTATAGTAACTAAGTATAGAGAGAAAAAATCCGAAATTCGGAGACAAAAATTTTTCTCTATCTTCCCAGCAGAATACAAAAAGGATGTTTTTCTCAATATCTCAGCTAATAAATGCGATAGGAAGGCGCGGTAAACGGCGTTCGTCATCATTTTTATAGCGACTAAGTATAGAGAGAAAAAATCCGAATTTCGGAGACAAAAATTTTTCTCTACCTTCCCAGCAGAATACAAAAATGATGTTTTTCTCAATATCTCAGCTAATAAATGCGATAGGAAGGCGCGGTAAACGGCGTTCTTCATCATTTTTATAGCGACTAAGTATAGAGAGAAAAAATCCGAAATTCGGAGACAAAACTTTTTCTCTATCTTCCCAGCAGAATACAAAAATGATGTTTTTCTCAATATCTCAGCTAATAAATGCGATAGGAAGGCGCGGTAAACGGCGTTCTTCATCATTTTTATAGCGACTAAGTATAGAGAGAAAAAATCCGACATTCGGAGACAAAAATTTTTCTCTATCTTCCCAGCAGAATACAAAAATGATGTTTTTCTCAATATCTCAGCTAATAAATGCGATAGGGAGGCGCGGTAAACGGCGTTCTTCATCATTTTTATAGCGACTAAGTATAGAGAGAAAAAATCCGAAATTCCGAGACAAAAATTTTTCTCGGTCTTCCCAGCAGAAGAAAAAAAATGATGTTTTTCTCAATATCTCAGCTAATAAATGCGATAGGAAGGCGCGGTAAACGGCGTTCTTCATCATTTTTATAGCGACTAAGTATAGAGAGAAAAAATCCGAAATTCGGAGACAAAAATTTTCCTCTATCTTCCCAGCAGAATACAAAAATGATGTTTTTCTCAATATCTCAGCTAATAAATGCGATAGGCAGGCGCGGTAAACGGCGTTCTTCATCATTTTTATAGCGACTAACTATAGAGAGAAAAAATCCGAAATTCGGAGACAAAAATTTTTCTCTATCTTCCCAGCAGAATACAAAAATGATGTTTTTCTCAATATCTCAGCTAATAAATGCGATAGGAAGGCGCGGTAAACGGCGTTCTTCATCATTTTTATAGCGACTAAGTATAGAGAGAAAAAATCCGACATTCGGAGACAAAAATTTTTCTCTATCTTCCCAGCAGAATACAAAAATGATGTTTTTCTCAATATCTCAGCTAATAAATGCGATAGGAAGGCGCGGTAAACGGCGTTCTTCATCATTTTTATAGCGACTAAGTATAGAGAGAAAAAATCCGAAATTCCGAGACAAAAATTTTTCTCGGTCTTCCCAGCAGAAGAAAAAAAATGATGTTTTTCCTAATATCTCAGCTAATAAATGCGATAGGAAGGTGCGGTAAACGGCGTTCTTCATCATTTTTATAGCGACTACGTATAGAGAGAAAAAATCCGAAATTCGGAGACAAAAATTTTTCTCTATCTTCCCAGCAGAATACAAAAATGATGTTTTTCTCAATATCTCAGCTAATAAATGCGATAGGAAGGCGCGGTAAACGGCGTTCTTCATCATTTTTATAGCGACTAAGTATAGAGAGAAAAATCCGAAATTCCGAGACAAAAATTTTTCTCTATCTTCCCAGCAGAATACAAAAATGATGTTTTTCTCAATATCTCAGCTAATAAATGCGATAGGAAGGCGCGGTAAACGGCGTTCTTCATCATTTTTATAGCGACTAAGTATAGAGAGAAAAAATCCGACATTCGGAGACAAAAATTTTTCTCTATCTTCCCAGCAGAATACAAAAATGATGTTTTTCTCAATATCTCAGCTAATAAATGCGATAGGGAGGCGCGGTAAACGGCTTTCTTCATCATTTTTATAGCGACTAAGTATAGAGAGAAAAAATCCGAAATTCCGAGACAAAAATTTTTCTCGGTCTTCCCAGCAGAAGAAAAAAATGATGTTTTTCTCAATATCTCAGCTAATAAATGCGATAAGAAGGTGCGGTAAACGGCGTTCTTCATCATTTTTATAGCGACTAAGTATAGAGAGAAAACATCCGAAATTCGGAGACAAAAATTTTTCTCTATCTTCCCAGCAGAATACAAAAATGATGTTTTTCTCAATATCTCAGCTAATAAATGCGATAGGAAGGCGCGGTAAACGGCGTTCTTCATCATTTTTATAGCGACTAAGTATAGAGAGAAAAAATCCGAAATTCGGAGACAAAAATTTTTCTCTATTTTCCCAGCAGAATACAAAAATGATGTTTTTCTCAATATCTCAGCTAATAAATGCGATAGGAAGGCGCGGTAAACGGCGTTCTTCATCATTTTTATAGCGACTAAGTATAGAGAGAAAAAATCCGAAATTCCGAGACAAAAATTTTTCTCGGTCTTCCCAGCAGAATACAAAAATGATGTTTTTCTCAATATCTCAGCTAATAAATGCGATAGGAAGGCGCGGTAAACGGCGTTCTTCATCATTTTTATAGCGACTAAGTATAGAGAGAAAAAATCCGAAATTCCGAGACAAAAATTTTTCTCGGTCTTCCCAGCAGAAGAAAAAAATGATGTTTTTCTCAATATCTCAGCTAATAAATGCGATAGGAAGGTGCGGTAAACGGCGTTCTTCATCATTTTTATAGCGACTAAGTATAGAGAGAAAAAATCCGAAATTCGGAGACAAAAATTTTCCTCTATCTTCCCAGCAGAATACAAAAATGATGTTTTTCTCAATATCTCAGCTAATAAATGCGATAGGAAGGCGCGGTAAACGGCGTTCTTCATCATTTTTATAGCGACTAAGTATAGAGAGAAAAAATCCGAAATTCGGAGACAAAATTTTTTCTCTATCTTCCCAGCAGAATACAAAAATGATGTTTTTCTCAATATCTCAGCTAATAAATGCGATAGGAAGGCGCGGTAAACGGCGTTCTTCATCATTTTTATAGCGACTAAGTATAGAGAGAAAAAATCCGACATTCGGAGACAAAAATTTTTCTCTATCTTCCCAGCAGAATACAAAAATGATGTTTTTCTCAATATCTCAGCTAATAAATGCGATAGGGAGGCGCGGTAAACGGCGTTCTTCATCATTTTTATAGCGACTAAGTATAGAGAGAAAAAATCCGAAATTCCGAGACAAAAATTTTTCTCGGTCTTCCCAGCAGAAGAAAAAAAATGATGTTTTTCTCAATATCTCAGCTAATAAATGCGATAGGAAGGCGCGGTAAACGGCGTTCTTCATCATTTTTATAGCGACTAAGTATAGAGAGAAAAAATCCGAAATTCGGAGACAAAAATTTTCCTCTATCTTCCCAGCAGAATACAAAAATGATGTTTTTCTCAATATCTCAGCTAATAAATGCGATAGGAAGGCGCGGTAAACGGCGTTCTTCATCATTTTTATAGCGACTAAGTATAGAGAGAAAAAATCCGAAATTCGGAGACAAAAATTTTTCTCTATCTTCCCAGCAGAATACAAAAATGATGTTTTTCTCAATATCTCAGCTAATAAATGCGATAGGGAGGCGCGGTAAACGGCGTTCTTCATCATTTTTATAGCGACTAAGTATAGAGAGAAAAAATCCGAAATTCCGAGACAAAAATTTTTCTCGGTCTTCCCAGCAGAAGAAAAAAAATGATGTTTTTCTCAATATCTCAGCTAATAAATGCGATAGGAAGGTGCGGTAAACGGCGTTCTTCATCATTTTTATAGCGACTACGTATAGAGAGAAAAAATCCGAAATTCGGAGACAAAAATTTTTCTCTATCTTCCCAGCAGAATACAAAAATGATGTTTTTCTCAATATCTCAGCTAATAAATGCGATAGGAAGGCGCGGTAAACGGCGTTCTTCATCATTTTTATAGCGACTAAGTATAGAGAGAAAAAATCCGAAATTCCGAGACAAAAATTTTTCTCGGTCTTCCCAGCAGAATACAAAAATGATGTTTTTCTCAATATCTCAGCTAATAA
This sequence comes from Lucinisca nassula, assembly GCA_963580285.1. Lineage (NCBI taxonomy): Eukaryota > Metazoa > Mollusca > Bivalvia > Lucinida > Lucinidae > Lucinisca > Lucinisca nassula. The sequence continues at coordinate 100,888,704 of OY757016.1, forward strand.
ATGCGATAGGAAGGCGCGGTAAACGGCGTTCTTCATCATATTTATAGTAACTAAGTATAGAGAGAAAAAATCCGAAATTCGGAGACAAAAATTTTTCTCTATCTTCCCAGCAGAATACAAAAAGGATGTTTTTCTCAATATCTCAGCTAATAAATGCGATAGGAAGGCGCGGTAAACGGCGTTCTTCATCATTTTTATAGCGACTAAGTATAGAGAGAAAAAATCCGAATTTCGGAGACAAAAATTTTTCTCTACCTTCCCAGCAGAATACAAAAATGATGTTTTTCTCAATATCTCAGCTAATAAATGCGATAGGAAGGCGCGGTAAACGGCGTTCTTCATCATTTTTATAGCGACTAAGTATAGAGAGAAAAAATCCGAAATTCGGAGACAAAATTTTTTCTCTATCTTCCCAGCAGAATACAAAAAATGATGTTTTTCTCAATATCTCAGCTAATAAATGCGATAGGAAGGTGCGGTAAACGGCGTTCTTCATCGTATTTATAGCGACTAAGTATAGAGAGAAAAAATCCGAAATTCGGAGACAAAAATTTTTCTCTATCTTCCCAGCAGAATACAAAAATGATGTTTTTCTCAATATCTCAGCTAATAAATGCGATAGGAAGGCGCGGTAAACGGCGTTCTTCATCATTTTTATAGCGACTAAGTACAGAGAGAAAAAATCCGAAATTCGGAGACAAAAATTTTTCTCTATCTTCCCAGCAGAATACAAAAATGATGTTTTTCTCAATATCTCAGCTAATAAATGCGATAGGAAGGCGCGGTAAACGGCGTTCTTCATCATTTTTATAGCGACTAAGTATAGAGAGAAAAAATCCGAAATTCCGAGACAAAAATTTTTCTCGGTCTTCCTAGCAGAAGAAAAAAATGATGTTTTTCTCAATATCTCAGCTAATAAATGCGATAGGAAGGTGCGGTAAACGGCGTTCTTCATCATTTTTATAGCGACTAAGTATAGAGAGAAAAAATCCGAAATTCGGAGACAAAAATTTTTCTCTATCTTCCCAGCAGAATACAAAAATGATGTTTTTCTCAATATCTCAGCTAATAAATGCGATAGGAAGGCGCGGTAACGGGCGTTCTTCATCATTTTTATAGCGACTAAGTATAGAGAGAAAAAATCCGAAATTCCGAGACAAAAATTTTTCTCGGTCTTCCCAGCAGAAGAAAAAAATGATGTTTTTCTCAATATCTCAGCTAATAAATGCGATAGGAAGGTGCGGTAAACGGCGTTCTTCATCATATTTACAGCGACTAAGTATAGAGAGAAAAAATCCGAAATTCGGAGACAAAAATTTTTCTCTATTTTCCCAGCAGAATACAAAAATGATGTTTTTCTCAATATCTCAGCTAATAAATGCGATAGGAAGGCGCGGTAAACGGCGTTCTTCATCATTTTTATAGCGACTAAGTATAGAGAGAAAAAATCCGAAATTCGGAGACAAAAATTTTTCTCTATCTTCCCAGCAGAATACAAAAATGATGTTTTTCTCAATATCTCAGCTAATAAATGCGATAGGAAGGCGCGGTAAACGGCGTTCTTCATCATTTTTATAGCGACTAAGTATAGAGAGAAAAAATCCTAAATTCGGAGACAAACATTTTTCTCTATCTTCCAAGCAGAATACAAAAATGATGTTTTTCTCAATATCTCAGCTAATAAATGCGATAGGAAGGCGCGGTAATCGGCGTTCTTCATCATTTTTATAGCGACTAAGTATAGAGAGAAAAAATCCGAAATTCCGAGACAAAAATTTTTCTCGGTCTTCCCAGCAGAAGAAAAAAATGATGTTTTTCTCAATATCTCAGCTAATAAATGCGATAAGAAGGTGCGGTAAACGGCGTTCTTCATCATTTTTATAGCGACTAAGTATAGAGAGAAAAAATCCGAAATTCGGAGACAAAATTTTTTCTCTATCTTCCCAGCAGAATACAAAAATGATGTTTTTCTCAATATCTCAGCTAATAAATGCGATAGGAAGGCGCGGTAAACGGCGTTCTTCATCATTTTTATAGCGACTAAGTATAGAGAGAAAAAATCCGAAATTCCGAGACAAAAATTTTTCTCGGTCTTCCCAGCAGAAGAAAAAAATGATGTTTTTCTCAATATCTCAGCTAATAAATGCGATAGGAAGGTGCGGTAAACGGCGTTCTTCATCATTTTTATAGCGACTAAGTATAGAGAGAAAAAATCCGAATTCGGAGACAAAAATTTTTATCTATCTTCCAGCAGAATACAAAAATGATGTTTTTCTCAATATCTCAGCTAATAAATGCGATAGGAAGGCGCGGTAAACGGCGTTCTTCATCATTTTTATAGCGACTAAGTATAGAGAGAAAAAATCCGAAATTCGGAGACAAAAATTTTTCTCTATCTTCCCAGCAGAATACAAAAATGATGTTTTTCTCAATATCTCAGCTAATAAATGCGATAGGAAGGCGCGGTAAACGGCGTTCTTCATCATTTTTATAGCGACTAAGTATAGAGAGAAAAAATCCGAAATTCGGAGACAAAAATTTTTCTCTATTTTCCCAGCAGAATACAAAAATGATGTTTTTCTCAATATCTCAGCTAATAAATGCGATAGGAAGGCGCGGTAAACGGCGTTCTTCATCATTTTTATAGCGACTAAGTATAGAGAGAAAAAATCCGAAATTCCGAGACAAAAATTTTTCTCGGTCTTCCCAGCAGAATACAAAAATGATGTTTTTCTCAATATCTCAGCTAATAAATGCGATAGGAAGGCGCGGTAATCGGCGTTCTTCATCATTTTTATAGCGACTAAGTATAGAGAGAAAAAATCCCAAATTCCGAGACAAAAAATTTTCTCGGTCTTCCCAGCAGAAGAAAAAAATGATGTTTTTCTCAATATCTCAGCTAATAAATGCGATAGGAAGGTGCGGTAAACGGCGTTCTTCATCATTTTTATAGCGACTAAGTATAGAGAGAAAAAATCCGAAATTCGGAGACAAAAATTTTCCTCTATCTTCCCAGCAGAATACAAAAATGATGTTTTTCTCAATATCTCAGCTAATAAATGCGATAGGAAGGCGCGGTAAACGGCGTTCTTCATCATTTTTATAGCGACTAAGTATAGAGAGAAAAATCCGAAATTCCGAGACAAAAATTTTTCTCTATCTTCCCAGCAGAATACAAAAATGATGTTTTTCTCAATATCTCAGCTAATAAATGCGATAGGAAGGCGCGGTAAACGGCGTTCTTCATCATTTTTATAGCGACTAAGTATAGAGAGAAAAAATCCGACATTCGGAGACAAAAATTTTTCTCTATCTTCCCAGCAGAATACAAAAATGATGTTTTTCTCAATATCTCAGCTAATAAATGCGATAGGGAGGCGCGGTAAACGGCTTTCTTCATCATTTTTATAGCGACTAAGTATAGAGAGAAAAAATCCGAAATTCCGAGACAAAAATTTTTCTCGGTCTTCCCAGCAGAAGAAAAAAATGATGTTTTTCTCAATATCTCAGCTAATAAATGCGATAAGAAGGTGCGGTAAACGGCGTTCTTCATCATTTTTATAGCGACTAAGTATAGAGAGAAAAAATCCGAAATTCGGAGACAAAAATTTTTCTCTATCTTCCCAGCAGAATACAAAAATGATGTTTTTCTCAATATCTCAGCTAATAAATGCGATAGGAAGGCGCGGTAAACGGCGTTCTTCATCATTTTTATAGCGACTAAGTATAGAGAAAAAAATCCGAAATTCGGAGACAAAAATTTTTCTCTATTTTCCCAGCAGAATACAAAAATGATGTTTTTCTCAATATCTCAGCTAATAAATGCGATAGGAAGGCGCGGTAAACGGCGTTCTTCATCATTTTTATAGCGACTAAGTATAGAGAGAAAAAATCCGAAATTCCGAGACAAAAATTTTTCTCGGTCTTCCCAGCAGAAGAAAAAAATGATGTTTTTCTCAATATCTCAGCTAATAAATGCGATAGGAAGGCGCGGTAAACGGCGTTCTTCATCATTTTTATAGCGACTAAGTATAGAGAGAAAAAATCCGAAATTCCGAGACAAAATTTTTTCTCGGTCTTCCCAGCAGAAGAAAAAAATGATGTTTTTCTCAATATCTCAGCTAATAAATGCGATAGGAAGGCGCGGTAAACGGCGTTCTTCATCATTTTTATAGCGACTAAGTATAGAGAGAAAAAATTCGAAATTCGGAGACAAAAATTTTCCTCTATCTTCCCAGCAGAATACAAAAATGATGTTTTTCTCAATATCTCAGCTAATAAATGCGATAGGAAGGCGCGGTAAACGGCGTTCTTCATCATTTTTATAGCGACTAAGTATAGAGAGAAAAATCCGAAATTCGGAGACAAAAATTTTTCTCTATCTTCCCAGCAGAATACAAAAATGATGTTTTTCTCAATATCTCAGCTAATAAATGCGATAGGAAGGCGCGGTAAACGGCGTTCTTCATCATTTTTATAGCGACTAAGTATAGAGAGAAAAAATCCGACATTCGGAGACAAAAATTTTTCTCTATCTTCCCAGCAGAATACAAAAATGATGTTTTTCTCAATATCTCAGCTAATAAATGCGATAGGGAGGCGCGGTAAACGGCGTTCTTCATCATTTTTATAGCGACTAAGTATAGAGAGAAAAAATCCGAAATTCCGAGACAAAAATTTTTCTCGGTCTTCCCAGCAGAAGAAAAAAAATGATGTTTTTCTCAATATCTCAGCTAATAAATGCGATAGGAAGGTGCGGTAAACGGCGTTCTTCATCATTTTTATAGCGACTAAGTATAGAGAGAAAAAATCCGAAATTCGGAGACAAAAATTTTTCTCTATCTTCCCAGCAGAATACAAAAATGATGTTTTTCTCAATATCTCAGCTAATAAATGCGATAGGAAGGCGCGGTAAACGGCGTTCTTCATCATTTTTATAGCGACTAAGTATAGAGAGAAAAAATCCGAAATTCCGAGACAAAAATTTTTCTCGGTCTTCCCAGCAGAATACAAAAATGATGTTTTTCTCAATATCTCAGCTAATAAATGCGATAGGAAGGCGCGGTAAACGGCGTTCTTCATCATATTTATAGTGACTAAGTATAGAGAGAAAAAATCCGAAATTCGGAGACAAAAATTTTTCTCTATCTTCCCAGCAGAATACAAAAGGGATGTTTTTCTCAATATCTCAGCTAATAAATGCGATAGGAAGGCGCGGTAAACGGCGTTCTTCATCATTTTTATAGCGACTAAGTATAGAGAGAAAAAATCCGAATTTCGGAGACAAAAATTTTTCTCTACCTTCCCAGCAGAATACAAAAATGATGTTTTTCTCAATATCTCAGCTAATAAATGCGATAGGAAGGCGCGGTAAACGGCGTTCTTCATCGTATTTATAGCGATTAAGTATAGAGAGAAAAAATCCGAAATTCGGAGACAAAAATTTTTCTCTATCTTCCCAGCAGAATACAAAAATGATGTTTTTCTCAATATCTCAGCTAATAAATGCGATATGAAGGCGCGGTAAACGGCGTTCTTCATCATTTTTATAGCGACTAAGTACAGAGAGAAAAAATCCGAAATTCGGAGACAAAAATTTTTCTCTATCTTCCCAGCAGAATACAAAAATGATGTTTTTCTCAATATCTCAGCTAATAAATGCGATAGGAAGGCGCGGTAAACGGCGTTCTTCATCATTTTTATAGCGACTAAGTATAGAGAGAAAAAATCCGAAATTCCGAGACAAAAATTTTTCTCGGTCTTCCTAGCAGAAGAAAAAAATGATGTTTTTCTCAATATCTCAGCTAATAAATGCGATAGGAAGGTGCGGTAAACGGCGTTCTTCATCATTTTTATAGCGACTAAGTATAGAGAGAAAAAATCCGAAATTCGGAGACAAAAATGTTTCTCTATCTTCCCAGCAGAATACAAAAATGATGTTTTTCTCAATATCTCAGCTAATAAATGCGATAGGAAGGCGCGGTAAACGGCGTTCTTCATCATTTTTATAGCGACTAAGTATAGAGAGAAAAAATCCGAAATTCCGAGACAAAAATTTTTCTCGGTCTTCCCAGCAGAAGAAAAAAATGATGTTTTTCTCAATATCTCAGCTAATAAATGCGATAGGAAGGTGCGGTAAACGGCGTTCTTCATCATTTTTATAGCGACTAAGTATAGAGAGAAAAAATCCGAATTCGGAGACAAAATTTTTTCTCTATTTTCCCAGCAGAATACAAAAATGATGTTTTTCTCAATATCTCAGCTAATAAATGCGATAGGAAGGCGCGGTAAACGGCGTTCTTCAACATTTTTATAGCGACTAAGAATAGAGAGAAAAATCCGAAATTCGGATACAAAAATTTTTCTCTATCTTCCCAGCAGAATACAAAAATGATGTTTTTCTCAATATCTCAGCTAATAAATGCGATAGGAAGGCGCGGTAAACGGCGTTCTTCATCATTTTTATAGCGACTAAGTATAGAGATAAAAAATCCGAAATTCGGAGACAAAAATTTTTCTCTATCTTCCCAGCAGAATACAAAAATGATGTTTTTCTCACTATCTCAGCTAATAAATGCGATAGGAAGGCGCGGTAAACGGCGTTCTTCATCATTTTTATAGCGACTAAGTATAGAGAGAAAAAATCCGAAATTCGGAGACAAAAAACCGCATACATCATCTTTTGGAGAGACTTTGTATGTAGTCTTGTTTTTTTTTTTTTTGTTTTTTTTTCTTGTTCTGTTGTTCTGCTAACTTGACCATTTCTTCTGTTGGTTTAGTTGTTTTGCTAATATGACCATTTTCTACTGGTTCTGCTCTTATTTGACCAGTTCGTTCTGCTCGTTCTGCTGTTCTGTTGTTCTGCTATCTTGACCAATCCGTTCTGCTCGTTCTGCTGTTCTGCTAGCTTGACCAATCCGTTCTGCTCGTTCTGCTGTTCTGCTAACTTGACCATTTCGTTCTGCTCGTTCTGCTGTTCTGCTAACTTGACCATTTCGTTCTGCTCGTTCTGCTGTTCTGCTAACTTGACCATTTCTTCTGCTGGTTCTGCTGTTCTGCCAACTTTACCTGGCCGTCATGACGCCGTCCTTGACAACCATGTTTTCTTTTGCACCTCTTCGGTGATAAAATCGGGTTTAAATTCGTTATAAGATAAACAGAATCTTACACACGTGGTAATTTCATGTATTTATCGGGTTACCACTCGTGTAAGATCCTCTTAATTGCTACTGCTTTAGTTTCAATTTATTCCGCATTATCCTTAGGATTATTTCTTTCGGAGCATCAGATCGCCTCTCGAATGAATGTTATTGCGTTACCAGTCAAAGTATGACGTACTATTGCGCCATATAAATAGTGCTCAGTGAGATCGATTTTTGTTTCACCAAAAGGAGTGAAGGAATGGTTCTTTCACTGAAAAAAGTTTCAGTGAATCAGGGAGATGGTGGAGATGTAATGCGAAAAATAAATGTACTAAATCTTTTTTTGCGTCCATTAGGAAAACATGTCCGTGTGAAATAATGACGTCCAACATGCTGTCAAAAGTTGGATAAAACTGATAACATCTTTGTTATTTCAGTTTTCAACATAGATTGTGAGTGCTCGTTAGAACCGCCTTAATGAGGCGGTTCTAACGAGTACCAACAATCTATGTTTTTGAGCAAAAATAAGGCAGATGCTTTATACCCCCGTAAACCCCACTTTTCTCTTTTTAAAGTGGGGTTAAGAGGGGTCTTCATTTCACGGGTTTGTTATCGTCATGAAAGATTTTCATGCTTTAAACTGTAATTTGTAAAGCAATTTTAAAGCGTCAGCCGTCATCACAGAGAACGAAATTTTTCTGAGGCGATTCATTTTAGTTCGATTGCGATGAAAGCTCCAAGCTTATTGAATTGCCCTCGAACACTCATTCCGGATGTTCTAGGGCGATTTTGCGTTGATTTAGAGGTGTACGGTATGTTACATGTAATGAAGCGGTTCTAATGAGCACCCACAACTTATGTTTAGAGTATTATAGATAACAAAACTATTACACATTTTCATCAGAAAAATAACCATTATGTGGGTATGAAATTGTATGTTAGGCTACTAGGCAATACAGGTTTAATACTGGAAAATGGGCGGTTCTAACAAGCACCGACAACCTATGTTTGGTGCAGGAACATGTTTTCACGAGAAAATACATTGCACACCAGGTTTTAGCTTGGGATAGAAATTCTGTTCTAACCCTGGTGTTCTTACCCCAAATCGAATATTCTCGCGTGTTTGATAAATGCACTGGTTGAATACGACCTCATATGCGCCGTCGTTAAGGTTGACGTCACAGCACGTTACCGTGACGCCACTAAACATTCCTGTAGTGTCATCACAATATAGTGAACGTTGATAACCGGTGACTGTGGCATTAAAAATCCGCGCTAAGAAATGGAACGTATGCAAGAAAAAGAATCCTATATGGGTGTGAGGGAGGGGTGGATAGAAAACCCCGTCCCTCGGGATTACGGTCCGGCATCACTCGGCAAGCCTCGTGATGCTGTGCAGTGACCCTCGGGACGGATTTTTCCATCCACCCCTCACACCAAAATAAGATTCTTATATTCTTAAAGAGATGAAAAAGTAACCTTATATTCAATAGCGTTATCTGCCTGATGAATCTCATGTATGGGGAAACCTTATAAATCTAATATTCGTCTTTAATAAAATCGCCAAGTCTTGTCATCCACACATAATGCTATTATGAAATCAATATGAATTCAGTCGGTCAACAATGTGCGTGATGTCACGTCAGATTTATCACACTTCCGTAATATATTGCTGTTTGGCAGATCCGAATGACGCCTAAAGTGCTACGTTTTCATAAATAGAGAACATCTCACAGAAATCCAAAACTTTCAGCTGACTTATCATTCCTGTCTCTTCTGATCAAACATATGAGCCAGTGCTCATAAACCTTCAATAAGACATGTGCGCCCAGCGAAGAATCAGATCAGCCTGCGCATCCAAACAGTCTAACCAGAGACTTCTCTAGCTGCATGATGGAGCATTGGGCCCTCAGCTATCCTGAGAGCGCACAACGAAGACTCTGATCCGCGCAGTCTGATCTGAGTCTTCGTTGGGCGCACATGTCTTATTGTAGGTTTTGTCATGCGCTGGCTCATATTTGTCAAATGTGGGCCACAGTTGCGGCCAATGTTTCATTACTTTGTAGTTTAACGACACGTCAACCCTTGTAGGTCATTTTGTGTCATCTCCCCTAGAGAGGGAGAAAAGACACAGAAGAGGTAGTAGAGAGGTTTTTTTTTTTTTTTTTTGAGGTTTAACATCCCCGTCAACACTGTATAGGTCATTTTGGAGACGTTGCTTCCAATTTTGTGGGACTTTTACCCGACAATGAGATAAAATGCAATCTCAAGCCCTGTCGCCCAATGAAACCAACAGGGTTTATAAGCATGGACGGTCCGACTCGACTTAGATCCTCTAAGCAGTTTACCAGTACTCGTATGCGGTCGGTTACAGCTCTGCGTGGAAGCAACATTGCAGCCCATCTAAGTAGAGAGATAGAAGAAAGGGATAGGGGGATAAGAGACAAACGAATAAAAGTGAGGAAACGGATGAAATACCAACATTCCATGTCTTCTTTTATCTGCTGTAATGGCGCCCGAAGGGTCCTCGTAAGTCATAATCCTTAGAAATATTAACGGAGTGGCTATTTGCAGTCAACTGCAAATAGCCAAAAAACGTTGAAATGGCTATTTGCAGTCAACTGCAAATAGCCCAAAAACGTTAAAATGGCTATTTGCAGTCAACTGCAAATAGCCAGAAAACGTTAAAATGGCTATTTGCAGTCATCTGCAGATAGCCAAAAACCGTTAAAATGGCTATTTGCAGTCATTCTATTAGCGTTTGAAAGGCCACCCGGAGATGTTCAAAATATTTTAAAATGGAACGGGCCTCTGCGGCCTAGTAGTTAATTAGAGCTCTGATTCTTAATCATTAAGTCTCTCACAGTTATGGTTATGTTTGTTTGATTTGATGTTTTACGTGCTCTGCAACACTATTTAGGACATTTTAGAGACCTTACTTCCATTTGGTCTTAGTAGTCTTAGTTCTTCTAAACGTTTTACCAGTACCCATGTGCAGGCAGTTTCTGCTCTGGATGGAAGCATCGTGCAGCCAATCTATTTCTCCAAGCCGCGATGGCCGGGGACTAAAACTATATTTTGTGTGAATATATGACACCTGTAGTAAGCCCCGCCCATAGGGGCTTGAAGAAATATATGGGCTGCATGATGCTTCCACGCAGAGCTGATTCTGGCCCGCACACTAGTACTGGTAAACCGTTTAGAGGATTTAAGCCTGTCCAGGCACCGCGGTGCGAGGCGGACCGTCCATGCTAATAAACCCTATTGGTTTCATTGGGCGACAGGGCTTGAGATGTCATTTCAGTAAAAGTCCCACAAAATTGGAAGCAACGTCTCCAAAATGACCTTTACAGTGTTGTCGGGGACGTTAAACCTCAAATCAAACAAAAACAAACAAATGACACCTGTAGTTTTAAATCACATATTGTTTCCATTTTTGTTTCACTGTTTAGCAATGTCCTATGCTTATTTAAATGAAATATCTAATTTGTAAAGCCCATAAGAGGTTGGTGGGGAGTGGGGGCAGGGGGGGGGGGGGTGAGGCAAAGGTGACGTGTGTCTTGCGTCACTTGGGCTTCCATCTGATATTGGCTTACAGTTGGTTAAGATAATGGTAGAGAGGGGATGATGTTATTTCTTCTTATGATGTTATTTCTTCTATTTCTACACTTCCATTCGTTTTCCTCTTACTCCTCCATCTCTCATTTTCATCTCTGCTATCTCTTCTATTTCTTTCCTCCCTTTCTTAGGCACAGGACACAAAATTACTCACTGAATGAGACCGTCCAATGCATATAAGCCTTTTGGTTTCATTTCATCCAAATGTCGCCGGGTAAAAGTCCCACAAAGTTGGAAGCAAGGCCTCCAAAATGACCTAAATGGTGTTGACGGGGACGTTAAACCTCAATTCAAACAAACAAATGATCCGCCCCCGCCCATTGGGGCCAGGAGAAATAGAATGCGCTGCATGGTGTACACCAGCCACTCAATGTGCCGGTAACGCCCAAGGTTACGTCGTTGCTACGTAGTGACAAACACTCATTATAAAATGAACGGGCGCGGTGTGGTATTTAACCATTATCATGCTGGACAAGTCAACTCTACGTTTGCAAACAATATATATTCAGATCAGGAAGCCATCTGATCAGGATCTACAGTGTTTGTCATGAAGAAGTGAACTGAATAAATACAGTAAATGGAGTAATGGTATTTTTTGATATTCTGCAATGGGCCTGGCTAAAATAATTGTAATTGTTGTGGTATTTAACACGTATAATGCTTTTTAAAACAAACGCTTCCTTTGCAAACAATGTCGATTCAGATCAGGAAGTCATCTGATCAGGATCCGCAGTGTTTATTATGAATTTGTGAATAGAATGCAGAAATCCATTTGTTTTTTTTTAAATAATGTATGGGCTGCATATACTGAGTAATATCAATTTTCACGGAAAATATTTAAAGCCTTTGTTTTAATTTGTAGGGGCAATATTCACTCGTTGTGTCATTATTATATTTTCCTCCACTATTTTAACCCCTTAAGATGCCAATCACAACAATTGTCACCTGAGTTGTTGTGTGCTGATTACATTAAAAAGTCATTGTTGAAAACAGTGTGGATCCAGATCAAACTGCTGGGAACAATCTGATCGGAGTCCACACTGTTGGCATGTATGCCTTAATATTTTTTTAGACTGCAAAAATGTGAAATAGATGAGATACGCAGACGAGATTTTCAGATGAAGTTTTTCTTAGCACCCCAAGGGTTGAATTAATAAATGTCATCAATAGGATTATAATATATGTCAATATGATTACAATAGATATGCGGTCAACATTACAGCCCCCGGGGGGTCTCCACACGCCTTTATACAAACACGATTGTATACTGAACCACGCCATGAGAAAAACTGTCTTTGCGAAGATCTGCTCAGATGCCGTGTACTGATTATGCATAAAGAGTTCCCTATTTTCCTATGTGACCCATATTAAAGAACCACCGAAAGAATTTGAATTTTGACATGCACGTTTATATCACACATATTGTGAAACTTTTACCACCAAAAAGTGGAAGTTTTCAGATACTAAATTTTGATATCTTTCGTACTCCTGCTCAAAACATAAAATTGTAGGAACTCGTTAGAACCGCCTCGGCGAGGCGGCTCTAATAAGGACCCACAATATATGTTTTGACTAGAAGTAAGAAAAATAATATATCAATACAAACTGGAAGAAAAAGAAACAAATTACACTGAAAGAAAATATATTTTGCTACTGTAGGGTCTTATACGATAACGAAATGATACAGTGTTGCCAGTGCCCCTTGGGTCAAAATTGGCTACGCCCATGGGCCTAGTAACTATCATAGACTTAAAATGAAAAAAAAAAAAAAAAAAAAAAAATGAAAAAAAAAAAATAAATAAAAAATCTTCTTCCCTGAAACCATAATGCCCAGAGCTTAGGTATTTAGCATGTAGAAACGTCGACTAGTCGCCTACATGAATCCTGCCAATCATGCCCCTGGGATCCAAATTGGCAAAATCCTGTGGCCCCTTAACTCCAATAAACTTAAAATGGAAAAAAGCTTAACATCTTCTCTGAAACCATGAAGTACAGACCTTAGATATTTAGTATATAGCAACATAAAATGGTCGCCTACATAAATCCTGCCAAACATGCCCTTTGGGACAAAATTGGCCACGCCCCAGGGCTCATTAACTCCTATTGACTTATACTGGAAATAAGTTCCAACATCATCTTCGCGGAAACCTTATGGCCGAGAGCTTAGATTTTTAGCTCACCTGATCGAAGGTCATGGTGAGCTTTTGGGACTGTGAGATGTCCCGGCGTCATCCGTCGTCTGTAAACGTATAGGCCACAGGTTTAGTCCAGTCATGATCAGAATGATTATCATGACAATATCTCGGTAGGATTTCAATATGGGTCATGTCGGGTCAAAAAGTAGGTCAAAACGTCAAATAATAGAAAAACCTTATTTACAGTCTAGAGGCCACAATTTGAGTCCAATCCTCATCAAACGTGCTCAGAATGATCATCTCGACAAAACCTACGTCAAGTTCGAAAATGGGTTATGTCAGGCCAAAAGTAGGTTAACACTCTAGAGGCCACAATTTTGGTCCAATCATCATCAGTCTTTATATCAACCATAGTGCAGTTTATATTTTACTTTTGTTCCTTTGAGATCAGCGTGAATATTCTGAGAAATCAGAAATAAATTATTAGTTTAGACTCAAATTCTAGACAGGTTTTTTAATTATTTGGACCTCATTTTGATTTATATCAGTCTTTGAATCGACTGCCTATTCGAAATTCGCCAAATTGCAGTATGCTTCCTCTGGCTTTCGTTGCCGGATCATTACAGGGTCACTGATGAGGCTTTATTAGCCGAAACTACGTAGTATGACCCATCTTCTTTCTTATGAATATTTTCATTGCTCTTAAAGGAACTCATTTTTGATTTTTATTTGCTAAGAATGATCATCTTGACAATATATAGGTCAATTTCGAATATGGGTCATGTGGGGTCAAAAAGTAGGTCAGTAGGTAAAATAATTGAAAAACCTTGTTAGCACTCTAGAGGCCACAGATTTTGGTCCAATCATCATCAAACTTGCTTAGAATTGTAAAACCTTGGTCAGGAGGGGTATTTTATGAATAGAGTGGTACCGTTTACAATGGGCCACCCCTTGTCAACATTGTTAGTTAGACGGAGTCTGTTCATCTCCGTCTGGTGCACTAGGACCTGACCCTCAATGTCCACAAGGTGCCCTGATAGTGACATACAGGCCAGCTCTTTATCGTCAAAGGGTTCCACACCCCAAACCCCACTCACCCCCCCCCACACACACACACACCATGCGTCATTGTTAGTAAGACTGAGCCCGTTCATCTCTGTCTGGTGAAGTAGGACCTGACCCTCAATGTCACAAGGTGCCCAGATAGTGACATACAAGACAACTCTGTATTGTCAAAGGGATCGCCCCCCCCCCCCCGCCTACACAGACACCATGGGTCATTGTTAGTTAGACTGAGCCCGCTCATCTCCGTCTGGTGCACTAGGACCTGACCCTCAATGTCTACAAGTCAGCTCTGTACTGCCAAAATGATCCACCCCCACCACTCCCACCCCCCACACACCAAGAGTCATTGTTTGTTAGACTGAGGCTGTTACTAGGACCTGACCCTCAATGTGTCCACAAGATATCCAGATAGTGACCTACAAAGTCAGCACTGTATCGTCAAAGGGATCCACCCCCAACCCCCTTTACCCTTCACCATGAGGCCTTTGTAGTTAGACTGAGCCTGTTCATCTCCGTCTGGTGCACTAGGACCTGACCTTCAATGTCCACAAGATGCCCAGATAGTGACATACAAGTCAGCTCTGTCTTGTCAAATGGATGGATACCGCCCCCTCCCCCTTGTCACCATGAGTTATTGTTAGTTAGTTAGTTAGAATGAGCCCGTTCATTTCCGTCCGGTGCACTAGGTCCTGACAGGTGCCCAGATAGTGACATACAAGTCAGCGCTGACTTCTTCCTCAAAAAAGAAAATAATTATTTCACTCATATCGAGCCGATCGTTAATCATAGGTGGGCGAAAACCGGAGTACCCGGAGAAAAACCACATGACCTTCCGTTGCAGAACTTGGCGTAAGGAATGGTAATAATTAACCCTTAAACCCCGCTTTTCTCTATATAAAGTGGGGTTTTAACGGGCCTCCGTGGCCTAGTGGATAAGAGCGCTGACTCTTAGTCATTAGGTCTCTCACCGCCGTAGGTTCGAGCCTCGCTCGGGCCACGTGTGAGACGCCAAGTTCTGCAACGGAAGGTCAGGTGATTTTTCTCCGGGTACTCCGGTTTTCGCCCACCTCTGATTAACGATCGGCTCGATATGAGTGAAATAATCTTGAAAGGGCCGTAAAACCCAAACCAAAAAAAAAATAAAGTGGGGTTTAGAGGAGCCATTATTTCATGGACTTGTTAACCTGATGCGAAGAGCACACAACGAAGACTATTATTAGACAGCGCGGATGCCCAGACTGATCTGAATTTCGATGGGCGCACGTGTAAATGGCAGGAATATAAAATGACTGCAAATAGCCATTTTAACGTTTTTTGGCTATTTGCAGTTGACTGCAAATAGCCATTTTAGCGTTTTTTGGCTATCTGCAGTTGACTGCAAATAGCCATTTTAACGTTTTCTGGCTATTTGCAGTTGACTGCAAATAGCCATTTTAACGTTTTTTGGCTATTTGCAGTTGACTGCAAATAGACTCTTCCAAATATTAAAGCTCCTTGAATAAATTCTGCGGAAATTTTGCAACTTATGTATTTCAACATAAAAGTGGTTTAAATTACGTGTTATTTGGCATGTTGGATTAGTTTCGCATCGTCCGGGTAGCTGAACATGTCTTCATTCGACACTAGAAAACAGGTCAAAACAGAAATATGTGACTACCTTCCTCAGGGAGAAAATTAAATTAAAAATCGACCGCTTACCTTTTCATGTCAACATCCATCTTTTCTGATGCAGAAATGAAAGTTGTTGAGAATAGCATTGCCCGATTTTTCCAAATATGTTTACAAAAATGAGTAAAAATCGTATATCGGGAACACTCATCTGTTTATTGACATATTTGTGGTCTCGGAAGGCATAACCAGAAGTTCCCGTAATGATTTTGAGTGCATAACCGGCGGTTACCCCTTACGAGTTTACCAGCCGTGGTTAAAGTCTACAACGTGATTTAGTAATGTGGCGTTTTTTTTTTTTTTTTCGTATCTCCAGAACTAGCATATTTCCGATGATTTGTTTTCTTATATTAGTCCTAATATAGATTGTTGGTGCTCATTAGAACCGTCATTGAGGCGGTTCTAACGGGCACCAACAATCTATGTTTATGAGCTAAAATAAGGAAGATATTGAAACCCTCGTAAACCCCATTTTTCTCCACATAAGTGGGGGTTTAGAGGGGTCTCATCACGAAAACATGCCTATATAATTTTGACCCCTTTGAACCCCACTTTTAAATAGTAAAACTGGGGTTTACAGGGGTAACCCTTATTTTCTTGTTTTTGCTCTAAAATATAGATTGTGGGTACTCGTTAGAACCGCCAATATGCGGCGGTTCTAACGAGTACCAACAATCTGTATTTTGAGCAGAAATAAGAAAAAATATAAAAAAATTTCATCTTAAAATTTTCAATTTTTCGTCATTAAGGTTACAATGTATTTGTATAGGCATGTTTTTGGACCAAAATATAACAAAAACAAAAAAGACACTCCCTAATGGCTTCATGTGTGTGCAGACTGGTTCCAATCTTGCGGGACAACCATGTCAAGAACTACCTTTTCTTATGTACAAGCTCAGTAAAGGATAGTGTATGTCCTTAACTTGGCATCATGGCATGATGTGGACTGGCCCGATTTCTTAGAACAGTGTTTTTCTTTTTAATTATAGTCATACGTCTTTATGCAAACCTTTATATTCATAGTCTTCTAGCTGATCTTACCCTGATGAGGATATTATAATACATTCCGGTAAACCCCTATATACGTCAAAAAGTATCTAACCTCAATCCATAGGGCTTGAAAAAAATATGAGCAAAACGACCCACCAAAACGATCCCCAGGCGAATCAACCCAGGGCGAAACGACACAGGGCGAAAATACTCACGGGCGAAACGGTCCGTGTCCTGATGGCTCTGCTACATGT
Organism: Lucinisca nassula; assembly: GCA_963580285.1. Taxonomy (NCBI): domain Eukaryota; kingdom Metazoa; phylum Mollusca; class Bivalvia; order Lucinida; family Lucinidae; genus Lucinisca; species Lucinisca nassula. The sequence goes on from OY757016.1 coordinate 100,905,576, forward strand.
AGTAGGAGATAGATTTTTTTATATATTAAGAAAAGTAATTTCTATCGATTATTTTTTTCTGATCGTATCAATGTTTCAGACTTCAAAATGAGGCTTAGTTATCGTCGATGTTCAAATCTCGCGGTTTTCTTCGAGATGGACTCAAAATGTCAGCACGCACGTCTTCGAGTTGGCGTAAGCCAATTTTATCATTGTTTAATGCAGTTAATAATCTTGTTTGAATTTAATGGAAAAAGCTTTTACACCAATACTGACGGTGGTATTTTAACGCATAGGACTCTGGGTAAAAAGCCCAAAACAGCAGACGACATTTCGAAATATTTCTGTTATATTTCCCAGAAAAAAAACATTTTGACATCTGATGCTAGAGGTCCCGGGTTCGATCCCCGGCAGCGGCGATAAAATTTCGGTGTCCGAACACGCTCCATTGGCTTCATTTGCAGGGATGAATGTCATTAAGTGCACCGTCCTTCGGATCGGGACGTTAACTGGAGCCCCCCCCCCCTGTGCAGGGAGAACCATCCCCTGTGCAGGTTAAAGAACCCTACCATAATTACATGATTACTGTGTAGGCTTTCATCCTGCAAAACTGAAGTGTATGTAATATACACCTGCCTAGAATGTCCGCGAGGGCGTATGACAGTATATATAGAAAGAAAAAGAAAGACATTTCATGCAAATTACCTCCATTGGAGATGATGACGGTTTGCATGAATTGCCAAAAATTAATGTTTTCACGTTTCAGGTAAAAATAAGAAAACTATGAGTTTGTCGTCTGCTGGTTTAGCTTAGAGTTTAGTAAAGGTTAAAGATTTGCGATTTTTTTTTTCACATTTTCCCTACCCGACCTTGACCCTCCCAATCCTGTAGACCTGTACGGATGTTTGGATCCAGATGAGATTGGCCATTTTGAAACCTTTACATGCGATGTGCTAAGAATCAACCTGTCGTGAAGACATGTAGTTGGATTTACAAATTTACGTCAGCGACAAAAAAGTCCGTGAAAAGAAAACCCCTTTAATCCCACTTTATATGGAGAAAACTGAGATTCACTGGCCTAAACATTATTTTTCTTATTTCTGCTCTAAGACATAGGTTGTGGGTACTAGTTAGAACCACCTCAATGAGGCGATTCTAACGAGCACCCACAGTCTATGTTTGCTGTATAAATAAGAAAAAAGTATCGGATTTTCATCAGAAAAGTAGCCATTTTGGAGATCAGAAAAATCCACTATGTCGCACGGGTGTGTTACCGTAATGGGAATTAGAAGTATTTTATAAATGGTTTAGCAAGCCAGGCAGTTATAATGTTTACATTGCAGGAAAGCGATTTCTGCAGGACATCACGTGAACAAGTCCGTGAAATGAACACCCCTCTAAACCGCACTTTATATAGAGAAATATGTTTTTTACGGGGTAAACGTTAGCTCCAAGACATAGGTTGTGGGTACTCGTTAGAACCGCCTCAATGAGGCGGTTCTAACGAGCACCCACAACCTATGTTTGAAGTATAAATAAGTAAAATATATCGGATTTTCTTCAGAAAAGTAGTCAGTTTTGAGATGTGAAAAAGTGCATTATGTCGCACGTTTGTGTTCTCGTAATGAAAAGATAACTACTTGTACAGTCTAGCTTCAGTAACTCGAATACCTTAGGAGACGCGAACATTTGTTCGAGACAGTAGTATTTCGAGATACTGAAGTTTAATCATAGTTCCAGGTCAGCATTACGATAACACACCCGTTTGACATAGTGTATGTTTCCCATCTCCATAAATGGCTACTTTTCTGATAAAAATCCGTGATATTTGTCTTATTCATACTGCAAACATAGGTTATGGGTGTTCGTTAGAACCGCCTCGACGAGGCGGTTCTAACGAGTACCACAACTTATGCCTTGGAGCAGAAATAAGAAAATTAATGAATACCCCCGTAAAACCCAGTTTTCTCTATTTACAGTGGGGTTTAAGGGGGTGTTCATTTCAAGGACTTGTGCACGTGATGATGAGACATAATGATCATCACGAAAACACGCCTATACAAACGCATTGTAAACTTTACCGCCGAAAAAAAAAAAACAATCAAAAAAGAAAAAAAGAATACGGTGAAAAATTGTGAGATTTTTCTCATTTCTGCTCAAATATAGATTGTAGGCACTCGTTAGATCCGCCTCATCGAGGCGGTTCTAACGAGTACCCACAACCTATATTTTAGAGCAGAAATAAGAAAAATAAGGTTAACCCCTGTAAACCCCGATTTTACTACATAAATGTCGGGTTCAAAGAGGTCAAAATTATATAGGCGTGTTTTCGTGATAGTATCACTTGAGGCTATCCTTATGGTCGGCCCCCGCCCATAGGGGCTTGAAGAAATATATGGGCTGCATGATGCTTCCACGCAGAGCTGAAACCGACCCGCGCACGGTACTGGTAAACGGCTAAGAGGATCTAAGACTACCTAGGCAATGCGGTGCGACTCGGACCGTCCATGCTTATAAACCCTATTGGTTTCATATGGGCGGCGGGGCTTGAGATGTCATTTCATCTTAATGTCGGGTTAAAGTCCCACAAAATTGGAAGCAACGTCTTCAAAATGACCTTTACAGTGCTGACGGGGATTTTAAACCTCAAATAAAACAAAAACAAATAAATCATTGGAATCACCTCATTTCTGCGATCCTAATGAGTACACACAAACAACTTGCAAAGCTGAAAAAGTTTAAAATGAGGAAAACTTCACTAAAATATCTAATACATGGCTATCTGGTGTTGTTTGGTGTATTCCCTAGGGACTCGAGAGCGAGTATCACGAAAACACGCCTTTTTAATTCTGACCCCATTAAACCAGACTTTTATGTAGGAAAACAGATTTTTACAGGGGTAATCCTTATTTTTCTTATTTCTTCTCTAAAATATCGATGAGGCGGTTTTACCGAGTACCCACAATCTATATTTTGAGCAGAATTGAGAAAAATATCACAATTTTTCATCTTAAAATTTTCGATGATTTTGGCGGTAACATTTACCATGTATTTGTATAGGCGTGTTTTCGTAATTGTTTGATTTAGCCAAGGTAAACGAGCCATCAGTTTTCGAGTTACTAAAGTTCCACTGCAGTTGCTCATACTGTTGTAGGGAATAACGCACATTCAAACGTTGTGTCGCTGTTTAGTCGGCGCCCCGCCCATCTGGGCTTGCACAAAAAGGTGCGCGGTGCTTCCGCGCAGAGGTGAAACCGACCGAACATGAGTACTTGGTAAACCGTTTAGAAGGTCTAAAATGGTGCGAGTCGGACCGACCTTCCCGGGATATAAATTCTAGCGGTTTGTTTGGGCGATAAGGCTTGAGATGCCATTTCGTCTCAATGTCGTGTAAACGCCCCACAAAGTCGAAAATAAGGTCTACAGCATGAGCTAAGTAGTGTTGACGGGCGCGTAAACCTCCATACAAACTGTTAATCCGGTATGAGCCAGAACTTTGTTAAGAACCCCCGATTCTAATTTTATCAGTTTTCAAACGAGCGCAACTCGATTCTACAGAGAAGGCACGAGGAACGGACCGTGTCCAGTTAATTAGAAGTCATATGAAAAGTAAAAGCACTGTCTTTGTAAAAAGCCGGACCTGCTGACAATCTGTCTGAGAGTTTGATGTGATGTTTTAGAAATATCAATACTATTGCATTAATTTGATGAAGACACGTCAAGTTTACCCTTTAAGCCCTATAGACTGATACAGATGCCTATGCAAACAGTGTAGACCCAGATGAGATGGCTCATAATGAGCCATCTCATCTGGGTCTACACTGTTTGCAGCTATATGAACGGTTTTTACTGGAACACCAGTTTACAACTATGGATATGTCCATATCCATATGTGGAATAGTCCACTGTAGAAATTCAGCAGTGTAAGGGTCAATAAATCAAACCCAATTCCATCTGCCAGCGCACTAGAAGTAATACGCGAATGAACGAAATAAAGACTTCATTCTAATCCATTGCAGTTGCGTATGTAACGCGATTTTTGATAGGACAACGTCAAAACTTTGCGACTGTAAATCCTGCGATATACTGTCCGTAACCCGATGCCATCTTGTAACGTCGCTTTTCAATGGTTGGTATTTGGTTCTATGCAGCTCACTGCGCTTGGCATTTGGGGCAAAAAGAACATTTTTTAAACAGAAAAGAAGTTAATAAGTGCATTAGAATATGGATAACTGCATTAAAGTTGTCAATTTGGGGAAATAAATCGTCGGTTTTACGGTCGCAAATTTCGCCGATTTACCTCCCCAAATGACAATTTTGAATACAGTTGTCCCCTAAATGACTCCAAAACTGATGACTAATTCACCATCACTGGTTCGAACTCGTTTTTAGGAGCCTATGAGTATGAATACACATTGCGAAAACACGCCTATACAAATATATTACAAACTTTGCCGCCGAAATAAAAACGAAAATTTTAGGATAAAAAAATTGTGATATTTTTCTTATTTCTGCTCAAAATATAGATTGTGGCTACTCGTCAGATCCGCCTCACCGAGGCGGTTCTGACGAGTATCCATAATCTGTATTTTAGAGAGCATAAATAAGCAAAATAAGGTTTACCCATGTAAACCCTAGTTTTACTATATAAAAGTGGGGTTCAAGGGGGTCAAATTCATATAGGCTTGTTTTTGTGACGTGTACAATATTTTGGCTGAGAAAGTTAGATACTGCATTTATTTCCAAACCGGGCTGTTTTATATGCTGCAAGATATAAAAAATCATCATGTACTTTCAGCAAAGAATGTAGAACCTAATCAGACACCGCTTTCTGTACACGCATCAGAAATTTTCAACTGGTACATGTTATTTCGTTGGTGATGAAAGAACGCTGTCAGGTGGAACTACAGTAAAAAAAATCCCCATACTCACAATGTAAATTGGGGCATAATCCATATTCTATCACATTTCAACAAGTCTAAAGTTACCATAATAAGGCATATTATTTGACAGAAGCAGTTAAACAAATTGGGTATTGTGCGGCATATTTTGGCCTTTTCGGCAGTCAGTGTCAACAAACCCATCCGCAGCGAATAAATCTAGGCATTTCGAGTGGCCAGTCAGAACAATTTTCTAGTTCTATTTAAATCAGCTGCATTTTACAAAAGCAAATACCTACTAATATTTCTTCTAATAAACAATAATACTTCTCAGAAAAATAATGGCTTAGCACAACATCCAATCCGAAGCAGCAGAATATTCAATTCTGTACTGAAATCTCTCCCCAAAGCAAGTACAGCTTTCATAAAGCCAATGTTTTGCTGTAGTGCAACTGTCATGTCTTTGGGGTTGTCACAAACGCACCAAGTCAAAGTCGTGTCAATGTTGGCGCTTTGTGAACGGCTTTTCTTGATTATACAAACACTGAGAGAAGAGACGGCAATGTGTCCACATAAACATCATTTAGACATTGTACTTTAGAGATGTACCCTGTATTTTACCGTGCAATTGCGCGAGTGAGTCATGCAGCATGACATTGATGATACACAGCCACTGAGTGCAAACCAGCATCGAATGTGTCGCACAGAAACCAAGTGAGAGTATTTCCTTTACGTTAAAGAGTCCTCGAAATTAACACTTTCGAAAACCAAGCTTAATGTAGTGAAATGTGGGTTTACAGGAACGTACATTAGTTTTCTGTCCGGAGACATATGTTATGGGTACTGGTTAAAAAGCGCTTAACCGATCCAATTATAACAAGTGCCCAATAGACATGTCGCCTTGAGGCGGTTCATACGAGCACTCATGACCCATACTATTTGCATAAATAAAACATTTGACAAGTTAATCTGAAACAGGCCATTTTGAGTGACACAAAAGATGTCATCGTCTCGAATGGGTGTATTGTCCTTATGCCAACTAATGCGTCGAGCAAGGAGCGAGTAAATTCGGTTTAATAGAGGGAAGCGATTTGTTTCACTTTCCATGGCTGAGTCGAACCCGTTCTTGAGTCCCTAGGAAAATTCTCTACATAAGAAATAGAGAGGGTAAGATTTATGATATTTTCGTGTTTTATCTCGCAAATGTATGCTGTATGTACTCATTAGAATCGCCTCGATGAGGCGATTCTAATGAGTTCACACAGCATACATTTTTCAATACAGAACACCGAAAGATGTCCTAAAGTATCTCGTTATGCCTCCTGGCAGTAGCCCTCAGTGGCTCGAACAAGCCCTGTCTCGAACAGATTTTCATGGTCCCAGAGGTGTTCGAGCCATTGAAGTTCGACTGTATATATATATATATTTCAGCGAAAATTAAGCTAGCACGAAAAGTTGCATGAAAGATGAAAAAATAACCCTTTACAGGTATATAGGCAAAAAACATATTTTACTTATATTCAAACTCTTGTTAAATTAAAGCCGTTTACGAGACTTGAACCTCCGCCTGTGCTAATTTCGATTTGTACGCATGTTTTTGGCCAATGACTCTCGTCTAACCCACAAGACTATATCCATAAGCCCACTTATATAACCATTACTGTTTTGTTATATATCTGACTTTTTATGTTTATATTTCAAGGGGCACGACTCTAATTGTTTCACTAGGGGTATATTTTTGCATTGGCATGATGCAATTAGTAGCTTTCCAAGAGAGACCGAATGTGCATGAAAGACAATAAAATATATTTTTGGTTTGTTTATTTACACCCACAATCTATGTTTGGCACAGAAATGTATCACAAATTATCAGGTGTCAAATGACATTTTAGGAGCCGTGAAATGTCATGTTATAGCACATAGGATTGTTGCCCTTATTAGCGCCCTTTCCCAATCCCGCAAAAATGAAAATAAAAAGGTTATCCTCAACCAGCGTTCCGCCAACGGAAAAAAATCATTCGTGGTCCTATTAAGTTTTGTGAAACAGGAAATTGGGAATGGTTGATGTGTTTTCATGTGAAGATCAAACTTCAGAACACGACACATAATAAGATAAGGCGGTCAGGTTCAAATGCTAAACCACTGGAGGTATCGATATATATATACATGTATTTCAGCGAAAATTAAGCTAGCATAAAAAGTTGCATGGAAGATGAAAAAAGCACCTTTACAGGTATATAGGCAAAAAAACAACAACATATTTTACTTATATTCAAATCTTTATATGTTAAAGCCTTTGCGAGACTTGAACCTCCACCTTTGCTGATTTCGTTTTGTATGTATGTTTTTGCCACTGACTCTCGTCTAACCCACAAGGCTATATCCATAAGCCCACTTATATAACCATTACTGTTTTGTTTTATATCTGTCTTTTTATGTTTATATTTCAAGGGGCACGACTCTAATTGTTTCACTGCGGGTATATTTTTGCATCGGCATGATGCTATTAGTAACTTTCCAAGAGAGACCAAATCAACTTTAGCTTATAGCAGACTTCACACGATAAGAATGTTTTTGTTTTTGTTTGTTTGATTTGAGGTTTAACGTCCCCGTCAACACTATAAAGGCCATTTTGGAGACGTTGCTTCCAATTTTGTGGGACTTTTACCCGACATTAAGATGAAATGACATCTCAAGCCCTGTCGCCCAATGAAACCAATGGGGTTTATCAGTATGGACGGTCCGCCTCGCACCGCGGTTCCTTGACAGGCTTAGAGCCTCTAAGCGGTTTACCAGTACTAGTGTGCGGGCCGGATTCAGCTCTGCGTGGAAGCATCATGCAACCCATATATTTCTTCAAGCCCCTATGGGCGGGGGCTGACGATAAGAATGTAAGGACTAAAGATGATAAATAGCTAATTATTTTGTCTATAAGCAGTACCACCGCCGTTTAATATGTAGTCGATTTATAATTTCAAATTTATGAACCTCGAATGCTTTGCACATCACACCAAAAGGTGAAAAGCTTTGTCCGACACACTGGACTAGCTTACCCTCCAGGAAAATTGCTGGAGGTAGGGCGTAGGCTATTTGCATGCGTCTTCAAGCGGTTCCTCGGTGATGATTCGCAAATTTGCAGATCTCTTTCTCTCTTTGCTTTCTTTCTTAATCTGCCTTATATTTCCTTTCAAACTCGTCATACAGCTGTAACTAGCATCCCCTTAACCTCACCAAACCGAATTCAACACAATGTGTTCTGATGTCAGACAACAAAACATTAACTGTTGGTGAAAAGCTTTGTCCGACACACTATTGGACTAGCTTACCCTCCAGGAAAAATGCTGGATGTTGGGCGTAGGCAATTTACATGCGTCTTCAAGCGTTTTCTCGGTAAGGAACCGCAAATAGCAGATCTCTCAATCTCTCTCTCTCTCTCTCTCTCTCTCTCTCTCTCTCTCTCTCTCTCTGCATTCTTTCTCAATCTGTCTTTCTAACTTGTTACACAAATGTAACTAGCCATTCCTCAACCTCTCAAAAGCGAAGTCAATACAATGTGTTCGGATATCAGACAAAATAAAACATTTTTTTTTTTTGGTTTTGGTTTTACGGCCCTTTCAAGATTATTTCACTCATATCGAGCCGATCGTTAATCAGAGGTGGGCGAAAACCGGAGTACCCGGAGAAAAACCACCCGACCTTCCGTTGCAGAACTTGGCGTCTCACATGTGACCCGAGCGAGGCTCGAACAACAAATAAAACATTAACTGTTGGAATCTTCCACGTAAAAGGATATCCTATTTCCTATTTCAGTGTATACCGGACTTATACGGACACGACCTTTCTCAGCTGTGCTGATAATCAAGGGAATTAACGCGTACAACACAGAAAATAAATGGGTGTCTCCCCAAGGCCTCAGCTACCTAGCCATGGTTACCTAAGTGACATCGGAACGATTTTGAGGCATCAGTATGAAGTCTGAGGACCGCTTTATATGTATTTTATAGGTCACTGTTCTAATTTAAGAAAATTGAGATAATGTTATAATGTAACTTCGCATCCCCACCCCTCCGCCAATCGGGTCTTGAAGAAATAGCTGCATGATGCTTCCACGCAATTTTACTCCCGCTGCCAAAGAAAATAAATAACAATTTACAAAAAAGTTATGAAATTAAATTCATTAGTTTTTGTCACTTTATTCAGTAGTTTTACTTTATATTCTATACATTTAGAGGGTGCTTCCAAATATATGTAAAAAGACTAAAATGTTGTTCATAAAATTTCAAAATAATTACATGTGGATATTCGAAAAAGAATGTAAAATCATGAGCCGCTTGCACAGAAAAAATATTTCTATAGGTGTTTTATTTTGTCAAGTTCCTATATAAATCTATGTATTAACTTTAACCGACAGTCCCCCGCCCATAGGGGCTTGAAGAAATATATGGGCTGCATGATGCTTCCACGCAGAGCTGAATCCTACCCACACACGAGTACTGGTAAACCGCTTAGAGGATCTAAGCCTGCCCAGGCAAAGCGGTGTGAGGGTCTGACCGTCCATGCTTATATACCCTATTGGTTTCATTGGGTGACAGGACTTGAGATGTCATTTCATCTCAATGTCGGGTAAAAGTCCGACAAAATTGGAAGCAACGTCTTTAAAATGACCTTTACAGTGTTAACGGGGACGTTAAACCTCAAATCAAACAAACAAAAACTTTAACCGACAGCAGTTACCTTGATGTCCGTTAAAGTTCGACATGATTCATAATTTGCTGCACCTTTTGCGGATCGTATTAGGCCCCTGATTGAATAATAAAAATTTATAGTGCGGCCTCGGTTGCTCAGTCGGATGCGCGTCTGACTGGTGATCACGAGGACGCGGGTTTGATACCTGCCGGGGTCGGCAACAGTCTTTCGTGGAGATTGATCATGAAATCTTTTCTTCGGTCATTCTCTCCCTTCCGCTGATTCAAGAAGGGCAGTTGTCAGTTTATGGCTAAAGAATGTGCACTGTACCAGTTAACCACTAACGTATAACCCTTCCCAGGAAAAGTGTGGATAGGTAAACTGACCGGCTCAAAAATGACATAAAATAGTGTTAACTGGGCCGTTAAACTCCAATTCAAACAAACAAAACTGTTCTAACGAGGGTCGACAGGCTATGTTTGGAGTAGAAATAAAAGAAAATCCGAAATCATTTCAAAATGTTACTTATAGAGATAAGAAAGACGCCATTTTATCACATACAGTAGAACTTCGATGGCTCGAACACCGATGGCTCGTTTCCCATGGCTGGGTCGAACTCGTACTTGAGGCTCTAGGGAAATCCTCAAGATAAGAAACGGTGGGGGATGATTAAGGAGATTTTAGTCTTTTATCTGGGAAATGTTCGCTGTGTGAACTCATTAGAATCGCCTCGGTGAGACGATTCTAATGAGTACACACAGCAAACGTTTTCATTATATAACATCGAAAGATGTTCAAAAGTATCTCGTTATGCCTCTTGGCAGTGACCTTCAGTGGCTCGAACTGCCGCTGTCTCAAATAAAATTTCATGGTCCCAAAAGGGTTCGAGCCATCGAAGTTCGACTGTAGATGTGTTTTGCCAGTTCATTGTAGATTTTTCTTTTCTAGTGTGTACTTTGGTTTAGAAACTCTCACACCATGTAAATAGAGAATTGCAAAGTTCGAGTTGCTAAATAAAGCGCTGTATCGCATTAAGCGCTTTTGGTACTGCAGTACTGGTGCAGAAAATTGTTTCTTTTACCATGCTTACTGGCAACTGTACTTAAGTACAGCAGAAATTGCACTAATTTAAAGGGAATTTAAAGTTAATCAAGTCTGCGTCTTTCCTGTTTGGTTTAATTAACAACTATGCGTCAGCCTCGTATACAATCAGAGCTGTTTTAAAGAATAGTATCTGTGTTAATTTTCCGCGTCTCTAAAATGGATACATATTTAGAGGAAACGGGCCTCTGTGGCCTGGTGGATAAGATCATTGGAACGCCAACCGCTGTGTACTCGAGTCATCATCACTCGCGCAACCCGCTTGTGATTTAATCTCCTACACAACTGGTTTCGAAACTGTGATTTATTACACAACAAATCACAGCTAGAGCTAATCTAGTTCTTAATGTTGATTGATTGACTGGTAACCGGCACTGTAAAGCACATAGGGGCTACCCCTAGAACTAGTCCAGGATTAGTTTTCCCACTTTCTAAAATGCTTTCGCATTGAGGTATAAATCGGGGCCGATGCATCCCTCTCGCCTCAGACACAGTGCAATGAAGTCGAAAGTCGTCTTTAAGTTACAGTAAATTCGAATGACACAAAAACGGTGAGATATCAATCGCGGCTTTGGAACTTGGTCAATTCCGATCTGCAAATCGTGTCTAGTCATAGCCAGTGCCCGTCAGAATGTCTGACCGAGTTCCGGCAAAAGGCATGCTAACCGGCACATATTTTCTATTGCTGGTGTCCCTGGTAGGCTATTCCGATCAAACGGCCACACGTCCACGCATCTTGGCCTGCACAATGCAGTTCAGCCACGGCATCAACGACAAGGTTTGCGTAATCCCATTTCTTAATGCTTCATTTGGGACCCCAGGCATATATGAACAAAATCATTTAAGAACGTTTCTCCGTACTTCAGGTGCAGTTAATGCTTTTATTATCCGCATGCTCGGCTGACAAGTGGTCAGGAGCCAGTTGTTCAAAACTAACAATGTCGTTAGTTAACATATCGCTAAACTTTGATCATTAAATATGGCAAAAATGTTAATATTTTTGTTGAAAAAAAAAAAACGTGAGCAGTTTTTGCATTAAAAATGTGAGCAGCTTTTGCAAATGCAAAAGCTGCTCACTTTTTTTCAGCAAAATACAACTATATTACATATTTAACTTGCTAGAACAGTTAATAATTTGCCCTCGAACTCAAGCTCATTGACCTAACGATGCTTTGAACAACTGGACGCAGAAGGTAGTGGATACCCCTGTCTGGCGGGTCGGTAACATTCTTTCGTGGAGATTGATCATGGCAATTCTCTTCCTTTCACTGATATCAGAAGAGTTCAAACAGTTTAGACCCTGATCAGTCGCCGAGCTCTGCGGCGTCTGATGTGGGTCTACACTGTTTGTAAATGTCCCATTTGGGACCCCAGGTATGTATAGATAAAGACCAACATTTCTGGCATTATTATTTGCATTGCGCTATGTTTTTGTTTTAATTTGCGCCCGATTTTTAACTTTATTGAACAGTGGTAATAACGTGGACATCAGCAGTAAAAGAGCTTTTGTATTATTTTTACGAGCAGCCATAATCTATGTTTGAAGCGGAAATATAATAACTATCACGAATAAGCACAAGAAAAAGAATACAGTTTTGATGATATGTAAAATGCATTATGCCCACGACTGGTACACTCGGTAATTGTGCACTCAGTCCCGTACGGGAACTTCCGGTCATGACATACACGACTTCAAAATGTTACAAATAGGTGAGTGTTCCCGATTAATGATTGTTAGTCAACTTTGTAAACATATTTTGGAAAATTTGGCAATGCATTTCTCACCAATTTTCATTTCTGCATCAGAAAATACAGGTGTGGACATGAAAAGGCAAGCGGTCGATTTTTAATTCAACTTCGCCCGGAGGAAGGTAGTCGGATTTTTCTGTTTTGACCTCTTTTCTAGCATTTTCAGCTACCCATGCAAAACTTATGTAACATAACAAATACTACTTCCGTGTTGAAAATTTTCCACAAGATTTGTTCCAGGGGCTTAAATATTTGTGGCGATTACGACTTACGAAACACGATTACCCATTGCAGGAATATTACCCCTTACGGGGACGGGAAAAGTAAACTGATGGGTGTCTTATTACCATTCGCTTCTTTATTCAATATTTATTTGAGTGTACGATCATATCAGATACGAGGGTCGTTCAATAAGTATCTGGCCATACCTACTTAGAGTCACGCTTGACTTCTTTTTCTACATAATCACCCCGCACTAAAATAGGCACTTCCTCCACCGAAGTCCCAAGGCTGAAAGTCCTTTTGCCTAAAGTGTCAATCCATCCTCCAACCGCTGCCTTAAGCTCTTCATCTGACCGGAAGTGACGTCCAGGCAATTCTTTTTTCAATTTCGGAAACAGAAATAAGTCACTGGATGCCAGTTCAGGAAAACAGGGTGGATTGGACCGTTTCGCTTTATTGCGTCAACAGAAACTTTGCAAGTATGGACTCTAGCATTATCATTTGTAATTTTCCACGCTTTTTCTGTACTATAGCTGCACGTAATTGGCCCAACATATAGCATAAGTGTCCCAATTAATAGTCTGGCAATGCGGTAAGTAGTCCACCAACAGAACTCCATTGCTATCCCAAAACATAGTTGCCCTGACCTTGCCAAGTGAAGGCTGAGTCTGGAATTTCTTTGAACGCGGTGAACCGTGACCAGTCCATTGTTTACTCTGCTGTTTAGTCCCGGGATCATGGTGGTGGATCCGAATTTCGTCATCGGTAACAATTGTTTCAAGAAAGTCTTCCGGATCAGAATTATAAAATTATTTATCTCTCCAAAGGTGGCTCAGATATGGACACCCGGACAGCTCGTTGTTCTTCACTGAAGCATTTTGGCACCCAACGCGCTGAAAGCTTCCTCAGTCCCAGCCGTCCATGTACAATGGCAAAAACGCTATCCTCTTCTAGCCATTACTGAAACTTTCATTTGTCTGTCCTGCTTTACGAATTCCTTTAGATTTTCACTAGTGGCGTTATCAGTCTTTCACTACATGTACGAAATTTTCCAACCTTACACGACCACGGTTTGAAGTCAGACACCCAGTTCTAACAGTTCATCACGAAAACACGCTTATATAATTTTAACTCCCTTGAACCCCACTTTTATATAGTAAAACTGGGGTGTCCGGGGGTATACCTTGTTTTTTCTTATTTCTGCTCTAAAATATAGATTGTGGGTAGTCGTTAGAACCGCCTCGATGAGGCGGTTCTAACGAGTGCCCACAATCTATATTTTGAGCAGAAATAAGAAAAATATTACAATTTTTCATCGTAAATTTTTTTTTTTCGGCGATAAAGGTGGCAATGTATTTGTATAGGCGTGTTTGCGTAATGAATATAAAGACACAGTGTGTCCGTAACTTTAAGACAATTCCTCATATATTTCCTGGTTTGTCTTCTTTTTTCAAAAACAGATATCATTACGCAAACACGCCTATACAAACACATTGCCACCTTTATCGCCGAAAAAAATGGAATTTTTATGATGAAAAATTGTGATAATTTTCTTATTTCTGCTCCAAATATAGATTGTGGGCACTCGTTAGAACCGCCTCATCGAGGCGGTTCTAACGAGTACCCACAATCTATACTTTAGAGCAGAAATAAGAAAAATAGGGTACACCACCGGAAACCCCAGTTTTACTATATAAAAGTGGGGTTCAAGGGGGTCAAAATTATATAGGCGTGTTTTCGTGATGTCGAGTTACTGCTCTGTACTCAATTTGGGAAGAAAATTCGGCAACTCTCACCCCTGCCACGTTATTTAACATCGCACGCTCTAACCGATAAAATTTTGTGAAATCATATAATTATAAGGCATTACTGTATAGAATGTTAAAAGCGTGCACTTGCCATGGGTCAGTAAATGGGGTAGGCCAGTTAAATATTGAACGACCCTCGTAAATACATAAAAAATGAGCAATTCGTACGAGCTAATGAATTTGGATATTTTTCATTCTCTGCAGGCAATATCGTTCTGAAAACGAACAACTGCAGTGCCTTCAGGTTTGTGAATACTATTAAATGAAGAAGGGAATTGTAATCAAACAAGTTGCTTTACACGGACTTGCTAATCTGATGTATTGTGGGTAAAGAAATAAGTTTTGAAGATATTAACAAAAAATAAAAAATAAATAAATAAACGCAATAATGTTGTGATATCTTAATATTTTAACATGTATAATGAACACATACAATCTATTTGGAAGCATACATGAACATGTACATGAATCACACATTTTCATCAGAACAATGTTATTTTAAGGTTTCTATCATTATCCAACATGTATGTTCTTTCTTAACCCATTTAGTACTGGAAACCCCAAAAGGGGTACTTGGCAAACAGTGCAGGCCCTGATCTGACGCCGCGTTCTGTGGCGTCTGATCAGATCAGGGCCTACACTGTTTGCAAAAGGTTCAACAATTTTCCAAACATATTTTGAAGAAAACATAACCTGACACCCCTAAATTTTGAAATGAACTCCTGCTCTATATTTAAGGAGGAAGATTCCATTGGGTACAAAAAGGGTTAATGCAAAATTAAATGCATCTTGCAGACTGAACTACTGAACTGGGAATCGGCCCCCGCCCATCGGGGCCTGAAGAAATATATGGGCTGCATGCTGCTTCCACGCAGAGCTGAATCCGGCCCGCACACTAGTACTTGTAAACCGCTTAGAGGATCTAAGCCTGTCCAAGAACCGCGGTGTGAGGCGGACCGTCCATGCTAATAAACCCTATTGGTTTCATTGGGCGACAGGGCTTGAGATGTCATTTCATCTCAATGTCGGGTAAAAGTCCCACAAAATTGGAAGCAACGTCTCCAAAATGACCTTTACAGTGTTGACGGGGACGTTAAAAGTCAACTTGATCAAACAAACAAACTGAACTGGGAATCAGCCTCTCGTATTTACGTGTAGAAATATAGATTTTCATTCTCTCAGCGTACTGAGGGCATACATCTTCATTACTAGAAGCACGAGGCAGCCCAGAACTCCATACGTCGTCATTAATGATGACTGATTGAAAATATCTGGCTTAAGAAAAAAATAAAAAAGGAGGAAAAAGATCGAAATTGGAATTAGAATCGTATCGAAAGGAATTAATTTCGGTTTTTCATCACGAAAACATGCCTATATAATTTTGCCCCCCCCCCCCCCCACCTCCCCTGGAACCCCACTTTTTAATGGTAAAACTGGGGTTTGCGAGGGTGGAAATGCCTATATCGAATCCACACTCATGAAAGAGTGTATCCCTAATGACTTGTCCATTATCATTATTTAATTGTTCAAGGAGTGTTGTTTTTGTAATCGGAAAACGACTGAATTTATTTTTAAAACACCGTTCTGAACAATACTGAACCTGATCCATGTAAGGCTGTGCGTGATAGACTTAAACAGTCAGTATTTTTGGTTTCATTTTTCATTTATTTATTTATACCGCTACACTCCAGTATTATGCGGAGTAGAGACCAGTGTTTAGCAACGCGGATGGTGGTGGAGCGCGGTACATGTAGCTCAGTGGTTAGTGCATTTGCTTCTGGTGCTAGAAGTCCCCGGTTCGGTCCCTGACAGCCATCAGGAAAACACGCCTATATCATTTTAACCCTCTTGAACCCTACTTTTATATAGTAAAACTGGGTTTCACAGGGCTAAACCTTATTATTCTTATTTCTGCTTTAAAATATAGACTGTGGGTACTCGTCGAGGCGGTTCTACAGAGTACCCTAGCCGGCCTCAGTGGCTCAGTCGGATGCGCGTCTGACTGGTGATCAG
This sequence comes from Lucinisca nassula, assembly GCA_963580285.1. Classification (NCBI taxonomy): domain Eukaryota; kingdom Metazoa; phylum Mollusca; class Bivalvia; order Lucinida; family Lucinidae; genus Lucinisca; species Lucinisca nassula. The sequence goes on from OY757016.1 coordinate 100,922,014, forward strand.
GAGGACGCGGGTTCGAGTCCCGCCGAAGTCGGCAACATTCTTTCGTGGAGATTGATCATGAAATTTTTTCTACGGTCATTCTCTCCCTTCCGCTGATTCAAGAAGGGCAGTTGTCAGTTTCTGGCGAAAGAATGTGCACTGTACTGGTTAACCGCTTACGTATAAGCCTGCCCAGGAAAGTGTTGATAGGTTAACTGACCGGCTCAAAAATGACCTAAATAGTGTTGACTGGGCCGTTAAACTCCAAAACAAACAAACAAACAAAATACAGAGTACCCACAATCTATATTTTAGTAGAAATAAGAAAGATACCACAACGTTTCATCTTAAAATTTTCTTTTCTTCGGCGGTAAAGTTTACAATGTATTTGTATAGATAGATAGCCAGGCAGGCAGGCAGGCAGGCAGGCAGGCAGGCAGGCAGGCAGGCAGACAGGCAGACATCTAGTTAGATAGATAGATAGATAGATAGATAGATAGATAGATAGATAGATAGATAGATAGATAGATAGATAGATTGTATCGTGCTCATTTCCGTCACAACACTTGTTTCGTTACACAACACTTGGTTCCCATTGGAATCGATTCCAAGTGCTATAAAACTCCCCTATCATGGTGCGGACCTTTTCGTGGCCTTGAGGTTACATGTAAGAGCGCCGTGCCTCTAACTATTAGGTCTCCAAAAGCTCTAGGTTCGATTATCACTCTAGACAAGTATAAGATGCCAAGTTCAGCTCCCAAAAAAATGGCATGCCGTTTTCTCCGGGTACTCCGGCTTTCGCCTACATGTTTCTCTGATTGGCCAAATATCGGTGCAATGCCGTCTCGTATTTACTCTGAGTATTCTGACTGATGACTGATACATGTATGCCTGAACATATAGGGTAAACCCAGATGAGGTTTACAATGTATTTGTATAGGCGTGTTTTCATTATGAATTTAGAAAAAAAGTACATAAAAAAAAAAGAAATTGAAAAACACTTTCATAACACCTGACTGTAGCCCTCTCAATGTTATCGGCCATGCAGTACAAAGTAATTTTCTGCGGAACTGTCCCTGCCTTCTGAATAACAACCCCGTCATCCGTGTAATGCTGACGCGGTCCCATTTCCGTCTTCATTACCGCTTAACTCTTTGGTTCTTTTTGCAATCACCTCGGTATAATTCCCTAACGATTTTATGGCGCTTTAAGCACGAAGTTGATTCACTTATTTATCATGTGAAAGAAGAGGAATAATCAAGCCTGATATTGAAGGAAATTAGAAATTATGAACTGGAACACAGAAACATCTTCGGTATAATATGTGTGACCTGCGGTCCTGATCAGTCTACGCTTGCGCAGACTGACCAGAATAAACGCTGTACCACGCGTTGCTGCTCTATCGGCTATTGGCTAACTCGCAGCTGAGAAGCGAAGACTCCGATCGGTATATATGGATGCACATGCTTGTTGGCCGCACATGACTAGTGTTAAGGTTTACTGGATCCCGGCACTTACGTGTCTCTGAATGGAGCTAAAAATTGATTTCTGTCGCACAATGCAGCAACATTTTGAAGTATTTAGACAGGACACTAAAAGCATATAATAAACTTATCGTACAGAGGTGAAGACATGGTAAAATATATATCAGCACCATAAGAAACGACACACACAACGACTATATTAGGTCTATGCATTTTAGGAAAGGATACTTGTTCAACCCATTATAGGCGGGAAACCCCTTAAAGGGTAGCCTGGTAAACAGTGCAGACCCAGATCAGACTGATCAGGGTCTGCAATGTTTACTAATAGGATTTTCTGTCACAAATTGGAATTAAAATGAAAAACAAACACAAAAACAGTCCTGAAACCCCTTAAATGACAAATAGACTTATCTCTAGATACTCAGATCTGTCTCTGGTTGGGCCCATCGGAGTCTAACTGTTGGCTTTCTTTTGCTCCAGCATTTCAGTGGTTTCTTGCTGTCGAGTCCTCACCGTTGTCTCACCTCTGTGGTTGTTTGATTATTTGTATTCACCGAGATGTTGCACTGACGAGTTAGGACGCCTTCATGCGGACTGAACAAATTTTTTGGTCTAACTCGCGACGGAAGTAAGGGCGAGGATTGTGGCCACGTAAAATCGATATAAGCCCCCCAGTGGAATTCGTTTCCGCTGACCGTTCCAAGGCGGTTCTTCTGTCGCGGTTTATTTTTGTTATGGTTTGTCTTTAGGTGTTTGTGTAGCTAATTTGTTTTGGATAGCCTATTGGTCATTTTGTGGGAAAGTAACTGTCCTTTTGGCTTTCCAATGCTGGTGTTTCCATTAGGGTCTGTTATTTCATGTTTGTGCGTCTTATTACATTTCCTATTAGTATGCCCACTGTGTAGAGATTTGAGGAATAAGTGCTTCAGGAATTACCACTGTCATTGGCCGAGGATAAATAAGTTTGATGGGTTTATGTCCAAAAAGTAAAAAAATCCATTCTGAATCCAGCAAAGTTTGTATATTATATGAATGAATATTATTTTTGTGGATTTTATGGATGTGTAAACTCCGATGAATCAGGCCACAAACTGCATGAAGCCAAGTTTGCATTACGAAAACACGCCTATCTAAATATATTGAAAATTTTAGCTCTAAAAAATGATTTTTTTTTTCTGATGAAAAATTGCGTTTTTTTTCTTATTTCTGCTCGGAACATAGGTTGTAGGTACTCGTTAGAATCGCCTCGCCGAGGCAGTTCTAACGAGTATCCACAACCTATGTCTTAGAGCAGGAAAAAGGAAGATAATTTCTTGCACACCAGACAAGGAAATCCGTGATTTTACCCTGGGATAGAAATTTATGTTCTGACCCTGGTGTCCCGACCCCAAATCGAATATAATCGCGTGTTTGATAAATGCACTGGTTGATTACAACCTCATGCGCGGCGTCGTCATGCGTGACGTCACTAAACATTCCTGTTGTGTCATCACAAAATGGCGGACGTCGGTAACCGAAGTGACAGCAGCATTTAAAATTCGCAAAAGAAATGGAAGGTATGCAAGAAAAAGAATCCTATATGGGTGTGAGGGGAGGATAGAAAAATCCGTCCCTCGGGATCACTGTCCGGCATCACTCGGCAAGCCTCGTGATGCCGGACTGTGACCCTCGGGACGGATTTTTCCATCCACCCCTCACACCCATATAAGATTCTTATAGTATACCCCTGCAAACTCCAGTTTTACTATATAAAAGTGGGGTTCAAGGGGGTCAAAAGTATATAGGCGTGTTTTCGTGATGTGAAGCCAATCCGCCGGCCGGTTTACAGGTACACATCGATAAAAGTCACAAACTTTTTCATCGAAATGTTACAAATGTCACCAAACTGGAATTTTTTTGAGGAATTCTTTCGAAAGCGTGAAAATGCATTTACCAACCGTCACGGCGGAATGATTATTCAAGTTGAAGCTGCCATCTTTGAAAGACCCCCCAGCAAATAAACATCAAGTATTTAAATTCAGTTTATTTGTCTACTAATATTTACATGTTCAGTAGTTTTCCATCTTTTAATCGAATGCTGTTGACATCACTTCATAAACAATGACGTAACGCGAAAATGGTCGTTTTCATTCATGTTTACCCTTCGCTCTGAACATGTGTTCGGAATTTCTGTTCTAAAAATAAGTCTGTCACTTTACACATACATGGCGACAGCATCGTCTCTGAGTGTCGTTACTTATGGCATGGTATTCAGCGTCATATTTTTTTCCGATTTAGGCATGGCCTAAGCAAACAAGGCCAAAAATTAACGTCGCATAACGTCATATATGGGGATTCTATTTTTGTCACGAACTAAAAATAGATCTAACTAGTGTTCGAAACCTAGTTAGGGAATCCCTCTCAAACTCGTTTACCTGTCATCATAAGTGTTCGCATTTTTGCTTAAAATGCATTCATTTGTATTGTTTTAAAGAAAAGTACCGGCTATATGTATTTTATTTTTGGAAACATTTTTTCCAGATAGCTCAATAATGCACCTTTAATTTTAACCAATCAAATCGCTTGAAATGCACATAATGATGGAGAATTGGAGTTATTATGCTATGAGATTGCGAGACTCTACTCAGATTAAGTTTAAACATATTTTATTGTTATTTATTTTATTCAGATTTGTTTGAAATTGTTAAAATAATGTCAAACACTGATCACTGTATATTTTATTAATGCCCAACACTGCTCCTATGTTAACCCTTATCCTGCTGTTCACGACAACCCTTTTTCTTTACAAACAATGTAGATTCAGATAAGGTGGCTTCTGAAGAAGCCATCCGATCTGGATCTACACTGTTTGACATTCAATTTAAGAATTTGTAGGAATAAATAAAATCAAGTAATCTGATTGGTTCAAAGTCAGGAATGGGTGTGGCTAAACTGAATATTATCCTGAATATAACTGAATATTATTATTCTGAAGAAGCCATCTGATCTGGATCTAAACTGTTTGACATTCAATTTAAGAATTTGTAGCAATAAATTACATCAAGTAATCTGATTGGTTCAAAGTCAGGAATGGGTGTGGCTACACTGAATTTTATCCTGCTGTTCACGACAACCATTTTTCTTTACAAACAGTGTAGATCCAGATCAGATGGCTTCTGAAGAAGCCATCTGATCCTGATCTACACTGTTTGACATTCAATAAAAGAATTTGTAGGAATAAATTACATCAAGTAATCTGATTGGTTCAAAGTCTGGAATGGGTGTGGCTACACTGAATTTTATCCTGCTGTTCACGACAACCATTTTTCTTTACAAACAGTGTAGATCCAGATCAGATGGCTTCTGAAGAAGCCATCTGATCTCGATCTACACTGTTTGACATTCAATTTAAGAATTTGTAGGAATAAATTACAATAAGTTATCTGATTGGTTCAAAGTCAGGAATGGGTGTGGCTAAACTGAATATTCAACAAGAGAAGGGTTAAAATAATTCGCATATTGTGTTTTATGTTTTCATTGTCATATTGCTCATCATGCAGGCTAAAAACATTTTTTTTTTATGTTTAAAGCTGAAAATAAAGTTATTGTATTTGTTTGAGTTGAGGTTTTACGTCCCCGTCAACACTATTTATGTCATTTTGGAGACGTTGCTTCGGATTTTGTGGGACTTTCACCCGACATTGAGATGAAATAACTTCTCAAGCCCTACCGCCTATAAAACCCTCTAGGGTTTAAGGAGCGGTCCGACTCGCATCATTTTTCCTGGAAAGGCTTAGACCTAAGCTGTTTACCAGTATTCAAGTTCAGTCGGTTTCAGCTCTGCGCGGAAGCACCGTGCAGCCCAATCTATTTCTCCAGGCCCCGATGGGCGGGGGCGCAAAAGTTATTGTATTGTATTGTATGTAGCAATGGAAGAGTCCAAAAGTGATCAATTGGTTAAACCTTGTTGGAGTGCTGTGCAAAGAGGTTGGTTGTCTTAAAAACCTGGGCTTGACTTTTGTGCTGGTTTAGGCAAACAGTATAGACCCCGTCCAGATGTAGCAACGAGCGGCGTCGTGTCAGGCTCTTCATTATTTGCTGAAAGAACAAGATTTAAAACGGATAAACGAATTAGTCTAAGACCCCGTTCATGGCCTAGCCTAAGTAGCCTCCAGTCAAAAACAATCGCTTAGAGGAGCTAAGCCTGCCCAGGCAAAGCGGTGCGAGGCTTATAAACCCTATTGGTTTCATTGGGCGGCAGGGCTTGAGATGTCATTTCATCTCAATGTCGGGTGAAAGCCCCACAAAATTGGAAGCAACGTCTCCAAAATAACCTTTACAGTGTTGACGGAGGACGTTAAGCCTCAAATCAAACAAACTCAAAAACAAGAAATATCTTTAAAAAAGATATGCGGCGTAGATTTAATTGGAAGGTTGTTAAGAAACCAGTGCTTCAGCTGAAGTGCACGACCCGCCGGATGCTTTTAGCTTGATGAGTGTTACCATATATGGGTATGGCGGCCATTTTGGTCATGTGACCTGGACCTAAAACGGTTCCCCAAATAAATGCGCCTTATCGTAAGGAGCAAAAATTTATCTAATACTTTAGTACTGTATTCTGAATCGTTTGCAGGATCTGCAAACGATTCACTTTTCCAATACAAAAGTATATGTGTCAAAGTTTGACCTAGGCACAAAGACGGTCAAGGTCAACCCAGGGTCACCATTTTAGCAATTTATGATGGGCCTATGTCCCAGATGTTATTTATCAAGTTTCGTGGAAATCTGCCAAGTGGTTCTGGAGAAGACTATTTTGAAGGGTTTTAACCATATATGGCTTGGCGGCCATTTTGGTCATGTGACCTGGACCCCATGAGCAAATTTTGGTTTCCTCCATCCCATAGAGGCTCCATATGAAATTTGACCTTAATCGGCCCAACGGTTTCCGAGGAGAGGCAGTTCGAAAATTTTCACATTTTTCGCCTCGGCGAGGCTATACTAAATGGAATGTAATATTTCGGAAGTTCATTGGTTAGAACTCATTGATACTATCAGTATGCCAAAAATTGTTTAAATATTCCAAGCGGTTAAGTCACTATCACCAATTGTCACAAACGGGTTACGGACGGACAGACAGACAGACGATATATGGCTTGGCGGCCATTTGGGTCATGTGACCTGGACCCCATGAGCAAATTTTGGTTTCCCCCATCCCATAGAGGCTCCATATGAAATTTGACTTCAATCGGCCCAACGGTTTCCGAGGAGAAGCAGTTCGAAAATTTTCACATTTTTTCGCCTCGGCGAGCCTATACTAAATGGAATATAATATTTCGTAAGTTCATGGTACATCTCATTGATATCTATCAGTATGCCAAAAATTGTTTACATATTCCAAGCGGTTAATTCACTATCACCAATTTTCACAAACGGGTTACGGACGGACAGACAGACTGACAGAATGACACGGTTATTTTAGGGCACTCTTAGAAAATCAACCGACTTCAGTCGGTCGCTTTTTCTGCGGGTCATGCAATATGAGCTACAATAGTGACAGCAACAATTGTCTAGCTATGAACTGGTTTACTGTATTCAAACAATTCAGATTTCACGCGAGGAAAGATAGCTTTGCTGAGGGCGGTGTCCCGCCTGTTTGAGCTAAGGTCAATATAAAAGGTCAAGGTTAAAAACATGGCCTCATTTCAAGAGCATATGATCTCAAGTATATGCACAACAAATAAGAAAACGTTATCATTTACTGTTTTTGAACACAAATTCTAGGGTTAACATTTCGGGTTGTCGCTATGGTGAACGTAAACGCATAGGCGGACGAACAAACGGACGAGCAGACAAACGGACGGAAACTTGATCTTATGTGCACCTAATTAAAACTCAAATTACACTTATTCCTTTTCAGAATTTATATAACATTAATGATATTCGAAAATGTCCATTTTGTGTTAAAATGGAGGACATAAAGTATGCTGAAGACAAATGATACACTGCAACTTTTATTTAGCATATATTGTAAATTAAACATCTGTTAATTTGTAATGCGATTATTACATGTTTTTGTCATGCTATATCTGGTAGGGTGACAATCTGGTCCAAAAAAATGGGAACCCATACCCCCCCCCGTATAACAAGACAAGTCATATACCAAAATGTTCGTCAGCATCCGTAGTATCTGAAACTGCCGGCATAAATTAGCATAAATGATGGCGAGCTGAGAAATCCAAGATGGCGTCCAAGATGGCCGCCATAGCTGAAAATTCCAGTTTTTCGTAAAATATGAATATAAATACCACAAATCATCTTACAAACTTATTTTAATTTATTTTTCTGGTGTAGAAAGAAGATTTATGCTAGAATATAGATCAAATTTTTAGGTTTGACTTGAAAACCGGTGAAAAAATGATGTTTTATTGTTTTTGTGTTTAGTTTCATAGGTGATACATGAAAGCAATTCTGATGTTTCAAAATTTAAACAGTTTTTACATATATATTGTTTTATTTTAACTAAGACACTATTCTAAAATACATTTGACACTATTCTAAAATACATTTATGGTTGGTTATGACATTTTTTCCATCAATTTAGCCCCAGGATTACCCCACCCATTCAGTTTACCTGTAAAATTCATTCACATAAATGCTGACACACAAGGGATTTGTAGGCGTCTGCTTCATTTTAGACAATTAAGTAGTAGAGGACATTCACAATAATGCTTAGTTCTGTTTTCATATTGTCACGAAAACATGCCCATATGTTTTTTACCCCCTTGAACCTCACTTTTATATAGAAAAACTAGGGTTTTCAGGGGTAAGCATTATTGTTTCTAATTTATGCTTAAGGACATAGCTTGTGGGTGTTTGACAGCATCGCCGCGTTGAGAGGGTTCTAACAAGTCCCCGCTATTTATGTTTTGAAGAGAAATAAGAAAAATATTATTTTTTATCTGAATTTGTGTGTGTGTGTGTGTGTGTGTGTGTGTGTGTGTGTGTGTGTGTGTGTGTGTGTGTGTGTGTGTGTGTGAGGGGTGATGGGGTGACGGTAGTAAAATCATCCATTGTATTTGAATTATGCGTGTTTTCGTAATGTTATATTATGTATTTAGCCATTTGGAAACACCACCTCTTTATAATACTTTGTTCTTAATCCAAGCATAAACCTTTTAGCTAAACAGTGTTATATCCAAACAAAAAGGGTAGAATAGCGTAAAATAACTTCCTTTAAATGTTTTTGTTTGTCATTTTTTCTATGTAATTAGTTTGGAGTTTGGACTTTGAACAGTGTTATATAAAAATGTGTTATAAAATGATTGTGTTGTACTAATAGGCCTAATGAGACTACAAGTACATGTTTTAAAACTGTCATAGTCCTCGGTATAAACATGAGTTAGTATTGTTTTGTTTGTTTGATTTGAGGTTTAACGTCCCCGTCAACACTGTAAAGGTCATTTTGGAGACGTTGTTTCCAATTTTGTGGGACTTTTACCCGACATTGAAACGAAATGACATCTCAAGCCCTGTCGCTCAATGAAACCAATAAGGTTTAAAGAGTACATTGTTATACTTTCTATGAGCAAATGTAGTCATCACTACACTGATCAGGCTATTTACAACCATATCTGTTAATAGCTGGGGGCTGCTTGTGTCTGTCTGATGACCTGTGGATTAAATAAGCCAGTTTCAGGATCAACCATATGCCCTTGGTCTATAGGCTTGACAAATTACTCTTAGATTTTATAGCTCCCCATCAAATCAGCAGCTGATATGTACACCTGTAAAAATGGAGCAAAGAAAAAACTATTAGTTGGTGGTAGATGACTAGGTCTAACTCTGGATTTTTGGAGCACCATTGTTGTCTAATGTGTTTGAACAGCAAACCTACAGAAAATTGCTGCTGCCTTAACTGGCCCTGAGACATTTGACTCAATACCAAGATCTGAAATCTCTTAAAGCTTGAAGTCTGATTTAGGCATTCTTCTTGTCTATACTATATAAAGAAGAGCAGGTATCACAACCTGTAAGGCAATACAGACAGCAAAATTGGCCTTTCATCTGGCTCTAGCTTCCTGAAAACATTGTGAACTGGAATACGTGGTTCAGTCAGCATGAATACACTGCCTGTCTGTCTTGAAGAATATGTTATCAACATTAAGCTGGCTAAAGTGAAGCAGAAGTAGAACGAAAACATGGGTATATGGACTGACCAGAACAGCTGTGTTATCTCCCAGAGAACATGCAAACTGCTGGTGCAAAATCATTCTACTATCGGCTTCTTCATAGTTGTAATCAAGTTAACGCTGAGCAGCAACTACCTCACTGCATACTTTCAGAGATTTGTTCTCAAAATAGAAGTAAAGCAATGATCAAGAACCGACACAATTAATTAACACCTCCCATCAATGACTCTAAAGGGAAAGAATCACAAACATGAAGTAACTAGAACTTAATGGAAACAACAACAGAGGAAAGCCAAAAGGACAGTTACTGTCCCACAAAATGGCAAACTGGCTATCCAGTTATATTATAGGAATCACCCACAATGAAGTTATGAACAAGCCCTTATAAGATGGTTTTTATCACAACCCATTACTGCTAAGTATGCCATGCATAGTTGCATGCTCTACTAAACACCATACCAATACACAGGCTTATAATAAGCCTATTAACAAGATGCTGGATTTATTTCACAATGACGGTTTAAAATTTATTGAACCATTTTACCTGACATTTGGACAATTTTGTTTGTTTGTTGTTAATTTGAAGTTTAACGTACCCATCAACACTGTATATGTCATTTTGGAAACATTGCTTCCAGTTTTGTGGGACTTTTACCCGACATTGAGATGAAATGACATCTCAAGCCCTGTCGCCCAATGAAACCAATACAGCTCATAAGCATGGATGGTCCGACTCGCACCGCTTTGCATAGACAGGCTTAGATCCTCTAAGGGGTTTACCAATATTCATGTGCGGTCAGTTTCAGCTCTGCGTGGAAGCATCATGCAGCCCACCTAGTTCTTCAAGCCCGATGGGCAGGGCCGAAGACATTTGGACAATATAGCTACTGGAGATGAAGTTCCACAAGAGACAGAGAAGTTTGATAAGTTGCCATAAAATGGGTCGCCATTTGAGTCATTCATGCAGGAAAGGCTCATGCCCATAGCTTGTTAGGCAGTCCAAAAAAACAAAACAATCTTATGAGCCTTTGCCTGGGTCAAAACTCCTGACTATGAGTGATATCAGGTCAATGACACAGGTGTCTGGGGAAACCAGTCTGAGGAACTGACTGCTACCGGTGAAGAGATATATGCTTTCTACACATCAATTCATTCGTTCAAGTTCTTGTCTTTCAAAAATGCGCATGATCACCCGAGTTTGTTTACAGATGAAGAATGTATGATGTCTACCAATAAGTCGGATTTCCTTGAAAAACTAGAAAGACTTGCTGGTTGTATAGTATTTGACGGGATGTCTGTACTTAAAGTGTTGCAGCATTCATCATATCTCAAACTGACATATCAACAGATGACTGCAATGTTTTGCTCTTAAAGTCTTCTTACCATTATTTGGGTAGCTACCATTCACTTCAGTTTTGACAGGAATGAGGCAAACAGTCTCAAATCACAGACCCAACAAAAGTGTGGAAAGAATGTTTCTTCACTCGCGCCTGTGTCTACGAGGAAAAATATAGTAACTGGTGACTGATAGATGCTTTCAAGCAGTAAAAGCAAGAACGAACTGGCAATACTTTACACCAGGTACCTTAACGAAAACTGCCATGAGCTTCTTAAGAAGAATGCTACTGTTGTTGGTGCAGGTTGACTTAAGAATAAGGCTCTGAAGTTTCTGCTGGTGTTGTTTCTGTTCATTATTCCAACCGTGAAGAAGCTGATAGAAGAAAGATTTGCAACTAGCAGTTGCAGGTTCTCTTGGAGTTAACGCAGCCCTTGTTGTCAGTTCTGATACCGAAGTTTTCTTTCTACTTGTGCATCACTTTAACCTGCTTTATGCTGATGACAGGCAGAAAAGGTATTCATGCTGACTGCACCAGGTATATTCCAGTTTATACTGTTTTCAAGAAGCTAGAGCCAGATGAAAGTGCAATTATGCTGTCTATATTGCCTTAAGGGTTGTGGTACCTGCCCTTCTTTACATAGTACAGGCAATTCATGTTCTGCCTAAACCAGACTTCCAGCTTCAAGATATTTCAGATCTTGGGACTGAGTCAAATGTCTCAGGGCTAGTTAAAGCAGCAGCAATTTCTTTTTAGTGCACAGGACCTGGTGTGCATATCAGCTACCGATTTTATGGGGAGCTATAAAATCTAAGATTAATTTGCCTAGCCCAGTAGACCTAGGGTATACTGAGTAAACCGCTTAGAGATTCTTAGCATGCCCAAGAAAAGTGGTGCGAGCTGGACCATCCTTAAATCCATAAAACCTTTTCGTTTAAATGTGTTTAATTTCGTTTAAATTTCATCTCAATGTCGGGGAAAGCCCCACAAAAAATTGGAAGCAATGTCTCCAAAACGTAAAATGACTGATACAGTGTTGACGGAGATGTACCTCAAATCAAACAAAATATAACCTAATTGTATAGCGTATCCTCTTTATAACACATTTATATAACACAGTTTTGGATATAGCAATTTATAACCCCCAAAACCTAGCCAGTTACACAGCAAAAATGACAATAAAAGTTATTTTAGATCAAATTGATAACATTGTTTTTCTAGTTTCGTTTGGATGTAGCACTGCTTAATTAAGACGGTTAATGCTCAGATCCCGAAAACAGTGTTATAAAGAGGTGGTGTATCCTAATGGCTGATCATATAATATAGTATGAAAACAGAACTAAGCATTAGTTTCAATACTCTCTTCTACTTGTTGTCTAAAATGAAATCCTTACCTGCAAATCCCTTGATTGTGAGTATTATGTGAATGAATTGTACTGGTAAACTGAGTGGGTGGGGTAATCCTGGGGCTAAATTGATGGTAAAAAAGTCATAACAAACCATAAATGTACTTGGGAATAGTGTTAAATGTATTTCAGAATAGTATCTTAGTTAAAATAAAACAATAGATAAATAAAAACTGTTAAAAAATTGCAACATCAGCATCGCCTTTATGTACCACCTTTAAAACTAGACACAAAAACGATGAAATGCCTTTTATTTCCCCGGTTTTCAAGTCAAACCTAAGATGTTGATCAATATTCTAGCACAAATCGTCTTTCTATACCAGAAAAATAATTTAAAATACGTTTGTAAGATGATTTGTGGCAATATTATGTGAATGAATTTTACTGGTAAACTGAGTGGGTGGGGTAATCCTGGGGCTAAATTGATGGTAAAAATGTCATAGCCAACCATAAATGTATTTTAGAATAGTGTTAAATTTATTTTAAAATAGTGTCTTAGTTAAAATAAAACAATAGATATGTAAAAACTGTTTAAATCTAGAAACATCAGAATTGCTTTTATGTACCACCTTGGAAACTAGACACAAAAACAATAAAATATCATTTTTTTCAACGATTTTCAAGTCAAACCTAAAAATTTGATCTATATTCTAGCACAAATCTTCTCTCTACACCAGAAAAATAAATTAAAATAAGTTTGTAAGATGATTTGTGGTATTTATATTCATATTTTATGAAAAACTGGAATTTACAGCTATGGCGGCCATCTTGGACGCCATCTTGGATTTCTCAGCTCGCCATCATTTATGCCAATTTATGCCGGCAGTTTCAGATACTACGGATGCTGACGAACATTTTGGTATATGACATGTTTTGTTATACGGGGGGGTATGGGTTACTACTAGAAATAGTGGACTTTTTGGCCCATTGTCACCCTACCAATCTCTTTATTGGTTTCATTGGGCAACAGGGCTTGGTGTCATTTCATCTCAATGTCGGGTAAAAGTCCCACAAACTTGGAAGCAACGTCTCCAAAATGACCTACACAATGTTGATGGGGACGTTAAACCTCAAATCAAACAAACAATTCCTTTTGCAGAAAATTCTTCCTTTCGCGAAAGGAACCTTTCACCGCAGCAGTTACAGAATTCACTAGAAACACAATTATACATATGACGTATGGTCATCAAAGGACAAGACGGTGAGCAAGCCGAAACTGTATATATTTTTCATTCATGTCTCACATAAAAAACGAAACATTTCCTAGGTTAAAACTTCAGTAAACTGTCGTACTTTTGAGTAGATTTATTTATGCAAATCATTGACCAATGAAATGGTCATCTCCTTGGACATGTGGTTTTATTGACCAATGGAATAACGAAAAATGTAGGACAAAAGCAAAACCATAACGGCTACGCCGTAACAATCGTCATATACTGTCAGTGCTTTGATTGCAAGTTACTTCCAGTGGTGAAGAGAAGGAACCGCATTGATCAATAACAATACAAAACATATGTGTGATGGGGTTAATGTGTCTATATATCATAATGCAGTGCGATCTCGAGTGGAATTTAGTATTACTGCAAACCGCACTGGCTCTATTAACTGCACAGCTAAATAGGGACTGCATCATAGGAAAACGGCACCATAAAAAATGTGCCCTCGGGGGGCGACTCAAACCAGTCTTGATTTTACTGTACAAATTATTTGTCTAAATCGCGACGGAAGTAAGGGCGAGGATTGTTGCCACGTAAAATCGATTTAAATTCCCCAGTGAAATTCGTTTCACTGACCGTTCCAAGGCGGTTCTTCTGTCTTGGTTTATTTTTTGTTATGGCTTGTCTTTGAGTGTGTGTATCGTTTGTAATATTTTGCTTTGGATAGCCAATTGGCCATTTGGTGGGAAAGTAACTGTCCTGTTTGTTTGATTTGAGGTTTAACGTCCCCGTCAACACTGTATAGGCCATTTTGGAGACGTTGCTTCCAATTTTGTGGGACTTTTACCCGACATTGAGATGGAAAGTAACTGTCCTTTTGGCTTTCCGCTAATGATGTTTCCATTAGGGTCTGGTTGTTTCATGTTCCTGTTTCTTTCCCTTGGTTTCTCTGATGGGAGCTGTGGGTTAATTTTATCGATTACTGATCATTGGCTTTACTTCTATTTTACCATCTGTTAAGGCGTAAAAAAGCTGTGTTTCTACTAACATGCTGAAAACATTTTTGGTCGGTAGGTAGGAGAATTTTTTTTGGATTATTTTATTTTTTCTCCCGAAAAAAAAAACAGGTGTGCAACGTCATCGATGTTGTTCTTCTTTCTCATTTCTCCCTTTCTCTGGGAGTCGACACAAAATGGCAAACAAAGGTCGACGTATTGTAAAACCCCAACACAAGCAATCCATCACTTGAACAAGTCCGTGAAATGAAGACCCCCTTACACCCCAATTTATATAGAGAAAACTGGGGTTTAAGGGGGTATACATTATTTTTCTTATTTCTGCTCCAAGACATAGGTTGTGGGTACTCGTTAGAACCGCCTCAATGAGGCGGTTCTAACGAGCACCCACAACCTATGTTTGCATTATAAATAAGAACAAATATAACTGATTTTCATCGAAAAAGCAGCTATTTTGGATATGTGATAAATGCACTAATTCTCACGGGTGTGTTATCGTAATGAATCAGTGAAGACGTAGACCGCCCCAGTGAAGTCGTAGACCAGCCTGCGCACCCTTTGTGCACTATAGTGCACATTGTGCACTATAGTGCACAACGGGTGCTCAGGCTAATCTAAGTCTTCACTGGGTGCCCGAAGAAACATTTTCACTGGTAGTGGCATTTAGTAATCCTTTCATGAAAACATCAAACGCGAAAAAAAAATCCTTAGAAGAATATTAATTATCAGAATGGATTGCTGGTCTAGTTTTATTGTAGAAGTCGGGTTAATGAGAAAGCATAGAAAAACACCGATAAATGTCTTTAAAGGCACCAAATAGTAGGAAACATCGAAGCACTGACAGCACTGCTGTGACAAGCGTCTCTGGGTGTAGATCGAGCCAGGACTTTGCATCAAGAAAACACGCCTATACAATTTTGACCCCCTTAAATATGTTAAATATGCAGCAACTGCATTATGGAATATAGACACATACATATATGTGATAAAATATCACACAGGAATTTGCCGTGTACAATATGTTTGAATGAAAAACATCGATGACATTGCGGATGAATACAAGCCACTTCGAGGGTAAAAATACGCCACTTTACAATGCTGATACTATATCTAGAGCCTGTGCATTGCCACATACATGCAACTGCAACTGAAATGATTCTAATGCATTTTCTTCCCTTTTCAGCTGAATAAAAAAGAGCAGTTGTCAGTTACATGAGAAAGCCTGTGCCTCTGGCCGAGGAGGTTTCAGCCTGATTAGGTTTGGACTAAATGATCTACATGTAGCTGCCATCATATAAGTCAAATAAGGCTTAGATACGTACATGTATAAGAGTTCCCAATACAATATACGCTGTGGTGCCCTGTGGTGCAGTGGTAAAGCATCGGATTTGAGATCGAGATGTAGCCTGTTCGATCCCCGCAATCGCCAAGTGTTGTTTCCTTGAGCAAGAGACTTTATTCTTTCCCGTGACCGTTCCAAGGCGGTTCTTCTGTGGTGGTTTATTTATGTTGTTGTTTGTTACTTACTGTGTGTATCACTTGTGTCTTTTTATTTTGGATGGCCATTTGGCCATTTTGTGGGAAAGTAACTGTCCTTATGGCCTTCCATTGTTTAGGTCTCCATTATGGTCTGGTCGCTTCATGTTTGTGTTTCTTTCCCTTTGGTGTCTTTGATGGGTGGAGTAAGTTAATTGTATCGATTCCTGATCTTTGCTTTACCTCTACTTTTATCCACATTGCTTAGTACTGGTTCCTTCCCAGGAAAAGAGGACTACATGGAAGATTATTACTATTGCTAATATAGAGTTCCCTCTATAAATAAGGTCGATTATTATTATTATTATTATTATTATTATTATTATTATTATTATTATTATACCCTGCAGTTGACTACAGTGTAAAAGGTAACCCTTATGTACCAGTTCATTTCAAAATTTAGGAGTGTCAGACTGTGTTTTCTTCAAAATTTGTTTCGAAAATGGCTTAACATTTTGCAAACAGTGTAGGCCCTGATCAGACGCCGCGCGTTCTGCGGCGTCTGATCTGGTCTGCACTGTTCGCCAATTACCAGTATTGGGGTTTCTAGTACAAAAAGTGTTAATACTCGAATATGACAATATGAAAACCGGTCAGTGTACAAGTTTTCAGGGCCTGATTACATACTTTCGACCAATTAATTCCTCTGACATTAGTGACCTTCTGATATTTTCAAAGTTCCACAATTGAATCAATAGACCCAAAGGTTTTGAAAATAAAATCTGCACAATGATGAAAGGCAAGGATATTTACAGTCTGTTTACGCCAGCTGTATGAGTTTAATAAAGATCAAGGAATACATCAAAGAACAAAAAACTCTCAAATTTTCTGGGCCAGACTAGCAAGTTTCGACCAAATAGGCCTTATCAGTGGCCCTCCAATATATTCAAGTCCCATTTAAACTCCTGTATTTTTAAGCATGATTCAAAATTTGCCTTATGGTATCAGATATATGAACATGTATCAAAAGTTCACACACAAACAATAGCCCCATTAGAAAATACGCCTATACAAATACATTGTACACTTTACCGCCGAAAAAAAAAACATACGAGAATTTAAAGACGAAAAATTGTAATATTTTTCTTATTTCTGCTCAAAATACAGATTGTGGGTACTCGTTGGAACCGCCTCAATTAAAGCCAAGTTGACACAAGGATGAGGACTCGACAGTAAACTACAAAAGGAGCCAACATGTTTTATTCTGACAAGGGGTGGGTGGGTGGGGGGTAACTTGTCATTTTTCGTAGATAAAACGTCAGTTTACTGTCGCAAATTACGTTTTACAGCCCCGTTAACGGCGACAAATGACATATGGCAATTTTGAATACAGGTTCATGTAACCCGTAACTGGTATTTGTTTCGATGTTTCAAAAGATAAACATGTGATTTAGGGTTTTCAAACCCTTATCCTGCTGAATATTTAAATTAGCCACTCCCATTCCTGACCAACAGCCAATCAGATTACATGATGTAATATTTTCCTTCGAATTCACAAACTGAATGACAAACAATTTATATCCTGATCAGATGGCTTCCATCTGATCTGGATCTACTCTGTTTGCAAAGATAGGTGTTGTCGGGGTTAATCTTGTTTGGTATGATAAGTTGTTCTAGATCTGACACCAACAGAAGCATATTAGACATAAACAGGTCACATTGATCTATGTAATGATAATGAGACGTTGCAGACCATCCTGTTGATTTTTATTCCGACGATACATCTTTAATTGCTGTCAAACACAGGTTAATAGCTTTCAACTATATGACACTCCTTTTATTCGCATTCTGTGTCTCAAAAATATGTCAATTTATCTGGAAATGGTTTGATTCCGTTTAATTTGATTCCAGAATCCAGACAGAAATGAAAGGCAAATGCTCAAGAAAAGCACGATCAAAGACCTACCACAGTCATCATAAGCCGTCAAAGAAGAAATTAATAACAGGAAAATATACAAATCAAAGCAATGAGAGTACTGGTGGGTCGATTGTCTCGGTTCTTCTATCGCGGTTTAATTTTGCTTGTCTTTGAGTGTGTGTATCGCTTATATTATTTTGTTTTGGATAGCCAATGGCCATTTTGTGGGAAAGTAACTGCCCCTTTGGCTTTCCGCTATTGATGTTTCCATTAGTGTCTAGTTGTTTCATGTATGCGTTTCCTTCCCTTTGGTGTCGCTGATGGGAGCTGTAGGTTAATTGTATCGATTCCTGATCATTGCCTTCTCTTCTATTTTGGAAAACATCAGGAAACACGCCTATATAATTCTGACCCCCTTGAACCCCACTTTTATATAGTAAAACTGGGGTTTAATGGGGGTTAACCTTTTTTTTTCTTATTTCTGCTTTAAACTATAGATTGTGGGTACTAGTTAGAACCGCCTCGATGAGGCGGTTCTAACGTGTATCCACAATCTATATTTTAGCAGAAATAAGAAAAAATATCACATTTTTTGTCATAAAGTTTTCATTTTCTCGGTGGTAAAATTTACCATATATCGGTATAGGCGTGTTTTCGTAATGAATCCTGGCCTGAGACTTAAACTCCCTTAAATTCCAGTTTCCTTTTAAGGCCAAAATGGGAGACCCTGAGTGAACGCCGCGTTTTGCGGCGGCTGATCTGGGTCTACACTGTTTGCCAAGGCCAAATCATGATTACATGTCCAGATTCTATAGATAACCCTCTTAGGCAACACTCAGAGACGAAGGAACAACTCGTACTGCCAGTCCTTAAATTTTATGCTGGTGTTTTATTATCGTATTTATTGAACGTCCCTCTTCATTTGATGTGGTTTGTGCTCTGTGAACGTGGCTTTTCCTGAGCATTTTTGCGATTACTATGTTCTTTGATTATTGTATTAATTACTGTTTTCTTGGAACAATCTCATCACTGTCAGGATATTTTCTCACAAAGAAACTAGTACAGCGAAGATCAACAGCAGCTAGCCTATCCTTTGTCCGAACTCTGGCCTTTACAAAGATCGGCTCGATCAGGAGGGCACTGGAGATGGAACACGACTGGCAGGTCGGAATTGACCACGTTCCGTAGCCGCGGTTTGTAGCCTAATGTCATTCGGACCGTCAGTCGAAATTTTCGTCACAGACCACTTTTTATCTATGAGGCGAGAGGCGTGCGTCGGTACCGATGCATTCCTCCATGCGAAAGCTTTTTAGAAAGTCATCACGAAAACACACCCATATAATTTGACCCCTTGGACCCCACTTTTTATGCAGTAAAACTGGGTTTTCAGGGGTAAACCTTATTTGTATTATTTCTGCTTTAAAATATATATTGTGGGTACTCATTAGAACCGCCTCGATGGGGTGGTTCTAACGAGTACCCACCATCTATATTTTGAACAGATATAAGAAAAATATCCCAATTTTTCCTCTGAAAATTTTCATTTTTCGATGGTAAAATTTACAATGCATTTGTTTAGGCGTGCTTTCGTAATTGGGAAAACTAATCCTAAACTGGTTTAGGGGTAGCTCCTACGTTATTAAAGCACCAGGTTGCAATAAAAAAAAACAACAAAAAAAAAAACCCTGACCCGTTGCAGAACTTCGTGTCTCAAGTGTGGCCGAGCGAGTTTGGAACCACAGCGTTGAGAGATTAAGAGTCAGCGCCCTTACCCATTAGGCCACGTAGGCCCATTGTATTCATTGTAAACTTTAATTTCTGTTTATAACATTGTAATCACCTCAACGGAGCCATTAGAGAGCTCAGTAGGGTAACACATCCGTGTGCTATAGCAGTGCCTTAAATTTCTCTAGAACTACATGTAGCATTTTCCAGATAAAAATGATCGATTTTTTTTCTTATTCTAGTCCAAATATAGATTGTTGATGCTCGTTACATGTAGAAGCGCCTCAATGAGGCGGTTCTACATGTCACGAGTACCCACAATCTATTTTTTGAGTAAAAATAAGGAAAACAATGAACACCCCGTAAAACCCACTTTTCTCTGTATAAAGTGAGGTTTAGAGGGGGTGTTCATGGCATGGACTTGTTAATCTGACTTGCTTTCCGTTGTGTATACTTACATCCTCAGTGCTTTTACAGAATGAAATCCTACATAATGAACTATTCCGACATAATGTTGTTCATACTTCAATATTTACATTTCCAGTGTAAAGTCTAGTGTAAACTTATAGAAAACAATTGCGTTCATACTTCCATGAACGCATCGAATCACATGATTTTCAGTGACGTTAAATGACGTCGTTCTAAACCATTGTTCTCTTGATGACGTCAACGCTGCTCCGCTCTTTGTAGAAAGCAGCGTGTAAATGTTTTTCAGCTTTAAAAGTTTGCCCTACAAGCATTTTTTTCGCTCAGTGATGAGGGGCAAATATAATGTAAATATAAAAAATAAACTTAATTTTTCTGCTTTTCATGAAAGTATGAACGACAGTGGGTCGCTAGCAAAGTTTACATGAACCCCTCTCGGGGTTCATCTACTTTGCACGCGACCAACCGCGTTCATACTTCCATGAACTGCAGAAAAATAAGTTTCATTTCTTAAATGAATACATTGACCCACGCGAAATCAGTGACGTCAAAATAAGCAATGGTTCTCTTCAATATGATTGGACGATGGCAACGGCATGGCGCCAACAACGCCATTCCGTTGTCAGTAAGAAAACTGCGTGCAGTTGTTTTATTGTTTCAATCTTAGCCCTTTAACCGGATTTTTCGTAAAACAAAAATAGAAAGAAAACAATTTAAATTTATGTAATAAAGATAAGTCAGTTCATGTTAACTTTGCTAGCGACACGCTGCCGTTCATACTTACATAAAAAGAAAAAAAAAAAAAAAAAAAGAAAAAGAAAAAAAAAAAAAAAAAAAAAAAATTAAGTTTTTTTTTTATATTTACATTCTTTACCCCTCACCACTGGGCGAAAAAAGTGTTTATAGGGGAAACTGTTAAAGTAGAAGTAAAACAAAGATCAGGAATCGATACAATTAACTTACTCCACCCATCAAAGACACCAAAGGGAAAGAAACACAAACATGAAGCGACCAGACCATAATGGAATCCTAAACAAAGGAAGACCATAAGGACAGTTGCTTTCCCACAAAATGGCCAAATGGCCATCCAAAATGAAAAGACACAAGTGATACACACAGTAATTAACAAACAACAACATAAATAAACCGCCACAGAAGAACTTCCTTGGAACGGTCAGAGGAAAGAATTCCACTGGGGGGCTTAAATCGGTTTTACATGGCCATAATCCTCACCCTTACCTCTGTCGCGGTATACACTAATTTTGTTTTATCCGCATGAAGGCTTCCTAACTCACCAGCGCAACATCTCCGAGAACATACAAATAAAAAAAAAACCACAGAGATGAAACAAGGTTGAGGACTCGACAGCATACAACAACAGAATTGCTGAAGCAAAAGAAAACCAACAGTTAGACTCCGAGGGGCCCGACCAAAGACGGAGCATCAGGCGCCAACCAACATAAAGAATACTAAAATAAAACTCCATTTATGTTTTTACGCTGGAACCGTCATATAATCTTAGGCCCGCCCCACCGGTGTGCAATCAAAGAGGGAAGGAAAGTTGCCGGCCATGATTGGGTTAACCACCATGTAAGCAGTCTGTTTTATTACATTTATGTTGTACCCAATCTTTATATATCGACGAACGAGTTTACGAAATTGGGTACTGAAGTCATTACATACATGTATTTTTCTAAATTTATATATTAAGTCACCACAGAATTCGGGTTCCGATAGGCCTTGTTGCAGAAGTGTTTTAAGTCCAACATTGAATTTTGAAACCAAATCAGAATGACTATAAAACTTAGAAAAGGCTTTACGTAGTTTATGATACCGATACCCCTGATTAAGAAGTTTAGCGTTTAATATTTTATTACGAGTGTTGAAGTCGGATACAGTCGGATTCTAGCGAATCGAATTAACTGCGAAATATAAACCCCGTACGCTGTCGCACGAGGAACATCACCGTCCAAAAAAAGGAAAATTTACAATTTCAAAATCCAAGTCATCACGTTTATCATAAATTTTGCAAGAAACAAGTCCATCGACAATAGATAAATGTACATCCAAAAAGGGGGCCTCATTTACCACCTGCTTTTCTACAAAGAGCGGAAAAGCGTGGACGTCACCAGCACCCCTAGAGAATCATGGTTTAGACTGACGTCACTTGACGTCACTGAAAATCAGGTGATTCGATGCGTTCATGGAAGTATGAACTACATTGTTTTCTATAGGTTTACATCAGAGTTTACATTGGGAATGTAAATATTGAATTATGAACAACATCGGGTCATGAGCAAAGTTAAAGTGAACCCTTCCTTACTTTGCTCTTGACCCGATGTTCATACTATAATGAAAAATAAATTACAATCATTTCTTAATTACACGTAACATTTTGTTTGCTCTTCACAGGAATGAGTGTTATTTTGATGGACTTAATCGATGTGTAAACTCCGGCGAATCACTCACAAACTCATCACGAAAACACGCCTATATAATTTTGACCCCCTTGAATCCCACCTTTATATAGTAAAACTGGGGTTTCCGGGGGTATAAATTATTTTTCTTATTTCTGCTCTAAAATATCGATTGTGGGTACTCGTTAGAACCGCCTCGATGAGGCGGTTCTAACGAGTGCCCGTAATCTATATTTTGAGCAGAAATAAGAAAAAATATCACAATTTTTCATCATAAAATTTTCATTTTTTTCGCGATAAAGGAGACAATGTATTTGTATAGGCGTGTTTGCGTAATGTGCATAAAAATTTAACTGATGAGGCGGTTCTAACGAGTGCCCGAAATCTATATTTTGAGCAGAAATAAGAAAAATATCACAATTTTTCATCATAAAATTTTCATTTTTTTCGGCGATAAAGGTGGCAATGTATTTGTATAGGCGTGTTTGCATAATGTGCATGAAAAATAGAACTGAAGGCAGTGACGGCAATGCAAGTGGCTTTATGTTAGGTTTGTGAGTAATGTGCCGGAGTTTCATTACGCAAACGCCTATACAAATACATTGCCACCTTTATCGCCGAAAAAAAATGAAAATTTTATGATGAAAAATTGTGATATTTTTCTTATTTCTGCTCGAAATATAGATTGTGGGCACTCGTTAGAACCGCCTCATCGAGGTGGTTCTAACGAGTACCCACAAACTATATTTTAGAACAGAAATAAGAAAAATAAGGTATACCCCCGGAAACCCCAGTTTTACTATATAAAAGTGGGGTTCAAGGGGGTCAAAATTATATAGGCGTGTTTTCGTGATGCACATCGATAAAATCCACAATAATGATATTTCATTCCTTGTAATTCCAACTTTGTCATCGAAATGTAAAAAATGTCACCAAAATGGTAAATTTTAGGATTCTGTTCGAAAGCGTAAGTACCAACGACCGCGGCGGGATGATTATTCAGTTACATGTAGAACATTTCGATAACACATCCGTGTGATACAGTGCATTTATCCACAGGACATTGACGTTTCATCAGAAAACTTAAAAGAGCCCTCACCGTGGCCTAAATCCACTTATACCCCTATAAGCAAGCGAAGCTTGCGAAGTTCGCACCTTCGGTGCTTAATAAGAGAATATGTGGATTTAGGCCTGTTTTAGTGTTAATGGTGAAACGTCAATGTCCTGTGATTTATCAAACCTCAAAAAACGTATTTTGTCTGTTGAAAATTTGTGATATTTTTCTTATTTCTACTCCAACCATAGGTTTTGGGTGCTCGTTAGAACCGTCTCATTGAGGCGGTTCTAACGAGTACCCACAACCTATGTCTTGGAGCAGGAATTAGGAAAATACTGTTTACCCCAGTAAACACCAATTTTCTCCATATAAAGTAGGGTTTAGGGGGGTCTTGATTTCACGGACTTGTTCACGTGATGAGCTGCAATCTTTGAAAGAAACCCAAGCGAAAAATAAACGCCAAGTCTTTTAATCAAGTTTATTTGTCTTCTAAATAGTTTCCGTTCTTTTTGTAGACGTCACTTCATATACCACGACGTAATGCGAGGGTTCTATACGTGTTTATTGACGTCGCATTTTATTTCTACCTGTCGTTGTATGGAATTGTCTTTAAGTAAGATTCTTGCTCGAAGTATAAAACTTTTATTTCAACCAATCAAATCACTCGAAATGTACATTATGATGGTGAATTGGAATTTTTATGGAATGATGCCATGTAAACTGTGTTCTATGATTCTGGTACTTCCTGATAATCTTCATTTTCATTTGCCATAACGATAACATACCCGTGCCACAAGGTGCATTTTTTTCGCATCTCCAAAGTGGCTTCTTTTCTAATGAAAATCACTTTTAATCAATGATAATTGTCTTATTTCTACTACAAACATAGGTTGTGGATGCTCGTTAGAACCGCCTCATTGAGGCGGTTCTAACGAGTACCCACAACCTATGTCTTGGAGCAGAAATAAGAAAAATAATGTATACCCCAGTAAACCCCAGTTTTTTCTATGTAAAATGGGCTTAAAGGGGTGTTCATTTTACGGACTTGTTCACGTGATGAATGTGAAGAATGCACTTCGTTTCCTTACGCTGAGACCCGCTGCCTGTCGCAAATAAGTTATTTCTGGCTTATCATCAATAATGCAGAGATTGTCATTCTTGTTTAGACTGAAGACAATTTCAAGTTACACATGTAGCTTAGTCGCAATCGGAATCAACGGAAACAACAAAATGACGTCTGACATGCGACGCTTAGATCACCCTGCTGTTTCGTATATGTTGCGGCCTGCGCATAAATACACTTTGATCGGATCCCTTTCCTTTCATTATTTTTCGTAGCAAGTTACCCATCACGAAAACACACCAATATAATTCGTACCCCCTTGAACCCCACTTTTATATACATGTAGTTAAACTGGGGTTTACAGGTGTAACTCTTATTTTTCTTATTTCTGCCATAAAATATAGATTGTGGGTACTCGTTAGAATCGCCTCGATGAGGCGGTTCTAACGTATGCCCACAATCTATATTTTGAGCAGAAATAAGAAAAATATCACAATTTGACATCTGAAAATTGTTGTGTTTTTCGGTGGTAAAATTTACAATGTATTTGTATAGGCATGTTTTCGCAATGACTGCTGTGCGAGCCTATGAAAGAAATAACTATTGAGATTGCTCATCGAAGCACTGACAGCACTGGTGGGTCGATTGATTGAGCTTAGGTTGGGAAAGTGGTCCTTGACGGGGGAATTAGACAGTTCCGCTTCCCTCTTGAATACCTGGGCCCAGTTGTTCAAAGCCTCGTTAGCTTAACGAGCTCGTTAGTGGTCAAATTGTAAACTGTCCTAGCAAGTTTAATACATATTTTTTTTTTTTTTTTTTTTTTTTTTTTGCTTAAAAAATTTGAATGCAAAAGCTGCTCACATTTGTTCAGCAAAAATATTAGTATATTTGCCTTATTAACTGATCAAAGTTTTAACGATTTGTTAAATAACGACGTCGATAGTTTTGTACAACTGTCCTCTGAACTTTAAGTATGGACACGATCAGAAGCAAATGTTATTAAGTACATGTACAATAGTTTTATGTTGATGCTGCCATCTAGGTATACTACAGTACAGTGTATTGTAGCTGTGCTATTTTCTTGTCCTTATTACAGTGTATTGTAGCTGTGCTATTACCCGATTGTTGTTGTAGAATCGGTCTGGGTTAGACTCATGTTTTGGGTTTGGATTTCAGTGTAACACTAGATCAGGCGCCACAGAAAGCGGCGTCTTATCAGGGTCTACTCTGTGGGCTGAAAGTACAGGAATGGAAGGGTAAACTGAAACAGTCTAAAGTCCCCACTTCAGGACGTTTTTCCCAGCTTAGACTCATAGACAATCGACGTATCAGTGCTTCCAGTACTTTGATTTGTTTTAAATATCAGCTTTTGTTTGTGCCTTCATATCACCAATATGTTCTATAAAAGGGTTATCCTTTGGAAGCAAGGAATACACCACAGAACTAAAAAATATGAAATGTACATTTTTCTGGGCCAGACTAGCTAGTTTCGGCAACTTAGGCCTCATCAGTGACCCTCAATAGTTTCAAAATTCCAGAAAGGAATCCATGATCCCAAAGGACAAGAAAATATAAACTACACTATGATGTAGGGCAGGGAGACTTTTTACGGCCGCCACACATTCCCAGACACTAGCTGTAGTGACGTTAAATATGTTTTCCTGTTCTGTACTTTCGGCGGATGTAGTTCGTGGCTTTTCCTGTCCGGCTTTGTCTGTTCATTACGTGAACAAGTCCATGCCTAAACCCCACTTTATTTGTTTGTTTGTTTTTTGTTTGATTTTAGGTTTAACGTCCCCGTCAACACTGTAAAGGTCATTTTGGAGACGTTGCTTCCAATTTTGTGGGACTTTTACCCGACATTGAGATGAAATGACCTCTCAAGCCCTGTCGTCCAATAAACCAATAGGGTTTATTAGCATTGACGGTCCGCCTGCACCGCGGTTCCTGGACAGGCTTAGATCCTCTAAGCGGTTTACCAGTACTAGTGTGCGGGCCGGATTCACCTCTGCGTGGAAGCATCATGCAGCCCATATATTTCTTCAAGCCCAAACCCCACTTTATACAGAGAAAAATCGATTTTACAGGAGTAAATTTTATGTTTTATTATTTCTCCTTCCAGATATAGGTTGTGGGTACTCGTTAGAACCGCCTCAATGAGGCTGTTCTAACAAGTACCCACAACCTATGTTTGCAGTATAAACACACAAAATCATGGATTTTCATCAGAAAAGTAGGGATTTTGGAGATGTCGAAAAAGGAATTCTGTCGCACGGGTATGTTATCGTAATATACTGTCAAACTTCAGTGGCTCGAACACAATTATATCTCGTTTACCATGGAAATTGCTAATGCGACAACGTTCTGGAGTCTTTAGAGATCATGATAGCTATGTATTTGAGCCAGCACTTGATAAAACCTAAAAGAAGACAAGTGCGCCCAGTGAAGACTCAGATCAGCCTGCGCATCCGCGAAGTCTGATCAGAGTCTTCGTCGTGTGCTATCAGGATAGCTAAGGGCTTAATGTTCCTTCATGCAGCAAGAAAAGTCTCTGGTTAGACTATATGGATGCGCAGGCTGATATGATGCTTCGCTGGGTGTACATGTAAGTTATAGGAAATGCCCCGGCTCATATAGTATAATTTAGGTTGGTTTTGAAAATACTCATTCAAATTGCCACAATGTATGTATGCTACCTTCTTCATCTTCTTCTTCTTCTTCTTCTTCTTCTTCTTCTTCTTCTTCTTCTTCTTCTTCTTCTTCTTCTTCTTCTTCTTCTTCTTCTTCTCCCCTTCTTCTTCGTCTTCTTCTTCGCCTTCTTCTTCTTCCTGGTTCATCATCATCATCATCATTATCATCATAACCAACTTCTTCTACATCATCATATTCTTCTTCTTCTTCTTCTTCTTCTTCTTCTTCTATTTCAATTGTTACATTTATCGGCACACAAGTACAGTACAGTACAGCATCTACGCCTCTACACTAGTCATTGTACTATATCATTTGGCCTTGGACTACCCTATGTGACATCCCGAAGGCATTAAAGTTAATGATCTATCGTACAAACTGTCAGACGATCCAGATTCCGAACTGCAAACTGCAACGATCGATGTTATATTTCAAGATATATTGTTCAGAACGTTTTCTAGTGTAAACTAATTTGTTTTTGTTGAAAGCTTTATAATGTAGTAAATAAGCCTTCCTCTGGTCGAATAATAGTCATAGATTACACAGAAATCATCCAAATATTCAAATAAGCTTTAAACCCTTGGGATTCCTGCAAATGCAAATATTCTTGTAGGGATAATATATAATTGGCCAAATTCCATGAAATGCAGTTTGACTGTTCAACGAAAATAATTGGTTTGGTAGGTAGTTATTAAGTCAAAGAACTGACATTACTGATGGAAGTGATATCAGCCTACCGAAAGATCGTATCAGCCAAACACAGCAAAAACGTGTGTCCAGAATTGCGTAAATTGTTTATCAATCGACCTTAAGCTAGCTCTTCAGTGCTGGAGTTCACGTGACTATATCAATGACTAGTCGGAAAAGCGGGAAATTGTTATTTATAGAAAATAGCATCGCTATTTTTAGCAGCAATTCGTTTCAATGTGCTGTCAGAGTTTTTTTTTTTTTTTTTTTTTTGTTTGTTTGATTTGAGGTTTAACGTCCCCGTCAGCACGGTATAGGTCATTTTGGAGACGTTTCTTCCAGTTTTTTACCCGTCATTGAGATTAAATGGCATCTCAAGCCCTGTTGCCTAAGAGGGTTCATAAGCATGGACGGCGATGTACTGCCAGCGTGTTGCGTAAGAGGGTTATCTATAGAATCTGGACTGGAATCATGAGTTGGTCTTGGAAAACAGTGTAGATCCAGATCAGACGCCGCTTGATGCGGCGTCTGGTCAGGATCTACACTTTTCACTAAAAGAAAAACTGGAATCGACACATCAGTGCTCTCAGTGCTTTGATTTTTTTAAAAGCTTAATGAGCAGTTGGTAAATGCTCTTGTGTAGAAGAAAAGGGAATTGACAAAAGGACACATTCATTACGAAACATATTTACACTTTTACCACCAAAAAAAGAATTTTTGCTAAATAAAATCTGATGATTTACTTATTTCTGCTCAAGACTTTGATTATTGGTACGCGTTAGAACCCACAATCTATGATAAGAAAAATAATACATACCATTTTAAACCTCAGCTTCTAAAAATGGGTTCACAAGACCGTTCTTGGGAATGGTTGGGTGAGGAAGGGCATCTGTTTGATATTGATTTTCAGTTGGGTAACGACTGCTATCGTTCGTACAGCAGGTAAGGTTTGAGGGGAGGGGGAGAGGAATATTGTTTTTTTTCTTCAGCTTCTATGCTTCAGTTTATTTTCCTGTTTCACCCCTGACCTTCACATTTATCCCTATCTCCTTTACTGTCTCTTCTATCTGTTGTATCCCCTTCTCTCGGAGACTTCACAAAAGGACCCACAGAGGTTGACATGTCGTCAAGACCGCCCTTTACGTTTAAAGTGATGGTTTAGAGAAAATCGCTAGAAAGGACATTGTGATCAGCGCAAATGCCAGTGTAACCAGAACGAATTCTTAGACAAGCCTGCGCACAAGCTCGAAGACAGCGTCGGTTGTTGTGGTTCGATATTAAGATAGCACTTTCGAAAATTGTTTGATTGATCTATAGCTCAGTAATACATAAATGCACATTGATCAGGCAAGCGCGCCTTAGTCGCCATAGACAGGGAAATTGTCCGTAATTCTCGCTAGACGAGAAACACGATACTGCAATAATAAACAATAAGGCAATATTATCATGGGAGTATAAAAGCTTCTTGATCAATAGACGCAGAGAAATTTCTTTGCGACGGCCGATCAATATGTTTCTGAATTGTTTTTGTCATGCAAAAAGGCATGTTATGTGCGAAACAGTAGGTTATGCTCGCCTGACCCTTGCAGTAAGATAACACACCAATATGAGATAACGTTATCCAGCATGGCCACGATTGTCGTGCAATAAGTATCCGGCCTTATCTACTTAGAGACACCATTACGCAAACACGCCTATACGATTACATTGCCACCTTTATCGCCGAAAAAAAATGAAAATTTTAAGATGAAAAATTGTGATATTTTTCTTATTTCTGCTCAAAATATAGATTGTGTGCACTCGTTTCCAACGAGTACCCACAATCTATATTTTAGAGCGATGAGGCGGTTCTAACGAGTGCCCACAATCTATATTTTGAGCAGAAATAAGAAAAATAAGGTATACCCCCGGAAACCCCAGTTTTACTAATAAAAGTGGGGTTTAAAGGGGTCAAAATTATATAGACGTGTTTTCGTGATGCGCTCGACTTCTTCGTTTTCCACATAGTCATCCCGCAGCAATATGCACTTCCTCCATCGATGTGCCAAGACTGTAAGTCCATTTTTGTAGAATTCAGGGTCTATAGAGTCAATCCACCCTCCAACTGATGCCTCCAGCTCTTCATCTGACCGGAAGTGTAGTCCACGCAATTCTTTCTTCAAGCCTTCGGAAACAAAAAGTAATCACTAGGTGCCAGATCAGGAGAATATGGTGGGTTGGGTAGGGTTCGAAACCTTTCCGCTTCATTGCGTCCACAGACACTTTGCACGTATGGGCTCAAGCATTGTCAACAGCACACCTTTTATATTTTTCACGCCTGTTCTGTACTATAGCTTCACATACAGTAGATCATCGATGGCTCGAACACCGATGGCTCGTTTACCATTATTGAGTCGAACCCGTTTTTGAGCCACTAGAGAAATCCCGTGCATAAAAAATAGTAGGGATAATTTGAGAGATTTTCGCCTTTTTTACTTGCAGATGTATGCTCGATGAGGCGATTTTAATGAGTACACACAGCACACATTTTCTATATATAACACCGAAAAAATGTCAAAAAAAGATCTCCTTATGCCTCCTGGCAGTAACCCTGAGTGGCTCGAGCTACCCTTGTCTCGAACAGATTTTCGAGGTCCCAAAAGAGTTCGAGACATTGAAGGTCGACTGTTATTGGTCCAAAGTATTAGCTCAACAGTCCCCAGTAATTTTCTGGCCATGTGATAAATAGTCCACCAACAGAACCCTCTTACTACCCCAAACAGAGTTGGCATGACTTTGCCAACTGAACTTGTCTTTAATTTCTTTAGACGCGTCGAATCGTGACCAGAATATTGTTTACTCTGCTGTTTAGTCTCAGGGTCATGGTGATGGATCCAAGTTCGTCCCGAGTAACAAGTCTTTCAAGAAAGTCTTCCGGTTCAGAAAAATATCTTTCCAAGATTGACTCAGAAATGGACACCCGGATATCTCGTTGTTCTTTACTAAGGCATTTTGTCACCCAACGCGCTGAAGGCTTCCTTATGCCCAGCCGTTCATGTAAAATGATAAAATTGATACCCTTAGAAATCTCAAATCTTCTAGCCATTTCTGAAACTTTCATTCGCCTGTCCTGCCTTACAAGTTCCCTGAGATTTTCACTAGTGACGTCATAACTTGCGTTCACGGGTCTTCACCACGGTATTCGTCTTCTGCGGCGTCGGATCTGGGTCTATACCATTGGCAAATGTCCAAAAATATTCGGGTTAACTCATGCACCACCAAACACTGATTGTCGGTGTTCACAGCAATACAATAGCACTCGTGTGATATAGTGCATTATTTTCTATACCCAAAATGGTTACTTTTCTGATGAAATATTTTCCTTATTAATACTCCACACATAGGTTGTGGGTGCTCGTTAGAACCGCCTCAATGAGGCGTTTTAACGAGTACTCACAACCTATGTCTTGGAGCAAAAATTAGGACAAATAATATATACCCCTGGTAAAATAGAAAGCTGAAAGTTTGCCTTTGAAAATGAAGAACACATAAAAGAACGAACATCTAAGACTCGGTTTAATTGAGTCTCTTCATACACAGCCATGTAGTTTGCAAGGCTGTATAAGCCCCCTAGCACCGGCTTCTGCATAATTCGATTTTCAATGATACCAAAGGAAACGAAAAAATAATCTGCACTGTGATGAAGCACGGGGAGACTTTTTACAGCCGCCACACGGCACTTAACACCAGCTGCAGTGAGGTAAAATAAAAAGCTAAAAGGTTGCCTTTGGAAATAAAGGACACATAAAAGAACGAAAATCGGAGACTCGGTTTTATCTTCATATACTGCAATGTAGTTTGCAGTTTGTATACGTCCACTAGCGCCGGCCTCTAGCGGTATTCGATTTTCAATGTTAACCAGAATGGGCTCAATGATCCCAAAGGAAAAGAAACTAGAAATTGTGTTTGTGGAATACTATGACCCCAGCCATATGCTTGTCCCTAAATGGGACAATAAACAGTACCTCACGATCATTTGCATTAAAAATAAACCTGTCAAATATTAACAGATTTTATAATATATTCAGGTCATCTATGCCTTAGTAGCAAACAGACTGCCTAATATCATGAGATAGCTCAAGTGGTTCTCCAGTTATTTTGTTCACAAGGTTTCCCTATAGCCAAAATGTATAAGTCCAAAAGGGGGCATAACTCCATTAAATATTTTCAGAATTTCGCCAAAAGTTAATCAGGTCATCTACACATTAGACCCAAACAGTATGCCAAATATCATGAGCCTAGCTCAAGCGGTTCTCCAGATATTTTGTTCACAAGGTTTCCCTGTAGCCACAATGCATAAGTCCAAAAAGGGGCATAACTCCATTAAATATTTTCGGAATTTCGTCAAAAGTTAATCGGGTCATCTACACATTAGACCCAAACTGTATGCTAAATATCATGAGCCTAGCTCGAGCGGTTCTTCAGATATTTTGTTCACAATGTTTCCCAATAGCCACAATGCTTAAGCCGAAAAAGGCTCATAACACCGTTAAATTGTTTCGGAATTTGGTCAAAAGTTAATCAGGTCATCTACACATTTGACCCAAACAATATGCCAAATATCATGAGCGTGCTCAAGCTGTTCACCAGATATTTTGTTCACAATGTTTCCCCATAGCCACAATGCTTAAGTCGAAAAAGGCGCATAACACCGTTAAATTGTTTCGGAATTTTGTCAAAAGTTGATCAGGTCATCTACACATTTGACCCAAACAGTATGCCAAATATCATGAGCCTAGCTTAAGCTGTTCTCCAGATATTTTGTTCACAAGGTTTCCTAATAGCCACAATGCATAAGTCAAAAAAGGGGCATCACTCCGTTAAATATTTCCGGATTTCTTCAAAAGTTAATCAGGTCATCTACACATTAGACCCAAACTGTATGCCAAATATCATGAGCCTAGCTCGAGCGGTTCTCGAACTTAGCATCAGCTGCAGTGAGATAAAATAAATGGATCTGTCAATATGATGCAACCTTTGTCTTCATTACGAAAACACGCCTATACAAATACATTGTGAATTTTACCACTTAAAAAAACGAAAATTTTAGATGAAAAATTGTGATATTTTTCTTATTTCTGCTCAAAATATAGATTGTGGGTACACGTTAGAACCGCCTCATCTGGGCGGTTCTAACGACTACCCACACTCTTTAATTAAGAACAGAAATAAGAAAAATAAGATTTCCCCCCCTGCAAACCCCAGTTTTACTATATAAAAGTGGGGTTCAAGGGGGTCAAAATTATATAGGCGTGTTTTCGTGATGTTTACCATAAGAATTGCGCATTTTATACATGTAGGCCCAACTTTCCCTATATGACATAGGTTAACTGGCATATGAATAAAGTTCAGTCTTCGTTTGGCTCAGACTGCAGCGGTCTGATTTGTGTTGATCTTTGCTAAATTAAAACTGTTATTACGGAATAGAGGCAGTCGATTGATACTTGTGAAAATAATATCCCCATCGATTTCTGGCCTGGATCATTGCCTAATGCTGCTATTACATTTAGCCTAAACCATTATAGAGCTATATTGTCACAATAATGTACAAAAGTGTCTAGTATTGTTCTTCTGACGTCATGGCTGTCCAGATATGCAGTGTCGCCAAAACATTGTGATGGAGTAGGGACCTGTTGGGATCATTTTGGCAGATGGATGGACTGGACTGTAATGACGCATATCTGTACTTTCTTATTAGAATTTCGAGCTGAAATGAAATACAAGACAGTCAGGCAGACAGAAAGATCGCGAAAACACGCCTAAATAATTTTGATTGCTTGAATCCTACTTTTATGGAATAGAATAGAATAGAATAGAATATTTTTATTCGGCATACCATCTACAAAGAGGGTGTTCACCACATGTAACAAACAACAATACAAAACAATATATAACAATATAATATCACAATTTAGAATGCATGTATATCGGCAAATGAACTGTTTGAGAGCAATTTATCGCTTTTTGTAGTTAAAGCAAGAGAAAGCTCTTGCAAAAGGTTGTCCATGTATGCAAACCGGAACGACCATTTGAAAGAGTTCCCCGTCGTCTAGCATTAATCAATGCAAAAGTTAAATGCTCTATAGTACAGTATACATGCAGACCAACAGACTATCTGACAATCAGAGCATCTGATATAAACTTACAAATCAGTTTTGTCTCGTTTTCATTTGTTGGGTTGACCAACTTAGAGAATATTGTAAAAGCCTCTACCGAGTTTGGTCCTTGAGAATGCCAATTAATGTGCTTATATATAGTAAAACTGGGGATAACAGGGGTAAATCTTATTTTTCTTATTTCTTCTCTATAATTTATATTGACGGTACTCGATAGAACCGCCTCGATGAGGCGGTTCTATCGTGTACGCATAAGCTATCATTTGAGCAGCAATAAGAAAAATATCACAATTTTTCATCTTAAATTTGCGTTTTTTCGGCGATAAAGTTTACTATGTATTTGCATAGGCGACAGACAGACGGTACGTGTATTTGTATAGGCGTGTTTTCGTAAACAGACGGCCAGACAGACAGACAGAACAGACAAAAGGAAGTAAGAAGAAGAAGAAACAAAAGCGTCTAACCAACATAACAGGTTAACCCTTTGAACCCAATAGACCGCTAAAGATACCTCTTTAAACAGTGATGATGCGGCTTATCGAACAGTGTAAACCATCCGGATGATGCGGCTTATCGTAAGCCATCTCATCAGGAGAGACACTATTTGAAATCCTGTTAATGGATTTGACGAAAACCCCTATTTGTTAGAATGGATGCACCCAAATTGAAAAAAGAACGATGAGTCTACATCAGAAACTCACGGGTAATGAGTATGATCTAAAAAAAAAACCCACCCATATACATGTATCAAATAATACACTTTTTACGTCACTGTGAAAAGTACTTCTATATGGAAATTTGTGACGGTTTTCTTATTTATTCTTCATTGAATTCAGATCCTGTGTACTCGTTAGAATCGCCTCATCGAGGCGGTTCTTACGAGTACACACGATCTGTATTTTAATTTCATGTAGAAATAGATAAAATTATGCAACCCCTTCTTAAAAACGTATTCCCCTATATGTCCTGCGATTTTCAAAGTTTGTTTTTGCAACTTGTTAACTTAATGTGTTTTCGACAATATTTCAGATACGGTGATATGGTGCCAAAAACTATAGCTGGTAAAATAGTAGGAGGGATTTGCTCACTCAGTGGTGTTCTTGTCATTGCGCTTCCGGTTCCTGTTATTGTCTCGAACTTCAGTCGAATATATCATCAAAACCAACGAGCTGACAAAAGAAAAGCACAAAAGGTATGTACATGTATGAACGTGCGGTGGTCGGCCCCGCCCATCGGGGCTTGAAGAAATAGATCGACTGCATGATGCTTCCACGCAGAGCTGAAACCGACTCATACACTAGAACTGGTAAAGCGCTTAGAGGTTCTAAGCCTGTGCAGTTAACGCGGTGCGAATCGGAGCGTCCATGCTTATAAACCCTATTGGTTTCATTGGGGGGCAGGGCTTGAGATGTTATTTCATCTCAATGTCGGGTAAAAGTCCCACACAATTGAAAGCAACGTCTCCAAAATGACCTATACCGTGCTGACGGGGACGTTAAACCTAAAATCAAACAAACAAACAAACATTTATGAACTTGTGGCGGTTTTCGAACGGCCAAGTCATCAGTATAGATCATATCGAGTCAGTCAGATTACCTTGGGCAGACTGATACATGTACATAAGCGGTAAGCCAGGACAGTGCGCATTCTTCTGCCAGAAACTGGCAGCTGCCCTTCTTGAATCAGCGTAAGGGAAAGAATGACAGTGCATTAGGTTAACAGGTCCTTGAAATGAGACCCCCTCCTAAACCCCAATATATACAGAGAAAAGTGGGATGTACGGGTAATTCATTTTTTTTCCTTATTTTTGCTCAAAAAGATAAATTGTGGGTACTCGTCAGAACCGCCTCAATGAATCGGTTCTGACGAGCACGACCATCTGATAAGAAATATATCACGAATTTTCATCAGAAAAGTAGCCGTTTTGGAGGTGTGAAAAAAATGCATTATGTCGCACCGGTGCCTACACTTTTCCTGGGCAGTCTAATACATAAGCGGTAAGCCAGTACGGTGTGTATTCTATCGCCAGAAACTGACAACTGTCCTTTTAGAATCAGCCGAAGGGAAAGAATTACCGTAGAAATGTGCGACGGTATATGTGCCCCGTCAAGCGACTTTGGTACTTATCGCCTAAGCGTGCAGCGAACGTTCGGGCGAGCCTGCGCATCCGCGCAGTCTCGCCAGAACCTTCGCTGCTCGCTCATACAAGCAGTGAATCAAGAGGAACCTTCAGACAGAAAGCCATATCCCTGGCCCCTCTGAATGGCTGGGCATGCGCAGTTAAAATTTGTCATGACGGAATGCTCGAAGACACAAATTCGCTTGGCGGGGCTCATATAGTAATTTCTGGGTTGTTCGAATTTACCTTCGCGAATCACAGATTGCGTAATTACATGTAGTGACTTGTGCACAGACAAGCAATAGACCTTTGCATAACTTTCCCATCCTTTTCAAGGCGTTAATTATTCTGAATATACTTATTCAGAAAAGAATGAAAAGTATACCCTTTAAAAGCCTATATTTGTATCTGGTATTATAGTGGACTCTTCCGGCAGTGGGTTTGACAGCATTACGATAACACACCCGTGCGGCATAGTGCATTTTTCACATCTCCAAAATGGCCATTTTCCTGATGAAAATCCGTGATATTTTTCTTATAAATACTGCAAACATAGGTTGTGGGGGCTCGTTAGAACCGCCTCGTTGAGGCGGTTCTAAAGAGTACCCACAACCTATGTAGTTGTGGGGGCTCGTTAGAACCGCCTCGTTGAGGCGGTTCTAAAGAGTACCCACAACCTATGTCTTGGAGCAAAAATAAGAAAAATAATGTATACCCCCGTAAACCCCAGTTTTCTCTATATAAAATGAGTATAGTGGGGTCTTCATTTCACGAACTTGTTCACGTGATTGGATTCCATATTCATAAAAAGAAGTATGTCTAGAACGTTGATGTAAATGTGATAAGTAAAGTGATGACTTGAGTTTCAGTATCCTGAAAAACATTGGAAAATATTAGTTACATGTACATGTATGCCTGTATGTCGAAAATGGCGACCCGGTAAAGTGCTCGTTTGGAGGTATCTCATGGATTAAGTTACAGCTAGTCATGTTCTGGCACCAGCGGTTTACATCACGATAACAAGTCCGTGAAACGAATACCCCCTAAACCCCACTTTATATATGGAAAAGTGGGGTTTACGGGGGTATACGTTATCAGCCTTATTTTTGCTCAAAAACATAGATTGTGGGTACTCGTTAGAACCGCCTCATTGAGGCGGTTCTAACGAGCACCCACAATCTATGTTGAAAGCAGAAATAGTAAAGATGTTATCATTTTTACCTAATACTTATCATTTTCTGACACCATGTTGGACGCCATTATTTCTTACGGACATGTTTTCCTAATGCTTTCCATGTACTTTGTTCATGTAAAACGTATCATTCTGGTGCTCTTAATATAATAATTGCATTTGATGAATGGTAGGGAACAATTGCAACGTAGTTGTCCTATGTATACATAACTAATATTTTTCAAGGGGTTTCATGATAATTAAACTCAAAAAATCAATTTACTTATCACCAATGGTACATCAATATTCAAAATAAACTTCTTTTACGAACAATTATGCATTGAAATGTCCACAGTCTCCTTTAATAAATATGTCATTTAAAGAATATGCAGTTCTGACAAACCCCCTACCGGAAGAGTCCAATATAATACCTGATACAAATATAGGCCTTTTAAACTTTTAATTCATTACTTGAATAAGTATATGTAGAATAATTCATCACGAAGACACGCCTATATAATTTTGACCCCCTTGAACCCCACTTTTATACTGTAAAACTGGTGTTTACAGGGGTAAACCTTATTTTTCTTATTTCTGTCTTAAAATATAGATTGTGGGTATTCGTTAGAACCGCCTCGATGAGGCGGTTCTAACGAGTACCCACAATCTATATTTTGAGCAGAAAAAAGAAAAAATGTCACAAGTTTTCATCCTAAAATTTTCATTTTTTCGGCGATAAAGGTGGCGATGTATTTGTATAGGCGTGTTTCCGTAATGGCTGGAACTGGTGACTGAATCAGACAGATTTTAGATCAGAAAAAAATCATGACACAGCTATTATATACGGAACCCGGGAAGGGACATGATTTTTTTTTTTTATTTTATAAGTTGTGCGCACAAGATAATATCTTGTGCGGACAAGATATTATCTTGTGCGGACAACATATTATCTTGTCCGCACAAGATATTAAGTTGTGCGAACAAGATATTATCTTGTCTGCACAAGATAATATCTTGTCTGCACAACATAGATCTTGTGCGCACAAGATATTATCTTGTCCGCACAAGATATTATCTTGTCCGCACAAGATAATATCTTGTCCGCACAAGATAATATCTTGTCCGCACAACTTCCCAAGATCTATGTTGTGCAAACAAGATAATATGTTGTGCGAACAAGATAATATCTTGTGCGCACAAGATATTATGTTGTTCGAACAAGATCATATCTTGTCCGCACAAGATAATATCTTGTCCGCACAAGATAATATGTTGTCCGAACGAGATAATATCTTGTCCGCTCAAGATATTATCCTGTGTACGCACAACATAATAAAAATAAAAAATCATGTCCCTTTCCGGGTTCCGTAATTATAAGCATTTATTAATAGAATGTAATTCATAGTGCATGTGTTTCAAAACAAATACATTGCGAAAACACACCCGAGCGACATAGTGCATTTTTCACATCTCAAAAATGGCTACTTTTCTGAAGAAAACCCGTGATAGTTTTCTTATTTATACTCCAAACATAGGCTGTTGGTGCTCGTTAGAACCGCATTGAGCAGAATGGAGCAGAAGTAAGAAAAATAATGTATACCCCCGTAAACCCCAGTTTTCTCTATATAAATTGGGGTTTATGGGGGTATTCGTTTCACGGACTTGTTTACGTGATGCACCAGCGTTCGTATTTCTTTTTTCTTTCAAATCACACATCATGCAAGGTACCGCCCATTATAACATGTTATAAAACATATTTTACTTTTCTTGTATTAACTTGCCTCCCTTGGAATGGCACTGCTATGAAAATGGGCCAAACGCCGATGATGTTTATATTCAAATTAAAAACAAAATCTCCTCAGCAATGTAAAGCACATTCTAAAAATACAACCTTCCAAAGACAATTGACGATGATCAGAAAGTGCTACAAACACAGACCATAGGCCATCAGTGACACCTAGAGAAAAAAAGTCCCTTTTCCGTCAAAACCTGTCTTGCTTTATAGTATTTTGCCAAATACCATTATTTGCGTCAAACCTTTCTTGTTTTCGGTCTTTTTATAATCAACGCCTTAATAATTCAAAAGTCTATTATTCTACTCCGCAAAATGCAGTTTCTAACGACCGATTTGCAGTTGTTTAGTGGAAACGTTTATCTTTAGTGGTATCTTTTGGTTTTGTCAAAGCACGGGTTCGTCATTACATGCAATGCATCATGCATTATAAATAGGAACATCAGACGCATTGTTTGAGCCGACGCACGACGAAGCCTACAGTAAGACCATAGCCAGCGAAAACATCCACACCCAGCCAGCAAGGACTGACGGGCCATCGCCGGGTCGATAGCGATACGACGTGGCAACGTCGTATCGCTATCGGCCCGACGTTGGCCCGCTGTCTTTTGCTAGCAGGACAGTCTGTATATCAGGACAGTCTGACCAGAGACATTGCTTCTCGCCCTTGGATAACCAGAGCTCATGCTTATAGCGAAGCCTCTGATCAGCGCAGACTGATCAGAGTTTTCGCTGGTTGCACAGGTAAATTCACTGCCAAACTAAAGCCATTTCAGGCAGCTTCTAATGCTTAGTGGTTAGCGCGTTCGACTATGGCTCGAGAGGTTTCGAGTTTGAATCCGGCCACCAGAGCCGAGGTGTGTCCTT
Organism: Lucinisca nassula; assembly: GCA_963580285.1. NCBI lineage: Eukaryota > Metazoa > Mollusca > Bivalvia > Lucinida > Lucinidae > Lucinisca > Lucinisca nassula. The sequence goes on from OY757016.1 coordinate 100,962,122, forward strand.
CGGCAAGACATGTACATATGTAATACCATTGTTCCACTCCACCCAGGCGAGTAATAACATCCGGAATGAGTGTTACCGAGCGATTTAAATACGCTTGAAGCTTTCATCGCAATCGAACAAAAATGAATTTCATAGTATAAACTATAAGCCTGTTCCAAATAAAACGCAAGCTGAGCAAACCGATCAGCATATCCTAAAACGACTATACGAGTAAGAAGTGTGCATTTACTAATGATGCAATGACGTTTGACTTTTTGTTCTATCATACATTAACAATGAGAAACAGAGTATTTTTATTAATCCAAGATGGAGCCAAAGTTACTAAATGACAAAATAGCATGTTTCAACCGATTTCTATTAGCATAATGTATACTGAATAAAAGAATATACCCAGTCAATATTTAAAGGTCATATACAATAAACATTGATTCAAGGAATTGAAAGGCGATTATCTTTATTAGTCTTTGAGGTATCACAATTCGAAGTGTGAAATATTTCCTCGTTACAAAAACACGCCTATATAATTTCGATCCCCCCACACCCTGGGATGTACGGGGGTATATATTATTGTTCTTAATTCTGCTCCAAGACATAGTCTAAATAAAATTTTGAATTAGATGGTAGTTTTAAACAGTTTTAAAAATACTTAAAATTTAAATCGAAGTTTAAATTTCGCAATCAGATTTCGAATTTCTATCCTAAATTATGAACAATAACACAGTAATCAAAGGGCATGAGAAAAATGTATTAGGCAACTGCAAAATGGAAAATACGATAGTTAATACTTGTTTTAAAAAGTTTAAAACCTCTATGACATCAAAGAATGTTGCATTATGGGTCTAAACCAAAGCGGGAGACTTCTCTTAAAGAAAATCAGGTATGCATCAAATAAAAATGAGCATAACTTTGGAACGAATGGGAAGTTGTTTCATGCGATTTTCAATAAAGTCTGCTTAATATTAAGAATATTTAAACTTTCTTAATAATTGCTCTTCAACAAAACAAAACATTTTCATTGGTATCCTTGTATGTACATGTTTCACATCCCTCTGTTAATTGATCATCTTTGACAATCTGGGGTCAGTTGTTCAAAACTGACGATCTCGTTAGATAACGTATCGTGAAAATTTTAATCATTTAATTTGGGAGGTTTGCTATTTTTTCAGGAAAAATACTAATATTTAAGATATTCTACTTGCCAGAACAATCACAGACGAGCGTGTTACTCATGACAAAAACACGCCTATACAAATACATTGTAAATTTTACAGCCCAAAAAAACAAAGATTTTAAGATGGAAAATTGTGATATGTTTCTTATTTCCGCTCAAAATATAGACTGTAGGTACAAGTTAGAACCTCCGCATCGAGGCGGTTCTAACGGGTACCGACAATCTATATTTTAGAGCAGAAATAAGAAAACTAAGGCTTACCCCCTGTAAAGCCCAGTTTTTCTATATAAAGGTGGAGTCCAAGAGGGTCAAAATTTTATAGGCGTGTTAAGCTATCGATGCTTTGAACAGCTGGGCCCTGGTGTAGAGAACAGGCGGGTTCTATGTGTTTACCGTAATGATCCTAAATATTGGGACAGAAAGGCCTAAGCAAGCAGTGGCGACCCAGATCATACTACTCCTTCAGGGTCTTTGCTGTTTGCCATTTCGTCTTCACCTTTTGGACTCGTTGCTTGAACGTGAAACAAGTTTGTCAAATTTTTAGAGAGTTACGCCAGGTCCTTAATGTGTCCGATTTTTTTAGGATTTTTACGCTACTAATATCACCCTAAAAGCCTCCGTGGTGTAGTGGTTACGCTACTCCCTTGTAATCCAAGGATCGCAGGATCGATCCCAGGCTTCTCCAGACTTTCGGATGAGTCTTTAAACCGAGGTCCCGTCTCCGTATGACCTTTGCTGTTGGTGGGACGTAAAACTCAAACACTCACTCACTAATATCACCCCCTGCAGTGTGGAGCCAGTAAAATAACCAACACGTGCCCATGTACAGTCTAATTTCAATGCCTCGAACACGTTTGGAACGATGAAAATTCGAGCTTCTTAGGGTTGCATGTAATTACATAATGTTAACAGGTGCGTGTAACAAGCACCCCTCTAAACCACACTTTATATAGAGAAAACTGGGCTTTACGGGGATAAACCTTGATTTTCTTTTTTTTCTGTTCCAAAACAAAGGTTTTGTGTGCTCGTTAGAACCGCCTCATTAAGACACAAGTTGTGGGTATTTGTTAGAACTGCCTCAATGAGGCGGTTCTAACGAGCACCCAAAAACTTACTCGTATGTTTGGAATGTAAATAAGAAAAAAATATCACGGATTCTATCAGAAATGTAGCCATTTTGGACATATGAAAAAATGCACTGTGTCGCACGGGTATGCTATCGTAATGTACCGCCAAGCTAGGGAGCATAATAGGGCTATATTTTGAAATACATTACGAAAACACGCCTATACAAATACAGTGTAAATTTTACCGTACAAAAACAACAAAAAACATTAAGATGAAAAATTGAGATTTTTTTCTGACTGTTGCTCAAAACATAGATTTGGGTACTCGTTGGAACCGCCTAGATGAGGCGGTTCTAACGAGTACCCACAACCTATGTTTTAGAGCAGAAAAAGAAGAAGATTGTTTACCCCTGTAAACCCCAGTTTTACTTAACAAAATGATGTGTTTGTGAAACACGAACATGTCCACGGGCATGGTCATTTTTTATTCAAAGTTGGTCACAGTTGTAGGTCAAGGTCACAGGTCAAGACTTTTGTTTCTATGGGAAGCCCTTGACACAAGGAACTTACATGCCAAATATGAAAGCTCTATCTTAAACGGTTCAAAAGTTATGAACAATAATATTTTTTTCTTTAAAGTAGGTCAAGATCACGGGTCAAAAAATTTGAACCAAATATGAAGGCTCTATTCCAAACGGTTCGAAAGTTACGACCAAAAATGTTAATTTGTTTAAGTAGGTCAAAGGTTAAGGTCATGGGTCAAATTGTTTGCATGAATGTAAAGCTCTTGTCACAAGGAACCTGCATGCTAAATATGAAGGCTATATCTCAAAAGGTTCAAAAGGCGGTTGCAACGACTACCCACAATCCATATTTTAGAGCAGAAATAAGAAAAACAAGGTTTACCCCTGTAAACCCCAGTTTTACTATATAAAAGTGGGGTTCATGGGGGTCAAAATTATAAAGGCGTGTTTTTGTGATGAATATGCCATTCTATAACACAGCGCCTATAGACAATGGAAAGAAACAACAGTGATTTATTCTAAAAAAAAAATCACAGTGCGGAAAAGAGTGCCGCGAAAAGCCGCCGTTTATGACGTCACTCGTAGATTTGACGTTAGATAATGGAACGCCATTTTCTCGCATCGAAAACATTATAAAAGCACATGAATGCGTGTTTATTACAATCAATACTTTTGGCGGGATCTCTTGTAAAATGACGATACGTTGGGAGAATTTCGAGGAAAAAACAACATTATTGCCGATTTTCAGTGTGTTAGAACTGAAATAGATCAGCTCTAGTATGTGAGTTGTTGAGTGATAAATCACAATTTGTCGGCCAGTTGTAAGCACACAAATCGCTAGCGCTACGTGCTCGTTTTTTGATCCCTCCAAACTGTGATTGACTGCTCAATAAGTCACAGCTAGAACTGATCTATTTCTTAAATATCAGCACCTAGGGGATGTTTTTTCTAGGAGGTAGAAGAACGTGTTCTAGACAAAAATGGCAAACGAGCCATCGGTGTTCGAGCCATCGAAGTTTCACTGATTTCGGGAGGCTACTCGTTAGAACCTGCGGCTCTAAAGTGTCCTTACAATCCGCTAAGACAAAACTTCTCAAATTGGCACCAGATGAATGTAAATGCTGAGAATAAAGCTGAAAAGATGATCGAAACCACTGATTATGTGCACATGTCCCCATTTTCAGTAAACGTTCTACATGCATCTTCAAACCTGCTTTCAGATCATCATGAAAACACGTCTATATAATTTTGATCTCCTTGAACCCCACTTTTATATAGTAAAACTGGGGTTTTCATGGGGTATTTTTTATTATTTCTGCTCTAAAATATATATTGTGGGTACTCGTTAGTACCCATAATCTATATTGTGAGCAGAAATAAGAAAAACATTAAGCCTTTTCATCTTAAACATGTATTTATTTTGTTCGGCAGGAAAGTTTACAATGTATTTGTATGGGCGTTTTTCGACGGTCAAAGACATCACGAAAACAAGTCTGTGAAACGAAGACCCCTCTAAACCCCACTTTATATAGAGAAAAATGGGGTGTAAGGGGGTAAACATTATCTCCCTTATTTTAGCTCAAAAACATAGATTGTTGGGTACTCGTTAGAACCGCCTCAATGAGGCGGTTCTAACGAGTACCCACAATCTATGTTCAAAGCAGAAATAAGAAAGATGTTACAATTTTTACCTAATATTTGACATTTCTGACACCATGTTGGACGCCATTATTTCACACGGACATGTTTTCCTAATATAGTTATTTAAGACACTTAGTATAGAAATCACAACGAAAGAATACATGTAACTGAATTCTTCTACATTTCCTTTTAATCACTACAATTTATCTCTTAATAGCGCAATTTCACTGTGCATGGACCGGATGTTCTGGGGATTGTTTTTGTCATGACATGGCCATTTTTATTAGATCAAACGAAACAATTTTACTGCAATATAATGATTATGTTGACATTTGCAATACCGGATATCACTAGCAACTATGTTTAACTCCATGGAAAGGTTAACAAAAGAAATACCGTCTGAAAAGCACAGTGATTGTGCACTGGCCTCTGATGCTAGAGGCCCCCGGTTCAATCCACGGCAGCGGGTATAACATTTTGGCGTCCGAAACGTTCAATTGGCATTATTTGCTGGGATGTATCTCATAAAGTACTTCAGGGAGGACAGACATGCCCTGTGCAGGTTAAAGACTCTACCGTAATTACACGATTACTCCTGCAAATCTGGATTGCATATTCATGAAGTTTATCTACTCAGAGGCAGAGGGCGTTGGTCTCCAGGCTATGTTTGCGGTATAATATAAAGCTGTAAGAATCTGACAAAGGGCCTCGCACATGGACAATCCAATGAGAAACGTCCAAGTTATAGTAGCCAAAAGGTGAAACAGGCCATTCTGGATCAATTTTGACTGCCATCTTGGACTTTGCTGTGCACTTTACAAATGGTCACTGACACAAAGTTTCCTCATACAACCAAGGATGGTTCTCATTACGCAAACTCGCCTATACAAATACATTGCCACTTTTATCGCCGAAAAAATGAAGATTTTAAGATGAAAAATTGTGATATTTTTCTTATTTCTGCTCAAAATATAGATTGTGGGCACTCGTTAGAACCGCCTCATCGAGGCGGTTCTAACGGGTACCCACAATCTATAGTTTAGAGCAGAAATAAGAAAAATACGGTATACCCCCGGAAACCCCAGTTTTCTGTATAAAAGTGGGGTTCAAGGGGGTCAAAATTATATAGACGTGTTTTCGTGATGTACTGTAAGGATTGTTATACTTTACGTTTGTATACATTCGTGGAAGACCATTTTTACTTGTTACAGCAAACATCATATCAAACTCAAAACATGAACAATGTAGACGGACGGACGGACATTGTGTATTGTTGTTGTGACCTTATGTTTAAAGTTTGAAGTTGGTGCGTTTTACGGTTTGGAAGTTATTAAGGAAAACACATGAAAAATATGGACGGACCGACCGACGGACGGACGGATGGACGGACATTGCGCATTGTTGTTGTGACCTTATGTTACATGTAATGCGTTTAACGGTTTGCAAGTTGTTAAAATTTGGACGGACGCCCCGCCAGACAGACAGCTCTTTGCTACACATCTGTAAATAACTAGAACAAGTTTAATTGGATAACAGTTTTGAAATTATGAAGAAGAATGCTGAAAATTTGAATCTTATAAAGAGCCACACCTATAACAATATTGTAGATAGAGTAACATATCTTGCCATAAAATTGTGTATATTTATGTTGTGGCCTTGTGTTTTAAGTTTGAAGGTTATGCATTAAACGGTTTGCAAGTTATTAAGAAAAAAAACACACACATGAAGAATGTGCACGAACGGACGGACAAACAGACATGCTGATTGCTATATGGCACCCGCAAAAATTTTGCGGGGCCCTAATAAGAAACATATCATAACTTTTCATCGGAAAATGTCATAGATGTACATGGTATGACCTAAGTCTATTCATGCAAATTTAATTTCACCCAGATATTGTTATTATTAGGACAATTGAAATTTCAATTGACGAAGAGGATTATTGGCCACCGCCCATCGGGGCTTGAAGAAGAAGACTGGGCTGCATGATGCTTCCACCCAGAGCTGAAACCCACCGCACGCGAGTACTGGTAAACCGCTTAGAAGATCTTAGACTGCCCAGGCAAAGTAGTGCGAGTTTGACCGGACCGGCCATGTACATAAGCCCTATTGATTTCACTGGACGGCAAGGCTTGAAATGTAGTTTCATTCCAACGTGTGGTAAAAGTTCCTCAAAAAAGGAAGTGGCGTCTTCAAAAAGGTCTGAATAGTGTTGATGGGGATTTTAAGGCTCATTCAAACAAACAAACGAACAAACAAGAAGAGATAACATTTTCATAAATTCCAGAGCTAAAGCCACCAATAGTTTTACCAGTGTTGACTGAGAAATGCATGCAGTTTCTTTGCATTATACTGAAAAATGGCTTTATACTGTTCGCGCATGTATTCATGTACGGGATAACTATACTCGAAAATTTAAATCAGCGGTTATACGGTCGGAAATGTCGTTTTACGGCGAGTACCGATAACCTGTGGCTTAGAGTAGAAATTAGAAAAAAAAATTGTATACCCATATAAACACTTTTTTTATATACATTTATCAGATGACGTCGCGTCTGAGAGTGTAATAACGCTATTTATTACATACTTACTATAGGAAAATTAAATTAGAATCTTTCAATACAGGCTCAGTTTATCGCTATTTTAATTGCACAGTCACGTGACGGGGCCAAAAATCCATATAATATTGATTTTTGGCACTGCCTTTCCATATTGGCACTGCTCCACTCTGTTTCTATAGCAATAGAACGTTAATGCCGTACTCCATAAGTTTCAAAATTGCCACAGAAAAATCACTTGAAGCAATGTCAACCCGACTAGTGGACTGGGACAGAGTGATAGAAGACAGTGATAACAATAGAGTTTAAGAAAAGTCTGATATTTTGTGGCAAGCGTGCAAAATGAAAAACAAAATGCTTTTTAAAAGAAGTTCACTCACGATTGGGAAGCATTGGTAAGGGCGATGCCTTCAAGCGCAGCAGGGATGTCCCAACATTTGAACAATAAGGTCTTGCCAACAACCTTAAACGAACAGATCCCATCACTTATGAAGAACTGGGAATTATGCGGAAGAAATCTGTGGGAGGAAATAGTTTCTAGGGAAATACGTCCCCAAAATTGTCTTGGATTTTAACGTAGGCCTAAACAACCACCGCGATCGACTGCTACACACGGAATCGATTATGCAGTGGTTTGATAAATGACACTAAGAGCCTTTAAAATTAAAATGGTCTTCAAAGAAGCACAAAACTTTCTGTAAAATACCTTAAAAAGCATTCGTTGAACTGCAGAAATTCTGTATTTAAAATGGCGATTTGTTTTTCTTTTGAAACTTACAGTTGCGACGTCACTTGTGACGTAATTTGCTGCGCACTACAATGTAACTGTATTACCAAGAGCATGGTTAGTGTAGGCCAACTAATAAGTTATATAATTTAAAAGGAATTTCTTTTTTTTTTCGGCGGATACCGAAAATATTTTATCTCGCGTGTATCCTCAACACACTCGACGAAACGTTCCCGGCATCAACCTTTAACAAGTAAATATTCTCTTTGTCTTCATTTCTTCACGTTGCAATATAACTGTGCTATATAAATGATGTAATAAAGAGGTTATGATATGGCGAAGGTGTGCCTCTAAGTCATATTGGCACCGGAAGTCATATTTGACCTCGGGCTAAAGCCCTCGGGCCAATATGATATACCGGTGCCAATATGACTTAGAGGCACACCTTTACCATATAATAACCTCTATGTAATATTTTCGATAATCCACTAGTGTATTAAATATGCGAATTAGCTAGATACGTCCCGTAACGTTACATGTACGGCGTCCTTAACGACGTCGGGTTTACCAATGGCGGAATATTGATATTTTTGTAATCAGTTGTGAATTAAATGCGTTTTAAATGTCATATGATAAAAAGAATCTTGCATTCGTGCTCATGTAATATTTAATTTATCAAACTCGTTGAGGAAAAGGAATAAAATGCTCGACAAAGCCTCGCATTTTATCCATTTTCCTCAACTCGTTTAATAAATTCAGAAATACAGTTCAATCCAATAATATAATTTATTTAACTCGTTGAGGAAAATGAATAAAATGCTCGGCAAAGCCTCGCATTTTATCCCTTTTCCTCAACTCGTTTAATAAATTCAATAATACATGAACACTCATGCAAGATCCTCTATGTAATAGGGGGTTTACAGGGGAGTTCATTACGTAGATATAATAATAAAATGGCTGTCGATACTAACATATCGTTAAATCTTTTATCATCTAATTTGGCAAACTTGCAAATGGTTTTCCTGATAAATGTGTTTTCAACATGCTAGAACAGTTAAAATTTTGATAACTAACGATATTGTTAAGCAAATATAGAACTCTAAACAACTAGGTCCTGATTTTACCCATATAAGCCAATGGAACCTTTCACCTAATAAGTTTGGAGTGGTCTTTTTCAATTATAGGTGTTATCAAGTTTGTTATGTTCAGGTAAGTTGTAAAAAAATGTATTTACTTTGCGCAAACAGTGTGGACCCAAATCAGACGCCGCCTTTTGCGGCGTTTGACCTGGGTATACACTGATGAAACGCTAAGCGTATATGTATTTTGTTGTTGTTGTTTAAAGGCCCTTTCAATATTATATCACTTATTTCGACCCAACGTTTATCAGATGTGGGCGAAAACCGGAGCACCCAGAGAAAAACCACTTGACTTTCCGTCGCAGAACTTTGTGTCTCACATGTGACCCGAGCGAGGCTCCGTATTTGGGTTAATTTTGCAAAAATTAAGCGATGAAAATGCTTTGCATTCTATGTAATCTATATATTTCTGTCTTTTATTTTCCAGAAAGCTCGCCAAGCTCGCATTCGAATGGCAAAGAATGCAAGTGGCACCGCCTTTTTGAACAGCAAAAAGCGGGCCGAGGAAATGATGCTGGCGCAAGAAACTGGCCTAGATGTGCGTGATGCTTTTAGTGATCAAGATATCTTTAATATGCAACATCATCATTTATTAAACTGTTTGGAAAAGACGACGGTAAGTAGGAGAAAAGAAATGAATTTATAAATCTTGTCCAATCGGTGACATGATCGGTCATTTCGCCAAAAGATTAACTTAAATATGGTTTCGGCCCGTGTATGATCGAACCACAGTCAAACTACGACTCGTGGATTCTTTGTGTAGGCGTCTATATCAAATTAAGTATAGACTACACCATGATATCAATATTTTCTGCATTTATCACAACCACCTTTTCTTAATCCTTTTTATATTTCACATCTTATGTAAACAGATAGAAGTGAAGGCAATGATCAGCAATCGATACCTCCCATCCAAAACAGCAAAGGGAAAGAAACAACACCATAAAACATCTTCAACAAAAGTAAAACACCATAAGCGGAAAACCAAAAGACAATTACTTTCCCACTAAATGGCTAAATGGCTCTCCGTAATAAAAAGGTGATATCAATATAATCGAACTTTTCGTTTAACCCTTAAATTGCAGTATTTTAAGCAAGCACAGTAGCCCTGATCAGACAGTTATGTGGCGTCTGATTAAGTATACACTCTTTGCCAATGCCCAAGTGCACGAGCACAGTCCAGAATTTAATTTTTACGCAGCGCTCCGACGTCTAAGGGCGCTATAATCAGGATTCTGTTCAGGGTTGGCGGCAGTCAGATGGTCAGTGATAGTCGCGCGGACAGTAGCAAGCTGTTTAACGTAGACTGTGGGCACTTGTTAAAACACTTCATTATATGAAAAGTATTCAGTACATTTTTTGTCAGAAAAAAATATGGTAGCCTTTTCCGTCAAAGTTTTCCAAATTATTTACTTGTCATTTGTTACTGTAATACTTTCCCTTCTGTGTACAGGCGTACATGTATATTCAACCAACACAACAGATTCATCTTTCTGAATTAACAATATTTCATTGATAATGCTACCGGCCCCGATAGCTCAGTTGGTAGAGTGTCCGCTCCGGGGAACGGGAGGTCACGGGTTCGATCCCGGGCCGCGACATACCAAAGTCGTTAAAATGGTACTAGCTGCTCCTCGCTTGGCACTCAGATTTACGGGGTAGAGCTAGGACTGGTCGACCCAGTGCCAGGATAATGTGAATGGGTGTGGTATTATGTAATGTGTCTGGGACATGATACTTCAGTGAGGTAGCACTATAAAAGTGAGCATTGAGCTCCCTGTCGCAACCAGACAGTGTCGTGATATGACTGAAAGATTGTTGAAAGCGACGTTAAACCCGAATTCACACACACTCATTGATAATGCTTAACCTCATATGCAACACAATCTGCGCTGGAAAAGTTAATACATGTATAACATTTTATTCAGCTGCAAACAGTGTAGAGTGTAGATCCATCGATGGCTTCTGATCAAAACCTACAATGTTTGTCATAATTTCAACTGTCTCTCTTCTCCTCGCTCAGTCCTGTCGATGCATCCCAGCTTCTGAATAACAGTGATCAGAAACAGAGCCCCTTCAGCGATATGTTTAAATAAAAAGTTCATTCTACGTTGATGCAGGCCTGCACACAGGGTGGGGAGGGGTGCAAATGCATCCCCACCCCCTTTTTGGAAATTTTTCAAACTCATGCTGTTTTTCACCCTATGTAAAAAACCTGAAATTCGCACCTCAGTCCCCCTTTTTCAGAGTCTGCTTACGGCCTGGATCATGTTCAAAACTGTTGCTGTATATACATGTATATATATGGCGAATGGTGCCGGCCCTGATCAGAAGGAATGTACTGCCTATCCAATTTGGGTCTTCGCTGTATGTCTAATATTCCTGTCAAGACTCTATAAATAGCTCTGACCTACATGCAACGCGCGACTTTTTCTATTAATAACCATAATATTGGTTTTACCAAATCAGTGATGGTTATGTGGACAACATCATGAATTCGGATTTTGCCATTTAGTAAATTTGGGTCGATCGACCCAACCAAAAACGATAAAGGGCTCGACAGCATGAAATACCTGTAATGCTGTAGCAAATGATAACCAATAGTTGGACTCCGGAGGGCCCGACCAAAGACAGAACATCAGGCTCCAACCGACAGAATAAGTAAGTCTTTAGGCAGGAGCCGTCATAGAGACTGAGGCCCGACCCGTCGGCGTGCAATTAAAAAAGGTAACTGAATGTGAATGGTGGAGTATTTCTTGGTCCGTAAAATTTGATGAAAATGTGATATCAACTTTTTAAAACGAACCGATTTGGTGAAATAGTAGAATAAAATGGACTAAATGTTGTGAAAATGTAATATAAGGATAATATTAGATATTTGGATCTAAAACACGAGGTACAAATTTTAAATTCAACCAACATTGTCGATGCAGAGCGCCATTATAGTGTAGATATTTGACCAATGACAATCCAGTATCAAGCCCCATGAGGCTACTCAACTATGCTGTTAAATTCGTCCATGTGTGAAGCCTGAACAGAGACTGACTTGATCTTTTTTTTTCAAGTATACTAACCAGCGTAAATTACGCATAACATGTTGCAGAACACGTTTATCGGGAGCTAAGAGGAGCTATTTTTAACATCATGGACAAGAAATCAAAATCAATAGTTCACAGCTCAGCAAACGTCATGGCCTCCATAAAGAATGCTGCTTGTAAATTTGTAGCAACACCCATGGGTAAAGGTGAAAAGCGGGAGGCGACATCACCTCCCTTGCCTCAAGAGTCACAATACGAGAAGAAGATTCGTGACGGCAACGGGTCAATGGAATCCAAGGAATCTGTAGAGACTGCAGTTGGTGGCTACAATGGAGACGAACAACAAGAGGATGCACTATGTGGTTCTCCGGGTATGCACGTATTCATCCAGCCTATGCACCCATATGATATTCTACAAATAGCAACTGAACTAAGATCTTAAATGATTCCTGAAATCACTTCTCTTAAAGGTCAGTTGCCTGATATCATCTATAAATAGCTCTGACCTACATGTAACGCGCGACTTTTTCTATTAATAACCATAATATTGGTTTTACCAAATCAGTGATGGTTATGTGGACAACATCATGGATTCGTCCGCCAGGAGGTTCAAGAGGCCACGTAATACCTGTCCGAGTAGCTAAAGAGCACCACGTCAGAAAATGAATGTCTAAAAAAACTCGCATAGAGCTCAAGGAAAGGTTTGCAAAACTGGAACTTGAACCCGACGTCCTCGAACAATATGACAGGTGGGATATTCTTCGCGTATCGGGGATACCAGAGCGGAATAATGAAGAAACAGATGGAATAACCATACAACTCGCGAGTGACTTGAACGTGCCAATCACCAGACCTGACATTGACCACTCACATCGTTTTGGCAAACCAGACGCTTGTGGGCGAACTGGTCGTACTTGGCAATCCTGACTAAAATAGGTAGTCCTTATCCTAGCATAATGACGATTTTGGTCGAGATGTCGGAAATGAAACGATCGAAGTCTTTTGATTTTTTTTTTGTCTACATGGAAAATCCTCACCTAAAGGCTAATGTATAATTGCACCTACAATACCTTTGGTCTCCTTTCATGTTACAACGCCTTGCTAACTATTACGAACACTAGTTACAGTTTCGAAAGAAATCCAGGCAATCTAGTTAATTATTAATTGATTATCCTATATATTGCACAAGGTCAACCAATTTTCAAAAATCATAAATCATTTTTTTAATTGCGTCAATTAATAAAATACCGGCCCCGATAGCTCAGTTGGTAGAGTGTCCGCTCCGGGGAACGGGAGGTCTCGGGTTCGATCCCGGGCCGCGACATACCAAAGTCGTTAAAAATGGTACTAGCTGCTCTTCGTTTGGCACTCAGATTTACGGGGTAGAGCTAGGACTGGTCGATCCAGTGTCAGGATAATGTGACTGGGTGTGGTATCATGTAATGTGTCTGGGACATGATACTTCAGTGAGGCAGCACTATAAACGTGAGCATTGAGCTCCCTGTCGCAACCAGACACCGTCGTGATATGACTGAAAAATTGTTGAAAGCGACGTTAAACCCGAATTCACACACACACACACACACACACACACACACACACACACACACAATTAATAAAATTGTCATTAATCAAGTAATTTCGTATTGGCCCAGTTACAGGTCCGAGGTCTGCTGTATTGGCACGAGGCCGAAGTTGGTTTGTAAAAGAAAGCTTGTTGTAAAACATCCACTTGGCGCATGTGCAGGTACATTGGCAAACTGTGTAGATCCAGCGGCGTCTGATCAGGGTCTTCTGTTTGCTTAAAGTACAAAGATTTAAGGGTTGAACGAATCGGTCTAGGTTCAGCCTAAACTGAGAGACAATCAATCCACCAGTGCTTCGGTTTAATTTGGGACAAATTCTTGTACGTTTAGCAAATAATTAAGATCCAAATCAGACGCAACACTTTCGCGCTCTGTGGCCTCTGATCTGGGTCTATACCATTGGGTAATGTTCTGAAAAAGGCACGCCATGCATGCATGGCTTAACTTTTGGGTTGGCATATAATTCGCAACATAATTATATCTTATTTTGGGGTTTGCAGGATCGAGAATTCGTAGAAATGGATATGACGTTTACTCCCACAGCGAAACCTTTAGAGACCCCACCCCCTTCCCCAGATCCATCATTATCCTCGTTAGATCGGCGAAGAGGGACAGGATGTTGTGCAAAAGGGTTATCTAGTCATCGAAGATTTCTTGTGGGAAAGGTAAGTATGACTCTTCATGTGAAATTTTAAAAAACAACAACAACCAAAAAAAAAAAATCTGTTTGATAGGAGAAAAGCTTGTACATTTGAATTTTTAATTATAATTTCACTGCACTTTGGCTATACGTTAGATTGGCCAAAATGTGGAGATACTGACTTGATCAGTTATCCCCCAAATTATATGCATTGTAACACATTGACATGAAAAAGATTAAGTGATCGCAGGCCAACGTGACAATGCACTTTATGAATGAACAAGACTACTAAAAAAATGGCAAAAATGGTTTTATTACTGGACAAGTTAGAAAAAAATACTTGAAAAAAAATACCATAGGAAAAATCAAGGTCAGCTGACACTAAATATGTCGACCTATTATTGCAGACCGGAATATTATGAAGCACTGAGGACAACCGATAACTGATCGTTAATTTTCAATTTAAATTTAAGAGTTTACAAGGGGATAACCTGATAGATAGAATACCAGATTCGTGTAATTTGATATCATGTGTATTAGGCTCGGCTTCGAGAACGCATGTAGAATCGCCCGGGAAGCCTCGCGACTCAACAAGCGTTCTCGAAGCTTCGCCTGATAAACTTGATGTCAAAAGAAACGGCTCTGGCATTGCCTACGTAAGGTGCCCACAAGCAATGTGCCTGTAAAGAAATAAGGAAACTGTTTCTTAACTGAGCCGCGATATAAGGTGGATTTTGAAAGAGTGATTATTTCGAATTGTGAAACGAGCCTTTGGCAAGTTTCATTAATTTCATAGGAAATGACCACATGTGTAAGATTATGTTAACTATATACTGAAATTTTATTATTTTTTATTTTTTCGTGGTAAAAGTTCAAACCGAGCCATAGGGATGTCATAGACGGTGTCATGCCGTCACGTGCAAGTAGCCATGTGTCAATTTATGACACGATGTATACTACTAAATAATAGCGATCTCATATGATATGCGAAAATATGACTTTGAACATATGCGATGAACGAAGTCTCTAAATAACATGCACATTCACTGAGTCAGGCAACCAGCGTACAAACTTTCCCACACCCATGAACAAATGAATTGAGACCGATACATCCTTTAGTTTGTTCCGATGATTAGTGGCGAAATCTGCCCCACATTGATACCAATACGAGAAAGAAACTTGTCTCATATGGGCCACCATACTGGACAGCACAAACGTCGTTGTCACTGTTTTGACGTCATGGTGTTACAAATTATCGGATAACGCCGTCCTTCTACATTGGTGTCGTTAGCTGGTGAAACAGAAATTTCGAAGTTTAAACGTGTATGACATTCGTACTACTGAATCAAAACATGCGCTTTGTTTTAAATAATCAAAAGGATCATTTTGGTACCAATATTTCTTAATTTTGTAAATCTTTTGGCTTCACGCCCTTTTCTGCATCTTCCCTGGAGCAAACTGGCTGCTATCAAACCGTCATTTTCAGGTTCTATGTGAGAAAATGATAGATCATTGATCGTCAGTGGGTACAGAAAATCCCAACCCTCCTGTCTAGCGGTCACGTAGGAAACTCGACAAAGCCTCGTATCTCACACGTGGGACAGGAATATCCCTTTTCATGTCACTGCGTGATTTCTTTGTCTCACACTGCTGTCTTTCTATAGGGTTTAAGTTGTCTCAATCTGTCATTCATTGGTGCAGCATTATATCGGAAACCATGTACATTGCATTGGAACTACTTTTCCGGCCCAAACCTGTTTTCTGCTGCATGTTTTGTTACAAGGGGGTACCTTTCCTAATCTACGAGTGACTTCATAATGATTTTTCCACCCTTTACACTACACTTCCTCATACTCTTATAAAAGAAAAAATTAATGATTTAATTGAATGGACATTTCATAGGGAAGACTCCTTCTATCTTGCTTGTTACGTTTAAAATGTTTTTTCACCTCTGACGAGCATATAATCTTTATGGTCATGTCAGAAAATATGTGAAGCTCTCACCTTTCTACTTGACAATATTTACATAAGATTTGGCACTATGTTATTTAGACAAGTTCTGGATATTCCGATGGGTACGAATTGTACACCCCTTGTGGCTGATCTGCTCTTGTTTTGTTATGAAATATACTCCATGATGTCTCTTTCCGCTGAAAACCAATCTGAAATCATCGAAGCCATTAGCTCGAGTTCTAGATATTTTGATGATTTATTCAATATTGACAATACCTATTTCGGTGGTTTGATCAGACAAATTTAGCCCCCCCCCCCCCTCGAACTTCAGTTAAATAAAGCAAATTCTTCTGATACCGAGGCCCCGTTTTTGGATTTACACCCGTCTCTTGCAGATGGGATGGTTTCCTGCAAAATTTATGATAAACGCGATGATTTTGATTTTGAGATTGTAAATTTTCTTTATTTTTGGATGGCGATGTTCCTCGTGCGGTATCCTATGGCTTTTATTTTTCACAATTAATTCGATTTGCCGGAGTGTGTAGTCATGTAACTGACTTCAGCACTAGTAATAAATTGTTTAATGCTAAACTTCTTAACCAGGGTTATCGGTATCATAAACTACGCAAAGCATTTTCAAAATTTTATTGACGTCATTCCCATTTAATTTCAAAACGCAATGTTGGACGTTAATCTCTTCTGCAACAATGTCTATCGGAACCCGAATTTTATGGTGACTTATAGAGATTCAGAAAATATACAAGTGCAATGACTTCAGCACCCAGTTTCGTAAAATCATTCTTCGATATAAATAAATTGGGAAAAACATTTATGCAATACGACAGACTGCATGCATGGTAGTTAACCCGATCACGGTTGACAACTTTGCTTCCCTCCTTAATTGCACGCCGGTGGGTCAGGCCTCAGATTCTATGACGGTTCCAGTGTAAAGGCTTCCTGAGAATAAGAGCGAATTTAATTTTAGGTAATGTTGGTTGGTGACTGATGCTCTGACTCTGGTCGGGCCCATCGGAGTCTAATTGTTGGTTTTCTTTTGCTCCAGCATTTCAGTGGTTTCTTGCTGTCGAGTCTTCATCGTTGTTTCATCTGTGGTTGTTATATGTCTCTTTTGTTGCACTGATGAGTTAAGAGGCCTTCATGCGGACTGAACAAATTATTTGTCTAAATCGCGACGGAAGTAATGGCGAGGATTGTGGCCGCGTAAAATCGATTTAAGCCCCCAAGAGGAATGCGTTGCACTGACCGTTCCAAGTCAGTTCTTCTGTCGCGGTTTATTTTTGTTTTGGTTTGTTTTTGAAAGTGTGTATCGTTTATACTTTTTGTTTTGGCTAGCCAATTGGCCATTTTGTGGGAAAGTGACTTTCCTGTTGAATTTCCGCCATTTGTGTACCCATTAGGGTCTAGTTAAATAATGTTTTTGTTTTTTAAGGAGGGCATATAGTTTTTGCACTGTCCGTTTGTTTGTGTGTTTGTGGGTTTGTAAGTCCGAACTTTTTTGTGATGCGAACTACTTCAACATTTCTTCAATGATTGAGCTGAAACTTTGCACATGCATTTCCTGTGAGGTGACAGGATGCCTAACACAGTTTTCACGTTGGTCCTATCATTTCCGAAGGAGTTACAGCCCTTTATTTTCTAAAACGTGTGCTAAAAACCTTGTGATGCGAACTTTGTCAACCTTTCTTCATTGATTCAACTGAAACTTTGTACATGCATTCCTTATCAGGTGAAGGGGTGTCTAACACAATTTCCACTTGATCCTTTCATCTGTGACGGCGTTACGGTCCTTGATTTTCTGAAAAACGCGTTCGAAAACCTTGTGACGCGAACTGCTTCCAAATTTCTCCACCGTTTGAGCTGAAACTTTGCACATGCATTTCTTGTGAGGTAAAGGGGTGCCTAACACAATTGTCACGTTGATTCTATCATCTGCGAAGGAGTAACGGCCCTTTATTTTATAAAAAAACGCGTTCTGAAACCTTGTGACACGAACTACTTCAACATTTCTTCGACAATTTTGTTAAATTTGCAATGATATGTAGATGTGCCTTACACAAAATTCGTTCTGCTCGGATGAAGCGTTTGGCAGTTATGGCTTTGTTTGTTTGAATTGAGGTTTAACGTCCCCGTCAACACTGTAAAGGTCATTTTGGAGACGTTGCTTCCAATTTTGTGGGACTTTTACCCGACATTGAGATGAAATGACATCTCAAGCCCTGTCGCCCAATGAAACCAATAGGGTTTATTAGCATGGACGGTCCACCTCGCACCGGGGTTCCTGGACAGGCTTAGATCCTCTAAGTGGTTTACCAGTACTAATGTGCGGGCCGGATTCAGCTCTGCGTGGAAGCATCATGCAGCCCATATATTTCTTTAAGCCCCTATGGGCGGGGGCGAGTGGGAGTTATGGCCCTTGATTTTCTCAAACATGCGCTAAAATTCTTGTGACGCAAACTACATCAGCATTTCTTCACCCATTTAGATGAAACTTTGCACATGCATTCCTTGTAAGGTGAAGGGGTGCCTTACACAATTCCTAAGTTGATCCTATCACCTGTGAATAAGTTACAGCTCTTGATTTTCTGAAAAACGCTTTCGAAAACATTGTGAACTACATCCACATTTCTTCATATATTGAGCTGTAGCTTCCCAGCAGGCACATGACGTAAATGTGACGTCACATCGACGTCGATGCAACGTCATGACGTTTATGCAACGTCACATCAACGTCGGTGCAACGTCGTGACGTTGCACCGACGTTGATTTGACGTTGCCCTAGCGACGTGTGCCTGCTGGGTTTGCACATGCATTCCTTGTGAGGTAAAGGGGTACCTAAAACAATTTTCACGTTGATCCTATCATCTGCGAAGGAGTTACGGCTTTTTTCTGAAAACGCGTTCTTAAACCTTGTGACGCGAACTACTTCCACATTTCTTCGACAATCGTGTTAAATTCTTATGCCCCCGTAGGAGGGTATATAGTTTTTGCACTGTCCGTTTTTTAGCTCACCTGTCACGTAGTGACAAGGTGAGCTTTTGGGATCACTTTTTGTCCGTCGTCCGTCGTGCGTCCGTGCGTGCGTGCGTGCGTGCGTCCGTGCGTGCGTGCGTCCGTAAACTTTTCTTCAAACGACATCTCCTCCTAAACCACTGATCGTATTTTGACCAAACTTCACAGGAATGATCCTTAGGTGGTCCCCTTTCAAAGTTGTTCAAATGGTTCCGGTCCGATGCACATATAGGTCACAGTAGCCAAAAATAGATTTTTTTCACCGCAAACTTAAAAAATCTTCTTCTCTGAAACCGCAAGGCCCAGGTCTTTGATATTTCGTATGAAGCTTCATCTAGTGGACCTCTACCAAGATTGTTCAAATTATAGTGCTGGGGCCAAAAATGCCCCCGCACGGGGGCCCTTTGGTTTTACATGGGCTTATATAGGGAAAATCTTTAAAAATCTTCTTCTCTGAAACCGCAAGGCCCAGGTCTTTGATATTTGGTATGAAGCTTCATCTAGTGGACCCCTACCAAGATTGTTCAAATTATAGTGCTGGGGACAAAAATGCCCCCGCACAGGGACCCTTTGGTTTAACTAGGGCTTATATAGGGAAAATCTTGAAAAATCTTCTTCTCTGAAACCGCAAGGCCCAGGTCTTTGATATTTGGTATGAAGCTTCATCTAGTGGACCCCTACCAAGATTGTTCAAATTATAGTGCTGCGGCCAAAAATGCCCCCGCATGGGGGCCCTTTCAAAGGGCCCCCATGCGGGGGCATTTTTGGCCGCAGCACTATAATTTGAACAATCTTGGTAGGGTTTGGTTTTACATGGGCTTATATAGGGAAAATCTTTAAAAATCTTCTTCTTTGAAACCGCAAGGCCCAGGTCTTTGATATTTGGTACGAAGCTTTATCTAGTGGACCCCTACCAAGATTGTTCAAATTATAGTGCTGGATCTAAAAATGCCCCCACACGGGGGCCCTTTGGTTTTACATGGGCTTATATAGGGAAAATCTTGAAAAATCTTCTTCTCTGAAACCGCAAGGCCCAGGTCGTTGATATTTGGTATGAAGCTTCATCTAGTGGACCCCTACCAAGATTGTTCAAATTATAGTGCTGGGGCCAAAAATGCCTCCGAACCAGGGCCCTTTTGTTTTACGTAGGCTTATATAGGGAAAATCTTGAAAAATCTTCTTCTCTGAAACTGCAAGGCCCAGGTCTTTGATATTTGGGATGAAGCTTCATCTTGTGGACCTCTACCAAGATTGTTCCAATTATAGCCCTGGGGCCAAAAATGCCCCGCTCCGGGGCCCTTTGGTTTTACATAGACGTATATAGGGAAAATCTTGAAAAATCTCCTTCTTTGAAACCACAAGGCTTAGGTCTTCGATATTTGTTACGAAGCTTCAGCTAGTGGACCTCTATAAAGATTGTTCAAATTATAGCCCTGAGACCAAAAATGCCTCCGCCATGTGGCCCTTTGGTTTTACATAGACTTATATAGGGAAAATCTTTAAAAATCATCTTCTCTGAAACACAAGGCTTAGGTCTTTGATATTTGTTATGAAGCTTCAGCTAGTGGACCTCTACCAAGATTGTTCAAATTATAGCCCTGGGGCCAAAAATGCCCCTGCTCCGGGGCCCTTTGGTTTAACATAGACTTATATAGGGAAAATCTTGTTTTACATAGACTTCTATATGCAGGGTAAACCTTTAAAATCTTCTTCTCTGAAACCAGAAAGCCCAGGTCTTTCATATTCGATATGAAGCTTCATCTTGTGGACCTCTACCAAGATTGTTCAAATTATAGCCCTGGGGCCAGAATTGACCCTGCCTGGGGCCCACTTGTTATACATTTGATCAGGTGAGCGAACCAGGGCCCTCTGGGCCCTCTTGTTGTGAGTTTGTGTGTGGGTTTGTGTGTTAGTCCGCACCTTTTGTTCCTCAAATTGGCACCCACGGGGGCATTGGTCACTTATAGTGACAGCTCTTGTTCCCTTTGGTATCTCTGATGGGAGCTCTGGTTAATTGTCCCCACATCACTTCTATTCTTCATGACGTCACTCATTACGCTCTTTTGCCCTTTCTTTTCTTTCTTTTTTCTACTGATACTGCGTTGGGTAACATTTGGCCATTACTCGCAGGTGTACATTACATTCACTTCAGGTTTTGCAGAATGAAAGCCTACACGGTAACCATGTAATTACGGAAGGGTTTTTAACATGCACAGGGGATGGTTCTCCCTGCACAGGGGGGCTCGAGTTAACGTCCCGATCCGAAGGACGATGCATTTATGACACCCATCCTTGCGAATGATGTCAATGTAGCGTGTTCGGACACCGTTATTTTATCGCCGCTGCCTGGGATCGAACCCGGGACCTCTGGCATCAGAGGCAAGTGCACTAACCACTGAGATATCACGCCCAGTTATTTGTTGCAGATTAAATCGCTGTGCTTTTCAAATGCCTTTATAGGTGCACTTCGTTAGAATGTATTTTAGCGACGATGAGAAATTTTGTCTCACTGTCTCACTTTGCGAAAGAGGTAAAATAGAAGTGGTGGCGATGATCAGGAATCGATACAATTAATCAAGAGCTCCCATCAGAGACACCAAAGGGAAAGAAACACAAACATGAAACAACGTGTCTCACTTTGCGAAAGAAGTAAAATAGAAGTGGGGGGAATGATCAGGAATCGATACAATTAACCAAGAGCTCCCATCAGAGACACTAAAGGGAAAGAAACACAAACTTGAAACAACTAGACCCTAATGGAAACAGCAATAGCGGAAAGCCAAAAATGACAGTTACTGTCCCACAAAATGGTCAATTGGCTATCCAAAACAAAATAATATAAGCGAAACACACACTTAAAGACAAGCCATAACAAAAAGCATACGCGACAGAAGAACCGCACTGGAACGGTCAGTGAAACGAATTCTACTGGGTTGGGTAAGAGGGCTTAAGTCGATTTTACGTGGCCGCATTCCTCATCCTTACTGACTTAGCGATTTAGACAAATAATTCGGTCAGTCCGCATGAAGTCCTCCTAACTCATCAGTGCAATATCTCCGTGAGCACAAAACATCAAACAACCACAGAGATGAAACAACGGTGAGAACTCGACACAGTTTGTACTTTCATAAATGACGTATAACGCGGAAGGTCTTTACTAAATGTAAAATAAAACTAACAAATACGAGGGCTGTTCCACAATTCATGCCCTTGCAGTTTTATTTCGCACCCTTCGCGCAATGTGTGCTTAATACTACCTTGTGTCGATAGAATGTGCACTAAAGAGTAATATAAGAAAAATGTTGCTCACATCTTCACTGATCTTTATATCGTATTCATTACTCTATACACAAAATGACTTGGAAAAGAGATAACAACGTTTTTGAAATGAGGGCCTACACAAAGGTAGGTCGCAGTATAAATAAAAATCAAAAATGTGTTCCTTTAAGAGCAATGAAAACATTCATAAGAAAGAAGATGGGTCATACTACGTAGTTTCGGCTAATAAAGCCTCATCAGTGACCCTGTAATGATCCGGCAACGAAAGCCAGAGGAAACATACTGCATCTAGACATCCACCGCGAGGTATGCGATATATATGTCTGACCGGACGATTTGCAGGTGGGTAGCTTAATAAAGGAGTGGGTAGAAGCAACTTAAAGATGCTGCTCTTACAACAACATTAACAACTAAAAGTAACACAGAAATTTGCAGGAAAAAGATACCCGACTCACAGTGAGACAATTGGCCTGGTTGACAAACTTGTCGTTGGTGCGAATACATGGTATTTAAAAGAACCATTTAGGAAAATAAATGCGAGATGGATACCCCATGTGTTGACAAATGAACTATCGAAAACCCGTATAGCCAATGCAATAAAATTTAAAATGTATTTGAAAATGATTCCAAAATATAGCAAAAAGGCTTTCGAAAATTTAGTCATAGTTGATAAGACCTTTGTTTACTTTTTAAACCAAATCCGATGTGTTCTAACCAAATTTGGGCCACCAAAATACGAGGTAACCAATTATTGCTAAACGAACAAGAACGTTATAGAAGGTTTTTGTATGTAATTTTCTTCAATAATAAGGATCCAGTCATGCACATTCCGGTGTCAAATGGCAAAATAGTCACATCAAAATTCTATAAATATGTTGTACTAAGAAAATTGAAGGGGAACTACGAAACCAGTCGCCCCTAAACAGGACCTAAGAACCTCAGTCTTGTTTAGTTTGTGATTGTGTTGGGGGTTTACGTCCCGACGCGTCAACAATATTAATCTCTTCTGCAACAAAGCCTATCGGAACCTAAATTTCATTGTCATTTAATATATAATTCAGAAAAAATATGCTTGCAATGATTTCAGTACCCGATTTCGTAAAATCGTTGTACGATTGGTGCCTGGTGCTTTGTCTCAGGTCGGGCTCACCGGCGTCCAACTGTTGGTTTTGTTGTGCTCCAGCATTTGTTATTTCCTGCTGTCGCGACCACGGCATTGTTTCATCCTTGTAGTTGTTTGCTTTTTAATGTTATAGAAGATGTTGCACTAATGAGCTAGAAATCCTTCATGTACACAGAATATATTATCAAGAGGACAAAATAGAAGTAGAGGCAATGATCAGGATTCGATACAATCAACCCATAGCTCCCATCAGAGACACCAAAGGGAAAGAAACACAAATAATGCAACAACAGACCTAATGGAACCACTAACAGCGGAAAGCCAAAAGGACAGTCACTTTCCCACAAAATAGCCAATAGGCTATCCAAAATAAAAAAACAACAAGCGACACAAACACCTAAAGACAAACCATAACAAAAATAAATCGCGACAGAAGAACCGCCTTGGAACGGTCAGCGGAAACGAATTCCACTTGGGGGGGGGGCTTAAATCGATTTTACGTGGCCACAATCCTCGCCCTCACCCCCGTCGCGATTTAGACAAACAATTTGCGCAGTCCGCATGTAGGCCTCCAAACTTCAGACAAACCATAACAAAAAATATATATATACCGCGACAGAAGAACCGCCCTGGAAAGGTCAGTGAAACGAATACCACCGGGGGGTGGGGCTTAAATCGATTTTATGAGGCCACAATTCACGCCCTTATTTCCATTGCGATTTAGACGAATAATTTGTTCAGTCCGCAATAAGGCCTCCTAACTCATCAGTGCAGCATCTCCGTGAACACAAATAATCAAACAACCACAGAGATGAAACAACGGTGAGGACTCGACAGCAAGAAACCTCTGAAATGCTGGAGCAAAAGAAAACCAACAATTAGACTCCGATTGGCCCCACCAGAGATAGAGCATCATGCATCAGCCAACATTACCTTGAATTAGATATCTCTAATGCTCAATAAGCCTTTACACTGGAACCGTCATAGAATCTAAGGCCTGACCCACCGACGTGCAATTAAAGAGGGAAGCAAAGTTGTCAACCGTGATTGGGTTAACTACCATGCATGCTGTCTGTCGTATAACATTTATGTTGTTCCCAATCTTTTTATATCGTAGAATGATTGTAAAAAATTGGGTGCTGAAGTCTTTGCAGTAATGAATTTTTCTGAATTTGTATACTAAGTCACCATGAAATCTATTGAAGCGTCACCCCACGGCCCCTCCAGTGGAAAAAACTTTTTGCTGAGTGTTCCAAGGCGACACCTCTGTCGTGGTTTATTTTTGTTCTTGTGCGTATTGGTTATATCTTACACTTTTTGATAGTCGTTTTGCCATTCTGGGGGAAAGTAACTGTCCTTTTCGCTTTACGCCCTTAGCTTTGTTAATTATAGTGATGTAGAGTTATGTTCCTGTTCCTTTCCCTTTGATGTCTTGCCAGAGCGTCTTTTCATGTAACTGACTTCAACACTCGTAATAAATTGTTAACTGCTAAACTCCTTAATCAGGGTTATCGGTATCATAAACTACGCAAAGCCTTTTCAAACTTTTATAGACGTCATTCCGATTTAATTGCAAAATTCATTGTTGGACTTAAATCTCTTCTGCAACAAGGTCTATCGGTGACTTAGTATATAAATTCAGACAAATATATAAATGCAATTACTCCAGCACCCAGTTTCGTAAAATCATTCTTCGCTATAAAAATATAAGGTACAACATAAATGTTATACGACAGACTACAAGCATGGTAGTTAACCGAATCCCGGTTGACAACTTTGCTTCCCTCGTTAATTGCGCGCCGGGGGTTCAGGCCTCAAACTCTATTACGGTTCCAGCGTAAAGGCTTACTGAGAATTAGAGAGTATCTAATTTTAAGTAATGTTGGTTGGTGCCTGATGCTCTGCCTCTCGTCGGGCCCATCGGAGTCTAACTGTTTGTCTTCTTTTGCTCCAGCATTTCAGTGGTTTCTTGCTGTCGAGTCTTCACCGTTGTTTCATCTCTGTGGCTGTTTGATTTTTGTGTTCACGGAGATGTTGCAGCGATGAGTTAGGAGAGCGTCATGCGAAATGAACATGTTTGTCTAATTCGCGACGGAAAGGAGGGCGACGATTGTGGCCACGTAAAATCGATTTAAGCCTCCAGTGGTATTCGTTACACTGAACGTTCCAAGGCGGTTCTTATGTCGTGGTTTATTTTTGTTGTGGCTTTTCTTTGAGTGTGTGTTGCGCTTATAATATTTTGCTTTGGGCAGCCAATTGACCTTTTTGTGGGAACGTAATTGTCCTTTTGGCTTTCCGCTAGTGATGTTTCCATTAGGGTCTAGTTGTTTCATGTTTGTGGTTCTTTCCCTTGGTGGCTCTGATGGGAACTGTCGGTTATTGTATCGATTCCCGATCATTGCCTTCACTTCTATTTTGGATGGTAGGTGTGAGGTAATTGTGTCGACTCTTGATCACTCTTTTCACATCGTTTTTAAAGGTGCGGCCGCAAGGCACACCTTGTAACCGAGTTTTTGGAGTCAGAGAAAGTCACCGTCCTACTGTACCTTATCAGCAATTTTCGCCAGACCTAGTCCCCTGCGACTAGTTTCTGTTTCCAAAATAACGTCTTTCTGAAAAGAGATATAATTCGGGAAATACCCTTGGATCAGCGGTCTATCAGTATTTGATTGGTATTCCCATTAATGAGTATAAAAACTGCTTCTAAAAGTGAATGTGCCTGCTCAAAAGGTGTATTTATGCAGATGGAGAGTATTTCGAAAGGCTGAGCAAGTATAAAAGATTTCAGCTTTTGCAATATGGAACTAACAATGGAAGTGGCATTAGTTTTGGAACAACCCTCGTATATTTTATTGTTATTGGTATGAAAATTAATCAAAATACATATACGATACAGAGTGGGACATCCGAGATCAATGGTCAACGGATTTAGACGAAGGCAAGGTTTTCTGTTCATCTGTTAACTCTCGGGTTTGGATGTGTCTCTTGCTTCCATTAGGAAAACAAGCATAACAAATACATTGTAAATTTTACCGCCGAAGAAAGAAAATTTTAAGATGAAAATTTGTGATATGTTTATCAAAATATAGATTTTTGGTATAGTTGAGAGCCGTCTCATCGAGGCGGTTCTAACGGATGCCAACTATCTATGTTTAAAAGCAGAAAAAAGGAAATACGATTCACCCCTGTAAACCCCTGTTTTACTATATAAATGTGGGGTTCAAGGGGGTATCAGAATTATATAGGCGTGTTTTTTTTATTGTAGATTATAAGATTTTGATTTAGATGGGCGTTTCCATCCCTGGGGATGACCGAATTAGATGGGCGTTCGATCCCTCGGGATGACCGTGCTGAGCCGCAGAGCGGGACCTCGGGGGTGTTTCCAACCCGAGGCTATGTCGGGGTTGAAAACGTACATCTACAACAGAATCCCATATAAGATTCTTTGTCTTGCACAACACCAGCGAACTTTTTCATTTTATTTTATTGAACGTTTTATTTTTCGCGCATTAAACATGTTGTTTGCCAGGGTAAGAACAGAATTTTTATCTCAGGCTAAAACTGCAGATTTTCTTATCTGGTGTGCAAGAATATATTTTATTTTAAATGACTGTATGAACTTTGACTCAAAAGAGACCCACAGAGCGCACGGTAAATAGTCATGTAATTTCTTCAAGACCTTGTCATTGGTAGACTCCCTTCTGTGACCCTGTCCTTTTGGCTTTCCGCTTGTGACCCTTTCGTTGCGTCGGGGTTGTTTTTCGTGTTGGTGTTTGTTTTTCCTTTGGTATCTTAGATTGGAGCAGTGAAGTAATCATATCGATTCCTGATCAGTGATTTCTTTTCTATGTTGGCATCTTCATTTGTGATTTATATTTGTCGTAACAAGGGTGCAGCTAACATAGCAACAGATAAGGTTGGTATTTTGTTATAATTGAAGGATAGGTTTTGTCAATTCTCTATAAAACCTGTGGAGAAATAAGGAAAACTATCATTCAATTATAAAAATGTACCAACCTTATCTTGTGCTTGCAGCTAAGTGAACGACAAATTTGTGTACAAATCGAGTACACATAGATTGTTTGCTGCCTTGAATCGAGCACAACTGTCAAAGTTCGATCAGTATGAACTATTTTAGGAGATATCTGTATTGAAAACTGCAATTAATTTTGGGAGGTAGATTATCTTTTTAAGGCCGCAAGTTTCGCTTCACACAAACGCGTTAGCCATCCGAAAACATGCATCTGAAAAAATTAGTATTCGCCCCGAAATCAATACCGTTCACCGACCCGGACGTCGGGTACATTTATTTCCACATTGTTCTCTATATAAAGAAAGGTTTAAAATGGGTGTCTCCACATAATGGTTTTGTATACGTTTTTCTTTCAGAAATCCAAAGCCAATCAAGATGCACAAGATGAATTAAATGACATACAAATAAGACTTCCGACATTAAACAGATCTTCTCGATCTAGTTTAAACGCTGTGGATAATTCAAACAACAAATCAAATAATACTCTCATGGTGACTCAAGCCATTGTTAATCTACCAACTCCGAGTACGACGCCCGAGACTGAATCAGCTAAAACCCAGAGCACGAGTGTCGGAGGACCGAGTGTTCCACCTCCTGAATATGAGACCTTACAAGCTCACAATCCTAACGTAGTGAGGATTTCCACTTTATAACAGTGGGAAAAGTCAGTGTTTTGATCGTTACAACAATGATGTTTCATTTCTACAAGATTCTTTGCAGTGTCCTTCGTGCGAGATTCTTGGACTATGCTGCATATAGAAACGGGAAAAGTGTAAGTTTGTTACAGTGTGGAAATATGTGTAAAAGCAGTACATCACCTCTTTGTAACTGCAGTAAAATGAATAAAAAGCCCAACATCGAGGATATTAGTTGATCTGGAAGGAAAGGAGAATCAGATGTGGAAAGCAATAAAGCCCGAACATCACGAAAACACGCCTATATAATTCTGACCCCCTTGAACCCCACTCTTATATAGTAAAACTGGGGTTTGCAGGGGTAAACCTTTTTTTTCGTATTTCCGCTCTAAAATATAGATTGTGGGTATTCGTTAGAACCGCCTCGTTGAGGGGGTTCTAACGAGTACCTACAATGTATATTTTGAGCAGAAATAAGAAAAATACCGAAGTTTTTCACCTTAAAATTTTCGCTTTTTCGGCGGTAAAATTTACTATGCATTAGTATAGGCGTGCTGTCGTAATGAAATCATATACGATTCAGTGTGGCATCGTGTGTGAAGTATAGTAGTGGATGTGTTCGGTTGAGAGAGCAAAAATCAAACCGGGTAGAAACTAAAGTGAAACTAGTACAATACTTGCCAGATATGAGAAAAGTCACTCAAGCTGCTGCGGTTTTATTCAGTTTCGTTCACAGGTTATTGTAATTAACAAGCACGCAACCCCGCCTTATGCAGAGAAGAGTGTATCTAGTAGTGGTTTGCAGTTAATATGTTCTTACTTCCGTTCTAACATACCCATGTAAGATAAAAACCATTATTGTCATAACGAAAATTCGCCTATACAAATAAATTTCAATTTTTTACTCCGAGAATTTGAAAATTTTAAAATGAAAAACTGTAACATTTTTCTTATATCTGAAAATATGATTGTGGTCGTGGCGGTTCGAACAAGTACCCAGAGTCTATATTTTAGACTTGTGACTACACGTTAGAACCGCCTTATCGAGACGGCTCTTAGAAGTAGTCACCGTCTATATTTTAGACCCGAAATAAGAAAAATAAGGTTTACCCCTCTTAACTACATTTTAGTATATAAATGCAGAAACATGTCCGTGCCAAGGTGAAATAATGACGCCCGACATGGTGTAAGAAATGACAAATTTTAGGTAAAACCGATAACATCTTTTTCTGTTTTCAACATAGATTGTTGGTGTTCGTTAAAACTGCATCAATGAGTCGGTCCTAACGAGTGCCAGCAAAATATGTTTTGAGCACAAATAAATGTATATCCCAGCAAAAGCCAATTTTCTCAATTTAATGTGGTTTCATCACGAAAACACGCCTATATAATTTTGATCCCCTTGAACCCCACTTTTATATTGTAAAACTGGGGTTTACAGGGGTAAACCTTATTTTTCTTATTTCTGCTCTAAAATATAGATTGTGGGTACTCGTTAGAACCGCCTCCTCGATGCGGTTCTAACGAGTACCCACAATCTATATTTAGAGCAGAAATAAGAAAAATATTACAATTTTTCATGCTAAAATTTACATTTTTTCGGCGATAAAGATTACAATGTATTTGTATAGGCGTGTTTTCGTAATGAGAGGGATTTTCGTTTCACGGACTTGTTATCGTGATGTATAGGCGTGTTTTCGTGATGTGGAAAAAGTTATAATAACATTAGCCCGTCGGGAGGAAACATGTCTCTCGGGTTTGCAACCAAATTATAGCAAAAATAGAGGATCTAACAAAAGTGGTCATTTCATATGAAATTGATTAAACTATCATTCAGCGGGTACAATAAACTTCATACGAAATGACCACGAGTGTAAAATCCGGTTTATTATATAACTTTATCATATGACGTCGAGCCTGAGAATGTAATAACGTCATGTAATAATTCGATAATCCACTAATGGATTAAATATGTAAATTATTTAGATACGCCCCGTAACGTTACATGTACGATTCCATGAACGACGTCGCGTTTACTAATGGCGGAATACTGACATATAAAACAATCGTTAATAAAGTGCATTTTAAATGTCATATGATAAATAGAATCTTGCATTCTTGCTCATGTATTATTAAATTTACTAAATCCGTTGAAGAAAAGCGATAAAATGCTCGACAAAGCCTCGCATTTTATCCCTTTCCCAAAACTCGTTATACATGAACACTCATGTAAGATACTCTTTTAACCAATTTAATACCAGAAACCCTTAAACGGGTACCCTGGCAAACATTGCATGCCCAGATCAGACTTCGCAGAACGCGGCGTCTGATCAGGGCCTACACTGTTTGCTAAAAGTTCAGTCATTGTCTGAGTAATTTTTGATGAAAACACAACCTGACACCCCAACATTTTGAAATGGACCCTGCTTTGTATAAGGAGGAAGATTCCATTTGGTACAAAAAGGGTTAAATCGCATTTTATTACCAAAGAATTTCAATGAAATGCATAGGGTTGTCTCGGACGGCCTTATGACATTACGCACAAGTAACCATGTGTATCATATACCCAGATAACGTCCCGCTTACTTTCTCCAGTTCATATTTCCCGTAGATAAGAAGCCACAACAGAACAACTTACAAATTTGTCCATTAGATACTAAAACTCGGCAGCCATCTTGTCGTGCGTATCGACTGAAAGAATGTAAAACAAATCGAATTTACGTCGTGGGTTGTGGCAAAGTGCATAAAGCGCTGTCAAATATGACCTACGTGCAATCTGTTTGGATTTTCAGTACATGTATTTCCTGGTAGGAAATCAGGGGTATTTTGAAAAATAAAACGGACACTTCGGAAAAATGAATTCCTGCGTTGGGAAATATCAATGTTTTAATGACGTCGTATCCATCAACGTTAACGTCCTCTTCACTTTGGTGCCATTGGACGTGGGTTATTTTCAACGTGCAGGAAGACACTTAGCGGCCTGCATTATTTTCCATTTCAAACCACTCAAAGATATATTATCTGATTTTACGTTCAGGCAATCCTGAAATCTAGCAGACAGTTCAAGTTTTGGGTATTTAATAAATATGTTATAGACTTTATATTGTGAAATATTCGGCACTCGTTCATATGACGGAGACGCACTAGTTCGTCATTCGCCATATGAACTCGAGCGGAATATTTCGCAATATAAAGTCAAGAACCTATAATTATAACACGTGTTATCTTCATATGATTTTTATGACCTGGCGTCATGCCCTTAATAACAGCGTCGGTATATGATAAACCAGTCTCATAAGCGGCGTAGTCCAGTTACTGATTTGAAATATAATGGAAGCATTCTATTATATAAGCATCCAACATAAAGGTGCAGATTGTCACAAATGCCATAAGTCAGGTTTACTCACGACACGGCATATACATGTATAAACAATTTTGATGTATTTATTTCTTATTTATTTTCCGTGTTTAACTGTGTAGGCGCTCGCTAAAGTCGTCTGATTAAGGCCACTCCAACCAGAATCCACTTTCTTTGTTTGAGCATGCCTCCTTTGTTTGTTTGATTTGAGGTTTAACGTCCCCGTCAACACTGTAAAGGTCATTTTGGAGACGTTGCTTCCAATTTTGTGGGACTTTTACCCGACATTGAGATGAAATGACTTCATAAGCCCTGCCGCCCAAAGAAACCAATAGGGTTTATAAGCATGGGCGGACCTAATGGCACTGCGTTCTTCTGTGGCGGTTTATTTATGTTGTTGTTTGTTACTTACTGTGTGTATCACTTGTGTCTTTTAATTTTGGATGGCCATTTGGTCATTTTGTGGGAAAATAACTGTCCTTATGGCCTTCCTTTGTTTAGGTTTCCATTATGGTCTGGTCGCTTCATGTTTGTGTTTCTTTCCCTTTGGTGTCTTTGATGGGTGGAGTAAGTTAATTGTATCGATTCCTGATCTTTGTTTTACCTCTACTTTAGATTCTCTAAGCGATTTACCAGTACTCGTGTTCGGTCGATTTCAGCTCTGCGTGGAAGCATCCTGCAGCCCATCTATTTCTTCAAGCCCCGACGGGCGGGGCCGAATCCACATTCTATTCTACTTTTTCACAGAAATCAAACTGATTCTCGTTGTTCGGTAGCGCCGAGTTGAAACGGAAATAACAATTAAAATAATGTGTACTTTAGTTAACACCTTTCTCTACAGAAAACGGGGTTCGCAATGGTGTAATTAAACAGTTTTGTCATTGAGATGGTTATACACTTCAGCCAAAACCTGCAGTAACCTGTAAACTGCGTATTTATTTGATAGAAATAGTTTAGCCTGTTAAGGAACTCTGTTGGCTGAAACTAATATTTTGCTGACAATAACTTTGTTATACTATAGTGACCAAATCATACCCACACCTTTGGACAAACGTTTCTTTCAAAGAAAGTATCAGCTTAGCCATCAGGGAAACACGCCTATACCATGGCCTGTTGTCCGTCGCTTGTCGTCCGTTGACGATAGCTTTTCACATCAAGAACCATAAGTCTATTTGGATTTTGTTTTTGGAGGCATTTGTGCGAAACAAAGGTTAAGACTTACTAAAATCGTTGAGTCCAGTATCAATGGCGGCTATCTTGACATTCTTTGAATGTCGTCTCCTCCGGGACAAATAGTCTTATTGGGTTGGAGTTTGATTTGGCGACATGGAGATTCAGAATTGCTAAAATCATTATGTTGGCTTGTGACCATCTTCGAATTCTTCAAGCAACACATACTGCCGAGACAACAGGCGAACTGAGCTGAAACCTGATGGGAGACAACGGGGCGATATGGAGATTTAGAATTGCTGAAATCCTTTCATTCCGATTATCTAAGTTGGCGATCATGGCAGCCATCTTAAGAAACACACTCCTTCCAAGACAAACGATGGACTATGATGAAACTAAGTGTGATGCATTGGAGATTAAATAGTGTTAAATTCGCTCTGTCCGGTATCCTAGATTATTGTCCATGGCAGCTATCTTAAAAATCTTCAAGAACGGTTAGTCGGATTAAGCTGAAACTTGATAAGGGGCATCATGACGACGTGCTGATTAAAACTTGCCAAAATCGTTACGTTCCGATATCCAAGCTGGCCGTCATGTTGGCCATTTCGAAATTCCTAAACGAACTTGTACACCCTCCACTCTGCACCAACT
Organism: Lucinisca nassula; assembly: GCA_963580285.1. Taxonomy (NCBI): domain Eukaryota; kingdom Metazoa; phylum Mollusca; class Bivalvia; order Lucinida; family Lucinidae; genus Lucinisca; species Lucinisca nassula. Next base: position 100,995,445 of record OY757016.1, read on the forward strand.
TCTTCTCCTCCTTAACCCAAGTCAAATTGAGTTTTTCAGAAACTTATCAGTTGCATCAAAGCACCATGCAGATTCAGAATTCTAAAGTAGAAGTAAAACAAAGATCAGGAATCGATACAATTAACCTACTCCATCCATCAAAGACACCAAAGGGAAAGAAACACAAACATTAAGCGACCAGACCATAATGGAAACCTAAACAAAGGAAGGCCATAAGGACAGTTACTTTCCCACAGAATGGCCATATGACCATCCAAAATAAAAAGACACAAGTGATACACACAGTAAGTAACAAACAACACCATAAATAAACCGCCACAGAAGAACCGCCTTGGAACGGTCAGTGGAATGATTTCCACTGGGGGGCTTAAATCGATTTTACGTGGCCACAATCCTCGCCCTTACTTCCGTCGCGATTTAGACAAATAATTTGTTCAGTCCGCAAGGCAATCTCATCTGATAGCCAATATTGGCCGCCATAACTCATTGTACAATATCATGATCAGTCTCAACCAGGTGAGTGATATCTGAACAACTTTGGCCTCTTTTTTAAGGGAACAGAAACATTACATCAATAGTGAATCAATTAAAGGCTATGAGAAAACCCTGAAGCCTGATAAATATCCATGGATCTTTGGCAACGTGTAGTTTTAGGATAACTTAACCATGTGCGATATAGAGGATCTTACATCAGTGTTCATGTATATTAAACGAGTTGAGGAACAGGGATAAAATGCGAGGCAATGCTCAAGCTGAGCATTTTATGCATTTTCTTCAACGAGTTTAATAAATTCGATAATACAGTAGCACGAATGCAAGATTCTATTTATCATATGACATTTAAAACGCAATTTATTCACGACTGTTTAACAAAAATGTCAATATTCCTCCGTTAGAAAACGCGACGACGTTAAGGACGTCGTACATGTAACGTTACGGGACATATCTAACTAATTTGTATATTTAAACCACTAGCGGATTATCGAATTTATTACATGGCGTTATTACATTCACAGACGCGACGTCATATGATACTTATCATGTGTTCATGTTTCGGAAGTAAATATGCGATGAAAGCCCATGGAATCATAGAACATCCTTGATCGTTAAAGGCCGTTCTGACGAGTATTTAACACTCAATGCACGTTAATAACTGTAAATGTGTTCTATAAAATGTTATCCTTTGAAAGCAAGGACTACACAAAAACAACTCAAAATAATGGAGTGTACACGTCTTCCAAGGTTAAGCTAGCTTGTTCTGGCCAATTTTATCTACTAATTAGTGGAGGCACAATGTTTTCATTTTCACGGATCTGTTAACGTTATCAATACCGCAAAACTTCCAAAACTGCAAATCTGAAAGAAAGTAAGACTAGCTCGTAAGGAACTAGCATTCCTCTGACAAAGGGCATTTTATTAGGGTTATTCCTCATGGTGAAATATCGGATGGAATTATTGGTTGCGAATACTCGATAGAATAGCCTCAAGCTTTGGTTGTTGTTCTAACGAGTATTCGCAATAAAAGTTTTCGAGCAAAAAGAAGATATATAATGTAAAACCGCGTAGACCCCCAACGTTTATTACAAAATACGCTGGAGTTGATCACGATGTCACGGTCAAGCTAGTCTTGGCCTAGAAACACCTATACACCCCACATGTTTCAGTGAGGTAGTGTGTTCTTTGCTTCCAGACAATACTCTTTTTATGGAACACTGTTAATGTGATGAGGTAGATAAGCTACGTTATTAGTATTTGAAAAGTGACGAATTACTCACTTTTCATAGGACGCAACTTTCGTCATTAATTGCGTCAAAACATCTTTACACAAAGTCAAATGCTCATACATAATATATTTCTGAGTGCGTCGCGAGACGTTATGACATTACCCTTGACATTGATGTTGGAAGAGGATGCCTTCAGATATCAATATTGAAAAGGGAATAAAAGATATATTTTAAACCGAATACAAAGGTTTTTGTTACATGTGTAAACTTATGCAAGCGACACTGGACTTATTTGTTTCATAAATTCATGTGTAATGGCTATCTGTAAAAAAAAGTATACATAAAATTCAAAACAAAATATTTCTTCAAAAATGATGCGTTGGTTTCAAAGTTTTGTCAGCCGCGTGATACAAGTTATCCTGATCCACTTGTTCAAAACTAATGCTCTTGTTAGTCGACATATCATTTAAACTTTGATCATTTAATATTCGAAAAAGTTAAACATGACTCAAAATGCGAGTAGCTTTAGCAGATTATAAGACATTGTACTTGCAAGAACAGCTAAAAGAACAGAACATAACTTTATTTAACAAACTATTTCTCAGACCACTCACAGTCGGCGTGAAAGATGTTCTGTCATCGTGGAAGATAGACAAATTTGGGACAAATACAATCCCTTCAAATCGGTACACACTCACAAAGACAAAAGTCAGATTCTTTGAAGCAAAATCGTTCTTGTAGACACTTACTGACAAGGGTGACTAAATATGTTGGAAACAAAACGTTGACTTCTGTGATAATGTGTCGATTTGACTTGAACAATTCGTTGTGTCTTTAAACTGAAGCCAAACACTCACTGGAATATCAGTTGAATACGACTTAGATAGTGCAAACTTTAAGCTGCGTTTGCATAAAATAAAGATGCTTGTTGAATATAATTTGAAACAGCTCAGCACTAAGATCCATTTTAGACATTCCAGTTGTATTTAATATTTTTAATAGTACATTTGATACACACAACGTTTATAAAATAATATGTTATTCGACAACGTAAACCCCAATGAAAATCAAAACTTACTGAGAATGCTCAAAAGTTGGTTTTATGGTTACCATGTATTGGCAACTGAAGCTTCAAGCAACACTTTAATATTCTTGAAGGGAATGGAAACGGATGTGTTGCCTGTTTTTTTAATAACATTTTACCTGTATGGTATCGTTAATAACTGAATATGTATCCAAAAAACTTGGTTACTAATAGGGACAAAACATTATAACTAAGACGCCAATTGAAAACAAGTTCAGTTGCAGAGGTTAAAGTAAATTCAGGTTAAGTGCAAAATGTGATATATCTGATGAATACTGTGTGCTGAAACATAAAAGGAAATCATTTGACATTGATAAAGAGAGGTCAGCTCAACGTCAAACTTTTTACAGCAGGTAATATTAATTCCGCAATATTTGTATTTCGTAATTTGAGTTCATTGCACTTCCAAGATTATTTGACTAATTCGGATGTTGGCGAAAAATGTTCTCTAAAAACGGAGTACGCAGAGAAAAAACACCTCACCTTCCGTCGCAGAACTTGACGTCTTATTTGTAACTCAAGCAAAATTAAAAAAGAGAAACGATCAGGAACGGATACAATCCGATCTCCAATTCCCCACCCCTCCCCCAATATGACCAGGGAAAAAAGTCGAAACAAGGCTCGAAATCACAGCGGCGAGAGCCCTTATTTTCAAAATCAGGGCTCTTGACCTCCAGGTCACGGAGGCCTGTCCATGTTGCGTTTCTAATGGCATTACATTTACTCAAATGTTTAATTAATTGTTACTTTATGTCGTTTGAATAGTCATTGGACATTCTGAAATTCCGAAAAGCATTTTGGGTGCCCAGAATAATTTATTTACCACTTATGTATACTTTCGAAAGTCAAAAGGTTTTGATAAAACTCGTTCTGTTACGGTAAAAACCCCAAAACAACGTATTATGATTTCCACTACAAATCCCAATTCATATGTGTAAAAAGGTGGGATCACATTGCTCATTTTGTTTTTCTTAATTCAGATCCTTTGGTGTCTCTGATGGGAGCTGTGGGTTAATAAATCGATTCCTGATCATTGCCTCCACTTCTATTTTCCAATTCAAGAAATAAAGGTACACATTAAGGCGTTTCTAACGCGCGCCTATAATCCATTTGAAAGAAGGGTCAACCATTGCATTAGACCTAAAATCAAAAGTACATTTTTGACCATGAGTCAAAATGTTATCTCACATTGCTGTGTTATATAAAAGTGGAAACCAGACCAGGGGAAGATAATGCTGTGAGAAAAAGAAAACAAAATGTTGCTAGCTCTTTCACTTCATACTGTGATATTACCGTCTTTACCGTAAATATTCGGACACCAAAACTCTAAACCATACTTGCTCTAAAACTTGCATAAGAACAATCTTACGTCACTGCCTTCAATTCTAATTTACTATCCGATGTTATGTTTAAAATAGGATGATAAGTAGACTGTGTCGAGACGCCGCGTTGCTCAGGTATGTCCGTCCGAATACATATGGTAAATACGGTATGAATAAAAATCAAGAAGGTATGCAATGTTTCAAGAAGGTGCCAGCAAATTAGCAATCGTTATGTTGTTGGCAATAAAATTTAGAACGGAAGAAATATAGAAATATTACTATAATATATAAATGTTCATTACGAAAACACGCCTATACAAATACATTATAACCTTTATTGCCGAAAAAATGAAAATTTTAGGATGAAAAATTGTGATATTTTTCTTATTTTTGCTCATTATATAGATTGTAGGTACTCGTCAGAACCGCCTCATCGAGGCGGCTCTAACGAGTACCCACAATCTATATTTTAGAGCAAAAATAAGAAAAATAAGGGTTACCCCTGTAAACCCCAGTTTTACTGTATAAAAGTGGGGTTCAAGGGGGTCAAATTTATATAGGCGTGTTTTCGTGATGAACTATCATGTGAATAGAGCGATACTGGAGTATTAAAGACTTTAAAAGAGGTTAAATGGTTTACGAATGGATTAAGTTCATGACAGAACTGACTTTGTTGTCATAAGCGTGCAACGCATGTCCTTTCTTGTCTTTGAGCATGCGCAGAAGGCATATGACTTGAAGGTTCAGTCTATCATGTTGTTGTTAAGGTGACTATTGATGTCTTGTAAAATAAGGTGATTAGTATTGTTTTACTTAGATTCTTTTTTTACAATTCGATAAACTTGCTCATAACTGTTTTATTCTTACTATTCCTACAAACTTTTCTTTACATACTTACTGTACATATTTATTACTGTATATATTGATACAATGTGTGGCTAAGACCTAGTGTGAACTATTGCGTGAATGAGTGCATGGGAACAAACGAGTTTATCCATTCTATAAGGGAAACCACAAAACATGACACTGGCAAACTGTTCAGGCTAAGTGAATTCACTGTTTATAACACAACCCCTAAACGACAAAATGGAATCCTGATATATATAAGGCCCATGATTCTTGTCATTACCAAAACACGCCTATTCAAATATTTTGAAAATTTTGCCACCACAATGAAAATTTTCCGATATAAAATCCGATTTTGTGCACATTTCTGCTCTAAACATAGATTGTATGTACTTGTTAGAACGGCCTCGGCGAGGCGGTTCTAACGAGTACTAACAATCTTTGTTTTGAACTGAACTAAGAAAAAATAATGTATACCCCTTTTACTGTACAAAAGTGGGGTTTGATGGAGTCAAATTGTATAGGCGTGTTTTGTGATGTTTTATTCGTTTACAAAACAATCATTACGAAAACACGCCTAAATAAGTTTGACCCCCTCATACCCCCACCAACTTTTATATAGTAAAACTGGGGTTTAAGGGGGTATACATTATTTTTCTTATTTCTGCTCAAAAACATAGATTGTGGGTACTCGATAGGACCGCCTCGACGAGGCGGTTCTATTGAGTCCCCACAATCTATGTTTTGAGCAGAAATAAGAAAAATATCACAATTTTTCATCTTTAAATTTCTAATTTTTGGCCAAAAAATTGGCAATGTATTTGTATAGGCGTGTTTTCGTAATGTATGTTAAATAATATTGTAGTACGTGTAAGACAGTGCCAATTTCAGCTTCAGTGTCCAGACACAAGCCGAATGAAAGGCGATTTCCCTCCAAAGACGAGGTACAAATGCAACAGCCGATCGCTTGGTGTCGAAACCAGCTAAAAATGATTCTCACTGGTCGAACGAAACTTGAAAATGGGCCCCGTCAAGCGATTTTGGTACTTATCGCCTATGCGAGCAGCGAGGGTTCAGGCGAGCCTGCGCATCCGCGCAGTCTCGCCAGAACCTTCGCTGCTCGCTTATACAAGCAGTGAATCAAGAGGAACCTTCAGACAGAAAGCCATATCCCTGGCCCCTCTGAATGGCTGGGCATGCGCAATTAAAATTTGTCATGACGGAATGCTCGAAGACACAAATTCGCTTGGCGGGGCTCAATTGATACTTAATACAATTCACAGTGGTAGCTTGTTTTACACATATACAGGTTTCATCCAATAACAAAAACCAAACGCCAATTGTTAATTTGGCGGGGAAGATTTCCTGCTTTCTAATTGGTTGAATAATGTGGGTTGGCATTGAGTTATGTTAAATCTGAGTAAACACTAATGGACATTTACGGATTTGGCATTTCACGAAAGACCGTTGCAGTTCGGGTTGTTTCGCTGTGAATTGTGTGAGAGATCGAAGTATGCTAACTGATGGGATTCCTCTGCTCGGACGTCGGATTTTTGTTAAGTCCTCAACCCTGATTCATGAGTGTATTAATTTATACATGCTAGTTATTCGTGCATTTTATCATGAATCTATGTTAAGCTAGGAAGTCACCATGCGATCAATTTGTTATTGTTATTTTGTTTGATGCTGATTCCACTGGAACTGAGGGCGAGGTTTTAAAATTCAATTACCGAAAGAAAGTGAGCGACATTGAGGCACTCGCAAAAGCTTCAGACGAAACATGAACCAACGGCACAAAGCCAACGGGCAAATGTGTCAGAGAATAAAACTCAAAGTCGCCAGTTGGCAGGGCCGGGATCTCCAGGGCAAGAGAAGTTCGAAACGCAACCATCTGCTGGCAAGGTGATGGCAACTGTATTTTGGGACGCACAAGGCGTTATTATGTTGGATTTTCTAGCAAAGAAAAGTACAATAACAGGTCTTATTATGCATGTTTGCTCGACCAACTGAGAACTGCGATCTGTGAAGAACGCCGAGGTAAACTCTCCAAAGGGATTCTGCTCCAAAAGGACAATGCCACACTTAAAAATTGCAATGGAAAGTAGAAGTAAAACAAAGATCAGGAATTGATACAATTAACTTACTCCATCCATAAAAGACACCAAAGGGAAAGAAATACAAACATTAAGCGACCAGACCATAATGGAAACCTAAACAAAGGAAGGCCATATGGACAGTTACTTTCCCACAAAATGGCAATATGGCCATCCAAAATTAAAAGACACAAGTGATACACACAGTAAGTATCAAACAACAACATAAATAAATCGCCACAGAAGAGCCGCCTTGGAACGGTCAGTGGAAGATTTCCACTGGGGGGCTTAAATCGATTTTACGTGGCCACAATCCTCGCCCTTACTTCCGTCGCGATTTAGACAAATAATTTGTTCAGTCCGCATGAAGGCCTCCTAACTCATCAGTGCAACATCTCCGTGAACACAGAAATCAAAGAACCACAGAGGTGAGACAACGGTGAGGACTCGACAGCAAGAAACCACTGAAATGCTGGAGCAAAAGAAAACCAACAGTTAGACTCCGATGAACCCGACCAGAGACAGAGCATCAGGCACCAACCAACATTATCTCTTTAATTTTCAATAAGCCTTTACGTTGGAGCCGTCATAGAATCTGAGGCCTGACCCACCGGCGTGCAATTAAAGAGGGAAGCAAAGTTGCCAACCGTGATTGGGTTAACTACCATGCATGCAGTCTGTCGTATAATATCCATGTTGTACCCAATCTTTTTATATCGAAGAATGATTTTACGAAATTGGGTGCTGAAGTCATTGCGGTTATATATTTTTCTGAATTTATATACTAAGTCACCATAAAATTCGGGTTCCGATAGACCTTGTTGCAGAAGAGATTTAAGTCCAATATTGAATTTTGAAATTAAATCAGAATGGCGTCTATAAAATTTTGAAAAGGCTTTGCGTAGTTTATGGTACCGATAACCCTGATTAAGGAGTTTAGCCGTTAATAATTTATTACGAGTGTTGAAGTCAGTTACATGACTACACACTCTAGCAAATCGAATTAATTGCGAAATATAAACGCCATAGGATGGCGCACGAGGAACATCACCATCCAAAAAAGGAAAATTTACAATCTCAAAATCAAAGTCATCGCGTTTATCATAAATTTTGCACGAAACAAATCCATCTACAATAGATAGATGTAAATCCAAAAACGGGGCCTCGGTATCAGAAAAATTTGCTTTATTTAACTGAAGTTCTAGGGGGTAAATCTGACTGATCAAACCATCAAAATAGGTATTATCAATATTTAATAAATCATCTAAATATCTAGAAGTAGAGCTAAAAGCTTCAATAATTTCAGATTGGTTATCAATGGAAAGCGACAAAATGAAGTCTCTTTCATAACAATACAAGAACAGATCAGCCACAAGAGGTGCGCAATTAGTACCCATCGGAATACCCACAATTTGTCTAAATAACTTAGTACCGAATCTAATATAAATATTGTCAAGTAGAAAGGTGAGGGCATCACACACTTTCTGACATGACCAAAGTGTATAATTCTTATGCTCTTTAGAAGTGAAAAATGCATTTCTGACATTACATGCAAGATAGAGAGAATCTTCTCTGTGAAAAGCCCATTCAATTAAATCATTAAGCTTTTCTTTTATAAGATTATGAGGAAGTGTAGTGTAAAGAGTGGAAAAATCGTAAGTAGACAGACTAGAAGCACGAAACTGTCTAGATTTCAATTTATTTAAAACCTCGTTCGAATTTTTTATAGACCAAAACAGATTTCTTCCTGATCTTTCAAAGACTTTATCACAATATTTAATTACATGCGTTTTAATAGCAGTAAGACAGGAAGTTAATAATTTAGAAAGTTCAGTGGTAGTGCAAGAACTAGAATTTGCAATAAACCGTGCTTTGTAAGGTTTTTTATGAAGTTTTGGTAACCAGTATAGCGTAGGAAGCTTGTCTTGGCCTTCGTTAACACACACAGCAAACTTGGTGGCTGAAAGACAAACATGTTTATCTACTATAGCTCTCTCTTCAGCCAAAGGCTGAAGTTCATAGGCCTTAGTACCACCAAGCTCCTGCTTAAGCGTGTTAACATAGTGGAGCCGTCACACAACGACGACGTTGTTAGCGGCCTTGTCTGCAGGGGCTGTTGAGCGGAATAGGTACGGGCTAATACCGCACCCCGTCTGTTCTACGGTCTTAGCTCCTAGTGACTATTTCTCTTTTTCCCAAACTTGAAAAAGGATATCCATGAACGTCATTTCCGGTCCATTGAAGAAGCTGGCAGCAGTTTAGGAGTGGGTCGGAGACAAGGGCCGGGCTTCTTCAGTTCTAGACCGACGGCACTAGAACAGCGTATCATTCTAGAGGGCAATTACATCGAAAAAGAAGAGATCGATCTCACATAGAAATAAATTAGGCTGGTTCTTTATTGACTCGCCCTCGTATTAGACCTCAAAAATAGACAATCCCCTGATAACAATGTGTTATATTGTGTTATATTTGTTATTTATCTCCTTTTGTTGCATATATTGTCAGTGCTCGTTCTTATCAGAATCTCTTGCTTTTGCAAGAAAAAAAGCATATACTCATGTAAACCTCACCGATCGATATACAGTCGAACGTCAATGGCTCGAACCACTTTGGGACCACGAAAATCTGTTCGAGACAGGGGTAGTCCGAGTCACTGAGGGCTACTGCCAGAAGGCATGAAAGGGGATTTTTTAGGATTTCTTTTCGGTGTACTTATGTAATTTACTAAGTAATTTCATATTGGCCTGTTACATGTCCGAGGTCTGCTGTATTGGACATTGGCCTCGGTCCAATACAGCAGACCAGTGGCCTGAAACAGGGTCAATACTTAGTTAATTACAATTTTATTAATTAACTTCAATAAAGAAAAACAAAACACTTGATGATTTTCGTTTTGGGAAGGGAATTCCTAGCAAAGTTTCTCTCACCTAGCAAGTGATGAAATGTACATATACAAATGTTGTTTCAATATATCAACATCTGGTTTTAAATTAAATATCACTACATGTAAATAAATGTATTGAAATTGGATTTAGAAAAAGTTAAAATAGTTTTTTTCAGAAGGTAAGAAAAAAATCTGCCTTCATTTTCTCTGGGACCAGTTTGCATTTTTAGGCAGTCTTGTGACATTCGCTGCTTTGGGAGAATTTTATCTTTCAAAGCACATTATTAAAAGTAGACGAGTCAGAAATTATCACTAGTGATTGTGTGGAAACATCGAGACGGAATTTTTTCAGGCTCGTTTTGAGTTGTAAGCTCGGCGTAGCCTCGCACAAAGCTGAAATAAACTGAAAACTTGTCTTATCTCAATTGCAACCCATCATAGTCCACCATGTTGTTTTCACTGATCTTCAAGTAGTGTGAATGAGCATGCGCATAAGGTCACGTGTATCAGTAGAGTCGTATTAGCCCTGTTGTGTTAGTATTGGCTCGTATTGACCCTCTTTTTCCCGTATTGGTCCTGTTTGTCATCTGTGAAGTACAGGCAGATTTGGCTATATAAATGCTATAAATTTGTGGTTAATCAATAATATAAACAGATGTTGTGTTTTCTTATTAGAATCGCCTCAATGTTCTGTAAAAGGGTTATTCTTTGGAAGCAAGGAATGCACCATGGAGTGTACATGTTTTCTGGGCCAGACAAGCTGGTTTCGACCAATTAGGCCTCATCATTGACCCTCAAATATTTTCAAAATTCCTCATTAATGATCCCAAAGGACAAGAAAATATAAACTACACTATGATGTAGGGCAGTGAGACTTGATACGGTCGCCACACATTCCCAGACACCAGCTGCAGTGAGTTAAATATGTTCTGTAAAAGGGTTATCCTTTGGAAACTAGTAAGAAAAGGTCGCTCAGGAAACGCAGCCGTCTCAAGTCACCTATAGAAAATGGCACGGAGGCACACACAAAAAACAGACGAAACATGAACCAAATAACAGTTAAGACACTGCATAAGAACGACCGCCTTTGGGACGGTCGGAAGTGAAACTATTAGGGGGCTCAACATATGAGTTTATGAAATTTCAAAGCTCACCCTCAGTTCCAGTACAGTATCAAACAAAATAACAATAACAAATTGATCCGCATGGAGGCTTTCTAGCTCAACAGTTAGTCATGATAATATACATGGTCATATGGTTATGTATAGATTAATATTATCATGAATCAGGGTTGAGGACACAGCAACAATCCGACCTCAGAGCAGAAGATAACCACCAGTTAGATCACGGAGGGTCAAACCCATCCACCCTTCCCGAATTCAAAGGATTTAGGGTGGGACTATCATCAAAGAGTCCCGAGTCCAGCCCACCGCCGTGCAACCAAAGAGCGAAGCAAAGTTGTCCACTGTATAAGGTCGACAACCATACACGCGGTCTGTCACATACCATCCATGCATAACCACTTTTCTTGTGTTTAGCAACAGGAAGCAAGGAATACACCACAGAACTGAAAAGTATGGAATGTACATGTTTTCTGGGCCAGACTAGCTAGTTTCGGCCAATTAGGCCTCATCAGTGACCCTCAAATATTTTCAAAATTCCACAACGGAATCAATAAAAGACAGGAAAATTGGAAGAATACCTACGACGGTTGACGATTCATACTGAAGAATATCTGAGCTTACATGTTATATCCAAATAGACATAATACACTTTTTACCATGTCAGACTTGATCATCGATCACTTTCCTGCTTAGACTTAGCATTGAAAAACACACTTGTTTAATGATATTTTTGTGATTCTGTAATTTGTTTTCAGAAGAAAATCGTTGGATTTTTTTTTATCGCTCGCTGAAACCATCTGAATAATGTGGTGTTATCGAATTTCAGAATTATAAGGTAAAATATATGCCCTTCTCATAAAGCTAATTATCAAATGTAAATTTATTCTGAATGTTCTATTTCTTTAATTATATTGATCGATGTATACTTGGCTGAGTCTTTCAGGCATTTTGGCGTAAATTTATTCAGATTCTGGAACAGTAACATAGATTTCAGGGATTTGAGGTAATATCTGGGGGTCATCTCTTATGGAGTCTGAATATAGCCATAACCTAAATATGAAAAAAATACACCTGATACTTTTGCTCAAAATTATAGCCACTATCACGAAAACACGCCAGTACAATTTAGACCCCATTTAACCCACTTTTATATAGCAAAACATGTGTCCACAGGGATGTAGTAGTCGCAGATAAGACTGACTAGGCGGAGATATTCAGGTGTGGTCAATATATGTCAAATTCACTGGGTCCACCAGAAGATTCGGCAGAGTGCATTTTACATGCTTTCTGCAAGCGACCAAACTTTTGTGACTCGAGTTTTTGATTACCTAACTCTTTAATGTCACTAATACTATTCTTCAATACCTCTGCTCATTAATTCTAACACGAGGTGCTTACTTAAATCTATTAATTGAACTGTGTATTTTCCTTGCAAATCAGTAAGAGAAAAGGATATGAATGTCACATTTTTATTGAAAGCAATTCAAAGTTTTTCCACAGACACTTTGTGATAAAAATAATATTGGGTCTGATCATTTTGGATACAATATTAAAAGACCTTTTGACGGATATTATGAGAGTACGTAAGGAACAAAGTGGGCAGTACCATTGGCATTTTTGTATGGGAAGTTGTTTTACAAAATCGCCAACATGTACATTGTGTTGTGCCCTGACTTTGGAGAGAAGCTATACAATATGCTAACATTAAAGATGTAGCACATTAGTCACAAAGATAAATATATAGCTGTCCACAAGATATCGCTTTATTATGTTTCTTTTAATATTTTTTTAGTTATAATTCATAACAGATAACTGAAAGGGACTATTCACACATAATTATGCTGTGTAAATGTCATTTCTATAACGAAATGCGGGTTGAAATGTAAACTTTATTTTTCTTGACATAAGGGTATTACATGGCCATGTTAACGTGATGAAAATAAAATTTGATAAAACTAGCCAAAATGGGTTTTTGGAATGTACATAAATAATAATGTTAATAATAATAACAATATAACTACTACTACTGCTTCTACTTCTACTACTATTGATAATAATTTTAATAATAAAACGATGATAACAATAATGATACTGTGACTACTTTTTCCACTACTGCTACTATCATGGGCCCCCGCCAATATTGGCTTGAAGAAATAAATGGGCTGTCTGATGCTTCGAGTACTGGTAAACCGCTTAGGAGGTCTTAGCCTGCCCAGGCAAAGTGATGTGAGTCGGACCGCCCCTATATATAAACCCTTGCGGCCGGGCTTGAGATGCTATTTTATCTCAATACCGGGTAAAAGTCTCACAAATTGGAAGCAACGTCTCAAAAGTGACCTTAACGAACAAACCACAACTACTGATTATACTACTTATAATAACGCAAATAATAATCTAATAAATAAAAAAACGATGGCAATAATAATTATTCTCTTACTACTCTTACTACTACTCCCACTACTACAACTCAATACTACAATAATAATAATAATCAAAACGAAAGCATCACGTGAACAAGTCCGTGAAATGAACACCCCCTTAAACCCCACTTTATATAGAGAAACTGGGGTTTACGGGGGTATTCATTATTTTTCTTATTTCTGCTCCAAGACTTAGGTTGTGGGTACTCGTTAGAACCGCCTCGATGAGGCGGTTCTAACGAGCACCCGCAACCTATGTTTGAAGTAAAAATAACGAAAATATCACAGATTTTCACCAGAAAAGTAGTCATTTTGGAGATGTGAAAAAATGCATTTTGTCGCACGGCTGTGTTATCGTAATGGTACTTTTAATTATATCTTGCTACTACTCCCAACCATGAATACCACTTTTACTACTGCTGCGGCTTCTGTCACTGTACTTCTACCACTACTTCAACTATTATTATTATAATTATTATTAATGTGATGAAAATAAAATGGATAAACACTAGCTAATATTGTTGGTAGGAATAAAACATTTAACAATAACAATAATGACAATGATAACAAATGATGATGATGATAATAATAATAATTATAATAATAATAATAATAATAATGTGTTGTTCTTGATGTTGGAGAGGAGGGTGCTAAGTATAAAGACCAGTCTTTTTGCTGATTGTGCTTTTTCGGTTTATATTTTCGCTAAGGCGGTGCTCACTGATCAATCATGGACGAATTCAACTCTGTTAAATATACATTGTTAAATTCAACACCGGTTTCCACGTCAATTTAGATCTTGAATCTATGGAATTCAATAATACAGAACAGAAAAATGTACAACCGGTATTTGATACTGCAAATTCGGTGGTCATGTAATTCTAGTTATACGTTTATAACTAAACGGCTATAATAATGAGATATCATTGCCTTTTTCTTTCCGAAATGGTACAATGTAATCACAACCAAGTCACCTGATATGGCATAGTGCCATATGTTTTCTTGTGTTAACAGAGCATTCTAAAGGCAGGTGCAAACGACAGCTCAGCCTAGTCAATCTTATCTGCGAATACTATATATTTTTCAATATATTTTGATAGGCGTGATTTCGTATTAAATAACAATGATTGTGAGTGGGGATGGGGGGTTGGGGGTATACCATTGCCAAATAAAGATGCAGTTGTTACTGCCTAGTATTCTGTTTGTGTCGTTGAATTTTGCAAGCAATATAACTGTAAACTATAAATATTAATATGAGTTACTTCTTCAAACAATTTTTATTACGTTAACGAGTCCGTGTATTGACAACATGTATCTTTATACAGAGAAAAGAAAGGTTTACAATGGTATGCGATATTTTCCGTTTATCATTTTCTTTTTCACTCAGAAATAGATTGTTGTAGATGTAAGAACCGCCTCATTGAGGCGGTTCTTACGAATGCCTCAATCTTTGTTTGGGACAGAAATACGAACACTATCAGTTGGAAAAAGATATAAATACACCATTATAACGAACGAGTGTGTTATCGTAATATTTAGTAATAATTATGTGTTTTTAAGAAGCCATTCATACAAGTGTCACAATTAGACGAAACAGACAACACTATGTAGATGTTTTACCCTCAAGTAATTGCTCAACAAACATTTTCCGTTAGAATGTAGGCTGCTGAGGCATCGGAGTTTGTGTAGTTCCTTTGCATAAGACGCACCCATGTGAGAAACGCCTATCTTTCATGGTTGTAGAAGTGGCGTATCTTTCTATTGTTAAAAGTGCGCATTACGAAAACATGCCTATATACAAATACATTGTCCTTATTACCGCCTGAAAAACGAAACTTTTAAAACGAAAACGTGTGCTATTTTCTTATTTCTGCTCAAAATATAGATTGTTGGCACACGTTAGAACCGCCTCATCGAGTACCCAAAATCTATATTTTAGAGCAGAAATCGGTTCTAACGAGTACCCAAAATCTATATTTTAGAGCAGAAATAATTGTGCTCAATATATAGATTGTGGGCACACGTTAGAACCGCCTCATCGAGGCGGTTCTAACGAGTACCAAAATCTATATTTTAGAGCAGAAATAAGAAAACTAAGGTTTACCCATGTATAAAAGGTGCGGTTAAAGTGGGGGGGGGGGGGCAAAATTATATAGGCTTGTTTTTGCGATGATAGTCTTCTTATTGATGCTTCAAACAGGGATTAGAATCACCTCAGTGAGGCGTTTCTAGCGAATGATCATAATGTATGTAAGAGGAGCAGAATCAAGAAAAAAGATCTTCATGCCCATGTAAACTTTGTTTTCTTAATATAAACTGGAGATTGCCAAGGGTAACGATATCACGGAAATGTTCGCAGAGTCAGACCAGATGAAGTGTCTCGCAAACAACTGCGTGTAATGAAAACACCTTAAAACCCAACTTTATATAGAGAAAACGGATGTTACCGGGCAATACATTATTTTTCTTATTTCGACTTCAAGACATAGGTTGTGGGTATTCTTTAGAACCGCCACAAAGAGGCGGTTTTAACGAGCACCCATAACCTGTGTTTCGAGTCTCTATAATATAAATATAATACATTTTCATCAAGAAAAATGACCATTTTGGAAAAGTGAAAGAGTGTATTTTCTAGCACACCAGACAAGGAAATCCGCGATTTTAGCCAGGGATAGAAATTTATGTTCTGACCCTGGTGTCCCGACCCAAAATCGAATATAATCGCGTGTTTGATATTACGACCTCGTAGGCGCCGTCGTTAAGGTTGACGTCACAGCACGTTACGTGACGTCACTAAACATTCCTGTAGTGTCAACACAATATGGCGGACGTCGGTAACCGAAGTGACTGCAGCAGTAAAAATCCGCGTTAAGAAATGGAAGGTATGCAAGAAAAAGAATCCTATATGGGTGTGAGGGGTGGATGGAAAAATCCGTCCCTCGGGATCACTGTCCGGCATCACTCGGCAAGCGTCGTGATGCCGGACAGTGACCCTTGGGACGGATTTTTCCATCCACCCCTTACACCCATATAAGATTCTTATAATGTCACACGGATGTGTTATCTTTATGGTGTATTCGTGTTCTGCGTAGTGTCTTTTTGTTTTACCAAAATAATAACTTTGTCCGCTGGAAAGGTTTTTTGAGCACCTGTGCCCAGCGATGACAAAAATCAACCTCCATATTCATTCAGTCAGAATAAATCTTGCACACTTTGAGTGACGGTGACGCCCATTACAACAGATGGGGTACGTATTTTGTAATAACTGAATGATAGTAGTAGTAGTAGAGTTCAAGTGTTTAACGTTTCCATGGTCCCGCGGACTTTTGTTGGTTGATTTGAGGTTTAACGTCCCCGTCAACACTGTGAAGGTCATTTTGGAGACGTTGCTTCCAATTTTGTGGGACTTTTACCCGACATTTATATGAAATGGCATCTGAAGCCCTGCCGCCCTATGCAACCAATAGGGTTTATGTGCATGGACGGTCCAACTCACACAACTTTTCTTGGGCAGGCTCAGAACCTCTAAGCGGTTTACCAGTACTTATGTGCGGTCGGTTTAGCTCTGCGTGGAAGCATCATGCAGCCCATCTATTTCTTCAAGACCCGATGGGCGAGGCCCTGGTCCCACGGACTAACTGAAGGATAGATTTTGTCAGTTCTCCATATAAACCTATGTTGTGGGTATTCATTAGAACCGCCTCGACGAGGCGGTTCTAATGAATACTCACAACATAGGTTTATGTGCAGAAATAAGGAAAACTATCCTCAGTAATCACAAAATACGAACCTTATCTGTTGCTATGGAGTCAGTGGGTAGTCTGAGATAGTCTTCCCTTGGCACACGTGCTCACACCTTTTCACCTGACGTGACTCAAAATCAGATATTCATTGTTCGTGAGACTTTTTTGCCTCTACCGGAACCGTTTATTTTCATGAATATTTATTTCATTGAATGTATGTATGTCATTGAAGCTCTGCATATGGCTTTTACCTTTCAACATTTTTTCTGTCTTACAATCATTCCTTGTGTATACCCTTGATCACTGGTGACACTGTATATGTATGAAAGTGAGTTTTCTATTTGCTTTTCCTAGGAAAATAGTCACCAAAAGAGAGGTCGAAAATGTTTGGGACGAATGTTATATTTTTTCTGTTTAACAAATGATTAGTCTTTCAAAGGTGTATAGCAGACTTTTTTCTTTGTTTAACCCAGTATGTTCCCTGTTCTACACATTTTTGTGAGTATATTTGAAACCCAGTTATCATACAGCGTTGCAGTAGCATCTTTCCAACGTCATGACGTTACAATGACGTTAAATTGCGGCTATGACGTTGCATGGTCACTGAATATTTATTAGAAGGATGCTCCGTTTCAGAGTTGCACGTTACCACTGTAACACGGGAATTATCTGACATGTTTTATAATATTTTATAAATATCTCAATGACTTTTATAATGATTGAGCCGGGGCACGGAAAACGCAAAATTATATGGGCCCCGTCAAGCGATTTTGGTGCTTATCGCCTATGCGAGCAGCGAAGGTTCAGGCGAGCCTGCGCATCCGCGCGGTCTCGCCAGAACCTTCGCTGCTCGCTCATACAAGCAGGGAATCAAGAGGAACCTTCAGACAGAAAGCCATATCCCTGACCCCTCGGAATTGCTGGGCATGCGCAGTTGAAATTTGTCATGACGGAATGCTCGAAGACACAA
Source organism: Lucinisca nassula (assembly GCA_963580285.1). Taxonomy (NCBI): domain Eukaryota; kingdom Metazoa; phylum Mollusca; class Bivalvia; order Lucinida; family Lucinidae; genus Lucinisca; species Lucinisca nassula. The sequence goes on from OY757016.1 coordinate 101,013,655, forward strand.
ATTCGCTTGGCGGGGCTCATATGATCAGCTAGCGAAAAATCTAATGATATTGTATGAACTGTGTTTTCGATGTTCACCACAAGAGTTAGTCAACACGAAACGGGGGACTCTTGAGTAAGTGCGCTCAGCTTTTGCAAGCAAGAGTACGCTCAGCGGTCTCCGAGCAATTGTGCTCAGAGGTCTCTTAGCAAATGTGTTCAGCAGTCTTTAAGCAAGTGTGCTCAGCGATCTCCGATCAAGTGTGCTCAAAGGTCTCCGAGTAAGTGTGTTCAGGGGTCTCTCAGCAAGTGTGCTCAGCGGTAAAAGCGCAAGTGTGCTCAGCGGTATCCGAGCAAGTGTGCTCGGTGGTCTCCGAGCAAGTGTGCTCATCGGTATCCGAGCAAGTGTGCTCAGCGGTTTCCGCGCAAGTGCGCTCAATGGTCTCCGAGCAAGTGTGCTAATCGGTATCTGAGCAAGTGTGCTTAGTGGTCTCCGAGCAAGTGTGCTCAGCAGTATCCGAGCAAATGTGCACAGGGATCTCCGAGCAAGTGCGCTCGGCGGTCTCCGAGCAAGTGTGGTCAGCGATCTCCGCGCAAGTGTGCTCAGCGGTCTCCGAACAAGTGTGCTCATCTGTCTTCGAGAAAATATGCGCTCAGCGGTCTCCGAGCAAGTGTGCTAATCGGTCTCCGAGAAAGTGTGCGCTCAGCGGTCTCCAAGCAAGTGTGCACAGCGGTCTCCCAGCAAGTGTGTTCAACGGTCTCCCAGCAAGTGTGCTCAGCGGTCTCCGAACAAGTGCGCTCAGCGGTCTCCTAGAAAGTGCGTAAAAAGAATTCTCAATATAGTCTTTACTTATACTAAGAATGAAACCTTCCCTGAATGCTTGAAGAAGCCTGTTTGTTAATGGTAACCCATATAGCACACACCGAATACACTGATCGCATGCGCATGCTGATCTGAGTCTTCGCTGTATGCACATACCATTTTACACTTGCGAGGAATGCGTCCCGCAAAGGGAAGCTCTGTTAGACAGCTCGATTAACGGATCTATGTCTGCGCTACATACACAACATAGCATATACCGTGCTTCGGCTCTTATGTTCTTATTGTTACTTATTTGCGGAGAGCTTTGTTTGAAGGGCTGTGATGATTTTGTGACTTTGCGCATTCAGTCAAAACCCATAATTTAGACCAGATATTGACTGTACCGCCAGACTTCGATAACCAGTTCCTCCTTTATGCGGTTCAAACATCCTATTGGCATCAAGTTAACAAGTCCGTGTAATGATCACCCCCTAGCACCCACTTTATATAGAGAAAAGGAGGGTTTTCGGGAGTATACATTATTTTTCTTATTTCTGCTTCAAGATAGAGGTTATGGGTACTCGTTGGAACTGCCTAAATGAGACGGTTCTAACGGGCACACACAACCTTTGTTTGCAGTATAAATGAGGAAAATATCACGGATTTTCATCAAACAAGTAGCCATTGTGGAGATGTGGAAAATCATCACGAAAACACGCCTATATAATTCTGACCCCTTTGAACCCCAGTTTTATATAGTAAAACTGGGGTTTCCGGGGGTATATCTTATTTTTCTTATTTCTGCTCTAAAATATAGATTGTGGGTACTCGTTAGAACCGCCTCGATGAGGCGGTTCTAATGAGTGCCCACAATCTATATTTTGAGCAGAAATGAGAAAAATATCACAATTTTTCAACTTAAAATTTTCTTTTTTTTCGGCGATAAAGATGGCAATGTATTTGTATAGGCGTGTTTGCGTAATGGTTATTGTAATGGTAGGCAATTAACGGAATTGCAATGGACTGGAGAGCCTGGAAATCACTGGACAGAAGAGCCTGACGCCAAAATCCACCGTTTTATGACGTCACTCAGAGATCCTATGACGTTATACAGTGAAACGTAATTTCATTTTATCAAAAGCAATACAAAAAGGACATACATAATGTAAATGTGTGTAAAACAGTCAAGAACATTCGCTGGTTTTCAACTAATAATTACAAATGAGAATTTTAATGAAACTCCAAACGTTTAGTGTGGTTAATTCAATAAACGCTCGGAGAGCAGCTCTAAATTAGTGTGTGACTTGTTGTGTGATAGATCGCAATGTATCGATCAGTTGTAAAAAGACAAATCTCTCGCGCTACGCGCTCCTGGTTTGATTTACTTTATACCTGACCTTTACAGAACAAATCACACTTAAGAGCTGATCTTTCTCTCAAATAAAAACAGAAAGCTTTAACATATCCGACATAGGTAGTGTTCTAGATATCAACACTTTCATAAAGTCTAATGTTTTGCTCCCATCACGTGAACAAGTCCGTGAAATCAGGACCCCCATTAACCCCACTTAAAATAGAGAAAACTGGGGTTTACGGGGGTAAACATTATTTTTCTTATTTCTGTTCCAAGACAAAGATTGTGGGTACACGTTAGAACCGCCTCATTGAGGCGGTTCTAACGAGCACCTGCAACCTATGTTTTGAGCATGTATAAGAAAAATATCACGGATTTTCGGCAAATAAGTAGCCATTTAGGAGATGTGAAAAATGCACTATGTCGCACGACTGATTTATCGTAAGGCAAGCAGTCTGTTGTGCATGTGGCACTCCGTGCCTATCGCAACTTTTATTCTCATGATTTTTTCACCCAGAATGCCCTATGACAGCCGTTAATATCTGCATTGCTGATGTACATTATTTCTCCGAAATCATCACACCCTTTAAGTAATAACAGAGCTAAGATTATTGATAGACAACAGGGGTGAGTTAAAATCCTTCAAATAAAACAAACAAAATCACAGTTTGTTGATGCTTTATTATAAAATTCCCTTCTTTGTCATTGCAAATGAGTTATCATATTAATAATTCTACAGCACTTGTGTCTGTAACGCGACTTCTGATTGGATAACGTCAAAAAATTGCCACAGTATATTTATAGGTTATTGGCTTTATATTGTGAAATATTCGGCACGAGTTCATATGGCGAAGGCCGCACGAGCTTGCGAGTGCGTCTACGCCATATGAACGAGTGTCGAATATTTCACAATATAAAGTCAATAACCTTTTATTATATACCCAAACTTGGACTCTGTGCCAGAATTCAGGATTGCCTGGCATGGAAATTTGAACGTAAAATAAGGTTAGACATCTTTAAGTGCTTTGAAATGGAAAATAATGCACGTCGTAAAGTGTCTTCCTACACTATAAAAGACCACGCCCAATGGCGCCAAAGTGAAGACGACGTTAACGTCGGTTGACGTGACGTCATTAAAAACATTGAGGTTTCCCAACGCAGGACGCCATGTTTACCGAAGTGTTAGTTTCGTTTCTTTCAAAATACTATTGATTTCCTAAAAGAAATTATTGAATATCTGAAAAGACTGCAGGTAGGTCATATTTGCTAGCATAAAATGCGCTTCATGCACCTTGTCACAGCCTATATTCATTTTGTTTTAGGTCATTTCAGTCGATAAACACGACACGATGACTGTCGATTTTTAGTATCAAAGTGGACAAATTTGAAAGTAGTTCTATTTTGAACGTTACTGCTTATCTACGGGCAATATGAACTTGACTATGGGCAATATGGAAAAATACTGACCGGTAACTTCTGTACAAATTAAAAAACGGGACATTTTCTGCGATATACTGTCGGAAACCCGACGTCATCACGTGACGTTGCTTTTCATTGGCTGGCATTATTTGTTGTTGTTGTATATCTATCAGGCATTTTATCGCTGCCTATGATCTCCTGAGTGAGTTTTTGCCTTATTACATGTAACACGAGGCAATTGCGGTTTTACGCAGCTCACAGCCCTTGCCGCTTTGTGGAAAATAATACAATTAAAAAAAAAAAAAAAAAAAAACACACACACAAATAAGTGTATTAGAATGGGGACAGCTGTATTAAAAATTGTTATTTTGGGCGGTAAATCGGCGGTTTTACGGTCGGAAATTTCGTTTAACGGCGACGCGTCAGCCGTAAAACGTAATTTGCGACCGTAAAACCTCCGATTTACCTCCCTAAATGACAATTTCCAATACAGTTATCCCCTAAGTCCGTGTAAAGTTCACCCCTCCAAACCCCAATCTATGTGTGTGTGTGTGAATTCGGGTTTATCGTCGCTTTCAACAATTTTTAAGTCATATCACGACGGTGAAACTCCACTCTATATAACAGAAAACTAGGGTTTATAGGGATATACATTAATTTCCTTATTTCTGCTCTAAGACATAGGTTGTTGGTACTCGTTAGAACCGCCTCAATTAGGCGGTTCTAACGAGCACCCACAACCTATGTTTTAAGCATTAATAAGAATAATATCACAAACTTTTATCTGCAGATTAGCCATTTTGGGGATGTGAAAGAATGCACTATGTTATCATAATGCTTATCACATATTCAGTACTATATTTAACACGATAACCCACGTTTTGCATGTGTGATAATGCTTGTTTCCATTTCCGGTTATCAGCCCGCCCGGTCTGATAACCGGAAACAGTGTATTTTGAACGGACAGCGGTTATCAGCCCACTCATGACGTTATTGTGACGTTGCCGATTACATGACGTAACGCGAATAGTAAGGCGTGACATTACGCGCTTTTTTACTTGAATCACGCTTTTTATCACATTTTTTTTTTTCAATTTATGAACGTCAAACACAGTAAGCATAGGATCTGAATATGTGATAAACAAATTATAACATGCGGTTTTTGTTATCGCCCTCTGTATCAACCCGAGACCCCATTATCTGCCCGAAGGCTTAAACCTTCGGGCAGATAATGGGGTCTCGGGTTGATACATCGGGCGATAACCAAAATCCCATGTGATAATCTCTAAATATCGCGAGAAAATCTGTTTTCGGTGTTTACAAGCAGTTAAGACACACTGAGCTGGCCTGCTCAGCTTCACGAGTGAGCAAATGTCTTGAGGCAGTTCTAACTAGTACATAATACCCTCGTTATAACGACAGTATTCCTTCCCAAATATTTTACAGAAATAAAGAATCTGTCACTATAAAGAATCCCAATATGGAGTAGTATAACAGGTTACATATATAATGGATCGTTTTGCCTTATTACATGTAACACAAGGAAACAAAATGTTCTGGATATTTGTTGAAATCGCTTCGACGAGGTGATTATAATAGATATCCACAACAATTGTTTCTTGTTGTAGGACGCTCACTCCAACTCACTAAGCACATCACAGGCGCTACTTTTAGCTTGTGCCTCGAGCAGCTGTCCACTGTACCTTCTCAACCCGCTGAATCTGAGTTTTAACATGTCCTAAGTTCTTAAAAAATGTTATCATTGCACCATTGTAGTTTGTACACGTTCTTCTTCACCAGACTGGCTAGATTTGTATAATTATGCATCAATATCAGTTACCCCTTATATTAATTGCATTGTAACACATTGACCTGATAAAGATATGTTATCTCAGGACATTTATTTATCAGATCAACGTAATATTACACTTCTATGAAATCTATGAACTGGACTACTGAAAAAATGACAAAACTGTAAAAGTTTACAAGCAAATTCTCGAAGCCTTGCCTGATAAACTTGATATTAAAAGTCACGAACCTGGTATTCTCTATTTAGTTACCCTCAAATATGTACAAAACTCCACTATAATATAATGTTATTAATCAAGTACTTTCGTACTGGGCCAGGTACAGGTCCTCGGTCTGCTGCTCGGGCCAATGCAACTGACCGAGGACCCGTTACTGTGTCAATGCGAAATTACTTTTTAATGACAATTTTATTAACTGACATAATTAAAACACATGATTATTGATTATTTGACCTCACTTGACCTCAGTTAATATCGGTTGACCTGGTGTTAATACGGATGGCCTCAGATCAATACAGGATAGTCAATTAATAATATAGTATCAATGTGCGCCACTGTAAACGCATTTTATATTTTATCTGTTAAATTTAAAATTGCGGGAAGTTTAATCTTATTGGTCAGCGGAATTTACTTGGGTTTGTGTCGGACCCCGCCCATTGGGGCTTGAAGAAATAAATGGGCTGCATGATGCTTCCACGCAGAGCTGACTTCCACCGCACACGAGCACTGGTAAACCACTTCGAGGATCTAAGTCTGCCCAGGCAAAGGGGTGCGAGTCGGACCGGCCATGCTTATAAACCCTATTGGTTTCATTGGGCGACTGGGCTTGAGATGTCATTTCGTCTCAATGTCGGGTAAAAGTCCCACAAACTTGGAAGGAAGCAACGTCCCCAAAATGACCTTTATAGTGTTGACGGGGACGTTAAACCTCAAATCAAACAAACAAACAAACTTGGGTTTGTGTATGTGTTTGAGCTTTACGTCCCATATGGAGACGGCACCTCCGTTTAACGACTCATTCGAAAGTGCAGAAAAGCCCAGAGTCGAACCCACTATCCCTGGTTTATGTGGCGAATAGCTAAACCACTACACCAATACCAATGTGAAGCCTCCATGGTGAGGTGGTTAAGATCCTGTCCTCATAAAGTAGGAGTCATGGGCTCGATTTCGGGCTTCTCCAAACTTTCGGGTGAGCCCTTAAACCGAGGTCGCAACTAAAATGGCCTGACATGTAGTTGTTGATGGGCCGTAAAACTAAAATACACGGAGGCACGCATGCACACACAGTTTGCCAATGCGCATTAAAAGACATACATGTATGTATACAGTCAATTTCCATGACTAGACAACCTTTGGGACTGTTTTAAAGGGGTTTCAAAATTTTTACAGTTTCAAGCATCACGAAAACACGCCTATATAATTCTGACCCCATTTAACCCCACTTTTGTATAGTGAAACTGGGGTGTACAGGGGTAAACTTTACTTTTTCTTATTTCTGCTCTAAAATATAGATTGTGGGTACTCGTTAAAACCACCTCGATGAGGCGGTTCTAACGAGAACCCACAATCTGTCTATATTTTGAGCAGAAATAAGAAAAATATCACAATTTTTCATCTGAAAATTGTCTTTTCTTTGGCGATAAAAGTTAAATGTATTTGTATAGGCGTGTTTTCGTAATTGTAGGTCTCTTACTGCATGCAGTACGATAACACATCCATGTGACAAATTACATTCGTTCATGTCTCCAAGTCGGCCAGTTTTCTAATAATTTATGACATTTTTGTGACTCGAGCTTTTGATTGACCTAACTATTACAATAACACCCGTTCGACATGCTGCATTTTTCCACATCTCCAAAATGGCTACGTTTCCGATGAAAATCCGTGTTTTCTTCTTTATTATACTGCCAACATAGGTAGTTGGTGCTCGTTAGAACTGCCTCGTCGAGGCGGTTCTAACGATTACCCACAACCTATGTCTTGGAACACAAATAAGAAAAATAATGAATACCCCATAAACCCCAGTTTTCTGTATATAAAGTGGGGTTTAGAGGGGTATTCATTGCACGAACTTATTATCATGGTGCTTTTTAAGGTCAATTATAAGCCTGCCCAGGAAAAGTGTGGATAGGTAAACTGACCGGCATAAAATGACCTAAATAGTGTTGACTGGGCCGTTAAACTACAATACAAACAAACAAACAAGGGCACTAATATTATTCTTAATACCTTTACACATTAAATCTACATGTAACACGAGTTGCTTACAAGATCTATTGATAAAACTGTGTATGTTCCTTGCAGTTCAGTAAGAGAAAAGGATGTCACATTTGTACTGACAGCAAACAAAAGTATAAGAATAAGATTGGTTATGATTATTTTGGATTCAATATAAAAGATCATTTGACGGATATTATAAGGGTGCGTAAGGAACGTAGTGGTCTCAGTACCATTGGCGTAGTTGTGTTTCAAACTTGCCAACATGTACATTGTGCTGTGGCCTGACTTTGGAGAGAAGCAGTACGATATGCCAACTTAAACGATGTAGCACCTTACATGAAGTCACAAAGATAAATATACAGCTGTCCGCAAGATATCGTTTTATTATGTTTTTTTTTTTTTTTTTTTGTAATGCACGACCCGCAGAAAAAGCGACTGCCCTAAAATCACCGTGTCATTCTGTCAGTCTGTAACCCGTTTGTGAAAATTGGTGAAAGTGACTTAACCGATTGGAATATTTAAATAATTTTTGGCATACTGATAGATATCAATGAGATCTAACCAATGAACTTGCCAAATATTACATTCCATTAAGTATAGCCTCGCCGAGGCAAAAAAATTTCATATGGAGCCTCTATAGGATGGGTAAAACCAAAATTTGCTCATGGGGTCCAGGTCACAATACCAAAATGGCCGCCAAGCCATATATGGTAAAAACCCTTCAAAAATAGTCTTCTCCAGAACCTCTGGGCAGATTTCCACGAAACTTGATAAATAGCATCTGGGACGTAGGCTCATCATAAAGTGCTAAAATGGTGACCCTGGGTTGACCCTGACATTCTTTGTGCCTAGGTCAAACTTTGACACATATGCTTTTGTATTGGAAAAGTAAGAATGCATTTTATCCTGCAAACCATTCATAATACAGTACTAAAGTATAAGATATATTTTTGCTCCTTACGATAAGGCGCATTTATTGGGGGAAACGTTTTAGGTCCAGGTCACATGACCAAAATGGCCGCCATACCCATATATGGTAACACTCATAAAGCTAAAAGCATCCGTCGGGTCGTGTACTTCAGCTGAAGCACTGGTTATTTTTAGTTATTTGCTTCAAATGAAGTTACAACTGTTAATTGAAAGGACTGAAAACAATTTGCTATTAACTCTGTATAAATGGCATTTCTCTAACGATACAATTGCAGGTAAAATGCGGGTTGAAATTTTAACCTTATTTTTCTTGACATAAAATCGGTTTTACAAGAGCATCACATGAGCATGTTAACGTGATGAAAATAAAATTGGATAAATTTAGCCAGTATAGTTTGCTGGAATGTACATAAATAATAATAACAACAATAGTAATGATGATACTTCTTTCACTATTACTACTACTACTACTACTACTACTACTAATACTACTGACAATAATTTTAATAATAAAACGATGATACTGTTACTGCCTCTTCATCGACTGCTACTATTATTACCCCCACCCCCCCCTCCCCCCAACCCCCCCCCCCCCCCCACCCCGATCGTCGAGGCTTGAAGAAATAGATTGGGCTGCATGATGCTTCCACGCAGAGCTGAAACTGACCGCACACGAGTACTGGTAAATCGCTTAGGTCTTATCCTGCCCAGGCAAAGTGATGTGAGTCGGACCGTTTCTATATATATCTACCCTTTTGGTTTGCTTGGGCGGCAGGGCTTGAGATACTACTTATAATAAAGAAACTAATAATCTTGAAAATGAAACAATGACAATAATAATTATACTTTTACTACTACCCCCACTACTACTTCATTCATTCATTCATCGCCTTTATTTCCTCCAGCAATAGGAGATTTTTACACATACAGTAGAACTTCGATGGCTCGAACACCGATGACTCGTTTACCATGGCTGAGTCGAACCTGTTCTTGAGTCCCTATGGAATTTCTGTACATAAGAAATAGGGAGGTTAAAATTTAGGATATTTTCGTCTTATTTTGCAAATGTTTACTATCTGTACTCATTAGAATCGCCCCGATGAGGCGATTCTAATGAGTACACACAGCATACATTTTTCATTAAACAACACCGAAAAGATGTCCTAAAGTGTGTCGTTTTGCCGCCTGGCAGTAGCCCGCAGTGGCTCGAACTACCCCTGTCTCGAAGAAATTTTCGTGGTCCCAAAGGTGTTCGAGTCATTGAAGTTTGACGGTATAGATGAGTTTAGGCTGATAAACTTCCTTGGTAACGCTGCGCATGCGCAGTCTTGTGTGGCAAAAAGTAATCAGTCAAGCGTGCGTGTGTACAGTAAACTAAGGAAAAATAAGATTTTTTAAGCATAGTGTTTGTCATTTCATCCACAACATTCATAGACTTTTATACTGCAGTTCAGTGCCCCCCCCCCGCCCATCAGGGCTTGAAGAAATACATGGGCTGCATGATGCTTCCGCGCAGAGCTGAAACCGACCCGCACACGACTACTGGTAAACCGCTTAGAGGATCTAAGCCTGCCCAGGCAACGCGGTGCGAGTCGGCCCGTCCATGCTTATAAACCATATTGGTTTCATTGGGCGGCAGGGCTTGCGATGTCATTTAATCTCATTGTCGGTTAAAAGTCCCACGAAATTGGAAGCAACGTCTCCAAAATGACCTTTACAGTGTTGACGGGGTCGTTAAACCTAAAATCAAACTTCACAATCTTTTGAATCACAACAGTACTTGGCAGATATGTCCGAAATTCCGAATTCTCTTTTTACTATTCCATTACACATGTACATGCTATTTGTTGTTCACCGCCGCTGCCTTTTGCTGTATGTTTTAAATGGATGCTTGTTTAATGCTCATACTCTGAGTAACGGGGCCATGAATAAATCTTTGACCTGATTTGCCAGAAAAAATGGGCAGTTAAGGCAGAGTTTTCGAAGCGATACTTTGTGGCCCGGTATCTCAGTCGGTAGAGTGTTTCTATTGTATACGAGAGGTCCTGGGTTCGCAGAGCTAAAACTGACCGCACATGCGTACTGGTAAAACCGCTATAAATTCTCGCCCCCGCCCATAGGGACTTTGAGAAATAGATTGGGCTGTATGGTGCGTCCACGCAGAGCTGAAACTGACCACACATGAGTACTGGTAAACCGCTTAGAAGGACTAAGCCTGCCCAGGTAAAGCGGTGTTAGTCAGACCGCCTACTGCATATAAGACTTTTGGTTTCATTGGGGGCAGGGCTTGAGAAGTCATTTCATCTCAATGTCGGGTAAAAGTCCAACAAAATTGGAAGCAGCGTCTCCAAAATGACCTAAATAGTGTTGACGGGGACGTTAAACCTCAGTTCAAACAAAACCGCTATAAACATGATAAACTACATTTTTTTATTTGGTGGCAGGGCTTGAGATGTTATTTAATCTTATGTGTGTAAAGGAAGCAACGTCTAAAAATGACGCAAATGGTGTTGGCGGGGACGGTAATTCGTTTGTTGTTTCTTTGTTTTAGTTGAGATTTAAAGTCCCCGTCACTATATAGGTCATTTTGGAGACGTTGCTGGCTTAGATCCTCTAACTGGTTTACTAGGTTTACTAGTACTCGTGTGCGTTGGTTTCAGCTATGCGTGGAAGCATCATGTAGCCCATCTATTTCTTCAAGCCTCTATGGGCGGGGGTCGCGGGGCCGGTGAATTTCCATATACAAACAACCCGGTTACTAGTCGTAAACGATTGATCTTTTTCATCCACATGTTGAACCCGTCTGAGTGGTAACCCTTCCTTGCGATTAGCGCAATATGACGCGACCATTGTCAGTCAATTATTCGATTATTAATTGTTTTGGGTTTAACGACACGTCAACCCCTGTGGGTACTTTTGTCTCATCTCCCAGAGAAAGGAAGAAAAAATTTAGAAGAGATCGTAGGTTAAAGTAATAACAGAGGATAAAGAGGAAAATGAATGGAGTGTACAAACAGAAGGAATAAGAGCACTCCCCTCTACTCTTACCTGCTGCAAGGATAGCAGGTCTTACCCAACTGTCAGCCAATATCAGGTGGACGCTCCAGTGACGCAAGACATACGTCACCTTTACCTTACGGTATATTTAAAATTGTCATATTCAAAGAAATTAATGTCTGCTATCGGAGCAGTCTGAACAATGGTTATATTTTTTTGTCACACAAAACTGCGCATGCGCAAAAGTACGGAACCGTGGGATAGTATTTCCTTAGCGACCGGTGGCGTCTTAAACTCATCTATATAGAGGATCTTACATGAGTGCTCATGTATTATTGAATTTATGAAACGAGTTGAGGAAAAGGCTTAGCCGAGCATTTTGTCCCTTTTCCTCAACGAGTTTAATAAATTTAACAATACATGAGCACGAATGCAAGATTTTATTTATCGTATGACATTTAAAGCACATATTATTCAGGATTTTTTAACGAACATGTCAATATTCCGTCATTAGTAAACGCGACGTCATTAATGACACCGTAATGTAACGTTACGTGGCGTATCTAACTAATTTGCATATTTAATCCACTAGTGGATTATCGAATTTATTACATGGCGTTATTACACTCTCAGACGCGACGTCATATGATAAATCAAATTATACTACATTTACATGAAAAGGGTACAATATATACAATATAGGTTGTGGAAAATATAGTAACTTACTTATTACATTACATGTAGTCATAAAGCTCTATGATCACACAGGTGGCTAGGTCGTCTGCAGCCAGGTTTATATGATTGATTTGCATGGAATTCAGCGGTTGTTCTGTGGATTATTAAGTCTGTCTCTGCCATGGGTGTCAAGTAAAAAAGTCTAAACACTCCTTTATATAGAGAAAACCACAGCTTACGAGTGTATTCCAGAGTTTGTCTTGAACAGAAGTACATGTATAATAGACAGCGCCAAGAACTTTTGTCAAGTTCTATTCAGCGTCACACGCTGAACGTTCGTTGTATAGGTTGTCTCCTATATTGCTGCGAATCCATTCCATAAAAACTTCTCGAAGAGGCAGAGTTACCGGGCACTGTGCCACACTGTGGCGGATAATGTCCGTATTTAAGAGACCACATACTCTTAAATGGCAAACATTTCGAGAACACGCCTATATAATTTTGACCCCCTCATACCCCACTTTTATATAGTAAAACTGGGGTTAAGGGGGAACACATTATTTTTCTTATTTCTGCTCAAAAACATAGATTGTGGGTTCTCGTTAGAACCGCCTCGTCGAGGCGGTTCTATCGAGTCTCCGCAATCCATGTTTTGAGCAGAAATAAGAAAAATATCACAATTTTTCATCTTAAAAGTTCTAATCTTTGGCCAGAAAATTGGCAATGTATTTGTATAGGCGTGTTTTCGTAATGTGTTAATAGCTGAATCTTGAATAATTGTCCATAAATGGGATATATATGTCGCTAAACGAAGCTGAAATCTGTTTTGGGGGTAAGATGCATGGTTTAATAGAGGAATGCATTTGCTAAATCGTACTAAATCGTTGTCAGCATTCACCCTATTGTGCCAAAGACTACATTCACTGTCATATACAGCTTTCCTTACTATGTTGAGCCAGTCATATTTGCTAGGAAACCGCTGACAGTTGGTAAATGTGTTTAGTATAAATTGCAGGTTATAACGACATAGTATTCCACATATATCAGGGATGAAGCCAAACACTACTAAGTGTTCGTATGTTACATACATGAATAGGCGCCTGAAGAATAAACGGCTTGAAATGGAATCAGTTGGTAAACATATAATTTTGTAAAGAAATATGAGCTTACGTTTTATAATTTCAATTGCCAATAGTTGAAGGCCAAGCATCGACCCGCAGATTTCTGTTCGAGTTCTCGATGGAAACCCTTGTAGGCTAGTCATTTTAGATCAAAATGACACTTAACCTCAAACAAATTCCTTCAGAAAGGTTTTCACTGTTTTCAAAATCAGTGAGGTGTCCTGACTTACAGGAAAAAAATCCCCAAAAATATTCCCTGGCGAAATCGAGTTTTTGGGGTGAAATGCTCAAAATTTGAATAAAAATTGCCAAAAACAGGAATTAAATCATAAAATTTTCATTAAATAATACCAAATTGATTTAAATAGCCAGACATTGATAAACTGTTGTCAAGTAGCAATAGAAAAATTTTCAGTTTCATACATTTACAGAATATTGTCTTTTTTGGGGTAAAAACTTTGAAAAATTGACAAAAATGAGGAAAACGGGAATTATTTTTTAAAAAGTTAGTGATGAGGATTCTTAAAAATGTCTTGTTGTTAAAAGTGACATATGGGTCTAAGTTAACGACAGGAAAAAAATAAAATTTTTAAATGTATAAAAAGTATCATTTTGAGGGTACAAAAATGCAATTTTTTTTGCATAAAAACACACTGAAAGTCCATTATTTCGGGGCATTTAGAAACTTCGTTACAAAAGTAACTTGTATTACATGGAACTTATATGACCTGATGTGCACTCTCTAGCCACTACTGTTAAGTAGCTATCAAAGATCTTTCAACTTCGAATCTGCACAGAAACCTGTCTTTTTAAGGTAGAAATACGAAATTATGACAAAAAAGTGTGGAAAACAAGATATTTTTTTTTAAAAAGTAAGTGGTAAGGATTCTTTGAAATGTTTTGATGTAGAAATGTACATATGGGTATCAGTTAACTACAGAATAAAAAACTTGATATTTAGATTTCATAAAGTTCTGTTTTTTAGACTACGAAAATGCTCAGTTTAACCAGCAAGAGGCTCATTGAGCCTAAATGGCTCACCTGAGGAACATTTAAATACGTAAGCTGTGTACCCCATGGTTTCAGGGCAGAAGATTTTTCGAAGTTCTTTCAGTTACATGTTTAAGTCTGTTGAAGCTAGGGATGTGGCCAATTCGGACCCCGCGGACCTGGCTTGCAGGATTTATGTTGGTGCCCCCCTGACCTTGCTGCATACTAAATATCGATTCTTTTGGCCTTACAGTTTCAGAGAAAGAGAATTATGAGGTTTATCCTATTATAAGTCTGTAGAAGCCAAGGAGCCCTGGAACATAGCCCATTAAGACTCTAGGCACAGGATTTGCAGGATTTATGAAGGTGACTACAAGCTTACATCTAAGGTATGTGCCTTATGGTTTCAGGGAAGATTTTTGAAACTTTTCCAATTTTAAGTCATTGGCAGCTAATGAGCCAAGGTTGTGGCCATTTTGGACCCCAGTAACATGACGAACATTTATGTGGGTAACCACTTGATATTGCTACATACTAAATATCTAAGCTCTGGGCCTTTCGGTTTCGTAGAAGATTTTTGAAGTTTTTTTTTTTTTCATTATAAGTCTATGGGAGCTTATGAGCCCTGAGGGTGTGGCCAATTTTGACTTTAGGGGCATGATTAGCAACATTAATCTAGGTGGCCAATTGACATTGCTACATACTATATATCTAAGCTCAGTGCCCTGTAGTATCAACGACGAAGATTTTTGAATCCATCATAAGTTTATGGGAGCTGATGAGCCCTTGAGGGGGCTACCTTGGATACCAATGTCATGATTGGCAGGATTTATGTTGGTAACCAGTTGGCATTGCTGCATACTAAATATCTAAACTCTGGTCCCTGTGGTTTCGGAGAAGACTTTTGAGGTTAAGCTATTTAAAAAAAGTCTATAGGAGCTAAGGAGTCTTGGGGCATAACCAGTTTTGACTCCAGAGGCATGGTTGGCAGGATTTATGTAGGAGACCACTTGACTTTGCTACATGCTAAATATCTAAACTCTGGGCCATCTGGTTTTAGAGGAGAACATTTTTTGAAGTTTTTTTTATTTGAGTCTGTGGAAGCTGATGAGCCCCGGTCTTGGCCAATTTTGCCCTGAGGGAGATGGTTAGCAGGATTTATGTAGGCGACTTTTATATTGCTACATATTAAATATCTAATCTCTGTGCTTCATGGTTTCAGCGAAGATTTTTTAAGCGTCCATTATGTGTCTATGGGAGGTAAGGGGCCCCAGTGTGGCCAATTTGGACCCCAAGGGTATGATTGGCAGGGTTTATGTAGGTAACTACTTGAAGTTGCCACATGCTAAATGTCTAAGCTCTGGGCCCTGTGGTTTCACAGAACAAGAATTTTGAAGTTTTTCCAATTTTAATTCTATGGGAGCTAAAGAGCCCTGGGCTATAGCTTATTTGGAGCCTGGGAGCCTGATTGGCAGAATTTATCAATGTGACTTTGTGACATTGCTACATGCTAAATATCTAAGATCTGGACCCTGTAGTTTCAGTATTTTTTTTTAGTTTTCCCCATTGCAAGTCTTTGGGAGCTATATGTTACCATGGCAATCAGAGTTCCCATCTGATCAGCCCGAAAATCTTATGTAGCCTTTCCCCCCACCTGATGATGCTCCTCGTGAAATTTGATCAAGATCGGGTGTGGGGTATTAGAGACATATTTATTTGAAATTGTTTACGGATGGATAAATGCACTGACGGACGGACGAGAGACAAAACATGATCACAAAAGCTCACTTTGTCACTACGTGACAGGTGAGTAAAACACTAAAAGTTCATTAATGTTTAGCTCAACAGAGCCGAAGGCTAATGGGGAGCTTATAGGACAGGCAGTTGTCCATTGTCGTCATCGTCATCGTTGTCATCATCGTCACCCCAGGATGTGCCAGGGCTTTGACCCGCCCCCTTCATTTCATGCATATATCTTACAACCAGTTAGACACCTGTTAACCCCAAAACAAATATATATTCTTGTTTCTTTTTTTTACACGCATACAGTCACACCGAGCTGGGGGTACTGTGGGTGTGCTGGGGCCATGTCTCACTCCTTCACTTCACAAAAGGCAAAATATCTGAGAAACTGTTCAGAAACCCACCCCTAAACCATAACTTTAAATTTTCCTTACCAGTGACATGAACATGGGGCCCCCTGGCGCCACTTCATAAAAAGCTGTATATCTCAGATACCATTTAGATCCCCTCCCCATAACCACATATTTCTTGTTCATTATGTTTAGACTCATTCAGTCACACCAACCCGGGGGTCTTTTGTGCTGGGGCCACGTCCCACCCCACTACCTCATACAAGAGGTCCATGATGGCCCTGGATCGCTCATCTGATCTATAGTGTAACAAGTGGGCCCCGGGGAGGGCCATTTTTGACCCCATGGCTATAATTTGCAGAATCTTGGCAGAGGTCTACAAGGTGAAGCTTCATACCAAATAGTAAAGCCCTTAGCCTTCTGGTTTCAGACAAGAAGATTTTAAAATGTTTTCCTTATATAAGTCTATATAAAAACCACTGGGCTCCGGGGCAAGGCCATTTTTGGCCCCAGGGCTATAATTTTAACAATCTTGGTAGAGGTTCACAAGACGAAGTTTTATACCAAATATATCAAACACCTTGGTCTTCTGGTTTCAGACAATCATGAAAGAGGTCCACTAGATAAACTTTATACTAAATATCAAAGACCTTGGCCTTCTGGTTTCAAACAAGAAGATTTTCAACGGTTTCGCCATATAAAAGTCAATGTATAACCAGTAAGACCCAGGTCGGGAATGTTTTTGCCCCAGGTCCATAATTTTAATAATCTTGATAAAGGTCCACAAGACCAAACTTCATGCCAAACATCAAAGACCTGAGCCTTCTGGTTTCATACAAAAAGATTTTTAAAAAAAGTCCCTATGTAAGTCTATGTAGAGCATGTGGGCCTCGCAGCAGAGCCATTTTTGTTCCCATGCCTACAATATGAACAAACTTGAAAGTGGTCGACTAGACGAAGCTTCATACCAAATATCAAAGACCTGAGCCATCTGGTCTCATACAAAAATTTCTTAAAAAATTTCCCTATGTAAGTCTACGTAGAGCATGTGGGCCCCGCAGCGGGGCCATTTTTGTCCTTATCCCTATAATATGAACAAACATGAAAGAGGTCCATTAGACGAAGCTTCATACCAAATATCAAAGACAAGTGGGCCTTGTGGTTTCAGAGAAGTAGATTTTTCATTAAAAAAATCTATTTTTGCCTCCTGTGACCTTGATGTGCAATGGACCGGAACCATTTGAACAACATGGGTGACCTTATAATCGGTCAATTAAAATCATATCATGTTAAATGCCCGCCTGAGCTCTAGCGAGCATAGTGGCCCATGGGAACGGAAGGTCAGATGGTTTTTCTCCGGGTGCTCCGGTTTTCGCCCACCTCTGATTAACGATCAACTCGATATGAGTGAAATAATCTTTAAAGGGCCGTAAAACCAAAACCAAAAAAAAAAAAAAAAAAAAAAAAAAACGATGGTTAAATAAATATGTTCCACATTATACAATAGGGCCTATGTTTCTTCATGCCCCGAATAATGGATTTCAGTGTGTTTTTTATGTAAATATTTGCATTTTTCGTACCCCACGAAATGATACTTTTTACATATTTAAAAATTTTATTTTTTTCCTGTAGTTAACTTAGACCCATATGTCATTTTTTACAGCAAAACATTTTCAAGATTCCTAACCACTAACTTTTTAAAAAATTATTCCCGTTTTCCGCGTTTTTAGTCA
The DNA here is from genome assembly GCA_963580285.1 of Lucinisca nassula. Classification (NCBI taxonomy): domain Eukaryota; kingdom Metazoa; phylum Mollusca; class Bivalvia; order Lucinida; family Lucinidae; genus Lucinisca; species Lucinisca nassula. The sequence goes on from OY757016.1 coordinate 101,031,775, forward strand.
ATTTTTCCAAATTTTTACCCCAAAATAGACAATTTTTCGTAAACGTATGAAGCTGAAATTTTTTCTATTGCTACTTGACACCAGTAAATCAATGTCTGGCTATTTAAAGCAATTTGGTGTGATTTCTTGAAAATTTTATGAATTAATTCCTGTTTTCGGCGATTTTTATTCAAATTTCAAACATTTCACCCCAAAAAATCATTTTTGCCAGGGAATATTTTTGGGGATTTTTTTCCTGTAAGTCAGGACACCTCACTGATTTTGAAAATAGTGAAAACCCTTCTGAAGGAATTTGTTTGAGGTTCAATACTATTTTGACTGGCCTATTGTATATTCTTCACTGTTTGACGCTGCTTGGGATTTATTTGGTCCACTTCGGATGGTGACAGGTTATTCCATAATTCTGAGCCATAAAAGTAAAGAGGGAATGACAATTTTCTGATACATGCTTACGCAGGTTGGAGGATTAAGGTCGCTGGGATTAACGCCATAACCTATCATAGCATAAAACGCATTTATCATATGACGTCGCGTCTGAGAGTGTAATAACGCCATGCATTATTTTCGATAATCCACTAGTGGATTAAATATGCAAATTAGCTTGATACGTTCTGTAACGTTACATGTACGACGCCCTTAACGACGTCGCGCTTACTAATGGCGGAATATTGACATTTTTGTAAACAATCGTGAATAAAATGCATTTTAAATGCCACATGATAAATAGAATCTTGCATTCGTGCTCATGTATTATTGAATTTATTAAACTCGTTGAGGAAAAGGAATAAAATGCTCGGAAAAGGCTCGCATTTTATCCCTTTTCCTCAACTCGTTTAATAAATTCAATAATACATGAACACTCATGTAAGATCCTTTATTTCGACCTTTTTGACAGCATTCTTCTGTTCGCATCTTGCTTTTTAAATTCACGTCGTGGCGAATACCTAGATGTGTGACATGATTTCCATTGGTAATGGTTGGCCCCCAACATGAACCTAGTGCTTGATATTAAGTTTTGTTTAGAAAATAGTACAATCACCATGTAGCATCGACTCCGGAACTTGTTACTCAAAAGTACCAGATAAATGAGGAAAATGATTATACCGACGGTAGGTAATCGCTTAAGTTGGCGTTATTACGTTGTGTCAGAACTTAAATCCACTTCCCATATTTACTCAAGTTATTTTTCTCTGAAGTTCTTAAAAAGAAATTTTGGAAAGCTTTGTCAGCTGCCATTTAAACACACAAATGAGTCGGCTGGTACATGGCTGGTACCGCGAAAATTCATGACAGCTTCAACAATCTGTGAATTTATTACAGAAACGGCTTTGATAATCTTCAATTCAGTGGCATCAATAGAAGCCGAATCCTTCGCTGCTTGTAATGTTTTAGTTGTTTTTCCACCAAAGAATATTGTGACTGAATAAACAAGCCGAAACGCCCGAAGGCCAGAGAACGGCAATTTGCGTCACCAGGTAAAATACTGGACGGCAGTTTGCTGGGAACAGTACGGCGATTTGATTTGAACAATTATACATAAAGTGCTATGGCGGAGAAGTGTTCTAACTAGTTCACAACTGTCAATCTTAATATAAACAAAGGTTTTTTGGGTTCGTCGTTACTTTCATTGACGGTCTTCTTTTTATCAGTAATTTTAAAGAGACAGAAGGGTTGGGGATATAAGAAATTGGTACAGACAACAGATTGACCTGTTGTTGTCCTCTAGTTTTTTTTTCGACTTTTATCGATTTTTTCTTTCTTCCAGTACGTCTAAACCCCCGAGGGGGGGGCATGAGACGGGTTCCGGCGAACCAAGTGTTGAAGGGTGTTAGCTGAAATAAAAGGAAAGGATAGTTGGTTAAAAGGGTTTGTACAGTGGGAAAAGAGAGTGTTAGTACAGTTAAAAGATAAAAACAGAATTGGGTCTTTTAAGGAGAAGCATGAGCCACCAGGCTAACAGCACTGCTAAACTGCGCCAGAGTTGGTAGCGCTACAGCATAGGCAGGTAGAGCATTCCAGTGAATAATAGTCCACGGAAAGAAGATGTACTTGTAGTAGTCTGTGAGGGTGTAAATCTGTCTGTATGTAAGGGGTGATTGTGGGCTGATGGTCTAGTATTGAGGATGAGATCATAAGTGATCTTATACATCATGGCAAGACGGTTAATAATGCGGCGTTGTTCAAGGGGGCGCCAATTTAGGGCTTTCAGCATAGCTGTAGCACTTGAAGTGTAGCTATAGACATGTGTTACCCACCTGGCAGCCCTTCGTTGGACTGCTTTCACTTTGTATATGTCAGTGGCAGTGTGGGGATACCATACAGTGAACGCATACTCCAGTTGCGGCCTGACAAGAGTCTTATATGCAACTGATTTCAGGTCCTTATTATTGACCCGAATGTTTCTTTTCAAGAATCCAAGTGTCTGATTTGCTTTTGTAGTTATGTTGTCAATGTGGGGGCTGCTGTTTAGATCATCGGAGATGGTGACCCCAAGGTACTTAGCTGTTTCTGGTGCCATGCAAGAGGTACACATTTGGGATGGGGTTCTTACGTCGGGTAACATGAAGGACCTGGCATTTAGAAGGATTAAAGTTTATGCCCTACATCTTTTCTCTCTAACATAGTGCCGCCATGATACGGTATGTTTGTACAACGTTTTGGTTCTCATGTTATCATGCTGTATAACCGGAGAGAAATAAATTCGATTTGATTTGTTTTGGACATACCTTATGATCGCAAAATACTTAACTGCCTGGGAGTGCATATCTTGTGACACCCATGTGATTCAACTTCTTTATGACCTTGCCAGATCATGATTAAACGGTCAACAAATAGTTCTTATCTTGGGTTTAGCCAGGCTTTTGGCTAGGTGAATCACCCGAAGCTCCTTCCCAAGCTACAGGTACATCGAAACAGTAACATGGATTAACTATCCAGTTGGTTAAGTCTTTTCTGATTGGGAGAGGTCAGGCAGTTGAACTTGAAGGTGAGTCCTCAGATGAGGTTCCAGTTACTTCAAGTGTACCGCAAGGAGCAGTTCTAGGCACCTTGTTATTGTTATTATACCTAAACACCTAAACGACCTGTCCGATTACCCAGCACCCCCCCCCACACACCTATAGAGGGACTTAGACCGTCCAATCATAAGAATCTCACTAGAACATTGAATTCAAACATAGAAAGTTCAAGGTTTGCACATAACCTGGCCAAGAACTCCAACTCTTTCACCATATATACTGCATAATCATGCCCTCGAAATTGTTTCATCTGCAAGATACTTAGGTTTCGATCTATCCACCAACATGAACGTCAACATACATGTCGATAGAATCTCTTAAACTGCTACTTAAGTCCTTTGTTTTGTTTATCTAATATCAGAACAAAATAAAACTGCGTTCGGGAAGCAGCATACAAGACAATATTCCGTCAACACTTGAATACGTCTCCACAGTATGGAGCCTATGCACACAGTCCTATGCCCATTAACTCGAAATGATGTAGCGTTAAGCCATCCACTTGACTCTGAACGATTATTTAACCTACAACATGCAGCCTTATCTTGGCTAGTGATCCTTGCAGCAGAGAAGGTCACTTGCCTGCCTCATTTATTTATATAAAATTATTCATGGCATAGTTGCAGTAGCTCCCTCCCCTTATTTCGAGCGACCAATCGAAACACGCGTCACAGCATGAGCCACCCACTCGTATTACGTTAATTGTTACATGTATGGCAATGGAACAGATTACTCCCAATATTATTTTGATGCCTGCATTAACTAAGTTCAGCGTGGGAGTCCGGCCTCTTGGTCAGAAGCTGCCATGAACACAGCGTACCTGTTTTAACCTGCTTTGACCTTTTCTATTGTTAACATTTAACACCATCGCCTTTCTTCATTTCACTTTCATACTTTTAGTCTCACAATTTATATTCATTTAACACTAAGAGCGCGCAGTCATCCTGCACACATTCAAGCAAAAGTTACTAATTACAGAAGCTTCCCGCTTGCTATTGTCCATTTGACTGTCGCTGACCTTGTATAAAATCAAGGTACCGGTAATTTATAGCATCGCTAGTCCACCTTATAGCTTTTTATTGTGACGTGCGATCTCTGCGCAGAAAGTAAAATATATAGACTTGGCTCTTGTGCTGTGGCATTGGCAAACAGTGGATACCTAATCAGACGCCACATAACGCAGCGAATGACCAGATATACACTGCTTGTTTAAAATGCTGGACTTTAAAGGTTAAAGTAACAGTTTAAGTCACATTTCAGGGCTATTGTTTCAGCCTACATTAGAGATAATCGATTACAACTAGGAGGAAACTTATTTAAGCTGTCCTTTATACTAAAGCGAAAGTAACCCCCTTTTGTGAACGGAAAAGAAATTTATGAAATGACTTTTTTCAGGACATATTAAATCAACTTCTTTAAGGAGTTGAACACTTTTAGATAAGTAGCCAGTTGGCCATTTTGTGGGAAAGTAACTGTCCTTTTGGCTTTCCGCTATTGATGTTTCCATCAGAGTCTAGTTTTTTCATGTTTGTGTTTCTTTCCCTTTGTTGTCACTGCTGGGGGCTATGGGTTAATTGTATTGATTCCTGATCATTGCCTCCACTTTTATTTTGTTATCTGTGTTGTTGCTTAACTGTACAAATGTGAAATAGATAGAATATTCAAGATGAAGAATGCAACATGCAGGCACTTTCGTGCCGTCGATTTCGAAAATAATAGTAATAATAATAATAATAATAATAATAATAATAAAAATAATAATAAAACCATTATCCTTGACAAAGAATGCGATTACAAAAGACTTACGGAAGACCAGCATGAAAACATGCCTATACAACTTACCCATCTTCTTTATTATGAATGTTTTTATTGCTCTTAAAGGAACCCATTTTTGATTTTTATTTGACCGCCATAAACCCCAATTTTATTGATTACTTCCTTTGTTTAGGTTTCCATTATGGTCTGGTCGCTTAATGTTGGTATTTCTTTCCCTTTGGTGTCTTTTATGGATGGAATAAGTTAATTGTATCAATTCCTGATCTTTGTTTTACTTCTACTTTTAATACTGGGGGTTTTAGGGGTGTAAATTATTTTTCGCATTTCTGTCCAAAAATAGTGACCACACTATATGTTCTGAACTACAATATGTAGAATATCAGATTTTTGATCAGAAAATTTTCAATTTTTGGTGGAAAATTTTTCAATATATTGAATAGGCATGTTTTCGGAATGAAAACAAGCGAATAAATAATAGCCGTAGTCATGATTTAAAATAACTGGAGTATAGCATGCATACACCAGGATCTTCGTTAGAATAAAGTCTCTTTCGCAAAAGGAATAAATACATCTAAAACATAAAATAATTATCACAAGAACGACGAAGAAACTGTCTGAGCTCATTAAAAAGACACTTTATTTCGTAGAAAAAAAATTAATAAACTGCATTTCACGAAAGTAAAGTAGAAGTAAAACAAAGATCAGGAATCGATACAATTAACTTACTCCACCCATCAAAGACACCAAAGGGAAAGAAACACAAACATGAAGCGACCAGACCATAATGGAAACCTAAACAAAGGAAGGCCATAAGGACAGTTACTTTCACAAAATGGCCAAATGGCCATCCAAAATAAAAAGACACAAGTGATACACACAGTAAGTAACAAACAACAACATAAATAAACCGCCACAGAAGAACCGCCTTGGAACGGTCAGTGGAAAGAATTCCACTGGAGGGTTGGGGGGGGGGGGGGCTATAATCGATTTTACATGGTCATAATCCTCGCCCTTACCTCTGTCGCGTTATTCACTAATTTTGTTTAGTCCGCACGAAGGCTTCCTAACTCATCAATGTAACATCTCCGAGAACATACAAATAAAAAACTACAGAGATGAAGCAAGGTTGAGGACTCGACAGCATACAACAACAGAATTGCTGGAGCAAAAGAAAACCAACAGTTAGACTCCGAGGGGCCAGACCAAAGACGGAGTATCAGGCGCTAACCAACATAAAGAATACTAAAATAAAATAAAATTCCATTTATGTTTTTTACGCTGGAACCGTCATATAAGCTTAAGCCCGACCCACCGGTGTGAAATCAAAGAGGGAAGCAAAGTTGCCAACCGTGATTGGGTGAACCACCATGCATGCAGTCTGTTTTATAACATTTATGTTGTACCCAATCTTTATATATCGACTAACGATTTTACGAAATTGGGTACTAAAATCATTACAGGCATGTGTTTTTCTAAATTTATATACTAAGTCACCATAGAATTCGGGTTCCGATAGGCCTTGTTGCAGAAGTGTTTTAAGTCCAACTTTGAATTTTGAAACCAAATCAGAATGACGTCTATAATACTTCGAAAAGGCTTTACGTAGTTTATGATACCAATACCCCTGAAGTTTAGCGGTTAATAATTTATATCGAGTGTTGAAGTCGGATAGTCTGAAGTTCCGTTTAAAGGGGACAGACTTTGTTTCTACATTATTTCCTAAGTATTTACAGTAATACAACAAAGCAAAAGCAATGACAAATAATTGTCAAGAGGAAATATGGCCCTGGTGTATATTTCACAACTCCAGCTGTTACATACAAAAATAGATTGGTTTACGATCAGTACTAGCATTAGAAACAACCCCTGGCTGAATGATGAAACCAAACATGATAATTAGTACGGTTGTTCGTTCACAACGATGTTAAAATGCTGTCAGTAATTTCCAAAGTGGCAATTTTGTGATACAAGTTGCCGTACTGTTAATTCAGCATTTTTCCCAAGTTGCCGTACTTAAAAATCCAAGTTGCCGTACTCCTTTGTTTTGTGTTTTCTGAAAGAATACTGCAGCATAAAGCGAACCTTTCAATTAATACTTATACACAACAACTTTTCTAACTTTCTGACTGTTCCGGCAAGGAAAAAAGAAGGCCAGAGGTCTTGAATCAAAGCAAAAAACAGTACTTTCCACGAAAAAGATTATTTGATCTTGGTACCAGCTGTCAATATTTCAGTTTGTTTAGCGATTTCCAGTGAGTTGTTATCAGAATCATGAAAGCAGGCAAGAGCTAGATATCTCTCCGACACATATCCATTTTGCTTTAAATGTCAGAATTCTGTAGAAACCTGTAAACAGCTTTTTACCTACCTTACTGTGTGCCATGCTTGCGATAAATATTGATTTTGCTGGTACTTTTCAGCAACAAGTTCCGGAGTCGATGCTACACAGTGACAATGCACGACTTGCTATAGTTAATCCTAAAATGCCATTTTTGAGAATACCCGTATATAATGTCCAGGAAGACATGAATAAGTTTCGGCGATGTCGCAAAAGCAGAAAGATCGTCGACAAGCACCGGATTGCCACATGAGATGGAACATACTTCGGCACCGCACTTTGACTCTTCGAGCTCGTACAGAAGTTTATCAATGAAAACTAAATATAAAAACGAGGACATAACTCCTCCTTGACGCACGCCTACGGCGATATGTCCCCTTTCGGACAGCTCATTGTTTACCGATAATTGGTTCTATTTATACTCAAAACATAGGTTGCAGGAGCTCGGTTCTAACGAGTCATCACAGCCTATTAGAGCAGAAACAACTAAAATAATCTCCGTAAACCCCACTTATCTCTATATAAAATGGGGTTTAGAGGGCTGCTCATTACACGGACTTGTTAACGTAATAAAACTGGGAGTAGCGAAATTAAAGGCCGAAAACCTGAAAGCCTTATAATTATTACTTTTTGAAGAAGATTTAGTCTTAATGTTATTTTGTCTTACTAGTGCCCGCGCCCATGGGGGCTTTCAGAAATAGATTGTGGTGCATGTTGCTTCCGCGCAGAGCTGAAACCAACCGAAATGGAGTACTGGTAAACCGCTTAGAAGCCTGCCCAGGCAAACTAGTTTGAGTCGGATCGTTCCTTAAACTGTAACGGTTTCTTTGGGCGGTACATGTAGGGCTTGGGATGTCATTTAAACGTACCACAAATTCGGAAGTGACGTCTCCAAAATGAGCTATATGGTATTGACGTGGACGTAAAACCTAAACAACAAACAATCAAACAAAATCTGGTCTTAATGGAGGAACATCGCTGTGTGTTTGGGTTTTACGTCCCACCAACAAGATTATAAGGTCGGATGGAGACCGGACATCGGTTAAAAGAAGCCCGGAAGTGAACCTATAACCCCCGGTTTATGAGGCGAGCAGCTGCATCCTACACCACGGTGGCTTTTTGAACTTCACTGTCTTTGATGAATGGTAACACCGAGGGCCTCCCTTGCCTAGTGCTCTTAATCATAAGGTCTCACCACTGTGTATAGCCTCGCTCAGGTTACATGTACATGCAAGACGCAAAATTCTGCCACGGAAGGTCAGATGTTTTTTCTCCGGACATCCCGGTTTTCGCCTACCTCTGATTAACGATCGGCTCGAAATAAGTGAAATATTCATGAAAGGGACGTAAAACCAACAAGAATTATTTATAACGCCCGAAGCTCTGTCTTATTTTAATACGGCCCCCGCCCATTGGGGCTTGAAGAAATAGATGGGCTGCATGATTCTTCCACGCAGAGCTGAAACCGACCGCACCTAGTACTGGTAGACCGCTTAGAGAATTTAAGCCTGCCCAGGCAAAGCGGTGCGAGTCGGACCGCCCATGCTTATAAACCCTATTTGTTTCATTGGGCGACAGGGTTTGACATGTCATTTCATCTCATTGTCGGGTAAAAGTCCCACAAAATTGGAAGCAACGTCTCCAAAATGACCTATATCGTGTTGCCGGGGACGTTAAATCTCAAATCAACCAACCAACCTATTTTAATATAGGGGAAATAATTCAAATCAGATACTACAAAATGTGTATGTACAGCTTGCGCTTCAGAACAATATAGTCATACCGTCGACAAGCCTTATAACGTACCCAGAAAACACACCTATATAATTTTTGATCCCTTCGAATCCCACTTTTATATAGTAAAAATGGGGTTTACAGGGGTAAACCTTATCTAAATATAGATAGTGAGTACTCGTTAGAACCGCCTCAATGAGGTGATTCTAACGTGTACCCACAATCTATATTTTGAGCAGAAATAAGAAAAATATCCCAATTTTTTATCTTAAAATTTTCATTTTTTTCGGCGATAAAAGTTACAATGTATTTGTATAGGCGTCGCTTCGTAATGGGAATAAGTCACACAGTCCGATTAGAGCTTTGTAGTGTAAGGTAAGACATATCTCAAATATGCAGTGAGCATAATGCGTTCAGCATGTTAAGAAGTCCGTGTTATGAACACTCATCTTAACCATACTTTTTTATGGAAAAAACTGGGGTTTACAAAGGTTACTTTTTTATTTTTGCTCCAAGACATAGATCGTGGGAACATGTACTCGTTAAATCCGCCTCATTGAGGCGGTTCTAACGAGCACCCACAAACTATGTTGGCGTGTAAGTATAAACAAGCAAACAATATCACAACCTTTCATCAGAAAGTGAAACCGTTCTGACTAAGTGCAAATACAAGTCCAAAAGTCATGACGGTACAAAAAATAATTTACATGCTTAACATATTGGTACGGTTGTCAATAAAAATTTTGCTAACAATAAGGCAAGTAACCGAAGAATAGACAGTGGTCCATCGTGGTCAAGATTTGTAGCTATAATTTATATTTTGTATTAGCCTATACAATTTGTTTGTTTGATTTGATGTTTAACGTCCCCGTCAACACTGTAAAGGTCATTTTGGTGACGTTGCTTCCAATTTTGTGGGACTTTTACCCGACATTGAGATGAAATGACATATCAAGCTCTGTCGCCCAATGAAACCAATAGGGTTTATTAGCATGGACGGTCCGCCTCGCACCGCGGTTCCTGGACAGGCTTAGATCCTCTAAGCGATTTACCAGTACAAGTATTAGCCTATACAAATATGACAGCAAATATGGGATTGTACAAATGTGACAGCAACTCTGTGTCAGAGCTATGCCCGTGTGTTTTTTGTGTGTGAAAGCTTATACTTGTTATGGGCCTCTTTGGCTACCAATTCTGTGCCAGAGCTGAAAGCTGATACTTGTTATGGGCCTATTTTCTTTTTATGAAAGCTTATAATTACGTGTTGTTGCATTGCATTATAAAGATATATAGTTCAGCCTGCATTGTGGGTAACTATTGGCTGTACTTCCGTGTTAAACCCTAAGTCTATATGGACCTGCACTGTCTGCCAGGGTACCCGTTTTGGGGTTCCTGGTACAAAATGGGTTAATGAGGTAAAACGTAATTAGGTTGGTATAATCAAGAAATTGAGATCGTGCATGAGACATTTTAATGCACCAGTATCTTTAAAACATGCATGTTTTTGCCTGTAACGGTAATGATAGCACCATAACGCACAGGACCATTACAAAAACATGCCTATACAAATACATTATAAACATTACTGCGGAAAAAACGAAAATTTTAAGATAAAAAATGTGATATAGATTATGAGTACTCGTTAGAACCGCCTCATCGAGGCGGTTCTAACGAGTACCCACAATCTATATTTTGGAGCAGAAATAAGAAAACCAGAGCAGAAATAAGAAAAATAAGGTACATGTATACCGCTGTAAACCCCTGTTTTTTTTTTTTCTATGTAAAAGTGGGGTACGAGGGGGTCAGACTCTTATAGGCGTGTTTTCGTGATGGGACAGGGCATGTTGTTTCGGCAAACTCGTCTCAGGTTAAATGGATTACATGCACATGTAAAAGCTCGCTACGATAACACATCCACGTGTTCTTGTCCATTCCTTTATGCCTCCAAAACGGTTATTTTTCTGATGAAAACGTGGTATTTTTCTCATATATTCTCCAAACATAGGTTTTGGATGCTCGTCGGAACTGTCTCATTTAGGCGTTTCCAAGATGTACATGTATCCATAACCTAAAGCTAAGAGCAGAACATCACGAAAACACGCCTATATAATTTTGACCCTCTTGAAACCCACTTTTACATAGTAAAACTGGGGTTTACAGGGGTAAACGTTATTGTTCTTATTTCTGCTTTAAATATAGCTTGTGGGTACTCGTTAGAACCGCGTCTATATTTTGAGCAGAACTTCATACTCGAAACATCAAAAGCAGTGAATGTTAAACAGAAACATATAAAAACACAAAGCAATTCCTTTAGCTGACAAAAATTGAATACCCATACCGGTACTTCTGAAGCAGCTTACTGAACACGGTTAATTTGTTTGATTGTTTATGCTGATATTTAACGTCCTCGTCAACGCTTTTAGGCCATTTGGGAGACGTTGCTTCGGATTTTGTGGGACTTTTACCCGACATTGAATGAGATGACATCTCAAGCCCTACCTCCGCCCCCCCCCCCGTCTCAAGCCCTCCCCTACCGCCCTCTCACACACAAAACAATATGGCTTTAGGAACGGTCCGACTAGCACCACCTTTAATAGGCAGTCCAAGACCTTCTAAGCGGCTTACCAGTACTCAATTTCGGTCGGTTTTAAGCTCTGCGCGAAAGCACCATGTAGCCCGATTGAATACTCTAAGTTCCGATAGGCGGGGCCAACAATGCAGGGTTGAAATCAACAAGAGTGAAAATAGAGTAATTTCCTGTCAGAGAACAGCGCGATCGATATCAGACCCTACCCATTTTATACCAACCGAAATCTTCCTCCATATATATACATCTGTAGCAGAATTCCATTTCGAAATATAGTGGTGTTAGGTTGTGTTGTCTGAAAAAAATATTTGGAAAGTAGCTTAACTTGTTTTGCAATCAATGTGGGCCCTGTTCAGACGCCGCGTATTGTAGCGTCTGATCTGGGCATGCACTGTTTGCCAGTATCCCGTAAAAATGGTTATTTACTTCCTATATCAACTGCGTTTGTTGTCATTAGTCGAGTTTTTTGCCTTAAGATAACCAATGCCATAGCACACAAAGCACAGCGGTGGGGTTTATCTCCAGTGTGAATACGGATGAGGTAACATGAACAACTATGAATTGAAAAGCTGTAGTTCAAAGGAAATCAGCTGCGCGGGACCAGACCTACATGTATCCGTTATGATGTGAAACGCTAATCCCTGTTCCGCCGGGATCTGTATCCTGTATCTGTCCAGGATAAAGTATCTCATCATACAAGAAGACTATTTCAACATGTATTTACATATTCCATTAGATTTTCTTCCAAGGAGTCCCAATGAAATAGGGCTAGACTGGGTCATTATACTACAAACCAACTGACAACTCGAGGCCGGTGAGCTAGTGGTGTTTATTTATTTATTTTTTTCACTGGTAATTGGACACATCCTACACACTTGGACCATATCAATTTCCTTTATTAAGGCATATTGTCAACTTCCCTGTAAAAATGTAACAGCGGGCAATCAACGGACCGATAGCAAAACGACGTTGCCACGTTGTATAGCTGTCGGCCTGACGTTTAGGCCCGACAGTCTTTGCTGGATGGGATTTATTTTCCACATACAAGAAGCGAAAGCGGAGTCAAGCTTTGTCTTTTCCTTTCCAAGGGATACTATTCTTAAGGGAAAGAATTTGTTCCTGAGTAACAAATTATTTCCCTTCCTTTGGACCTGAGATCTAGTTTCTTCACACATACTGGCGAACGTCCTTATGTCAGAGGAGACACATTCTTGGTAAAAGTGCGGTTTACAAGTGGATTTATTAATGTTCGTGTTTTAGGACCATTTTCCCAGACTACCCCAATGACATTCGACCCACCAGTGTTGTCAGTGCTTCAACAAACCTACTCATTACAATAACACCCGTGCGACATACATGTAGTACATTTTTTCACAGCTCAAAAACGGCTACTTTTCTGATGAAAATTCGTGATGGTTTTGCTTATTTATACTCCGATCATATGTTTGTGGGTGCTCGTTAGAACCGTTAGCTTGGGCGGTAATGCCAGATCGCATACCTAATACATGTTCCCTCTATAACACAAATCCATATCTCACACCCTTCATTGCGCCCTACAAGCCATATCATATATCTGAGGAAAACAGTTTTCGGGACTCCCGACTGTCTTCCAGTCATACGCCAATTTTAAGACCCTAATCAGATGTAAGATTCTGTAACATCATTCTCGTGAATGCTGGTCAGTTTAACACTTCGTCGTTTCTCATATATAATGGGTTCAGAATATAAATTATCTCCGCCCTTAAATGTATTTCACCTTGTTTGGAATTCATCAATAGCCTTGTTCACAGAATCGAAAAAAAAATAATAATAAATAGAAAAAATAAATAAAAGGAAAAAATAAAAGACATATATGATAAATATATTTTGATATTGTATTTTATATCATGTCCCATATGAACCCGCAGTCCATTCTAGCCAGCTAGCCTTAAGCCCTCGGGCTAATAAAGGATACTCGGGCTGTTATGCCCCATATCAGCCCGCAACACTACCAGTTTTTGCGACATAAAACCATATGAACTTATCGAAAATAGGATGAATTAGAAACTTCCAGCGCCACCTTTATCCATCGCAAAATTTAGGACTTAGCGACATACATGTAAAGCCATCTCAGCCACCGCAGATTGGGGTTTACAGGGGTAAACATTACTTATCATTGCGGCTTGAAGAAATAGGTGGGCTGCATGATGCTTCCACGCAGAGCTGAAACATATTGCACACAAGTACTGGTAAACTGCTTAGAGGATCCAAGCCTGCCCAGGCAAAGCGGTGCGAGTCGGGACCGTCTATGCTTATAAACCCTATTGGTTTCATTGGATGACAGGGTTTGAGATGTCATTTCATCTCAGTGTAGGGTAAAAGTCCCACAGAATTGAAGCAACGTCTTCAGAATGACCTATACAGTGTTGACGGGAACATTAAATCCTCGAATCGAACAAACAAACATTACTTTTCTTTTTTCTGTCCCAAGCCACATATTGTTGGTAGTCGTTAGAACTCACGTACAACAAATATTGTGAGTCTAATTGAGAATGATATCACAATTGTTTGTCAGAAATTTAACCGTTTGTCACATGGATCATAGCAACAGACAAGATAAATGTTTTTTGATAAATGAATGATAGGTTTTTTTTTGTCAATTGCACGACCCGCAGAAAAAGCGACCGACTGAAGTCGGTTGATTTTCTAAGAGTGCCGTAAAATCACCGTGTCATTCTGTCATTCTGTCAGTCTGTCCGTCCGTAACCCGTTTGTGAAAATTGGTGATAGTGACTTAACCGCTTGGAATATTTAAACAATTTTTGGCATACTGATAGATATCTTGCACGACCCGCAGAAAAAGCGACCGACTGAAGTCGGTTGATTTTCTAAGAGTGCCCTAAAATCACCGTGTCATTCTGTCAGTCTGTCAGTCTGTCCGTCCGTAACCCGTTTGTGAAAATTGGTGATAGTGACTTAACCGCTTGGAATATTTAAACAATTTTTGGCATACTGATAGATATCAATGAGATCTAACCAATGAACTTGAGAAATATTACAATCCATTTAGTATAGCCTCGCCGAGGCGAAAAATGTGAAAATTTTTGAACTGCTTCTCCTCGGAAACCGTTGGGCCGACTGAAGTCAAATTTCATATGGAGCCTCTATGGGATGGGGGAAACCCAACTTTGCTCATGGGGTCAAGGTCACATGACCAAAATGGCCGCCAAGCCATATATGGTCTGTCTGTCTGTCCGTCCGCAACCCGTTTGTGAAAACTGGTGATAGATACTTAACCGCTTGGAATATTTAAACAATTTTTGGCATACTGATAGATATCAATGAGATCTAACCAATGAAATTGACAAATATTACATTCCATTTAGTATAGCCTCGCCGAGGCGAAAAATATGAAAATTTTCGAACTGCTTCTCCTCGGAAACCGTTGGGCCGACTGAAGTCAAATTTCATATGGAGCCTCTATGGGATGGGGGAAACCCAACTTTGCTCATGGGGTCAAGGTCACATGACCAAAATGGCCGCCAAGCCATATATGGTCTGTCTGTCTGTCCGTCCGCAACCCGTTTGTGAAAACTGGTGATAGATACTTAACCGCTTGGAATATTTAAACAATTTTTGGCATACTGATAGATATCAATGAGATCTAACCAATGAAATTGACAAATATTACATTCCATTTAGTATAGCCTCGCCGAGGCGAAAAATATGAAAATTTTCGAACTGCTTCTCCTCGGAAACCGTTGGGCCGATTGAAGTCAAATTTCATATGTAGCCTCTATGGGATGGGGGAAACCAAAATTTGCTCATGTGGTCCAGGTCACATGACCAAAATGGCCGCCAAGCCATATATGGTAAAAACCCTTAAAAATAGTCTTCTCCAGAACCACTGGGCAGATTTCCACGAAACTTGATAAATAGCATCTGGGACGTAGGCCCATCATAAATTGCTAAAATAGTGACCCTGGTTTGACCTTGACCTTCTTTGTGCCTAGGTCAAACTTTGTCACATATGCTTTTGTTGGAATATTTAAACATTTTTTGGCATACTGATAGATATTAATGAGATCTAATCAATGAACTTGCGAAATATTACATTCCATTTAGTATAGCCTCGCCGAGGCGAAAAATGTGAACTTTTTCGAACTGCTTCTCCTCGGAAACCGTTGGGCCGATTGAAGTCAAATTTCATATGGAGCCTCTATGGGATGGGGGAAGCCATAATATGCTCATGGGGTCCAGGTCACATGACCAAAATGGCCTCCAAGCCATATATGGTAAAAACCCTTAAAAATAGTCTTCTCCAGAACCACTGGGCCGATTTCCACGAAACTTGATAAATAGCATCTGGGACGTAGGCCCATCATAAATTGCTAAAATGGTGACCCTGGGTTGACCTTGACCTTCTTTGTGCCTAGGTCAAACTTTGACACATATGCTTTTGTATTGGAAAAGTGAGAATGCATTTTATCCTGCAAACGATTCAGAATACAGTACTAAAGTATATTTTTAAATTTTTGCTCCTTACGATAAGGTGCATTAATTGGAGGAACCGTTTTAGGTCCAGGCCACATGACCAAAATGGCCGCCATACCCATATATGGTAACACTCATAAAGCTAAAAGCATCCGGCGGGTCGTGCATTTCAGCTGAAGCACTGGTTCTCCATAAAAATCCTATGTTGTACGTATTCATTAGAACAGCCTCGCCGAGGGCGTTGGGAGACCTTCGTGCGGCCTGGGCGGCTTGTTTGCCTAAATCGTGACGGAAGTAAGGGCGTATGGGGTGTCGTTTTACTATTTAATCCGTATTTATAGATATCCATAATTATTTATGGATATCCATAATTCGAATTATGGATATCCATAATTCGAATCATGGATATCCATTATTATTTATGGATATCCATAATTATTATTTATGGATATCCATAATTCGAATTATGGATATCCATAATTGGAATTATGGATATCCATAATTCGAATTATGGATATCCATAATTGGAATTATGGATATCCATAATTCGAATTATGGATATCCATAAATCGAACTGAATTGATGATATCCATAAATCGAATTATGGATATCCATTATCCGATTTTATTGATGTACATAATCAAATTATGGATATCCATTATTCGGCTGATTTATGGATATCCATAAATCAAATTATGGATATCCATAAATCGAATTATGGATATCCATAAATCGATTTATGGATACCATTAATTTAGATCGAAATATGGATATCCATAAATCGAATTATGGATATCCTTAATTCAAATTATGGATATCCATTATTCGGCTGATTTATGGATATCCATAAATCAAATTATGGATATCCATAATTATCCTCTGCAAATAAACCTAATGAATAATGACTGCTTCCTTTGCAAGAGACTATTCGGGTCAGGTTTCTGATTACGGTGTGTAATAAAAGCCGGGTTGGAGGTGGGGGTAATGTAGGATAGGCTTAGTGGTGACCTATGATGTGGGAGAGATAGAATAGAATAGAATATAATATGTTTATTTGCCATCTGGGCCCACGTAGATTTGTTTGTTTTGGAGTTTAACGGCCCAGTCAACACAATTTAGGTCATTTTTGAGCCGGTCAGTTTACCTATCCACACTTTCCTGGGCAGGCTTATACGTAAGCGGTTAACCAGTACAGTGCACATTCTTTCGCCAGAAACTGACAACTGCCCTTCTTGAATCAGCGGAAGGGAGAGAATGACCGTAGAAAAGATTTCATGATCAATCTCCACGAAAGAATGTTGCCGACCCCGGCGGGAGTCGAACCCGCGTCCTCCTGATCACCAGTCAGACGCGCATCCGACTGAGCTACCGAGGCCGGCTAGGGCCCACGTAGAGCATACAACAACACATATATATGTCATACAAACAATATCATTAAAACAGTCATCCTTACCTCCGAATACTTCAGACAAGATGATGATGTTGATGATTATGATGATTATGATGCTGAAGATGATGATGATGATTTTGATGACGATGATGGTCCTTTAACAACAACAACACATAACTCTGAACGCTAGTGACATCACTGGTTACTGGAACAAAAGTAATGATTTCTGGCTTCAAAACATTCATATAAGTAGGTAGCAAGTTTTTCAATGATATCGGTATCTTTATTTGTCTTTAGCCAAACAAACTTATTCTCAGGTGATAAATCAATGAAGCATTTACATGACAGTGAAGCATATGAAAATAAATTTTCTCGTTGTTTTATGTAAAGTGGACATTTCATTGAAAAATGAACCTCGTCTTCAACTTCATTTGCTTGACAATATTTACATAACCGATCTTTTGCTTTTACATTTTTATACCTTCCTCTTTCTATGGCTAATTGATGCGCACTTAATCGAAATTGCGCAAAACATTTACGTATTTTAACGTTCTTGATCGTATCTAAATATATTTCTCTTTTGAAAGAGGGTTTAAAACGGTAAAATGTGCGTAGTTTTCCATTTTTAACGAGTGCATTTTCCTTTACTTGTATTTCCCAAAACTCCATAGACCTTCTTATTAATTCCGATTTAAGTTCATCTAGAGTTGTATGTGCACTGATGTTTAATTGTTGTAAGATAGATGAGAGGTCAGAGTACCATGTTTGCAGACTACTATTGTGTAGTTCTTTACTTGTATACAATGTCTGTCCTAAAAGACTATCATTGCCCATTGTTTCAATTCTTCTTAAATATTTAAAAAGTGTACATATGATATCTATAAACATAGGGGTTCTACCCAAATCACCACTCACTGCAATATTAGTTGTTTTGTATGTACCCCTAGTATATATTTGTAATATTGTTACATGTGGGTTTACGGCGTCCCGCAAACCCCCATGCTGACAAGACAACCGAGCGTGATCTCTGACAGGTGTACGGGCAGCTGTGGGGTAAGGCACAAGAAAGATGTTAAATGAATGACATGAATTATTTACAGTATCTACATACAACACTTACTAACACAAAACATCACAAATTGTTGCTTCTGTAGCCAATTCACGACGTCCGCTCCGAAGGCAAAACACTGTTCTGTGCTCGGAACGGGTGACGTGAATACCTACAGAAGCAAACAACAAAAACAAGAAAAACAAAAAAAAAGAATCAACACAAGACGCGACTGGCCAGTTTATAACTTAGGGTGAATCCCCTACTCGCGTGACACTTCCTCTCGCGAACTAGTAAAACTAGTCTATCAACATAGTTGATAATCCTAGGATTAGCGATCACGTTTGCTGATCAGACGTTTAGTGATCGTCCAAATAAGGTAAGTTGACCTCTTCCATGATCACATTTGTTTACAACGAACAATGATTTAGAAGAATCTGCTTCTATCCTGGTAGGCGCTGATTACGGCGGTCTGTCCGCCCTTGCTGGACCCTAACGCCTAGCGTCGTACCAGTACCTGCTGCTATGAAGCAGGGAGCAGCAGGTCACACATTGTTATGCCTTTCAATATACTTTCTATTTCCCCGTCACAATGTTGTGTTCACTCTTACAACTTGACCTGCTGCTCAAGTGTCCGCTTTTTCCAGGGTTTATATATCTATGAATACTACCGGAAAATCATGCCTTCTCTTATTACCTTGCTCAATTCGTGGCGAGGTGGAGATACCGGCCACAAACAAAGCCAGATAGCAAAATCGAGTAGATAATGGATTTGCGTTCAAATAGTACATTTCCCATAGGAAAAATTGATGAAACGACCCTATAATCAATGACATGACTCCTGTCAAAACGAACACCCACACAACACGTGACGGGAATAAAAATCATATATGGCACAATTTGGCGGTTGGCGATTTTTAGGCAAATTCTATAGGACTCGGCCTTTTAGCGGCCCCCTGTATTGTAAAAACAGCTCTCTATAAACCACTCATGCATACATCGTATGATATGTGCATGACTTGTTCATGGAGCCGCACAGTTTGCGTACCATATTTCACCTAAATTATTTCACTCGCACCGCCCTACCATATATCTACTAAAATAATTTAGATGTGCATAAGCACCAGAGAGGTTTCCTATTCCATCTCGTAACAAAGGTTTCCCCTTTTGGAGAAAAAACAATCAGAAATGTTTTTTCTTTGTGTATAGAGATGGAATAGGATGAACCTATCTAAACAAGACAGCTATTTACACAACAACCGTGCGAAGAATTACCTACTAAGGTAGTCTGCCCCCAAATTTTCTTAAGTAAAATTTAGCTAGTAAGCCAAGGTGGTTTGCCCCAGAATTTTCCTGTTCCCCTGACACTCTGTTGTTTGTTAGAAAACGGATATCGTTTTAATCTCACTGGAGGTGGCCTTTCTGGCTTAACAGATTTGATTGATTTCACAGGTTCTGACATAAATGTGGTGCATATAATTTGGTCTGTCTGACATGTCAGTCCTGCAAGGCGCTGTTCTCTCAGCCCTTCTGTCTCCTCACTCTCCTCTGTTTCCTCACTCTCTACTGACGTTAGTGTATGTGGGACGCTAACGTCTCCGTCACTTTCTGGTTGCTCTGCAGTTTGAAAACTGCTGTCTTCAAATGAAGACTCGTCGACGTCATTTCTGTCATGACTGTCTGTCGACATCATAGGTTTAGAGATCAGACAATGAGACGTCACAGTCTGACGCTCAACATACTGCTTCAGTATATTAGCGTGATATGTGTTAACATTTCCATTGACGTCAATCTTATAATCCATTCTGCTTACTACCTCAACCACTTCATAAGGACCTTTCCATTGAAGCAATAATTTATTACTGTCTGTCGGTAGTGACAACAGTGCTTTGTCGCCGACGTCAAATTTACGCGACCTCGCGCCTTTATCATAATAAGTTTTCTGCTTAATCTGAACCTTCTTCAAATTATCACGCGCTAATTTGCATGTCTGCTCTAACCGTTCCCTAAGCTCAATAACGTATTGATACGTCGAAAGAACTTGCTCATCGCGTACCTCTTCAGCCCATAATTCTCTTAATATTGTCATTGGACCCCTGACGTTACGTCCATATAACAACTCAAAAGGGGAGTATCCTAAAGACTCTTGTGGGACTTCCCTTACCGCAAATAATAAAGCTGGAAGATATTTATCCCAATCTTTTGGACGTTCAGCACACATGCGACGTAACATCTGCTTTAACGTAGCGTGGAAACGCTCTATCAGTCCGTTGCAAATTGGGTGTCTCGGACTACACGTTAACTGTTGAAGAGAAAGAAGTCTGCTGACTTCCTTCATTACCTCAGCAGTAAACTGTGATCCACAATCAGTCAACATTTCATCAGGAATGCCAACCCTACTAAACATTTCAATAAGCGCTTCCGCGACACGTTCCGTCTCAATACTCGGTAAAGCTATCGCCTCTGGATACCTTGTCGCGTAATCTATCATGGTTAAAATATACCGAGATTTCCTATCAGATCGAGGCTCAATTGGACCAACTATGTCCACTGCCACCCTCTTAAATGGCGTATCAATCAATGGCATTTTTCCTAGAGGTACTTTAGTGACCCGACCTTTCTGAATAGTTCTCTGACAAATATCACAAGATTTACAAAATCTAGCGACATCACCGCAAATACCGGGCCAGTAAAACTCAGTTACAACTCTATCCAATGTCTTCCTAATACCCATATGTCCAGACATAAGCGTTTCATGAGCCAGTTTCAACACCTTTCCTCGGAAACTTTGAGGGACCACAAGTTGGAAAGAGACTTTGTTACCCTTGGTGAACTCCCTATATGCCAAACCTTTTTTCTCAATAAACCTAGTTTCACCTCGGTTTAAACCACGACTCACAGTCTTGTTCCCAGATACAACCCTTTTCCTGATGTTTTCCAAAGTTGGATCACCAACCTGAGCTTGCTTGAAAGCCTCCTTGTCATCGTTAATGATCTGATCGGGAACCTTAAGTTTTCTGTAAGGCTTCTCATCCTGCCTAGTTTGAGACCTAGTTACAGCCGCAGCTGAGAAATGAGACATATCAGGAAGTTTTGATCCATCAATGTTACCGATAACCAAATCGTACAACGTATCATCCATACACAAAGCTTCAGTTTTCCCAGTGAAAAAAGGACAATCAATGTCAATCATTGCCAAAGGATACCTTTGTGTGGATTCATCAATCAACGTAACATTTGATTCCTTCCCTATTAACTGACTATCCGAAACCAAACTTCTCCGAACGACACAGCCTGTACACCCAGTATCTCTTAATACAACCACCTTTTTATTATTAACCAATCCTTGTGCCGTCGGTAACCTTGCCTTTAAGAAGTAACAGACACCTTCCCTAGTTTCCTTACTACACTCCTCCCTATCCGAAATCAAAGGATCACCAACCTTATTTTCAAAAATACTTCCAATCTCATCACCTTTCCTAGTTACTTCCGTCTGACAAAAACTAACTTGGTGTGCTGCGCCACGTGGTGTGCTATTATTTTTACCGCGTCCGCGAAAAGACCCTCTAAAATTACCACGACCACGTGTATAACCACGACCTACATTCTGCGTATTCTCATTCTTAACCTGAGAACCTTGAGTCTCTACGTGCGTGTTAAAATTTTCTTTAACACCGCTATCCCCCACTCCAGTTGCTCCTACCTCTGCGCTATACAATTGTTTCCTGTCGGGGTTCTTAAAACATTTAATTGTTAAATGCCCCTTACCGCATATGCTACACTTGATATCCGGTCTACCACTCGGTTTGTTCGAGTCAACTTTGTCCTGTTTCCCCTGCGCTGCGCCTCTATTATCGCGTTGCCCCTTATTAATGCAACTATATACGCCCCCGCGCGCTTCTGCAAACAAATCTGCCTCCCTAGCCATTTCATCTAAATTGCCAAACTGTTTTGGCTTCAGATGTACATACAGTTCTCTATTACATGACTCCAGGAACTGATCCCTTGCCATGAAATCACAGACAGCCGGAAAAGATTTTTCTATATTTGCCATATTAAGCCATTTTTCTAAATAACTTCTCAGTCTACTACTGAACTGTATGAACGTTTCTGATTTCTCGGGCCTACTATAACGAAACTGCTTCCTAAATCCGCGCTCTGTCATGTCAAAATTCTTTAATAAAGCGTCCTTTAACTTTTCATAATCCGCCGCATCCTCATTTGACAACCGGTCATATACATCAAGTGCGCGCCCTTTGAGCAATGCACTTAAATACGCGGCCCAAACACTCTTATCCCATTTATTAGCCGTAGCATATTTCTCAAATCTAGATAAATAACTATCCATTTTATCCTTACCCTCTTCAAAATAAGGTAACTTAGGATCCCGGGCATGAGCCACCTTCTCAGCTTTTTGCTTTTCAAATTCTAGCTCGAGCTTCGCTCTCTGCATTTCTAACTGATTCCTTAATTCTTGGTGCTGTAGCTCAAACCCATGTTTTATTTGTTCTATATGGGCCTCACTAACCTCTTTTGCCTCCCTTTCAGTCTTAATGCGTGCCATTTCAAGTTCCTTATTAACATTCAACATAGCTAGTTCATGTGCCCTTTCCTTTTCCTTTTCCTCTAACTTAGCTAGTTCATGTACCCTTTCCTTTTCTTTTTCTGCCCTTTCCTTTTCCTTTTCTTCAGACCTTAACCTTTCTAAATCCCTTTGCTCTTGCCTTTCTGCCCGCTCAATATCTTGCTGCTCTTTAACAAAACCTTGTAACTCCTTCCCCTCATAACCTAAGTCCTTTCCCATTTGCATTAAACGCTCCATTATTGATAACGTAAATCTCACGTTACTATCAAAACCACTATAAACTGATCAGTTATGATCAGTGATGATTGAATGGGCTTAACTAAAACGTTAAGATATGTGTTATACGCGTTAATCTAACTAAAACGTTAGTTATTAAAGCACACGCGAATTGAAATGTCAAATGCTTTCAGCACAGTATGACGTTGCGTACTGGTAGTCTAATATGACGTCATAAACTGACGACGTTTACAGTAAAATGCTACAATCCGAAGTTTCATCACATTACAAAACTCCAATCATAACAAGTCACCATTAATGTTTCTATTACGTCATACCTAACCTCAAGCCACAGCGTAAATATTAACGCTACCGTTATGTCAACGTCAGTAAATTGTTAACGTCACTATGTCAGAACCAAGTGTGGGTAAGATCAATTAGTAGCTCCAATTTGACTTAGTAGAATGTCAGGTAACACAATTAAGTGGGGAAAAAGTGGGGTTTGCCTTGCCTTCCTGCTCAGAAATTATCGACTTGTCAGTATCCATTCAGTTGAATACATGGGTTTCGCACTTCATAAACGCAGGAAGGAAGATTAAAGTTAATTTCTAAATGTGGCTGTCAATGCATTATTTTTTTTTCTAAAGTTGATGATTCAGAGTATCAATGTGCTGTTCCACAGCCGGGAACACCAGCCAGAGATCAAAATCCCACTTCTGACACCAAATGTTACATGTGGGTTTACGGCGTCCCGCAAACCCCCATGCTGACAAGACAACCGAGCGTGATCTCTGACAGGTGTACGGGCAGCTGTGGGGTAAGGCACAAGAAAGATGTTAAATGAATGACATGAATTATTTACAGTATCTACATACAACACTTACTAACACAAAACATCACAAATTGTTGCTTCTGTAGCCAACTCACGACGTCCGCTCCGAAGGCAAAACACTGTTCTGTGCTCGGAACGGGTGACGTGAATACCTACAGAAGCAAACAACAAAAACAAGAAAAACAAAAAAAAAAGAATCAACACAAGACGCGACTGGCCAGTTTATAACTTAGGGTGAATCCCCTACTCGCGTGACACTTCCTCTCGCGAACTAGTAAAACTAGTCTATCAACATAGTTGATAATCCTAGGATTAGCGATCACGTTTGCTGATCAGACGTTTAGTGATCGTCCAAATAAGGTAAGTTGACCTCTTCCATGATCACATTTGTTTACAACGAACAATGATTTAGAAGAATCTGCTTCTATCCTGGTAGGCGCTGATTACGGCGGTCTGTCCGCCCTTGCTGGACCCTAACGCCTAGCGTCGTACCAGTACCTGCTGCTATGAAGCAGGGAGCAGCAGGTCACACATTGTTATGCCTTTCAATATACTTTCTATTTCCCCGTCACAATGTTGTGTTCACTCTTACAACTTGACCTGCTGCTCAAGTGTCCGCTTTTTCCAGGGTTTATATATCTATGAATACTACCGGAAAATCATGCCTTCTCTTATTACCTTGCTCAATTCGTGGCGAGGTGGAGATACCGGCCACAAACAAAGCCAGATAGCAAAATCGAGTAGATAATGGATTTGCGTTCAAATAGTACATTTCCCATAGGAAAAATTGATGAAACGACCCTATAATCAATGACATGACTCCTGTCAAAACGAACACCCACACAACACGTGACGGGAATAAAAATCATATATGGCACAATTTGGCGGTTGGCGATTTTTAGGCAAATTCTATAGGACTCGGCCTTTTAGCGGCCCCCTGTATTGTAAAAACAGCTCTCTATAAACCACTCATGCATACATCGTATGATATGTGCATGACTTGTTCATGGAGCCGCACAGTTTGCGTACCATATTTCACCTAAATTATTTCACTCGCACCGCCCTACCATATATCTACTAAAATAATTTAGATGTGCATAAGCACCAGAGAGGTTTCCTATTCCATCTCGTAACAAATATCTAGTAGATAGTTTTTCACATTCAAAGTTCATATATGCTTTCTCTAATTTGAAGTAAGGTTCATTTCTCAATGGCGCAGCTTTTGAAAATGATGTACCCCAAACCTCACAACCATAAAGTAATATAGGCTTGATAGTGTGATCATAAATATGTAAGCTTGTTTTGACATTTGGACAAGAGTCACTGATTATCATTTTAAGTTTGAAAAACGCCTTCAAACTTCTGTTATACAAGTCCTTTTTAGCATAAGAAAATGTGCCTGAGACAGAAAAAAATGACACCTAGATATTTATAAGATTGCACTTTTTCGATTGGATCCCCATTAAAGGTAAAATAATTCGACAACAACTTCCCACTTTTGTTGAAAACTATAGATTTCGTTTTCTCTGTGTTAATGTCCAAACACCATAATTCACAATATTTTTCGAGTTTTTAATACAGTTTTAGCCCCTCTTCAGATTGAGAAATGAGTATAACATCATCTGCATACATGAGACAATTAATTATATAGGTACCTAGAGTAACAAAATCACAGCTGTCGTCAAAAATGTCTGCTAAATCATTAATGAATACTTTGAAAAGATTGGGACTCAATGTGTCACCTTGTCTTACGCCTAAATTCGAACAAAATTCATTTGTTAAACCGTTGCATATCTTTACTCGCAAAATGACATCTGAAGCATTATTCATTTGATTTTCTAAAATAATTTGCAATTTATTACGTATCTCGGTATTCTCTAGTGCGTCTTTGAATAACTGAGGAGAAACACTTTGCCATTTGAATGATTCAGGAAAATCGTGGGCACATTCTTTTGGTTCATTAAGCAAATAATTAGCCATCAGTCTTACAGAAATTTTTTAGTGATCGGAAAGTCTCAAAATTGGATCATCAAGTTGAACATGAAAGAATAGAACATTGGACATTTTTTCTTCTGACAATAAACAGTAATCAATAACACTGCTGCCATTGTATTGATAAGATGTAAATTTACCTGTCAAATCCTCAAATGTTCTGCCATTTAAAATTCTTAGCCTACTTGATATGCACAAATCTAGTAATTCTCTTCCCCTTGAGCATAATTTAGTGTCTTGGCTGGTTCTTTGCTTTGTTATACTATCGATTGTGTAGTCTTCATTTAAGGGTAAGTAGTTATCGTCATCATTGGCGATAAAATCTGGCTCACTTGCCGTTCGTGCATTGAAGTCCCCAAGCAATAAAACATACCCTTTGTTTTTCTAACTAGAAATATCCCTTTCTATTATTTCCAGAAAGTCAGTGTTTTGCTCAATATGAAAAGAAGAGTATTGTGGGGGGATGTAAGCAAAGCATTTATATAAATGTTTATCCCAGCCAAAGAAATCCTTATCCAACATAAGCCACTGATACTCTGAGCATTTTACAGGTAAATACTTTACACCTTTTCGTATACTTTTTTGATCAGTATAGCTAAACCACCATAGCTTTGATTGCCTTTATAATTTTTTCTTTTAATAAAATGAGTTATAAAATTATCAAAATAAACTTTACTAGTATCGCATTTAACTTCTGCAAGCCCTATGATATCCTTATTATTGATTGAATTTATGAATACTTCATCTTTTGACTTATCTACCTGCTTTGAAACCAGTTTATTAATATTCCAGGAACCAAAATTGATTGAGGATTTACATTCACTCATTTAATTGAACCGCCTTCGGTTAAAATTATCATATCTCAGCCCACTTCCCCATCGACTGCTTTGTCTTTGATAATTATTATGGAACTGTCTTTTTCTGTGAATGGCCTGTGATTCCCCAAGAGCCTCATTAATGGAATACTTCAAATTTCCTCCAAGCATTTTGGTACCCCGTCTAGACAGGTGCTTACCATCTCCCGCAAGCACCCCTCTAGACGGCCTACCGCGATAATACAAATCACCATTATCGCAGACAGAAATGTTGAACAATGTTTGCTGTCATCTCTTTCAACAGAACATTTAATTTACAATTTTTTGGGTTTATCACTTCGTCTCTACGTGGGAGACCAAGAGATAAAATAATCTGTGCATTTTGGAATCTGTTCTTACAGTCTTCTGCTAATTTTATTAGTCTTTCTGCAAAGTAATCTGGTGTCTGTTCGGAAATGCCATTCTTCATAACATGAAGAATAACAGCGTCATAATAATATCGCTGTGTTCTAATGACTTTATATATTCTTGTCCTTCCTGTTTGGTGTATTTTGTTATTTTTTCTACAGATACATTTCTGCTTGATAGAAATTGAGTGTTTATATATATCATATTTGCAGTTCCTATTAGTAGCACTTTCTTCTTCTCTGGAATCTTCTATAAATCAATCACGTCTTCATCATTTTTCCGGTTCTCTGTAGGGACACATCGGTTTTTATTTTCCCGACTCTCCGCGGATGTCATCTTAGGGCGTTGGTGTTTTGTTTGACTGTCAGCCTTCTGTTTATGAACTTTTTCTTTCATTTGAGGTTGCAGTAGGGAATCATCCTTTCTAGAATCATGTAATTTCCATGCTAGAATGTCATCTTGGAGTTTCATGATTTCAGTATTCTGTGCCTTTATCTTCTCCTCTAGGTCACTGATCAGATTATTCTTATTTTGAAGTTTTTTCTCCAGTGTATCTACATTTTGTTGTAATACATTCACCTGTTAATTAGAGGATTCATACTTTTGATTCAACACCGCCATGGCACCTTGTAGCTTTGACATTTCTATCTCTTTCTCTATTCCTGAAGAAGAACATTTCCTTCTCAGTGCCTCAATTTGTTTTACATAATCTTGTATCTTCGCTTGTTGATTCTGACAATTGCATTTTCTAATTTCTTGTGATTTGTTCTCTGTACTCTTCTGTTCGTCCATCTTTAAAGCGTCTCTCTCTAATTTGAGGGAATCTCTCTCCGCAGTAATTTTCCTGACCTGAGCCTGGAGTTCTGCAGCGTTGTCATGCACCTTCGCTTAGTTGTCGACAGAACTGACAAATGTGTTTTCAAGTCTTTTGATGGTTATATCTTGAAAATCACTGAGGCAGCTGTTGATAGATGTGAGGGATTCTGTTGTCATGGTTTCTTTTTCTGCAACAGTGCATTTACCCTCTGACATTTGTATAGATTTTTCCTGCAAGTCAGATGTTGTATATATATTTGTCTGCACATAGGCACTTTTCTATTGCACTGTTGACTGTGTACCCATCTCAACACAATTATATTTAACTCTTGAACCCTGAGTTGTAATATTTGTTTCCATTGGACCTCTTTCGGTGGTCTATTTTGCTAGCTCCACTTCAAAATTATTCAGAAATCTGCTGTCCATTTCTGAGCACGTTTCACAGGAATATCTTATTTGGGAAACTTCATATATATATAACTGATAAGCTGGCAACTGCTTGCAACCATAATGGTACCATAGCTTACAGTCTGTGCACTGAATACCAGTATCCGAAACAGGTACATTGCACACCCCGCATTTACCCTCCTTTAAAACTTCATCTTTTTTCATATCATTGAATACAGATTGATTCATATTTGTTTGTCGATGATATTCATAATGCATCTGATTCTGCCAGTATTCAAAATCAGAAGAAATGCCTGACTTTGCAAGTTCGTCTGCCTTATTGTTTCCGGCTACATCCTTGTGATCTTCTACCCAGAGCCATTTACACATGCTGCTTACTGCAAAGACCATCGATTGTGAGCCATAGGTCTTTATTTAGAACATCAGACTTCTGTTTCGTTTTCCAGTTGTTAGCTTTCCAAGACTGAATCCATTTAGTTATACCTTCCTTTACATACTTGCTGTCTGTGCTGATTCTAATAGACTGGAGATGCAGGTAATGGGCCTGCACTAATGCTATGATAGCGGCTGTCAGTTCTGCTCTGTTATTTGTTTGTTTGTCACCCTTGAGATATTCAAAAGTATTTAAGGGATTGTACTCACCCCAATACACACCACAGCCTCCTTGGGGATTCTGCTGATCGTTGTTTCTACACGCACCATCAACATAAACAGCAATGAATTCTGTCGCTGAAGCCGCCATATTGTTAACATGTATCTATGGAACCCGGAACCAAAAGTGTTGAGCTTTTTAATTAAATACGCTTTATCACTCGAGAAAAGTCTTCATATAATTATTTACCGGTACATTTCCTGACTTGATCGTCTATATTTTGTCACAGCCACGGTTCTGTGGACTTTTGTTTGATTTGAGGTTTAACGTCCCCTTCAATACTATTTATTTAGTTCATTTTAGAGACGTTGCTTCCAATTATGTTGGGCATTAAGCCTACATGGAGATGAAGTGACATTTCATTCCTGCCGGCCTCGGTAGCTCAGTCGGATGCACGTCTGATTGGTGATCAGGAGGACGTGGGTTCGATACCTGCCGGGCTCGGCAACATTCTTTCGTGGAGATTGATAATGAAATCTTTTCTACGGTCATTCTCTCCCGCTAATTCAAGAAAGGCAGTTGTCAGTTTCTGGCGAAAGAATGTGCACTGCACTGGTTATTTTTTTTAATTATTATTGATTTGAGGTTTAACGTCCCCGACAACACTGTAAAGGTCATTTTGGAGACGTTGCTTCCAATTCTGTGGGACTTTTACCCGACATTGAGATGAAATGGCATTTCAAGCCCTGCCGTCCAATGAAACCAATAGGGTTTAAAAGTATGGACGGTGTCTATTACACATACTTGTTAACGTATTATGATTTGATTCGGAACGTTGCGAACTTGATTACAGCGCAAATGTATAGAATACAGGGAATAGCAACGAGATATCTCCCACTAGAGAGTGCCCCACGAAACAATTTTCTATGTTTTCCTAATATATTTTCCATTTATGGTTACATGTACATGTGTTTCATACCAAATTGAAATTATTGCTTTTCGAACTTCAAATACAATCTTAATCAAATAGCAATTTTAATTAACAAAATCATGCATAACCGTAATAGTCCTGTAAAAGGGTTATCCTTTGGAAGCAAGGAATACACCACAGAATTGAAAAGTATAGAGTGATCATATTTTCTGGTCCATACACGCTAGTTTCGGCCAATAAGGCCTTATCATTGACCTTCAAATAATTATAAAATCCTTGAATGGAATCAATGATACCAAAGGACTAGAAAATATAATCTACACTATGATGAGGGGCAAGGAAAATATTTTATGGCCGCCACACATTCCCTTGTTTGTTTGTTTGATTTGAGAACTTGTGATTTGAGCCACAAGGGGTGCACAGTTCGAACCCATCGGAATATCCACAATTTGTCTAAATACAGTAAAACAAAACTTAGTGACCACCCATATTAAGCAACTTGTTTTAAGCAAGCACGCAGTTGATTTCCAAAATAGACAAACCCATTAAATATCACCTGAATTAAGCTAGCACCTGTCTAAAGCAAGCACATTAAAGTTATGTATTAGGTGCTCGCTTAATACAGGTTGGACTGTGACTTAGTGCCAAAGAAAAAGATGAGAGCTTAACACACTTTCTGACATGACCATAATGTATATTTTGTATTCTCTTCAGACGTGAAAAAAAGCATTTCTCACATTACATGCAAGATAGAGAGAATATTCTCTATGAAATGTCCATTTAATTAAATCATTAAGTTTTTCTTTTATAAGATTATGAAAGGTAGTGAAAAGCGTGGAAAATCAGAAGTAGACAGACTTGAAAATTAAAAAGAGAAACGATCAGGAACTGATACAATTAGATCCCAAATTCGTTCGATAATTCAACTCTGGAAAGAAGTCGAAACATAAAGTGACGACTGTAAACACAATGGACAACAGGTAAACCGAGTCAGCAGCTCTTTCCCAAACGGGTGGTGACTCAGAATATCCAAACCTCACTCAAAAGGAATAATAAACATAATGGGGAAAAGAATCAGAATCACCAACATGACAAACATTAAACTGGAAATGAACAAACTCAAAGGGGGGAAATCAGAATCATCGACGTCATCAAACAATTATTGTGCAGTTTTTCTTTGAAACCATGAATTGAAGATTTCAAGCCCTAGTTTGAAACTTCAAACTGGGGTTTCAAGTTCAATCTGTGGTTTAAAAATTGTGCAATTATCTTGCCATATTTAGACCAATTTAGAGGAAATGTCTCGCTAATATAATCTAAAACAGAACTTCGTGTATCATTCTTTAATAATAATAATAATAATAATAATAATAATAACAATAATAATGGTGTCATTCTATTGTATATACAATGTATTGGACCGTTTCGAGCCGGCTCAGGTTTCTGGTAGGTGCTGCATTATATTTCGATTGCTCCATTCTATGTGAAACATACGGTTTGCGGCACATTGTTTCACAAATACATTATCAAATAATCGAGTCGTCTATGCTTACATATATTTATATTCAAAACACAGGTTGCGGATGCTCGCTAATCAGGCGGTTCTAACGAGTACTCACAGCCCATGTCTCGAAGCAGAAATAAGAAAAAAAATATGTATACCCTTGTTAACCTCCGTATAAAACGGGGTTTACAGGGGGTGTTCATTACACGAACTTATGAACACGATGGTGATTATTCTGTGCAATCATAAATTCATTATAATTATTTTATTATTATTATTATTATTATTATTATTACCACGTTTGTTTTGTTTTCAAGGCCCAGAATAATATATATAGAGGATCTTACATGAGTGCTCATGTATTATTGAATTTATTAAACGAGTTGAGGAAAAGGGATACAATGCGAGGCTTCGCCGAGCATTTTTTCCCTTTTCCTCAACGAGTTTAATAAATTTAATAATACATGAGCACGAATGCAATATTCTATTTATCATATGACATTTGGAACACATTTTATTCACGATTGTTTACAAAAAATGTCAATTTTCCGCCATTAGTAAACACGACATCGTTACGGACGACGTACATGTAACGTTACGGGACATATCTAGCTAATTTGCATATTTAATCCACTAGTGGATTATCGAAAACATTACATGGCGTTATTACACTCTCAGACGCGACGTCATATGATAAATATACGTTAATTTGTTCACGGACTTGATTAAAAACAGTTGACACGTGAAGATTCTTGGTGGAGGCAATCAACTGATCACGAGGGATGGGCTTTGCACCGATTTCATTATCAGTTAATCTTGAACCAAGAATTTTCTACTTGCCTGATATCTTAATCCGTGAACTACAGTAAAAGTCCTTTATAAGACCACATTTGGCACTGTTCAAAAGTGGCATTCAAGACCACTTTTGAACAGTCCCAAAGGTGGTCCCAGACCAGGGAACACTGTGTGCAGACAACACAAAGAAAGAATAACTGCACCCTTCTAAATAACCTTTTATAAGCAGATAAAGTCTTAATTTTTGGTGGTCTTAATAGCGGAATTTTACTGTAATTAACATATGCTATTTGACATTTGACCTGTCTCGAGCAAACATGACTTTGTGACTAGGTAAGACTCAGGTAGACAGGCATTGTCGTTACTGCAGAAGTTTTGTTTGATATACCCACTAAAGTTATTACACCAACCAAGCTGCAAACACTAAGGTGCTGATCAGTTGCGAGCATGCGCAAGCTGAATGACAAAACAACAAACAAGGAAACGCAGTGATCTTTATATATTCTTGCACACCAGACAAGGAAATCCGCGATTTTACCCTGGAATAGAAATTTATGTTCTGACCCTGGTGTTCCGACCCAAAATGTAATATAATCGCGTGTTTGATAAATGCACTTACAACCTCGTATGCGCCGTCGTTAAGGATGACGTCACAGCACGTTACATGACGTCACTAAATATTCCTGCCGTGTCAACACAATATGGCGGACGTTGGTAACCGTAGTGACTGCAGCATTAAATATCCGCGCTAAGAAATGGAAGGTATGCAAGAAAAAGAATCCATTATGGGTGTGAGGGTCGGATAGAAAAATCCGTCCCTCGGGATCACTGTCCGGCATCACTCGGCAAGCCTCGTGATGCCGGACAGTGTCCCTCGTGAGGGATTTTTCCAACCACCCCTCACACCCATATAAGATTCTTATATTCTCAGACAGGTAACATATCCGTGCAACATATACGTGTAGCAGACCTTTTTACTGATACCATCACGATAACAAAACAGAAGTGAAGGCAATGAATAGGAATCGATACAATTAACCCACAGCTCCCATCAGAGACACCAAAATGAAAGAAACACAAACATGAAATAACTAGGCCCTAATGGAAACATCAATAGCGGTAAGCCAAAATGACAGTTACTTTCCCACAAAATGGCCAAATGGCTATCCAAAACAAAAAGATATAAGCGATACAGACACTCAAAGACAGAATAAAAAATAAACTGCGACAGAATTCCGGTTATTGAGGCGTTTCTAAAGAGCACACACAACACAATCTATGTTGAAAGCAGAAATAAGAAAGAGGTTATCATTTTTGACTAATATTTGTCATTTCTGACACCATGTTAGACGCCATTATTTCAAATAGACATGTTTTCCAAATGATTGTGTGATATGCCGAGTCACCATAGCTATTAGGCTTTATGTTAAATAGTATTGTAACGTGTATGTGGCTCATGATATGAGCTACTACAAATAAGGTATGAGTGCGAACATTAAGAAGGCTTAAATGTATAATTTTCCTATGGGACTACTTTGTCCGATGATTAGAGAATTAGAGATCATTATCAAATGATTCGGGCATAAAAAAACACGAGAATTAATGGTTAATAAAATAATGAATGCCACAATGATGGAGACAATATGGTCAGGTTGTCTTTCCTTGACAATCAACCCAAACTTTTCCCGACCTTGCAAAACAATTATTAAATTTCAACCATTGTCCTGGTTTCCGAACCTTTACTAAATGTTGGCATATATCCCATCTACTTCACGTGGTGTCGAACCTATTGCCCCGAACTACAAGGTTTTCAGACTTCTGAACCTGGTTTACAAACCACCAGGAGAGAAATATGCCCTACTACTACGGCGTGATAAAGTAGCCTAATCCCCCTGAACCGTTTGCTATGTTGCCACTGTCTGAGGCTTGACCCTTAGTACATCAAGTGGATAACACCCATTCTTCGCTTTTGTGCCAAGCTCTTACAAGTGACCACGGTACCAAAGCAATCCAATTTAAATTGTGCTGTTATTTATTTCCCGACGATGTTTCTTCTTGCATATCAACACACTGACTCCTTTTTCACTGTGAAGCACTCGTATTTATAGGGCTGATGACGTCACACTTTGGGTTGTTCTCATTGTGTAGGCGAGTCCAAATCCGGGTAGTGCAGGTAGAAACAGAATAGAATAGAAAATATTCATCGCGCTATTCGGTAAATCGTGAGACCTTATTTCCGATTGCGACTGAAGACCAAGCGTCTGAAAGATTCTTCAGACTTGCCGATTTCAAACAAATTCATACTTTAACGGCGGGCTCTACTACTGGTAGGGGGTTTCGTTTAAATGTGTGAACTACCTATTTAATAATTTATTAACTGCATAATGTGGGTCCTTCTGTATTTATTGTAACAAACCGTTAGAACATACTTGTTTATTGTCGCGCGTCTGTTTTGGATAGTCGCTTAGAAGGCTGACAAAAATAAATAATAATCAATTTGTTTACATCAATAATCGACCCCAAGATCTTTTGTAACAGTATAATGCATAAAGTTGTAGTATTTCTTTAGTAGTCCTTCCATACTGTAACTGCACCACTGGATTAGCTCGGAACAGAAAGAAAAGCAATCAGTAGGTCAGGAGAGGGTGGCAACGCTACAAGAACTAAGTGGGCTTGACCTGCGTCGCACTCAATGTCTAGTGGTAGTGAATATACAATTTGTCATTTTTTTTTCCTTTTGTAGCTCACCAGAGCCGAAGGCTCCATGGTGAGTTAATACCATACCAATGATCCGTTGTCCGTCGTCCGGTCACACTTTCATACACCTTCTTTTCAGAACTCACTGGGTGAATTGAAGTCCTATTTTTATACAGCATCTACTTTATATAAATGTTATATAATTTATCCTGGTTTCATGGCAAAGATGGGCGCCATGCCCATGGTAAAACCACTTTAGAAATCTTCTTCTTCAGAACTGTACGTCAGATGACCTTGAAACTTGGCATACAGGAAAAACGACTCCAGCCCTACATAACTTATATAAATGATGAGCCTTGGTTGAGCTTGACCTATTTTACGTTAAGGGCAAATATGGTCTCTAAGCCCTTTAACTGGAAAAAGGGTAAAATATTGCTTTTATCCACTATAATTGTAGTTTATGACAGTAAGAAGGAAATTGGTCAGAATCACCCAATTACCTTGGCTTATGGTCACAAAAACCATCAGAATTTTAAACTCTTCTCCTCAGAAACTACAGGCCAAGTAAAGTCATATTTAATGTTATTATTATTATTATTATTATTATTTAATTTTCATTAATTGTGCCTGTTGCACCTTGACCCCCTCTTGTGGGGAAGACGGAAATCGTTGCTCGACTGTGTGTGATTTTTTTCCCTTATCACGAAAACACGCCTATATAATTTTGACCCCCTCAAACCCCACTTTTTTAGAGTGAAACTGGGGTTTACAGGGGTACATCAGCATTTCAAACATCTTCCTTGAAACCAATAGGCAAGTTGAAGCCATATTTTATATAGAACATCTATGCATCACGGGAACTAAAGTTTATATAATTTGTCCTGGTAACATGACCAAGATGACCGCCATGCCCAAATAAGGTAGAATATTACAAAATCACTTTCTCAGATGACCTTGAACTTGGCAGATTGCAACAGAGACTTGAGCCCTTTGACCTATTTTACGGTAAAGTCAAATTTGCTCTCTTATGCTAATGAATGTGAAAAATGGGCCGCTGATGGTAAATATAAGTTCTGCATCAGTAGGCGTAATGGAGGTAATTGTGGGATTTCTTTTTGGTGTTTTGTGTTATAAATGTGTGTTGCGTGTACTCATTAGAATTGTCTCATGGTGGCGATTCTGGTGGGTATAAACAGTATTGTGTGTTATGTGTACACGTTCGAATGGCCTCATCGAGGCACTTCCAGCGGGTACACACGACATACATTTGCATGACAAATGAGGAAACTCTCCCCTACTGTGTCAGGGATTCCATGTGGCCAGGTTCGGCTCATCACTTGTGAGCAAGCCATCGGATTTCAAGCCATTGAAGTTCTTACATTATCATTGATGATGGAATATAACGAATCAATGCCGGTCTTCCAGTTATGAGTTGTTAATTTGCCAGTCATGTAAGGCTTCTGAATATTGAATTATATGATTGAATTTTTCCAATCTTCAGCCAATAATCATTGTATTAATATTGCTGATTTGTCCGTCAGTATGTACCCAATGGACTTTATCATTTGTAAGTAACGTTTATCCCACATGTGACAATGGGATATTCCATCTAAAACTTTGGAATGTTCCATCTTCTATAATACAGGGGTGTATGGTATGTTTTTGTTGGTGATAAGTTTTACAAGAATGATTGTTCTTGCTCCAAACAGTGAGGACCAAGACCAGGTGTCGCATCCGTTGGCATCTTCTCTGGGCCTGCACTGTTTGCTAATGTCCATGGGGGCGCAAGACTGTGCAAGTCCTTGCATACTAGCTATGCACAATACATGCCATATTGTCAATCAGCATTCACGTTCGAACTGCGATGGCTCGAATCCCTTTAGGATGATGAAAATGAGCTTGAGATGGTGGTATTTCGAACCGTGGAGGGTTATCAGGAGGAATGACGAAGGTAATTCTAGAATATCTTTTTGGCTTTCTTAATTACATATGAATGTTTGTGTGTACTCATTAGAGTCGCCTCGTTGAGGCGATTCTAATGGGTACACAAAACAAACATACAATATACAATTGCAAAATAAATTAATAGCATTATCCTAAATTATCTCTATTTGGTATTAGGAAAATCTCCCTTAGGTTTCAAGAACGGGCGGGTTTACTTTTGGTCCTTTGAGATCAGCGTGAATATTCTGAGAAATCGGAAATAAATTAATGGTTTAGACTCATATTCTAGACAGATTTGGACCCCCATTTTGATTTATATCAGTCTTTGAATCGACTGCCTGTTCGAAATATCGCAAAAAATTGCAGTATGTTTCCTCTGGCTTTCGTTGCCGGATCATTACAGGGTCACTGATGAGGCTTTATTAGCCGAAACTACGTAGTATGACCCATTTTCTTTCTTATGAATGTTTTCATTGCTCTTAAAGGAACTCATTTTAGATTTGTATTTGCCTTCACTGCAGCTGGTGTTGTGCCGTGTGGCGGCCGTAAAACGTCTCCCCGTACATCATCCATAGTGCAGTTTATATTTTACTTTTGGTCCTTTGAGATCAGCGTGAATATTCTGAGAAATCGGAAATAAATTAATGGTTTAGACTCATATTCTAGACAGATTTGGACCCCCATTTTGATTTATATCAGTCTTTGAATCGACTGCCTGTTCGAAATATCGCAAAAAATTGCAGTATGTTTCCTCTGGCTTTCGTTGCTGGATCATTACAGGGTCACTGATGAGGCTTTATTAGCCCAAACTACGTAGTATGACCCATTTTCTTTCTTATGAATGTTTTCATTGCTCTTAAAGGAACTCATTTTAGATTTTTATTTGAGTCATCCATATTCGAGCCATTGAAGTTCTACTGGATACAGTAGTTCTTGCCGGTCTCCTACTTACATGATGTGTATGCTCGGAATGCATATTGTGGGTAAATGTTGGAACCGCCCTAGTCACAACTCCGGCGGGTGCCAGCAGTCTGTATTTTTGGGTTGGAAATGAGAAAATTATATAAAAATACCGCTTCAATCACAGAAAGGTTTAGATTATACAGGTGTGCCGACTTGGCACTGGATTGATTCTTACTAACTTGTATGTATAACAATATCCACGTATTTATGTATAGTTTAGAAGCCTGCATGACACTGTCTTTCTGTCTTTTTTCTTTTAAAGCACAGTCAGTCACATTCTGTCACTGTGTATAAAAATCTTGGAAACGCACATATTGAACATGTACGTTTGTTTCAACTTACCCATAATGACAGTTATTTTCATGGTATATGTAATACCGAACTGAATTTATATATCCATTTTTTATCACAGAAGCACTACTCCAGTCTTGACAGAATGTATAACGCCAGAATTAATAGTGCACTGGTGCGTGACTAAGGTAAATAAACAACTTATTGGCATACTACGCACCAAAAGTTAGCTTTAGTCGAATTTCTGTATTTTCTGTATACTTAAATGATTTCCATGTGATTTGTCTCGCATCCCAGCTTGAATCGTGAGCGTTGGACACGCTAGAGCGGCCTTGCCGAGGCTGTTCTTGCTGGCGATTATGATGGATGACCTTAGCGGAGATGTGAACTATGTATACCCGCTTCGACCCCACATTTTTAGCTCACCGTCACGTAGTGACGAGGTGAGCTTTTGGGATCACTTTTTGTCCGTCGTCCGTCGTGCGTGCGTGCGTGCGTGCGTCCGTGCGTGCGTCCGTGCGTAAACAATTTCTTTAAACGACATCTCCTCCTAAACCACTGATCGGATTTTGACCAAACTTCACAGGAATGATCCTTAGGTGGTCCCCTTTCAAAGTTGTTCAAATGGTTCCGGTCCGTTGCACATCTAGGTCACAGGAGCCAAAAATAGATTTTTTTCACCAAAAACTTAAAAAATCTTCTTCTCTGAAACCACAAGGCCCAGGTCTTTGATATTTGGTATGACGCATCATCTAGTGGACCCCTACCAAGATTGTTCAAATTATAGTGCTGGGGCCAAAAATGCCCCCGCCCTGGGGCCCTTTGGTTTTACATAGGCTTATATAGGGAAAATCTTTAAAAATCTCCTTCTCTGAAACCACAAGGCCCAGTTCTTTGATATTTGGTATGAAGCTTCATCTAGTGTACCCCTACCAAGATTGTTCAAATTATAGTGCTGGGGCCAAAAATGCCCCCGCCCCGGGGCCCTTTGGTTTTACATAGGCTTATATAGGGAAAATCTTTAAAAATCTTCTTCTCTGAAACCACAAGGCCCAGGACTTTGATATTTGGTATGAAGCTTCATCTAGTGGACCCCTACCAAGATTG
This sequence comes from Lucinisca nassula, assembly GCA_963580285.1. Lineage (NCBI taxonomy): Eukaryota > Metazoa > Mollusca > Bivalvia > Lucinida > Lucinidae > Lucinisca > Lucinisca nassula. Next base: position 101,071,031 of record OY757016.1, read on the forward strand.
TTCAAATTATAGTGCTGGGGCCAAAAATGCCCCCGCCCCGGGGCCCTTTGGTTTTACATAGGCTTATATAGGGATAATCTTTAAAAATCTTCTTCTCTGAAACCACAAGGCCCAGGACTTTGATATTTGGTATGAAGCTTCATCTAGTGGACCCCTACCAAGATTGTTCAAATTATAGTGCTGGGACAAAAAATGCCCCCGCCACGGGGCCCTTTGGTTTTACATAGGCTTATATTGGGAAAATCTTTAAAAATCTTCTTCTCTGAAACCACAAGGCCCGGGTCTTTGATATTTGGTATGAAGCTTCATCTAGTGGACCCCTACCAAGATTGTTCAAATTATAGTGCTGGGGCCAAAAATGCCCCCGCCCCGGGGCCCTTTGGTTTTACATAGGCTTATATAGGGAAAATCTTTAAAAAATTTCTTCTCTGAAACCACAAGGGCCAGGACTTTGATATCTGGTATGCAGCTTCATCTAGTGGACCCCTACCAAGATTGTTAAAATTTAAGTGCTGGGACAAAAAATGCCCCTGCCACGGGGCCCTTTGGTTTTACATTGGCTTATATAGGGAAAATCTTTAAAAATCTTCTTCTCTTTAACCACAAGGCCCAGGTCTTTTATATTTGGTATGAAGCTTCATCTAGTGGACCCCTACCAAGATTGTTCAAATTATAGTGCTGGGACAAAAAATGCCCCCGCCACGGGGCCCTTTGGTTTTACATTGGCTTATATAGGGAAAATCTTTAAAAATCTTCTTCTCTGAAACCACAAGGCCCAGGTCTTTGATATTTGGTATGAAGCTTCATCTGGTTGACCCCTACCAAGATTGTTCAAATTATAGTGCTGGGGCCAAAAATGCCCCCGCCCCGGGGCCCTTTGGTTTTACATAGGCTTATATAGGGAAATTCTTTAAAAATCTTCTTCTCTGAAACCACAAGGCCCAGGACTTTGATATTTGGTATGAAGCTTCATCTAGTGGACCCCTTCAAATTTTAGTGCTGGGACAAAAAATGCCCCCGCAACGGGGCCCTTTGGTTTTACATTGGCTTATATAGGGAAAATCTTTAAAAATCTTCTTCTCTGAAACCAAAAGGTCCAGGTCTTTGATATTTGGTATGAAGCTTCATCTAGTGGACCCCTACCAAGATTGTTCAAATTATAGTGCTGGGGCCAAAAATGCCCCCGCCCTGGGGCCCTTTGGTTTTACATAGGCTTATATAGGAAAAAACCTTTAAAAATCTTCTTCTCTGAAACCACAAGGCCCAGGACTTTGATATTTGGTATGAAGCTTCATCTAGTGGACCCCTACCAAGATTGTTCAAATTATAGTGCTGGGGCCAAAAATGCCCCCGTCCCGGGGCCCTTTGGTTTTACATAGGCTTATATAGGCAAAATCTTTAAAAATCTTCTTCTCTGAAACTGCTAGGCCCAGGTCTTTGATATTTGATGTATAGCTTCATCTAGTGGACCTTTGCCAAGATTGTTCAAATTATAGCCTTTGTTGATGTTTGGTATGAAGCTTCACCTTTAAGACCTCCCTCAACATTATGCACATTAAAGCCCTGGGGCAAATAATGGCCCTCTCTGGGACACACTTGTTACACTATGGATCAGGTGAGCGAACCAGGGCCATCATGGCCCTCTTGTGTTTTATATTAGGATCACTTTTTGTCTGTCATCCGTGCGTAAACAATTTCTTCAAATGACATCTCCTCCTAAACCACTGATCGGATTTTGACCAAACTTCACAGGAATGATCCTTAGGTGGACCCCTTTTAAAGTTGTTAAAATGGTTCCGATCCGTTGCACATATAGGTCACAGGAGCCAGAAATATATTTTTTTCACCGAAAACTTAAAAAATCTTCTTCTCTGAAACCGCAAGGCCCAGGTCTTTGATATTTGGTATGAAGCTTCATCTAGTGGACCCCTACCAAGATTGTTAAAATTAAAGTGCTGGGACCAAAAATGCCCCCGCCCCGGGGCCCATTGGTTTTACATGGGCTTATATCGGGAAAATCTTTAAAAATCTTCTTCTCTGAAACCGCAAGGCCCAGGTCTTTGATATTTGGTATGAAGCTTCGTCTAGTGGACCCCTACCAAGATTGTTTAAATTATAGTGCTGGGGCCAAAAATGCCCCCGCCCCGGGGCCCTTTGGTTTTACATGGGCTTATATAGGGAAAATCTTGAAAAATCTTCTTCTCTGAAACCTCAAGGCCCAGATCTTTGATATTTGGTATGAAGCTTCATCTAGTGGACCCCTACCAAGATTATTATACCCCCGGCGTATGCCATGGGGGTATATAGTTTTTGTCTTTTCCGTCTGTCTGTCTGTCCGTAAACAATTATTTTGTGTCAAAGATATCTCAGGAACTGCTTCACATAGAAACTTGAAATTTTGCACACATGATCAGTATGACTACTTGTATTGTGGGAAAGAAAATAAGGGCCAAGGGGTCAGGCCTTTTAGAGTTATTTCCCTTTGTAGTTCGGCACTGGCCGGGGGTATACGTGCCCCACTGGGCACTTTTGTCTAGTTCAAATTAAAGTGCTGGGGCCACAAATGCCTCCGCCCCGGGGCCCTTGGTTTTACATGGCCTTATATAGGGAAAATCTTAAAAAATCTTCTTCTCTGAAACCGAGAGGCCCAGGTCTTTGATATTTGGTATGAGGCTTCATCTAGTGGACCCCTACCAAAGTTGTTCAAATTATAGTGCTGGGGCCAAAAATGCCTCCACCCCGGGCCCTTTGGTTTAACATGGGCCTATATAGGTAAAATCTTTAAAAATCTTTTTCTCTGAAACCGCAAGGCCCAGGTCTCTGATATTTGGTATGAAGCTTCATCTAGTGGACCCCTACCAAGATTGTTCAAATTATAGTGCTGGCGCCAAAAATGCCCCCGCCCCGAGGACCTTTGGTTTTACATGGGCTTATATAGGGAAAATCTTTAAAAATCTTCTTCTCTGAAACTGTAAGGCCCAGATCTTTGATATTTGGTATGAAGTTTCATCTTGTGGACCTCTACCAAGATTGTTCAAATTATAGCCCTGGGGCCAAAAAATGCCCCTGCTCTGGGGCCCTTTGGTTTTACATAGACTTATATATAGGGAAAATTTTGAAAAATCTTCTCTGAAACCACAAAGCCTAAGTCTTTGATATTTGGTATTAATCTTCAGCTAGTGGACCTCTACCAAGATTGTTCAAATTATAGCCCTGAGACCCAAAATGCCCCGCCTCGTGGCCCTTTGGTTTTACATAGACTTATATCTAGGGAAAATCTTTAAAAATCTTCTTCTATGAAACCACAAGGCCTAGGTCCTTGTGAAATTTCATCTAGTGGACCTCTATCAAGATTTTTTCAATTTATAGCCCTTGGACCAAAAATGCCCCGGCCCCGAGACCCTTTGGTTTTACATAGACTTATATAGGGAAATCTTTAAAAATCTTCTTCTCTGAAACTGCAAGGCCCATGTCTTTGACATTTGGTATGGAGCTTCATCTAGTGGCCCTCTACCAAGATTGTTTCAATTATAGCCCTGAGGCCACAAATGCCACCCCCTCCCAGACCCTTTGGTTTTACATAGACTTATATAGAGATAATCTTTGAAAATCTTCTTCTCTGAAACAGGTCTTGGATATTTGGTGTGAAGCTTCATCTAGTGGACCCCCGCCCCGGGGCCATTTGGTTTTACATAAGCTTATGTAGAGAATATCTTTAAAAAAATCTTCTTCTCTGAAACCGCAAGGCCCGGTTCTTTAATGTTTGGTGTGTAGCTTCATCTAGTGGACCTTTGCCATGGTTGTTCAAATTATAGCCTTTGTTGATATTTGGTATGAAGCTTCACCTTTTTAGACCTCCCTCAACATTATGCACATTATTACCCTGGGGTCAATAATGGCCCTCCTCAGGGTCCACTTGTTACTCTATGGATCAGGTGAGCGATCCAGGGCCATCATGGCCCTCTTGTTGTGTATAAAGTGGGGTCTATATCGGTCGCCAGTGCATAAACGTTAGAACGTGTTCATAATATTATCTATTATAACAGATTCCACCATCATACTCTCTGTCTCTCTGTCGTATAGTGTAAATTATTATACAGAGTTCTCGCCTAGTCCCAGCATTACCAGCATCTATCTCGCTCGCGTTATTAGTTTGATGTTCCATTTCTCCATCAGATAATATTTGCTTTTTACTACAATGTATCATACTTGTATATCTTTGTCTATCCACGGGGAAACAATTCTTTTCTTTGGTCGACCTCTCCAGTCTAGGTCCACATTCGTATCCTCTAAACTTCATCTAGCACTGTCTGATAATATAACATGATTCCGATTGAAGTTTACAGGATACGGATTGGACTTCATTATAGTCGTCAAATGAAAGTAAAAGGTATCAAACATTTAAATTTTTTCGAACTGCTGATAATTATGTCCTTACTTTTAATAGCAGGAATAGAACGTAATCCAGGACCCGAGTCCCAAGACTCTGTTCATTCTAACCCTGGATTAACAGATGGTGATAAAATTATCGAAGATAAAATTTTCAATAGTACATTATAATGTTCAGAGTATAGCAAACAAAATTGATATTATTGAAACAGAGCTTCGTAACTTTGACGTTATTTGCATTACCGAAACGTGGCTTGACGCCCGAACGTCAGACAATGAAATACACCTTGATAACTTTAAGTTATTTCGACGTGATAGACCAGGTAATCACCACGGTGGCATCTGCGTCTATGTTCGCAATAACTTATTTTCTAAACGAAGAAATGATCTGGAGTTGCCAAACATCGAGTGTATTTGGGTCGAGGTCTCTATTCGCAATAAAAAAACAATTAATTGGAACATTCTACAGGTCTCCAAATTCTATGAACGCAACTTGGACTGCAATTGAGGATTCCGTCGGTCTAGCATTTGACACGGATATTCAAAATATTCTGCTTACAGGTGATTTTAACCTTGATACCCTAAAAGAGAATTCCAACAGGAAGATTAGAGATTTGTGTCTGCAATTTAATTTTGAACAACTAATAGATGAACCTTCTCATTATACAGAAAATTCATCATCAATTATTGATCTTATTTTCACTGTAAATAAGAATAATTTTGTCTTAAGTGGTGTAGGGGAACCATTCCTCGAACAGAATATTAGATATCACTGCCCTGTATATTGTGTTCTTAATTTCACGAAAACAAAAAGCCCTTCTTACAAGCGAAAAATGTACTTATTTGACAGGGTTAACTATCAGTCCATTTCGAATGACCTGGCAAACACTGATTGGGACGCATTAATAAGTAATAATATTGATACCTATGCAGAAAATGTAACGGAAAAGATTACTTCTTTATCAGACAAGCATATTCCAAATAATATAATTACAATTCGTAAAACTGATCCCCCTTGGCTCACAACTAATATAAAGAAACTTCTCCCGAAAAAGAAAAGATTATATGATAAATATAAAAAATCAAATAACCCCAATAACTGGAAGACATATAAAAGCTTTCGAAACCATGTCACTGCAGAAATTCGCAAATCAAAACAGCTACAATTTGATAAATTATCTGAACGATTAACATGCTCTGAAACTGGCCCGAAAGATTGGCGGAAAACATTAAAACAATTTATTAAACCGGAACAGGTAAATATCATACCACCTTTGAATAAGGACGGTACCATTTACACAGACGATAATGCCAAAACCAACGCTCTAAACGATTAGTTTGCAGATCAGACACGTCTTGATGATAGTACGGCATCTCTTCCGCAATCTATGAACATACCTAATTATAACTTAGACTCGCTTTCTATTTGTCTACGCCCACGGGCGTAGACATTATAGACATTGGGTTTAACACGGAAGTACAGCCATTAATTACCCATAATGCAGGTTGACCTTTATATTTATGCAACAACAAGTATAAGCTTTCACACAAAAAGCGCCCACGGGCAGAGCTCTGGCTCAGAATTGCTATCACATTTGTACAAGATCATATTTGCTGTCATATTTGTAAAGGCTAATAATATACATCTACTAACTCTCGACCACGAGAGACCACTGCCAATCCTACAAACTCCTCAGGAGCTTCCGCTCTGGTAAGGTAAAAACTTGGCTCACCGTTAGCCAAATTGTTGGGTTAATCTTCAATTAGTCTTCTGTAAAGTTTAGGAAAGTTGTCTACTGAACTTCTACAACAGTTTTCAAGCATTCCATTGGATAAGATATTACAAGCATAATTAAGTTGCACATGTGCCTTTTTAAAGATGAAATACAATGTAGTACTTTCTGATAAAAGTATAGCACTCCCAACTTCGCCATTTCATCGTTTGATTAGAATATTGCCAAAGACAGTTAATTGTATCAAACCCATTCCTGGGATACAATTCTAGACACATTGAATATGTGCTAAGCGTAGACCTAGCTTTTTGTAAAAGCTATACTTGTACCACTGAAGAGGTTGAAACAACCTTAAAATCACTTCCTCTCGGTAAAGCAGCCGGCCCAGACTTGATTAATAATCGTCTCCTCAAGGAACTTTCACAGCCTCTTTCGCATCCTCATCGTGACTTGTTCTACTTCTCAATACGTCATGGTAAAGTGCCACAACTTTGGAAACAAGCTAATGTCTCGCCAATACACAAGAAAAACGACCCATCTGAAATTTCAAACTACAGGCCTATTTCTCTCCTTAGTACTGTCGGTAAAGTGCTAGAGAAAATTGTACATAAACACTTATACAACTTTCTCCATGAACATAATACAATCTCAACTTTGCAATCAGGCTTTGTTCCTGGCGATTCGACGGTAAACCAATTAGTTGATTTATATAATACCTTCTGCAAAGCCCTCGATGACGGTAAAGAAGTTCGTTCAGTATTTTGCGATGTTAGCAAAGCTTTTGATAGGGTATGACATAGAGGCCTGCTTTTCAAACTCAAATCTGCAGGAATAACTGGAAATCTTTTATCTTGGTTTGCTGACTACCTAAATGATAGACAACAACGTGTTGTGATACCAGGTGCTAGTTCGACATGGACTCCAATTAACGCCGGTGTCCCTCAAGGCTCGATTCTTAGACCCTTGTTGTTTATCTAATATATTAACGACATTGTTGAAGATATCGACTCTTCTATAAGATTGTTTGCAGATGATACAAGTTTGTATATAATAGTGGACGACCCCATCCAAGCAGCTGAACAATTAAATTCAGACCTAGAAAAAGTAAATCGTTGGGCAAAACGGTGGTTAGTTACATTTAATCCAGGAAAATCAGAATCTATGCTATTCTCAAGAAAAAACAACAAACCTTATCACCCACCTGTTTCAATGGACCAGAAGCAAATAATTGAAGTAACTACACACAAACACTTAGGTCTTATTTTTTCAAATGATTGTACCTGGCAAGATCACCTAGAATATATAAAAACAAAAGCATGGAATCGTGTAAATGTTATGCGGAAACTAAAATTTCAGTTAGATCGGAAATCTCTCCAGTCGATATATTATTCATTTATACGTCCCCTTTTAGAATATGCCGACGTTGTATGGAATAACTGTACACAATACGAAGCACATGAGTTAGAAAAAATTCAAAACGAAGCTGCACGAATAGTTTCTGGTGCAACGAAACTGGTGTCAATTAATTCTCTTTTGTTAGAAACAGGCTGGGAAACACTGGCGTCCAGGAGGCAAAAGCACAAACTCACTTTATTCTACAAAATGCATAACGACACTACTCCTGAATATCTTTGTTCACTTGTTCCACCTATCGTCATATCCATTACGAAATGCTAATTATCTCCATACTTTACATACAAGATCACAACTTTACTATAAGTCTTTCTTGCCATCAACTGTCCGAGAATGGAATGAACTCCCTGAGGAAACCCGCAACTCACCCGGTCTAAATACATTTAAAACTAGACTAAACACGAATGTGACTATACCACCTCGATACTATTTCACCGGTTAAAGACGCGGTCAGATCAATCATTCTAGGCTAAGAACTAAATGTAGTTCTTTACGTCAGCACTTGTTCTCTAAGAACATTGTAGATTGCCCTCGGTGTGTTTGTGGATCCGTAGAGGATACTCACCACTATCTCTTAGCATGTGAACAGTATACTGAACTTAGGCGTGAACTATTCAGCCGTGTGTCAGTAATCTGCAATCCAAATTTAAAAATCCTGCTTAATGGGGATCCTTCTCTCTCACTCGATCAAAACAACACCATCGTCCTCGCTGTACATGACTATATACGGAAGTCAAAACGTTTTCAATAAATTGATAACTTTGCTTTGAAACCATGAACGATAAATGATTTTCTTGGACTGACGACGTACTTTTCTTTTTTTCTTAACAAAGTGTACGAGATAAAGACCAAGATCAAATTCAGTATAGTAGTTATTTCCACCCTTCCCCCGTGGAGTCTGATACACTTATACATGTATATGTATATTGAAAGTAGAAGTAAAACAAAGACCAGGAATTGATACAATTAACTTACTTTACCCATACAAGACACCAAAGGGAAAGAAATACAAACATTAAGCGACCAGACCATAATGGAAACCTAAACAAAGGAAGGCCACAAGGACAGTTACTTTCCCACAAAATGGCCATATGGCCATCCAAAATTAAAAGACACAAGTGATACACACAGTAAGTAACAAACAACAACATAAATAAATCGCCACAGAAGAGCCGCCTTGGAACGGTCAGTGGAAGATTTCCAATGGGGGGGGGGGGGCTTAAATCGATTTTACGTGGCCACAATCCTCGCCCTTACTTCCGTCGCGATTTAGACAAATAATTTGTTCAGTCCGCATGAAGGCCTCCTAACTCATCAGTGCAACATCTCCGTGAACACAAAAATCAAAGAACCACAGAGGTGAGACAACGGTGAGGACTCGACAGCAAGAAACCACTGAAATGCTGGAGCAAAAGAAAACCAACAGTTAGACTCCGATGGGCCCGACCAGAGACAGAGCATCAGGCACCAACCAACATTACCTCTCTCTAATTCTCAATAAGCCTTTACGTTGGAGCCGTCATAGAATCTGAGGCCTGACCCATCGGCGTGCAATTAAAGAGGGAAGCAAAGTTGCCAACCGTGATCGGGTTAACTACCATGCATGCAGTCTGTCGTATGATATCCATGTTGTACCCAATCTTTTTATATCGAAGAATGATTTTACGAAATTGGGTGCTGAAGTCATTGCGGTTATATATTTTTCTGAATTTATATACTAAGTCACCATAAAATTCGGGTTCCGATAGACCTTGTTGCAGAAGAGATTTAAGACCAATATTGAATTTTGAAATTAAATCAGAATGGCGTCTATAAAATTTTGAAAAGGCTTTGCGTAGTATATGGTACCGATAACCCTGATTAAGGAGTTTAGCCGTTAATAATTTATTACGAGTGTTGAAGTCAGTTACATGACTACACACTCTAGCAAATCGAATTAATTGCGAAATATAAACGCCAAAGGATGGCGCACGAGGAACATCATCATCCAAAAAAGGAAAATTTACAATCTCAAAATCAAAGTCATCGCGTTTATCATAAATTTTGCACGAAACAAATCCATCTACAATAGATAGATGTAAATCCAAAAACGGGGCCTCGGTATCAGAAGAATTTGCTTTATTTAACTGAAGTTCTAGGGGGTAAATCTGACTGATCAAACCATCAAAATAGGTATTATCAATATTTAATAAATCATCTAAATATCTAGAATTGGAGCTAAAAGCTTCAATAATTTCAGATTGGTTATCAATGGAAAGCGACAAAATGAAGTCTCTTTCATAACAATACAAGAACAGATCAGCCACAAGAGGTGCGCAATTAGTACCTATCGGAATACCCACAATTTGTCTAAATAACTTTGTACCGAATCTAATATAAATATTGTCAAGTAGAAAGGTGAGGGCATCACACACTTTCTGACATGACCAAAGTGTATAATTCTTATGCTCTTTAGAAGTGAAAAATGCATTTCTGACATTGCATGCAAGATAGAGAGAATCTTCTCTGTGAAAAGCCCATTTAATTAAATCATTAAGCTTTTCTTTTATAAGATTATGTGGAAGTGTAGTGTAAAGAGTGGAAAAATCGTAAGTAGACAGACTAGAAGCACGAAAATGTCTGGATTTCAATTTATTTAAACCCTCATTCGAATTTTTTATAGACCAAAACAGATTTCTTCCTGATCTTTCAAAGACTTTATCACAATATTTAATTACATGCATTTTAAAAGCAGTAAGACAGGAAGTTAATAATTTAGAAAGTTCAGTGGTAGTGCAAGAGCTAGAATTTGCAATAAATTCATAGACTTTTAGATTGGCGGGGCTCATACACTATCCCAATGTGCGATAATCATATTGCATGACATTTTGAAGAACACCGATAGTGGGAACAAGGCATCCTTGAGAAAAGTTTTAGTGGAATTTACAAACACAACTATGTCATGACACTTTTTGTCATGCTGTTTTCAGCTATTAAGTTTAGACCTTAATGTTGTTACAAATAGTATTAAATCACAATACATTTTTTATAATATTCTGATTATGACTCAGATCACTAGTAAGTTGCACTGATATACTTTTGTATGGGATACAGATTCAATAAAAGTCTAATGACTTTCTTCTGGATCCCGTTTGTATGTACTGTTTCTATATGTATTCTTATGAATTGTATTGTTTAAAGTATACAAATGAAATAAAAGTTTAAACTAAAAATGTGGGCCAGTGCATTTATTCAAAACAATTGTAGTTTATGAAATGGAAATATGTCTCATCAGAATTTCGAAGGTAAATCTCATTTCTATTATATTTTTGCCCAAGGTCACTAGGATTGAATGTCTGTCAACATTTAACAGTACTTCATTTAAAATTGCTCGGCCAATTTCTATTATTCTTGATGAACATAAAGATAAACAGAAAAATAACTGAAACTAAATAAATTTGATTGGCTTTTATTTGGCCATGACGGACAATTTGAATATTCAATCAGATAAGTATATTAGAATTAATGCTTCATAATCAACTTTTCAACAATTGTATCAATCAATAAATCAAAAGTGTCAACTTTGAAACAACGTCATCACTCAACTAAAAACGTTGACTGCAACAATCCACATGATTCAAGTCAGAAATCAACCAACATTTTCATAATCAACATCATGTCCTATTATTATGTCCCGTTATGTACAACGCATCAACAACTTCAAATCAACGTCCCATGATTTCAACTCTTACTGTCACTGTACACATTTTACCTTAAAAATATGGAGGGGAACCAGCCATATTATAATTTCTAAATGGACGGTCGAATGCTGCCGTAGCAATCAACGTGCACGATTCCAAAGCGAAAGAGGCACGAGGTGACGCCCGACGTCAAAATCCATATTGTCCACCATGAAATGTCCGCCATGACGAGATTAGGTCACGTAATTGTATATCACCTGAAAAAAAAATCAAACAGCAGCAACAAAACCCCCAAAATAAGGGAGGGAATATATGTGAAAACGGGAGGGTTTATTCTTCCAAATTTTTCGACTTCTCGAAAATTTTTGCTGACATGAAAAAGAACGATTACTCTTTAACAAGTATTAACTTTGAGGGAAAATTTTCTACAGCGCCCTCCAAGACAAAGTTACAAATGGTGTGTTCACAATAATAAAAGAATTTAATTCAGATCGAATTAAATTTCATTAAATTTGATTGGGAACGAAAATGTTGTTGAATTGTCCAGTTCACATGACCAAGATGGCCGTCATTCATGTATGGTATGAAACTGAAGAGTTGTTTTTCTCCAGTACCAGGTGAACTATTGTTGTCATTGCCAGTGGGCTACTTGTTGGAAAGGTCCCTCAGGACCTTTCCACAGTGTTTATGTGAAATTTGAAGCATTTTCGCTCCAGTGCAGACTTCTCTCTACAATTTGCTAATTGCAATCATAGTCGACGTGAAGAAACAATGTGAACCAGTCAAAAATATGCAGGGATACTTCATTTTTCTATGTAGTGTGTCTATTTGGCGAAATGACAATAAATGAAAGTTACCATTTACAAGTATGAGGTTTCACAAAAAGCTTGCCCTACGCTTGCAAGCGGCACAACATATCTGTAATTGAGTGCATACTTATTCCAGCTTCCGCAAATTGTTGAACCGTCTGGCAACGCCCTTTTCGTATGCCTTAGGCTGATTTGCAACATATTTTCCCCTGTTAACCCCACTTTTACTATATAAAAGCGAAATACTGATGAAGATGGCCAGAAAGGGCGACATCACAGAAAACAAGTTACCAATGGCACGATTTGCAACATATTTGAACCGAGAAAAAGCGAAATACTGAAGAAGATGGCCAGAAAGGGCGACATCACAGAAAACATGTTACCAATGGCACCCACAGGAAGAGCAAACCAACCATTTGATATACAGTAAGAATGCAGCGGAAAGGAAAGTAATCAGCTGCCTCTTCTCTAACGAGAAAAGGGCGTTTAATCAGACTTAGCGAATCCATTGCTGAGGCTGAAAGTCACTGCAGTTTCTGTGTTAGTATATTCAGTTTTAGTAAATTTACTGACATGACGTTGCATCGACGTTGGTACGACGTTGCCTAGACGTCATCTGGCCGCTGGGAATAACTAATCGTTCTTATGGGTGGCACGGATCCAATATACATATATATTATTCCTTGTTAGCTTCGTTCAAACGAGTAACACGACCAACGTTTTATAACAAAAATATGAAAACTAATGTAATCCCCATAATCCCAACTTCATTCCAGTTACATGTAACATACTGATATCCAGTAACCGAAAACCACTACTTGAAATTAATAGTAACAAGTACTCTGCCGGAAATAAAATTGATTGGGCAGGCAGACTAAAGTTGTGGTTAAATGCTCGTATCTAAGTCAATGAGGGCGCCTAGGCATTACGAAAACACGCCTATACAAGTACATTGTAAATTTTACCACTGAAAAAAAAAAAAAAAAACAATTTTCAGATGAAAAATTATGATATTATTTCTTATTTCTGTTGGTTTAAACGTATTTATTAGTTTAAGCAATACATGACAAGACAAATAATGATGTTTACAATATGTTAAAGGATTTGAACGGAAGCTAAATGTAGCTTCATCGAGGCGGTTCTAACGAATACCCACAATCTATATTTTAGATCAGAAATTAGAACAACAATATTTACCCCTGAACCCCAGTTTTTCTATATAAAATTGGGGTTCGAGGGGGTCAAAATTATATAGGCGTGTTTTGGTGATGGCATGATATAGTGTGTTGCACGTACGTGTACAAGTTATGCCACAGTCACATTTAGCGAACGGCATTTTGTACGGGTCGAGGTCATCGGATGCGGGGAGCGATGTGTTCGTCCCAGGAGCTTTGTGGTTCTACAAGCAGCACTTCTGCATTGCCAAGCCGGTAGGAGATACTGAGGGCTCGTACCAACATCTGGATCATTATGCAATCCTCCTGCCTTCTGGCTGGGAATAAGACTTAGAGCTGTGATTTGTATCGATTCCTAATCATTGCCTCCACTTCTGTTTTGCGACAAGTCTTTTTCCTGGACCACTAGCCACGCGTTTCTGTATGGAAACTTGCATAGGCATGCTTCATTTGCAGCCTAGTACGATGGACAAAATCGCGCGGCCCAAAAAGAGAGCACCGTTGACCTACTTTCTGCTCTCGAGCACAGTACTTAGAGAAATCGCGATCTGCACCCGATTTTTCACTGCATACGCTACATTTTGGCTCAATTTAGATTGGCATTCAAAATTTCTAAAACTGGCAGTGCTTTACTTTACTCGGTAGGGTACAGACGGTCCAGAAGCACAGAAGCACATAATTTACGTCTCGCTGTGGAGCTAAGGAGTTCTGTCCGCTCGATCCTGGCAGACGTAAAATGCCTTAGCTTGAACGAACGAATGTAGCAGTGCCATCATCATCATTATTCTCTGTTCAGTTCTTGAGCAGTCCTGATCGATATCACAACATATCTGGATTTATGAAAGAGTACTTCCAGAGCCACTTGTGGCTTTCTTGAAGTCATGCCGACTTCCTGGGATTCCTGAGGTGACCACAGGCCTTCAGTACCAGAGTGCCACTGTCGCTTGTCATTAGGATCCGCGCAGCCCAGCCCCAGCCAAAACCAAGAAGGCAGCTCCAAGACTACGTCAAGCTGCTCCAGCAGTAGTCTAATGCCAGATTTCTGGCCTGGCCGAGGCAACATTTTCAGAAACTGAATGCAGATAAATATTGACAAGACCTTACCTGTGAGATTGTCTAATGCTTGATTGCTCATGGTGAGCTATTGTGATCGGTCAATGTCCGTCGTGCGTCGTGTGTCGTGCGGCGTTTGCTTTAAATTCTAACTCCTCCTAAACCCTTGAGCCAATTTCAATAAAACTTCATAGGAATATTGCTGAGGTGACTTTCTACAGAAATAGCTAAAATTGTTCCGCTCCGCTGAACAAGATGGCCGCCAGATCTAAAAATAGAAAATTCTTTAAACGACAACTTACCCTGTACCCTTTGGCCAAAATTATTCAAACTTCATAGGAATGTTGCTTAGGTGACCTTGTACTAAAATAGCTAAAACGGTATTGCTCTGATGAGCAAAATGGCCGCCATAGCTAAAAATAGAAAAAAACATTGTAAATTTGCTTCAAACGCAAACTCCTCCTCAACCCTTCGGCCAATTTATTTCAATCTTCACAGGAATGTTACCCGAATGACTCCCTACCAAAATAACTAAAATCGTTGTGCTCTGAAAAACAAGATGGCCGCCAGAGCTAAAAATAGAAAAAAAATCTTTAAACGACAATTCCTCCTGTACCCTTGGGCCAATTTTATTCAAACTTAATAGGAATGTTGCTTAGGTGACCATCTACCAAAATAGCTGAAAAGATTCTGCTCTGATGAGCAAAATGGCCGCCATAGCTAAAAATAGTAAAACATCGTTAATTTGCTTCAACCATGAACACCTCCTTAACCCTTGGGCCAATTTGATGCAAACTTCACAGAAATGTTATGTAGGGGATTCCCTAAAGAAATAGCTAAAATCATTCCGCTCTGACTAACAAGATGGCCGCCAGAGGTAAAAATAGAAAAAATCTTCAAACGACTACTCCTCCTTTACCCTTGGGCCAATTTCATTCAAACTTCATAGGAATGTTGCTTGGATGACCCACTACCAAAATGGCTAAAGCGTTTTCGCTCTGATGAGCAAAATGGCCGCCATAGCTAAAAACAGAAAAACTTTGTAAATTTACGTCAAAACGCGAACTCCTCCTCAACCCTTCGGCCAATTTGATTCAAACTTCACAGGAATGTTAGTTAGGTGACTCCCTTCCAAAATAGCTAAAATCGTTCAATGCGGCGAACAAGATGGCCACTAGAGCTAAAAATAGAAAAAATCTTCAAATGACAACTCTTCCTTACCCCTTGGACCAATATGATTCAAATTTCACAGGACTATTATGCCCCAACCAAAATAGCTAAAATTGTTCCGCCCTGACTAACAAGATGGCCGCGAGAGATTAAAAGAAGAAAAATTCTTCAAACGACAATTCCTCCTTACCCCTTGGGCCAATTTGATTCAAACTTCACAGAAATATTATGTCGTTGACCCTCTACCATATTAGATAAAATGATCCCGCTCCGATGAACAAAATGGCCCCCAGAGCTAAAAATAGAAAAAACATTGTAAATTTGCTTCAAACTTCACAGGAATGTTGCCCAGGTTACTCCCTACCAAAATAGTAAAAATCATTCCACTCTGATAAACAAGATGGCCACCAGGGCTAAAAATAGAAAAAAATCTTCAAACGACAACTCCTCCTGTACCCTTGGGCCAATTACATTCAAACTTCATAGGAATGTTGCTTAGATGACTCTCTCCCATAATAGCAAAAATGGTCTCGCTCCGATGAACAATATGGCCACCAGAGCTAAAAATAGAAAAACATTGTAAATTTGCTTCAAATGCGAACTTTTCCTAAACCCTTGGGTCAATTTGATTCAAACTTCAAAGGAATGCTGCCTAGGTGACACCCTACCAAAATAGCTAAGATCGTTCCACTCTGATCAACAAGATGGCCACCAGAGCTAAAAATAGAATGTACTAGAGCCAGTGACATTCAGGTGAGCGAATCAGGGCCTTCTGGGCCCTCTTGTTAAATAGCCTCACCGAGGCAATTTTTCACTAACTTGCACTGCCATATAAATTTCAAACCGTCAGAGATATTTTAGACAATTTGTCGGCAAACAGATATATATTGATCAGATATAGTCAACAATGTTGTTTAATGCCTGATTTATTTATATAAATGACATTGCCAAGAAAAAATATTCACAAACTGATTGCAGGTATATAAGTTTTATTTTGATATGTTTTCGCAAACAGATGTATATTGACAAGACCGTCTAATATGTTTTAGAAAGGGTTATCCTTTGGAAGCAAGGAATACACCACAGAAATGGAAAATAATATGGAATGTACATGTTTTCTGGGCCAGACTAGCTAGTTTCGGCCAATTAGGCCTCATCAGTGACAAATTAGGCCTCATCAAGAAGCCTGACCAAGGCAAAAGTAGGATTGTTATCCCCACGCTTTTCGAAGAAAAAGTTGGGATATTGTAATGGTCTTCGTCGTCCGTCCATCCGTCTTACCAGATAACTTCTCCTAGACGGTTATAGATAGAAACTTGAAACTTTGGGAACTGATAGATCTTTGGTCTTAGGAGTGCATGACAATCTCAGAATTTTGAGCACACCCCTAGGGGTGGGCCCTGGGGGTGGGGGTAAAAATCAAAATTTGACTTCTGCTGCCGAAACACACTTTGAATGAAATTTGACTGAGACAGTCATGTTTAAGTTTTTTGTATTGTTGTGGTTTTCAACCTATGATTAGATTTGATATGTAGACACTTTCATGAGTGCAGAAAAGATACTGCTGTCAGCAGATCAAGGTCATAAACTTACTATTTAGAAATTGAGATCAAGGTCATTAACTTAAAAAATGTACTCTGCAATACATGGTTGCATCTGCCGATGGTATCCATGACCCCGTTGTCACTTTCACTATATTTTTTTCCTTGCCTTTCGCTGGCAAGACGTATGGTAGCTATTGGTGTAGTTGCCAATTATTCCACTTATTTGTTTGAGGTCTCAGCTAAAACGAAGTTTAAAGACAGGAAATGCAAATTATACAATTTTAGAATTTCTCATCTCAGTTTTATGTATGACTGCTATTGAAAAATAAAAGCGATTCACCAAATGACAGTAGTATTTGATCATTCTTGATTTTAAGGTTCTAAAGCGAATAGTTAAGGGTTGGTAATGTTTGCAAAAGACAATCATTACGCAACTTTATTATTATTATAATGTTTATTATTATTATTATTATTATTTTTACTAATATTACTTATGTGATAATGCTCTGTTCAATCTGCTGACTAGAAAGCAGCAGACCTTTCCTTTGGATTCTTTTTAAAGAAGCCAACTTGTTTATTTTTTCTTCTTATCTTCGGTTTAATAGCGTATAGAATACATGCAAAACCGCAGTTACTGTTATACTTTATGCTTAGAATATTTCTTTGATTTGAGGTTTAACGTCCCCGTCAACATTGTAAAGGTCATTTTGGAGACGTTGCTTCCAATTTTGTGAAACTTACCCGACATTGAGATGAAACCAATAGGGTTTATAAGCATGGACAAGCCGACTCGCACCGTTTGCTTTGGAAGCGGTTTACCAGTACTTGTGTGCGGGTCGGTTTTAGCTCTGCGTGGAAGCATCATGCAGCCCATCTATTACTTGAAGCCCCGATGGGCGGGGGCCATATGCTTAGACAAGCAGTTTAAATGCAGTCTTTATTGCCAAAACTCAATTAAGTATGCCCAACACTAGCTGCAGCATACGCTGTTACAAGCTTCTCATTTGACAAAAATCAAACATGTGTAACATGTGGTTACAAATGTATTTGCAGTTGCAGAAATACAAATAAACATGCATAGGATTTTCATTTATGGGTCTTAGAGATTATTTTGGTATATAATCATCCAAGCATATTTGGTTTTTACCTATTTTAAAACATGAGAAAATAGAACCTATGTTTTGTCTGTAGTACAGTTTGTACTACGAAGGGACAAATACTTTCGTCTGCATGGGAGTTACCTGGAATCCTTTGCGTATCGTTCGGCTGCCTTCGCCCGTGTATCTTCAGTTTGTGTGTGGTGGGGGATGGCCTTGACACACAGGATTAAAGAAATACGTGTTGAAAATTAATAAAATGTTCTAAATGTCAGAAACCTCCGATTACAAGGTACTTATTGCATTTTTAAAGCCATACGGGCCCCGTCAAGCGATTCTGGTACTAATCGCCTATGCGAGCAGCGAAGGTTCAGGCGAGCCTGCGCATCCACGCAGTCTCGCCAGAACCTTCGCTGCTCGCTCATACAAGCAGCGAATCAAGAGGAACCTTTAGACAGAAAGCCATATCCCTGGCCCCTCTGAATGGCTGGGCAAGCGCAGTTAAAATTTGTCATGACGGAATGCTCGAAGACACAAAATCGCTTGGCGGCGGGGCTCATACACTACTCCAATGTGCGAGAATCATATTGCATGACATTTTGAAGAAAACTGATTGTGGGAATACGGCATCCTTGAGAAAAGTGTTAGAGGAATATACAAAGACAACTATGTCAGAGAAGGTTCGCCATTGTGTGTGCCTACGTGAAGAATCATCTGCGTCACGAGAAAATATGATTTATTCATCAGGAAATCGCAACCCTTTGAGTTAAATTGTCAGTTGTGCCTCTGACAATGATACCTTTATCTGAACATTGTTACCGTTTTCTTATTTTTGCTGCAAACATCGATTCTGGATGTCTTACTAAGGCGATTCTACGGGTTATCTACAATCGTTGCTTTTGAGCAAAATGAAGGGCAATAAACTACGCGCCCCTGTAAACCCTCTACAAAATCAATACGATAACACACCCGTGCGTCACATCTCCAAAACGGTTAATTTTCTGAAGACAATTTGTGATATTATCTTATTTATACTCAAAACATAGGTTGTTGGTATTCGTTAGAACCGCCTTATTGAGGCGTTTCTAACGAGTACCCACAACCTATGTCTAGGAGCAGAAATAAGAAAAATCATGTATACCCCCGTAAACCCCAGTTTTTTCTATATAAAGTAGGGTGTAGTGGGGGGGGGGGGTGTTATTTCACGGACTTGTTAGCGTGAAGTTATCATTTTCAAACGCTTATTCAAATATATCTACTAAAACATTTAACCACCGAAACAGTTTAAATTTTCAGATAAAAACAAAATGATAGTATTCATATTTCTGCGCAAAACGTAGATTGTAAAAGCTGGTAAGAACTGCCTCGCCGAGGCGGTTTCAACGAGGACTCATAATCTATGTTTGAACAGAAATAAGAAAATAATGTATACCCGTGTAAGCCCCAGTTTTACTGTATAGGAGTTTAAGGGGGTGGGTGGAAATCGTATAGGCGTTTCTTTGTGATACTTCCTATCCAAGACAACAAAGGGGTAAAAATCAGACACACAAAATAGTTTTACTATAATGAATACATCGCAGGTGGAAAGGCAGAAGGACAGTCAGTTTCCAACGAAATGGCCAACTAATATGCTTCTGTCGTGTTTTAGACAAATAATTTTTCAGTCCGCATGAAGGATTTCTATCTCATATAAATGAAACGAATACATAGATGAAACAACCATTACGCAAACACGCCTATACAAATACATTGCCACCTTTATCGCCGAAAAAAAATGAAAATTTTAAGATGAAAAATTGTGATATTTTTCTTATTTCTGCTCATAATATAGATTGTGGGCACTCGTTTGAACCGCCTCGTCGAGGCGGTTCTTACGAGTACCTACAATCTATATATTTTAGAGCAGAAATAAGAAAAATAAGGTTTACCCCCGGAAACCCCAGTTTTGCTATATAAAAGTGGGTTCAAGGGGGTCAAAATTACATAGGCGTGTTTTCGTGATGACAATGAGGACTCAACATCATGAAATAACTGAAAGCCTGGAGCAAAAGAAAACCAACACGGTGCAGTAGTTTTGTGTTTGTGTTTCTTTCCCTTTGATGTCTTGGACGGGAGAGGGGGTCTGGTTACCTGTTTTTTTTTTTTTCCAAAATTGACAATGTGCAAGCTGGGAGACAGCAAAAGATCCAAATAAGGGGAGTTATGATGAATTTCTTTTATGAGTGTTTTTCTTTCCCTTCGGTGTCTTGGATGGAAGTTGTAACAGAATGAAATCGATTCGTGATCATTGCCTTCACTGCTGTTTTACCCACAGCTGAAAAAGACTTCCACCAATCTTTCTACGAGACTGACCCCTATGCAAATAAAAATTAGTCAATGTCATCGCCTAATGGGTCGGTTTTTGTAAACTTCTCGTGAAATTTCGGCCTCTCGTGATTGGCGGTCTATTGACCGGCCTCTATGTATTTAATAACAATATCGACCTCTTCGGGAAACGGCGAATATAAATATATCGATTCAGTCGGATGTGAAATTATGGTAAGAGAGTTCACCAGTCTCATGTCAAAATTCATTACCTATACGGTATTTTTTTCCATGTTAAAACATCTTTTATCGAAAAGGTTCAAATCTGTATTCAAGAGCCACGGTCACTAATAGGTTAAACTCTTCAACAGCAACAGTTATCATATTGGTAAAATCTGTCTTCAGGTTGACATAAAGTCCGTCTCTAACGGCATTAGAAACACACCTCATACTAGTATGTCTAATCTTTTTTCAACAGCAGTAGAAACGCTCCTCATACAGATGCAACGTCCTTTATAAAAGCATTAGAAAATTCCTTATAGGTACATGTAAAATATGTTTTCAACAGCATTACTACTCTCCTTATACTTGTAAAAATCCTTCTGCAACAGTAATAGAAATTCTTCTTATATGAAATGCTTTCGCACCTTGGTAAACGAATAGCCCATTGTATCAAGGTATGACAGTATGTGATTTCTTTGTTTCAAATTCTGTCAATGTTTTCTTTCTGTCGGGTCCTCACCATTGTTTCATCTCTGTGGTTGTTTGATTTTTTTGTGTTCACGGAAATGTTGCACTGATGAGTTAGGAGGCCATCATGCGGATTGAACAAATAATATATCTAAATCGCGGCGGAAGTAAGGGCGAGCATTGTGGCCACGTAAAATCGATTTAAGCCCCCCCCCCCCCCCACCACCACCACCACCCCCACTCCCACCCCAGTGGAATTCGTTCCGATGACCGTTCCGAGGCGGTTCTTCTGACGCGGTTTATGTTTGTTATCACTTATATTAGTTTGTATTGTATAGCCAGTTGGCCATTTTGTGGCAAAGTATTTGTCCTTTTGGCTTTCCACTATTGATGTTTCCATTAGGGTCTGTTGTTTCATGTCCGTGTTTCCCTTTGGTGTCTCTGATGGAAGCTGTGGGTTACTTGTGTCGATTCCTGATCATTGCCTTCACTTCTATTTTACCCTAGGGTTTATTGGCTGTCTCAATCTGTCAGTCAATACTTAATATCGGAAACATTCAACACTCATCACGTGAACAAGACAGTGAAATTAAGACCCCTCCCCCAAACAACACATTGTATAGAGAAAACAGGGGTTTACGGGGGTAAACATCATTTTTCTTATTTCTTATTTCTGCTCCAAGTCATATGTTGTGGGTACTCGTTAGAACCGCCTCAATGAGGCGATTCTAACGAGCATCCACAACCAATGTTATGATCATTTATAAGAAAAATATCACGGATTTTCAACAGATTATTAGCCATTTTAGAGATATGAAAAATGCATAATGTCGCACCGCTGAGTTACCCTTGTTTTTTTTTTTTTTTTTTTTTTTTCAAAATTTGCCTTTTAGCTTTTAGTGTGTGTTTTGTGGAGCATGCAATCGAAGAGGCGCCTTTTTTAATGTTCTCTTGATTTACGTTTTTATCAGCAACGATGTCATTGTTCATCACGAAAACGCGCCTATATAATAGTGACCCCACTGAACCCCAATTTTATATAGAAAAACTGCGGTTTACGGGGGTAAACCTGTTATTTCTTATTTCTGTCCAAAATATAAATTGTATGCACTCGTTAGAACCGCCTCAATCTGTTCAAAATATAGATCGTATGTCTCAATGAGGCGGTTCTAACGAGTACAAACAATCTATATTTTGAGCAGAAATAAGGAATACATCACAATTTTTCATCTTATAATTTTTGGTTTTGGCGATAAAGTTAACAATATATTCGTAATGCGTTGATCAACTTTTAATGAAATTGACATTCATTATAGCATGAAACTGATGCTATGTGTCAAAAAAATTCATGAAATGTATGTGCACTATAATTTGCAGAAATAAAAAATGGCTACACTACAACCGCAATTAGTAATATGGATAAAATAAAACTTACAATATCTCCCCATAGGTTACATTCCGAATTTTCTGTACAGATTTCCCATTCCAATATATGATGCCATCGGTATTGGTCAGACCTTTAAATTTGTTTTTGCTGCTTCCATTAAATTCAGTGGAATAGTTCATACGAATATGTTTCAATACAATCTTAGAATTAGGCGGTTCTTCTGTCGCGTTTTATTTTTGTTATGGGTTGTCTTTGGGTATTTGTGTTGCTAATATTATTTTATTTTGCGATAGCCTATTGGCCATTTTGTAGGAAAGTAACTGTCCTGTTTGCTTTCCGCTGTTTATGTTTCCATTAGGGTCTGTTGTTTCATGTTTGTGTTTCTTTCCCTTTGGTGTCTCTGATGGGATCTGTGGGTTAATTGTATCGATTCCTGATCATTGCCTCCGCTTCTGTTTTGCCCTCTTAAATCGCCCATCCTTCAAAAATATACCAATCGGTTCCAAAGAAGTAGAATGTATCCAAGGATTTCTAAGTGCAATATTTAGAAGTGTAGGTATTGTATGCATTTATGAACCCAGTGTTTTATCAACTGCAAAAGGTAGACGATTTTCTGCCAATAGTTTTTATAACTGAACTGAAAGCCAATGGATTTAATATACGTTATAACCTGACATGCTGCAAATTGTGGAATGCAGTGCGTTTGGCAAACTAATCGTGTGCTAAAACCTAGATTTTATTAACAATATCGTAGAATGAGAAAGCCTACGAAATTGACACTTTCCTTTAACGTCACTTAAAACATATAGGCCATTCACTAAATGACATTTCTATAAAACCAGTGGAAAGATTTAAAATCATTAAAACGCATTAAACTGAATGGATTAAATCATGTTATACACCTTTCCCACTGGAGGTTTATTACATCATTTATCATGACGGTGTTACTTCTAAAATGCCAGATTTTGATATTTTGTTTCTTTTGGAATATCGAAATCGTAAAATAAGGTGTTTCGTCTTTTTTTTGTGTGTGTGCCTCCGTGTCACTTTCTATAGGTGACTTGAGACGGCTGCGTTCTTAGATTGTGGCCTTTCCTGGGTGACCCTTTCTTACCAGTTCGCAAGTCACCAGGAAAAACGGTAACTTTAAACGTATATACACGCATTGAAAATAAATAATACTAGACTTAAGCGACTGGCTAAAATATTGAATCACGGGCGCCACCCAATGTTTGCATTTCTAAGTTAAAGCCGTACATGCTTCGATGGTTTGATCAGTAAAATTGACAATAAGGAACTTCAATTACATAAATTTTATCCTTACGATACCGAAGCCCCGTTTTTAAATTTACATTTATGTATTTTAGATTAGTTTGTTTCATGCAAAACTTATGTTAAACGAAATTAGTTTGATTTTTAGAGTGTAAATTTTCCTCTTTTTGATGGTGATATTCCTCGTGTGGCATATCTTGCATTGAATTCGGTTTGATAGAGTGTCTAGACATGCAACTGACTTCAACACTCGTAATAAATTATTAACTACTAAACATCTCAATCAGGATTACATATTCAGAGACTTTACAAAGCGTTTTCTAAGTTTTATAAACTTTATTTCGATTTTGTTTCAAAATTCAATGTAAGACTTAAATTTGAATTTTTTGACTTTATATATACAACTGCACGTCATCAAGAAACGTTACTTAAAGGACGTCTAAAACTACCATTCAGATTTCCCGCAAAAATGTAAAATACTGAAAAAAGACAGGTTGCGGTCATGCCGACTTGGAATGAGTTACAGATGCACTTCCGTTGATGGCGAATTACACTTGAAATCATACAAACACGCCTATATGATTCCGATCCCCTCAAACCCCACCTTTAAAAGGTAAAACCGTGGTTTCCAGGGGTAAGCCAAATTCCCCCTGTTACCACCCAAAATAATTGAAAAATTGACAATGTATTTGTATAGGCGTATTTTCGTAATGATAGGGGCCTTAATAAGAAATAATCCCCCTCCTCCCAAACTTAAGAACTGTTACGTGATAATTAAGAAAGAATGTTCTATCAAATCCTGCTTAAGAGATTATTAAATTGTCAGCCTGCGTATTCGCGCAGCCTGATCAAATTCCTCGCTGATGGTATGTACCCCCACAAGCCACGCCCAATGCAAAGAGACAATCAAACTGCCTCGTCACAGGGGATTTGGTGCGCAGGTTAATTTGAGCCCCCGGTGAACGCACAGGCCACACCATAGGCTCCGCCATGCGCCGGTTCATTTGAAATCAAATTACTTCCTGAGTGATCTCCCTTATAACCTTTTGGTTCTGAGCAGTTCTTAACTGATTCCGACGAATGCGCATGCATAATCATTCACTGGAAGGAACCACTGAGCCCCATCACGAAAACACGCCTATACTGTTTATTTTATTTTTTTTTCCCTGGCAAAAAATGGAAATTTTCAGATGAAAAATTGTGATACTCTTCCTATCCCCACACAAAACACAGACCGCTGGGCCCGATAGAACCGCCTCGACGAGGCGGCTCCATCAAATACCAACAATGCATACCCCGAGCAGAAACAAGAAAAATAATGTACACACCCTCAAACCCCCATTTAACGGTTCAAGGGTGTCAAAACTACATAGCATAGGCGTGCCCCCGTGACGCAGCCCAAGGACAAACATATATAACCTACATAATATGCATATGCAGGCCGATCTGACCTCCCTTGACCAGCACAGAGAGGGTCACGAACGAAGTGTGTGTGTGTGTGTGAATTCGGGTTTAACGTCGCTTTCAACAATTTTTCAGTCATATCACGACGGTGTCTGGTTGCGACAGGGAGCTCAATGCTCACGTTTATAGTGCTGCCTCACTGAAGTATCATGTCCCAGACACATTACATGATACCACACCCAGTCACATTATCCTGACACTGGATCGACCAGTCCTAGCTCTACCCCGTAAATCTGAGTGCCAAGCGAGGAGCAGCTAGTCCCATTTTTAACGACTTTGGTATGTCGCGGCCCGGGATCGAACCCGAGACCTCCCGTTCCCCGGAGCGGACACTCTACCAACTGAGCTATCGGGGCCGGTCACGAACGAAGAGCACAACGGAGGACCCAATCAGTCAACACGAGTGTGAAGGCCGATATGGGCCCTCGCTGCGCGCACAGTCAAACAACGATCCAAATTAACACAAGTGCACAACCCCACCAACATTCACGTCCAAGGGAGACAACTTTAACAAAAAACGAACTCTTTTGTAATAGCTCTCTTTGAATTGGTCAGCTCCCAAAGCAAAAAATCCGCTCCCTTCCGGAAGCAAACTCCTCCCCTTAAGAGCAGTCCCATCACCAATAAGAATAATCTTTTTCAAATTCTAGTTATCTCCCTTAGTCCCGAATGCGTAGTCCGTGCAATGAGTGTTACTTTTTATTTTTTATGTCCAAGGAAGACAACTTTCAACAACTTTAAACGAATCCCTTTTGTAATATGTCCATTTGAACGGGCCAACTCGTGAAGCAAAACAATCTGCTCCTTCTGCAAGGGAGCAAACTCCTCCCCTCAAGAGCAGTCCCATCAACCATAAGAAATAATTTCATTTAAATCCTAGCTGTCTCCCTTAGTCCCGAATGCGTAGTGTGCACAATGAGCGTTATGCCCTTGTAACAGCCTCGTTAGCTCAACAAACCCTGTATAGCCGCGACAATGCATGCAGTATCCACCCACCCATTCACACTTGTGGTCTAGAGGCAACCAAAATGTCAGCGGACGCCTGTTACAGACTGGACCGATTTGAACACCAACACCACGAAAACACACATACCCCCATCCCCCACCCCCCCCCCCCCCCCCCAAAAAAAAAACCTCTTCACAGCAAAACTGGGACCTGGAAAGCAAACGTCACCGTCTTGTCCCCAAGACGCAGGTTGTGGGTACACATCAGAACCGCCTCGGCGAGGCGGCTCCAAAGAGCGTCCACAATCCAATTTCTCTTCATAAATGACTTGGGTTTTAAAGGGGTTATCAGTGTACTCCCCTTTCCCGCCCCCAAAATACATGTCGTTGGCACACCCTGGATCCGCCCGAGCAAGGCGGTCCCAGGGAGCGCCCATAATCGACACCCCGAACAGAAACAGAAAAATACGATAACTTCCAACACAAAAAATTGTTCATGCTTTCCGGTTTATTTGAATAGGCGCATACCCGCAATGACTGATACACGCCCATATACTTTTGATCCCCATCAACCCCACCCTCAGAGAGCCAAAATGGAGTCTACAGGGGTTCTACAAAACTATACCTATCTCCGCCCAGAACTCAGCCCGCGGGTACCCATCAGAATCGCCTCGCCGAGGCGTCTCTAACGAACCCCGCACACCCGATGCTCGGAGCAGAAACATGAAAAAAACTGATAATTTATCCGAAAGTGTTCATTTCGAGTGGAAAACATGCCAAGAAATTTGCATAGAAGAACCCCGCAGCAGTAAGGACCAAGGAGCTCGCATCTATCCGGGAACAACATGCCACGCATCAGAGCAATACCAGTCAGGCTGTTCCCCGGTAGTCACTCACCCGCATACCCCAAGCGCGACCCGTCCTGCAGGCACCCGCTGACCCACGACCACTAGTGTGTAATCTGTTATGAAGTCAGTGTGTTTAACCCATAAGGTATCCTAGTCCTCATTTTCTTGATCCACAAAGACTCCTTAGTTCTGCGGTAGAAATAGTCCTTGTTGATTTTCTCAATGCCTAGCACCACCATATCTTCCACGGAATGCCCTTGACTATTAAAGTGTAAAGCTATGGCGTCCTGCTTGCCCGTACGAATCATTGAAAAATTGAGAAGCATCCGCTGGTACAAAGTCCCACCAGTTTGGCCGACATAGAGGAATTTCCGACATTGTCTACATTCTATACCGTACACCACATTAGCCGTTTTGCATGTGATGCTTCCCTGGATTTTGTACGAAGTACCATCGTATCCTGCAAAAGAGTCACACCTCTTTATATTTTTGCATAACGCACAGTTCTTACCAAAAGGCGCACAACCATTCGTCTGACGATACAATATGTTGTTGTGCTTCCGGTGTACCAGAATATCTTGCAGATTTCTGCCTCTTCTATAGGAAACAAGGGGTGGTTCAGGAAACACTGTCCGCATATTTTCAGACTTGTGTAGTGGGGTAACATGTTTCTTAGTTATATATATATAAGTCAAAAAATTCAAATTTATATACAAAACAAATTCAGTGCCCAATTTCATAAAAACATTCTTACGAAAATAAAGGTAAAAACAAAAATGTAATACGACAGACATGCAGTGTTAACCAAACCATGGTTGATAACTTTGCTTCCCTCTTTAATCGCATGCCGGCGGATCTGGTCTCAGCCTCTTTGACGGTTCCAGGGCAGAGGCTTACCATTACAAAAACACGCCTAAACAAAATGTATTGCAAACTTTACCATAAAAAAAAAACATTTTAAGATGAACAAGAGGACCATGATGGCCCTGAATCGCTCACCTGAATCCAAGATGTTTCAAAGCTTATGGGAATGAAGGAGGAGGAGTCATTTGAAGGATTTTCTATTTTTAGCTGTAGTGACCATTTTGTTTAGCAGAGCGGAACGATTCTGGCAATTTTCAAAGAGGGTCTCTCAAGGAACATTCCCGTGAAATTATTTTCAAATCGAGCTATTTGCCTAGGAAGAGACGTAATTTAAAGGTTTTTAGCTCACCTGAGCACGAAGTGCTCATGGTGAGCTATTGTGATCAGTCAATGTCCGTCGTCCGTCGTGCGTCGTGCGTCGCGCGTCGTGTGTCGTCAACAATTTGCTTTAAATGCTAACTCCTCCTTAACCCTTGAGCCAATTTCAATAAAACTTTATAGGAATATTGCTTAGGTGACCCCCTACAAAAATAGCTAAAAGCGTTCCACTCCGCTGAACAAGATGGCCTCCAGAGCTAAAAATAGAAAAATCTTTAAACGACAACTCCTCCTGTACCTTAAGGCGAATTGCATTCAAACTTTATAGGAGTGTTGCTTAGGTGACCCTCTTCCAAAATGGCTAAAATGGTTCCGCTCCGGTGAACAAAATGGCCGCCAGAGCTAAAAAATAGAAAATTCTACAAACGACAACTCCTCCTGTACCCTTTGGCCAAATTAATTCAAACTTCATAGGAATGTTGCTTAGGTGACCCTCCACTAAAATAGCTAAAATGGTATTGCTCTGATGAGCAAAATGGCCGCCATAGCTAAAAGTAGAAAAAACATCGTAAATTTGCTTCAAACACAAACTCCTCCTCAACCCTTGGGCCAATTTGATTCAAACTTCACAAGAATGTTGCCCAAATGACTCCCTACCAAAATAGATAAAATCGTTGTGCTCTGACAAACAAGATGGCCGCCAGAGCTAAAAATAGAAAAAAAATATTTTAAACGACAATTCCTCCTGTACCCTTGGGCCAATTTTATTCAAACTTCATAGGAATGTTGCTTAGGTGACCATCTACCAAAATAGCTGAAAAGATTCTGCTCTGATGAGCAAAATGGCCGCCATAGCAAAAAATAGAAAAACATCGTAAATTTGCTTCAAACACGAATTCCACCTTAACCCTTGAGCCAATTTGATTCAAACTTCACAGGAATGTTATGTAGGTGACTCCCTAAAAAATAGCTAAAATCATTCCCCTCTGACTAACAAGATGGCCACCAGAGCTAAAAATAGAAAAATTCTTCAAACGATTACTCCTCCTTTACCATAGGGCCAATATCATTCAAAAGTCATAGGAATGTTGCTTAGATGACCCACTACCAAAATAGCTAAAACGTTTTCGCTCTGATGAGCAAAATGGCCGCCATAGCTAAAAACAGAAAAACTTTATAAATTTACGACAAAACGCGAACTCCTCCTCAACCCTTGGGCCAATTTGATTCAAACTTCACAGGAATGTTAGTTAGGTGACTCCCTACCAAAATAGCTAAAATCGTTCAATAGCGGCGAACAAGCTAAAAACAGAAAAAATCTTCAAACGACAACTCCTCCTTACCCCTTGGGTCAATTTGATTCAAACTTCACAGGAATATTATGTCGTTGACTCCCTACCAAAATAGCTAAAATTGTTCCTCTCTGACTAAAAGATGGCTGCCAGAGCTAAAAAGAGAAAAATTCTTCAAACGACAATTCCTCCTTATTCCTTGGGCCAATTTGATTCAAACTTCACAGGAATATTATGTCGTTGACCCTCTACCATATTAGCTAAAATGATCCGGATCTGATGAACAAAATGGCCACCAGAGCTAAAAATAGAAAAACATTGTAAATTTGCTTCAAACTTCACAGGAATATTGCCCAGGTGACTCCCTACCAAAATAGTTAAAATCATTCCACTCTGATAAGCAAGATGGCCACCAGGGCTAAAAATAGAAAAAAAATCTTAAAACGAACGCACTGGGGCCGACCAGTTAAATACATGGGCTTGTTTAGGGAAATCCTTTAAAAATCTTCTTCTCTGAAACCGTAGGGCCCAGGTCTTTGATATTTGGTATGAAGCATCAGCTAGTGGACCTCTACCAAGATTATTCAAATTGTAGCCCCGGGGCCAAAACTGCCCCTGCCACAGGGCCCACTGGTTTCACATAGGCTTATATAGGGAAAACCTTAAAAAATCTTCTTGTCTGATATCAGAAGGCCCAGGTCTTTGATATGTGGTATGAAGCTTCACGTAGTGAACCTCTACTAAGATTGTTCAAATTATAGCCCTGGGGCTAAATATACCCCAGCGCCGGGGTCTACCAAGATTTTTCAAATCACAGAGTTGGGGCCAAAAATTGCCCCACCCTGGGACACGCATGTACATATCTTAACTCAGGTGAGCGAATTAGGACCATCATGGTCCTCTTGTTCTAGTTTTAGCTGTGGCGACCATTTTGTTTAATGGAGCCAAACAATGTAGGCAATTATGAAAGAGGGTCACTCAAGGAACATTTCTCTGAAAATATTTTAATCCAGCCATTTGCCTAGGAGATGTCATTTAAAGGTTTTTCTATTGTTGGTTCTGGCAGCCATTTGTTTAATAGAGCGGAAGGATTTAGGCAATTTTGAAAGAGGGTCACTCAATGAACATTCCTGTGGAATTATTTTCAAATCGGGCCATTTGCCTAGGAGGAGAAGTTCTATTCTTAGCTCTGGTGTCCATTTTGTGTAACAGAGCGGAACAGTTTAGATAATTCTGAAAGAGGGTCAATCAAGGAACATTCCTGGAAAATTATTTTCAAATCGGGCCGTTTTCCTAGGAGGAAATGTCATTTAAAGGTATTTCTATTTTTAGCTCTGGCGGTCATTTTGTTTAACAAAGTGGAACGATTTAGGCAATTTTGAAAGAGGGTCACTCAAGGAACATTCCTGTCAAATTATTTTCGAATAGGGCAATTTACCTAGGAGGAGATGTCATTTAAAGGTTTTCTACTTTAAGCTCTGGTGGCTATTTTGTTTAACTAAGCGGAACCATTTTGGCAATTTTGAAAGAGGGTCACTCAAGGAACATTCCTGTGAAATTATTTTCAAATCAGGCCATTTGCCTAGGAGGAGATGTCATTTAAAGGTTTTTCTATTTTTAGCCCTGGCGGCCATTTTCTTTAACGGAGCAGAACGATTTTGGCAATTTTGAAAGAGGGTCACTCAAGGAACACTCAAGGGCCATTTGCCTAGGAGGAGATGTCATTTGAAGGTTTTTCTAGTTTTAGCTCTGGTGGCATTTTATTTAACGGAGCGGAACGATTTAGGCAATTTTGAAAGAGGGTCACTCAAGGAACATTCCTGTGACATTATTTTCAAATCGAGCCATTCACCTAGGAGGAGATGTCATTGAACGGTTTTTCTATTTTTAGCTCTGGCGGCCATTTTGATTAACGGAGCAGAACGATTTAGGCAATTTTGAAAGGAACATTCCTGTGAAATTCTTTTCAAATCTGGCCATTTGCCTAGGAGATCATTTAAAGGTTTTTCTATTTTTAGCTCTGGTGTCCATTTTGTTGAATGGAGCGGAACTATTTAGGCAATTTTGAAAGAGGGACACTCAAGGAACATTCCTGTGATATTATTTTCAAATCGGGCCATTTGCCTAGGAGATGTCATTTGAAGGTTTTTCTATTTTTAGCTCTGACGGCCATTTTATTTAACGGAGCGGAACGATTTAAACAATTTTGAAAGAGGGTCACTCAAGGAACATTCCTGTGAAATTATTTTCAAATAGCGCAATTTGCCTAGGTGGAGATGTCATTTAAATGTGTTTCTATTTTTAGCTCTGGTGGCCATTTTATTTAATGGAGCGGAACGATTTAGGCAATTTTGAAAGAGGGACACTCAAGGAACATACCTGTGAAATTATTTTCAAATCGGGCCATTTGCCTAGGAGAAGATGTCATTGAAAGGTTGTTTTCTATTTTTAGCGATGGCGGCCATTTTGTTTAACGGAGCGGTACGATTTAGGCAATTTTGAAAGAGGGTCACTCAAGGAACATTCCCGTGAAATTATTTTCAAATCGGGCCATTTGCCTAGGAGGAGATGTTATTTAAAAGAATTTCTTTTTTTAGCTCTGGTGGCCATTTTGTTTAACGGAGCGGAACGATTTAGGCAATTTTGAAAGAGGGTCACTCAAGGAATATTCCTGTGAAATTCTTTTCAATTCGGGCCATTTGCATAGGATGAGATGCCATTGAAAGGTTTTTCTATTTTTAACTCAGGCAGCCATTTTGTTTAACGGAGCAGAGCGATTTAGGCAATTTTTGAAAGAGGGTCACTCAAGGAACATTCCTGTGAAATTCTTTGCAAATCGGGCCGTTTGACTAGGAGGAGATGTCATTTAAAGGTTTTTCTTTTTTCAGCTCTGGCGGCCATTTATTTTAGCGGAGCAAAACGATTTAGGCAATTTCGAAAGAGGGTCACTCAAGGAACATTCCTGTGACATTATTTTCAAATCGAACCATTTGCCTATGAGGAGATTTCAGTTAAAGGTTTATATATTTTTAGCTCTGGCGGCCATTTTGTTTAACGGAGCAGAACGATTTAGGCAATTTTGAAAGAGGGTCATTCAAGGAACATTCCTGTGAAATTAATTTCAAATCGGGCCATTTGCCTAGGAGGAGATGTCATTTAAAAGTTTTTTCTACTTTTAACACTGGCGACCTTTTTGTTTAACGGAGCGGAATGATTTAGGCAATTTTGAAAGAGGGTCATCCAAGGAAGATTCCTGTGGAATTATATCAAAATCCATTCACTGGTTTAGGAGATGTCGTTTGAAGAAAAGTTTACGGACGCACACACGGACGCACGCACGACGGACGACGGACAAAAAGTGATCCCAAAAGGTCAACTCGTCACTACGTGACCGGTGAGCTAAAAAGCTATTTTTTCTTATTTCTGCTCAAATTATAGATTGTGGGTACTCGTTGGAACCGCATCATCGAGGCAGTTCTAACGAGTACCCACATTCTATATTTTAGAGCAGAAATAAGAAAATAAGGTTTACCCCTGTCAACCCCAGTTTTACTACATACAGTTTGTAATGGTTTGTCTTTGAGTGTTTGTATCGCTTATGTTATTTTGTTTTGGATAACCAATTGGCCATTTTGTGGGAAAGTAACTGTCCTTTTGGCTTACCGCTATTGGTGTTTCCATTAGGGTTTGTTGTTTCATGTTTTGTATTTTATTCCCTTTGGTGTCTCTGATGGGAGCTGTGGGTTAATTGAATCGATTCCTGGTCGTTGCCGTCACTTCTATTTTTCAAGGTGATCAAAATTATATAGGCGTGTTTATGTGATATCAAACTTTATGAGTAATGTCGGTTGGTGGCTGACACTCTGTCTCTGGTCGGTAGGCAGGGGCCCAGAGATTTTTTTTTTCGAAAATGGTTACCTGGAAAGTAGAACGGTTTCTGATGATTCAACTTTGAAGTTGAATCTATGCTGCATATGAAACCACTGAATGGACAACTTCTCTGAATTACATAACGTCGCCACAGATAATAAAGTATGGTAGCCCGTTAGTGCAATATTCTTGTATGAGTCTCAAAATTCCGATATTATCTCAATTATGCGCTAACATATGGAAACAAACACAGCGTTCAGGAATTGAAATATGTCCGTTCTATTGATTAATCATATTCCTTTATAATTTTGATGACATATGTTTTAGCCTGAAGCAATCAAAATTGTGTACTCTACGTAACAAGAAAAAAATCAAAGCGCCAAAGGCACTGAAATGACAGATTCTATGAGAAAATCAAAACACTGTGAAAACTTACAGACAACCTTTCTAAAAAGATCTAAAAATTTAGAAAAGTAGTTCTGCAAATTCCATTGTATGATATGTCTGCAGATGTCTATACACCGGTGGTATCATGAAATGCCATTCGATGTTTCAAATTTTGGAAAGAAACTATTTACGTTTTCAAAACCAAACATTAAAATTCAAGTTTTAACAATACAACTGGCAATTAGTAACATTTTTGTCTGGTCGGTTGTGGATACCTCCCCCCCACCCCCCCCCCCCCCCCAAAAAAAAAAAAAAAGATACTCTATTTTTCATAAAGAGATCGGAGGAGAAAGGCTGGTCAGTCCAGTACACGAATTCCATTGGCTTGAAGACATTTTTGAGTAAGAATACCACTATAAACACGCGCGTAATCCTGCTGGATTAGATATCCCGGATTCTGAGCATAAACAAATAAATGGAACCACCTGAGGCCGCAGCACTTGATTGATGTAACGTCTCGCTGTTCAGTTAACGTCTCAGCCATGATCTTGAATGTTCTTAATGTCGCTAGCTACAATAGCTGGACATACCATTTCGCTTATTCCATCCGATATGTCATGCTCTATTACGCACGCGTCGCCTCGGCATACCTTACACCTATGTGTCGAAACATCCCTAAACGACAATCGACGTGATTCACGCTGAAGTGCGGTGTGTCACTGAAACGCATAATATCACGCGAGTCGCTTAGACGCCAATATGCATGCACGTATTTCATGCACCAGCGTAAGTGTTCCGTACTGTGTCGACGTCTTAATTTTGGTCACGACAGGGACGTCCAGCTCTCAAAAGTGCATCGCATAAGTGCGACGAACAGTGTCAGTGCTTATTAGTCGTTAGTTGAAACCCTTTGTTTTTCTACAGGTACAGTGTAGCAGATGCCGGCGGAAATCTGCTTCGCATATGCGTCTGTCGGATGAATCGATCTTGACGTACTGACGTCGGTCTTCCGCTACGCCGACGTCCACTAGCGTCTTCTGTTGATAGTAAGATGTCGCTCCAACAGACAAATAGATCACACACATGTGGCACCTAAAATCAGAGTCAACGCCATCCGCTTTCCGACCAGCTTCTAACAATCCATTAGAAGCCTCCGTGGTGTAGTGGTTATGCTACTCGCCTTGTAAACCAGGGATCGCAGGATCGATCCCGGACTTCTCCAGACTTTCGGATGTGTCTTTAAACCGAGGTATCGTCTCCGTATGACCCTAGCTGTTGGTGGGACTTAAAACTCAAACACTCACTCACTCACTCTAACTGTCCAGGGTTTAATGAAAAATGTTGCAATACGTTCTCACTTGATGCTTTTTGAGAACAAAATACAATTTCTTCTTTTCAAGGCACGACCTAACATCACAGATCAAAAGTTTGATCCTGAACATGTGGTTTCTATCAGTGCTGGTGTGAAGGTGGTACACAGGATCGTTGGCCTCCGCCCATCTGGGCTTAAAGAAATAGATGGGCTGCACGATGCTTCCACGCAGATTAAATATTGACAGCACTGTTAGAAAACAGTGTAAAGTAGAAGTAAAACAAAGATCAGGAATTGATACAATTAACTTACTCCACCCATAAAAGACACCAAAGGGAAAGAAATACAAACATTAAGCGACCAGACCATAATGGAAACCTAAACAAAGGAAGGCCATAAGGACAGTTACTTTCCCACAAAATGGCCATATGGCCATCCAAAACCAAAAGACACAAGTGATACACACAGTAAGTAACAAACAACAACATAAATAAATCGCCACAGAAGAGCCGCCTTGGAACGGTCAGTGGAATGTTTCCACTGGGGGGCTTAAATCGATTTTACGTGGTTTTACGTGGTAAAACCTGAGCAGACGTCTAAGCAGATGCCGCATTGATCTAGGTATACAGTCTCGCATGATGCAGCTGATTCATATGAAGTGCTGAATATTTTCTCTGAAAGGTAAGATAAAATCGTCAAGTCGTCTGCTTCAAAAGTTTGTATTGCGATTATAGGATGTACAATTTTGATAACTGCGCCTAACCGAACTACATTTTTGTGCGGACTCATATTTCTTTGGCGGTCAAAGTCGGAAGCAAGTCGTAAGAAAGCCGGAACTACTTTACAACACGCAGGATAGCTAGAGATGACAGATAGAATCTGTCATTAATAAAGTTTTCTTTAGTCTCATTTGTATATGAGATGTGTAAACAAGATCATTTTCCCATACACAATTGATAACTGTTCTAAGAACACATTGTCTTCAAAAGCGGTGAGATTTTTTTCTAATATGACTGCCATTACGATAGGGCATGATAACCTATTTTTGTGAACAATTCCGTAAACTTTTAAATGACCGTGCAATAATTGCGTACGTATACAGTGGACAGTCCGTTCGTCAACGTCATAAAGCAGATTTTAATCCCGTGCAAAATAGAGACTTTAAGCGGCATTGAATTTGACATGGCGGGCTAAAAAAATGAAATCGCTTGAAAAGAGCCAGATTCAGATTTGAAATAAGAACCACTGACATCGAAAAGTTTATGCAATGTAGGTTTTTACCAAATGACCAATTTAAATGTAAATTCTGTAAACAATAAAACGTGAGAAATAGGCATTAAAAAAGCGGAGTCCCGCAGGGATCATTGCTATTTTTATATTTATAAATGATTTACCACTGTCATTTTTCTCATGCATACGTTTCATTTGTTTATACCCATATTTTGTTTGTTGATAGTTCTTTATATTGTATGATTAATGGAGGGTCTCATGGAAGATTGGTCTTACTAAACTAGCAACCTTCTCTAAAAATGCGTTAGTTATTGAATTAAGATTAAGGACTTGACTTATCACTCACTCACTCACTCACTCACTCACTCACTCACTCACTCACTCACTTCGTTTCATTAAAACTTCATGGCAACTAGTTTCAGGTATCTATCCATATAAAACAACACTATGGTTATGTCGAATTTCTGTAATTCGGTTTCCACGTTGCTTAGTAGATACTGGATTAGATGTATTTCTATCAAAAATACCGATGCAACCAATATTCCTTTCGTCCTTTCGAAATCACGTTCTAACACAAAACTTGTTTTTTTTTCAAAATAGCACATTTTATATCTATTCAGGTATTTGAATTTAGGTTGACGTTTGTAAAATAACTTTCAGTTGTGGATGAGAATGTTTCCTCTTTTTTTCTGGATGTTCTGTTTTAGGTTAAAGCATATACTATCTTTGAAGTGTACTGTTTTCCTCTGTAATTTTGGTGTACCAACCAAACTCAAATAATCTCTTTTAACATGAAAGCTGAACAAAAGATATAAACAAATAAAAAATAATAAAAATAAAAACTATCGTGGGGATATCTATTGTAGATTTCTTTATTACACGTTACAGCAGAAAAGCATACTGAAAAATATGAAAAATTATCCCTTAACTTCATTTTCTATTCATGAAATCTGCAATCTCCAGCTGATGATGACTCGAAGAAGAGTCGAAATTGTTTTCAATGGCAAAAATCGATGAAATATTTCGTGCTTTTTGTCTTGTATTGAATAAGTGACTCGTTCAAATGACGTTAATACAATTCTTTGCGAGGCTAATTCAAAACATCCAAAATGGTAAAAGATATTACCAGGCATAGATTTTATGGGTCCGAAGCCTGTTGAACATAGTGTTATTCACCGTGGGGCAAATGTTCGGCTAAACTGCTGAATGCTCAATGGGTTTGTTATGCTTCCCGAAGAATTTCGGGGGAGCATATAGTTGCCGCTTCGTCCGAGCGTCCGTGTGTCCGTGCGTCGGTGCGTCCGTCCCGTTCTTGTCCACACGAATTCTCAGAAACTACTGGTCGGAGTTTAATGAAACTTCATGGGAATATTAAGCATCGAAGGTGGATGCGCATGTCACCTGCGTGTTTTAGTTCGATGGTTTTTCCAACAGTTATGGCCCTTTGATGAATTCTGCATGAATATACATGTATAGGTTACTGTTCGTGTCCACGCGAATTCTCAGCAACTACTTGCCGAAATTCAACGAAGCTTCAATAGAATCTTAAGCAGCATTGAGGGATGCGCATATTATCCGTGCTTTCTGGTTAGATGATTTGTCACAGAGTTATGGTACTTTCTTAAAGCTGCAGTGTAAGTTCACAGTGTCATTTGTCATCGCTCTAGCGTCGTCATTTGCTGATGGATTTTAATATAACTTCAAACAAATGTTGGGTGTAATAATATCTCGAGCAAGTTCGACTTTCAGGATCCTGGGCTCAAGGTAAAGGTCACTGCGGCTATTTTTAGAAAAACTTTGTCATCGCTCTAGTGCCTACATTTTTTGATGGATTTTAATATAATTTCGCACAAATGTTTGTGTATGATAACATCTCGAACAAGTTTCACTTTCAGGGTTCTGGGCTCAAGGTCAACGTCACTGCGGTTGTTTTTAGAAAAAAAAATTGTCATCGGTCTAGCGTCGTCATTTGCTGATGGATTTTAATATAACTTCACACAAATGTTGGGTATGCTAATATCTCGAGCTAGTTTGATTTTCAGAGTCCTGGGCTCTAGGTCAAGGTCACTGCAGCTATTTTTAGAAAAACTTGCTGGATGCAGAAATCTTTCCAACTATAAACGGAGTTCCATTGCACACAGCCTTTCATTATCAACCTCTCATCATTCTGATATGATTTATTCCGACTTTTGTGTTGCTGATGTTTGTATGACAATGCCATTGTTATACTCCATTATGTGTCGTCTCCCAGAGAAAATGAGTGATAGTGGAAAAATACTAAAACGAATGAAAGTGTTAAAACAGAAGAAACAACAACACTCCTCCCTCTACCGTTACCTGCTGCAAGGACAGTAGGCCTTGTCCTGCAGTAAGCCAATATCAGTTGGACGCCCCAGTGACGCAAAATACACGTCATCTTGGCCTCACCCAACCACCCCTCAATCATCAGTACAATAATAGTACTTTGAGGTGGGATGTTTCAATGGAACAGACATAAGATGAGCCATACCGTTTAATCATATTTTGGTACAAAAATAAAAGAGAAGCATTTCTGTGAATTGGGTTTGAACTTGCGCCATTCACTCTATTTTTGGCTCTTCTTTCAGTAGAACAGAACCATTTTAGCAGTTTTGGTAGAGTGTTACCCAGGGAGCATCCCTATGAAATTATTTTGAAATCGGACCATTAGCCTAGAAGGAGATGTCGATTAATGCTTTAAAAATTCTATTTTTAGCTCTGGTGGCTATTGTGTTCAGTGGAGCGGAACCATTTTAGCAATTCTGGTAGAGGGTCACCCAAGGAACATTTCTGTAAAATTATTTTGAAATCGGACCATTAACCTAGGAGAAGATGTCGATTAAAGGTTTATCTATATTTAGCTCCACTTGCCATCTTGTTCAGTCGAGCGGATCGATTTAAGCAATCTGGTAGAAGGTCATACAAGGAACATTCCTGTGAAATTATTTTGAAATCGAACCATTCGCCTAGGAGATGTCGTTTAAATGTTTTGTTTTTCCTTGTTTTTTTTTTAGCTCTGGTGGCCATTTTGTTCAGCAGAGCGGAACCATTTTAGCAATTTTTAGCCTAGGAGGAGATGTCGTTTAAATGTTGTTTTTTTTTCTATTTTTAGCTCTGGCGGCCATTTTGTTGAGCGGAGCAGAACCATTTTAGCACATTTTGTAGAGGGTCACCTAACAAATATTCTCGTGAAATTATTTTGAAATTGGACCATAAGCCTAGGAGAAGATGTCGTTTAAAGGTTCTTCTAAGGTTTTTCTATTTTTAGCTCTGGTGGCAATTTTGTTCAGCGGGGCAGAACCATTTTAGCAATTTTGGTAGAGGGTCACCTATTATATTCCCGTGAAATTATTTTGAAATCAGACCATTAGCCTAGGAAGAGATGCCGTTTAAATGTTTTTCTAAGGTTTTTCAATTTTTAGCTCTAGCGGCCTTCTTTTTCAGCGGAACGAAACTATTTTAGCATTTTTGTAGAGGGTCACCTAACAAATATTCTCGTGAAATTATTTTGAAATAAGACTATTAGCCTAGGAGGAGATGTCGTTTAAATGTTGTTGTTTTATTTCTATATTTAGCTCTGGTGGCCATTTTGTTGAGCGGAGCAGAACCATTTTAGCACTTTTTTGTAGAGAGTCACCTAACAAATATTCTCGGGAAATTATTTTGAAATCGGACCATAAGCCTAGGAGAAGATGCCGTTTAAAGGTTCTTCTAAGGTTTTTCTTTTTTTAGCTCTGGTGGCAATTTTGTTCAGCGGGGCAGAACTATTTTAGCAATTTTGGTAGAGGGTCATCCAAGGAACATTCCTATGAAATTTTTCTGAAATCCACCATTAGCCTAGGCGGAGATGTCGTTGAAAGCTTTTTCTATTTTTAACTCTGGCGGCCATTTTATTGAGCGGAGCGGAACCATTGCAACTTTGGTAGAGGGTCACCCAAGGAATATTCCTGTGAACTTATTTTAAAATTGGCACTGTGGTTTCGGAGGAGATGTCATTTGAAGACATTGTTGATTGACAGACGGACGGACGACGGATGGACGAGGGACGCCGGACAAGAAGTGATCAATAGCTCACCTTGAGCACTTCGGTCTCAGACGCGCTACAAAAATACATTTTAGAAACATATAAAAGAGCATTATCTTGGATACCATATCACAATATCCCAAATTTGCACAGGGTATAGAAAACATATGTTTCTAGCCCATTAAAGGTGCGGCATCAGGAGGGTGACGACGAAACTGCAGCTCATTACGCTAACAAACCTATGTGCAATTGTGCATACTTTCAAATCTACAAAACGGTTATTTGTAGCACAACCTGAGCACGAAGTGCTCATTTTGAGCTATTGTGATCAGTGAATGTCCGTCGTCCGTCGTTCGTCGTCAACAATTTGATTTATTTGCGAACTCCTCCTAAATCCTTAAGCAAATTTGATTCAAACTTCACAGGAATGTTGCCTTTGTGTCTCCCTACCCAAATAGATAAAATCGTTCCACTCCGATGAACAAGATGGCAGCTAGAGTTTAAAAACAGAAAAAAATCTTTAAACGCCAACTCCTCCCTTACCCCTAGGCCAATTTCATTCAAACTTAATAGGAATGTTGCTATGGTTACAATTACCAAAATGGCTAAAACGGTTCCGCTCCAATGAGCAAAATGGCCGCCAGTGCTAACAATAGAAAAACAAACATCATAAATTTGCTTCAAATGCGAACTCCTCCTAAACCCTTGGGCCAATTGGATTCAAACATCACAGGATTGTTGCCTAGGTTACCCCCTACCAGAATTGCTAAAATCGTTCCGCTCTGACAAAGAAGATGGCCTACAGAGCTTAAAATAGAAAACAAATATTCAAACGACAACTTTCCCTGTACCCTTGAGCCAATTTCATTCAATCTTCATAGGAATGTTGCTTAGATTACCCTCTTCCAAAATAGCTAAAACGGTCCAGCTCCGATGAACGAAATGGCCATCAGAGCTAAAAACAGAAAACAATTCGTAAATTTGCTTCAAACGCGAACTCCTCCTAAACCCTTTGTCCAATCTGATTCAAACTTCACAAGAATGTTTCCTGGGTGACTACCTACCACAGTAGCTAACATCTTTCCGTTCTGACAAACAAGATTGGCCTCCAGAGTGAAAAAATAAGAAAAGCATCTTCAAACGACAACTCCTCCTGTATCCTTGGGTCAATTTCATTCAATTTCATAGGAATATTGCTCTATCAAAATAACTAAAACGAAAAAAACAACGTAAATTTGCTTCAAACGCGAACTCCTCTTTAACCCTAGGGCCAACTGGATTCAAACTTCATAGGAATGTTGCCTAGGTGACTCCCTACAAAATAGCTAAAATCGTTCCGTTCTTACGAACAAGATGGTCGCCAGAGCTAAAATAGAAAAAAAAAAACTTCAAACGACAACTCCTCCTGTACCATTTGGACAATTTCATTCAAACTATCGATTCCTGATCTTTGTTCTACTTCTACTTTTCATAGGACTGTTGCTTATATGACCCCAAAATAGCTAACGCGACCCCGCTTCGATGAACAAAATGGCCACCAGAGCTTAAAAAAAAACCATTGTAAATTTGCTTCGAACGCCAAATCCTTCTAAAACCTTGGGCCAACAAGAATATTGCCTAGGTCACGCCCTTCCGAAAAACTTAACTAGTTCCGCTCTGACGAACAAGATGGCTACCAGAGCTAAAAATAGAAAAAATCATTGAACGAAAGTTCCTCCTGTAGTCTTTGGTCAATATCATTCAAACGTCTAAGGAATGTTGCTTAAGTGACCCTCTTCCAAAATAACAAACATGGTTCTGCTCAGATGAGCAAAATGGCCGCCATAACTAAAAATAGAAAAAAAACGTAAATTTGCTACAAATGCGAACTCCTCCTTAAACACTTAAGCCAGTTTGATTCAAACTTCACAGGAGAGTTACTCAGATGGCCCCTACCAAAATAGTTAAAATCGTTCTGCTCTGACGAACAAGATGGCTGCCAGAGCTAAAATAGAAGAATGTTGTAAATTTGTTTGAAACACGAACTTCTCCCGAACCATTGGGCCAGTTAATTCAAACTTCATCGGAATGTAAGTGCAACAGCTATGCTTCATGGAATTTCTGTCACCCACATGACTTTCAGAAGCTATGTGCTAAATTGATATCAGGTGAGCGATTCAGGACCATCTTGGCCTTCTTGTCTGCTGATGATTTTGGATAATTTTGTGGCTCTAACTTCGCAATGACATAACCTATTCAGTAGTCACTATATCTATAGTTCCCTACATTACACGGAACAATCCTACTACATTGTTACACAAATTGTTCTTGAGATGCTTAAAGTATTCACGTGAACAGTTTTGTTACAAAAAATGGTTTTTAAATTGATGTGAAGAAGTGAATTACATAAACATTACATTCCGGAGCGGGTGACAGTGAAAAATGTCACCCTGAAGAATATGAATATCAACCAAGGTGCAGCCGAGGTTGATACTGATATTCCGAAGGGTGAAATTTTTCACTATCACCCTTTCAGAAACGTAATATTTATTTACTTATACCGAACAAAACTAATAATTAAGGTAAGGGAGCTCTATTAAGGATACATACAGGACAGCTCAAACGAGACTTTTGACGGCATGAAGTTCTAAATTATCGGCTTTCTACATAAGCGACGTTTGCTGGTAAAACAAAAATTTAGGAATTCAAATGTCTTTAACTTAGCTATTTCTGGATAACTTCCTAAAGTTTTGGTATGCGTTTTCTTAATTGAATCAAAAGGACATTTTGATACCAAAATTTCTCGACTTTGTTGCAATTGTTTGTTCCAACTTTCCTGAAGAACCGAACCGTACGAGCACCCAATTCCTCGCTCGCAATAATCGAAATTATCGTAGGGTGATAGTTTATAAATATCACATTTCTGAGAGGGTGATGGTAAGAATATAAGAATTTTATATGGGTGTAAGGGGTGGATGGAAAAATCCGTCCCGGGTTCACTATCCGGCATCACGAGGCTTCCCGAGGGACGGATTTTTCTATCCACCCCTCGCACCCATATAGGATTCTTTTTCTTGCATACCTTCCATTTCTTAGCGCGGATGTTTAATGCTGCAGTCACTTCGGTTACCAACGTCCGCCATATTGTGATGACACTACAGGAATGTTAGTGACGTCACATTACGTGCATGACGTCAACCTTAACGACGGCGCATACAAGGT
The DNA here is from genome assembly GCA_963580285.1 of Lucinisca nassula. Lineage (NCBI taxonomy): Eukaryota > Metazoa > Mollusca > Bivalvia > Lucinida > Lucinidae > Lucinisca > Lucinisca nassula. Next base: position 101,114,520 of record OY757016.1, read on the forward strand.
CGTAATCAACCAGTGCATTTATCAAACACGCGATTATATTCGATTATGGGTCGGAACATTAGGGTCAGAAGATTAATTTCTATCCCAGGGTAAAATCACGGATTTGCTTGTCTGGTGTGCAAGAATGTTCACTCTGAGGAAATGATTATCGACCGAGGCTAAGCCGAGGTCGATATTCATTTTCGAAGGGTTTAGCCTTGGTCGATTATCATTTCCTCAGGGTGAACATTCTTACTGTCACCCTGGGGAAATGCGACATGTATTTTATTATACCGAACTTATTATCACCCTGATGTATGAAATCATGAATGAATGAAAAACAGAAGTAGAGGCAAAACAGTTACTTTTTCTTTCTTCAAAAACGCTGTAACTATTGCGGAGGTTTGAGCGGTTGCATGGTCATTTAGAAGACGGACATCTTTAAAACCAGTGGCAGGCGTCGTTTCTGATACAACTTTTACAGCTTCTTCAGTACTTTGTCTTTGTAGTACTTTCCGATCATTACGCAAACATGCCTATACAAATACATTGCCACCTTTATCGCCGAACAAATGAAAATTTTATGATGAAAAAATATTATACTTTTCTTATTTCTGCTCAAAATATAGATGGTGTGCACTCGTTAGAACCGCCTCATCGAAAGGACTTTAGAGCAGAAATAAGAAAAATAAGGTATACACCCGGAAACCCCAGGTTTACAATATAAAAGTGGGGTTTAAGGGGGTCAAAATTATATAGGTGTGTTTTCGTGATGGATGCTTTTGCCCTTTTTCACCGGCACTGTTATTGCGACTCCTTCACCAGAGAAAAAGATTGCAAAAAACCTTCTTTGTACTCAACGAACGTTCGACAATGATTGCGCTTTGGCTGTGATTAGTGGCCCAGATCTTATTGCTAACCTTTCTGACGGGTTCAACAAAATGGACCCAGGTTTCTTCACCCGTGACGACATTGACAAACTACTTTTTGTCATATTTTGGAAACCTTGGAAGCAGCTGTTTGGCCACTTTAACCCGTTGCCTCTTCTGCTCATCAGTCGACAGATGTGACACCCATCTAACAGAAATCTTTCTGACTTTCAAATGCTTCTTCAAAATAAGGTGAACAGTTGATAGTGATATGCCTACCTTTCGTGCAAAATCTGGCATCTCCTCCAATGATTTCCTTTATTTTGGAAAAAAAATTCTTTACGAAATGCAGATTTAGACCTACCTGATTTCGATGCATTTTTGATGGCCTATACACCAGACTCAAATTTCTTTTTCCACCGCCGACCTGTGTCATAAGACACACAAGGAGGTCCGTAAGAAGCATAAATTTCAGTCATCAGCTGCTTCAAAGAACAGACACGTTTTGAGCGAGCTTTGATGTAAGCGCGTATTTCATCGTTCTTGTCAACGCTTCTACAGACCATTTTTGCGACTCGAACTGTTGATTGGCTAAACTGTTCATATGTGACTAATATTAGAGTTTAAGACTTCAACACGGCAATTCTTACACTCTACACTAGTAGTTCTTGAAATACAGCAATTCTTACATGAATGCTTTACATGATCTTCAATTAATAGCAAAAAGTGTGACTCTTAATTATTTGACATACTCGAGTACCATATATAAAGATCAGTTGATGAATATTATAAGGTTGCGTAAGGAACTTAGTGGACACTTTGTATGGGAAGTTGTGTTTCAAACTTACCAACTTGTACATTTTGCTGTGCCCTGACTGTGGATATGCTCACTAAGAAGACATATAACTGCTATAAGCACTTTAGTCACAAAAGTTAATACAAAGCTGTCCACAGGATACCGTTTTATTAAGTTTCTCATTTGTTTCAAATGAAGTCCATAAGGACAGAAAACATATTTACAATTGCACGACCCGCAGAAAAAGCTACCGACTGAAGTCGGTTGATTTTCTAAGAGTGCCCTAAAATCACTGTGTCATTCTGTCAGTCTGTCCGCCCGTCCGTCCGTAACCCGTTTGTGAAAATTGGTGATAGTGACTTAACCGCTTGGAATATTTAAACAATTTTTGGCATACTGATAGATATCAATGAGATCTAACCAATGAACTTGCGAAATATTACATTCCATTTAGTATAGCCTCGCCGAGGCGACAAATGTGAAAATTTTCGAACTGCTTCTCCTCGGAAACCGTTAGGCCGATTGAAGTCAAATTTCATATGGAGCCTCTATGGGATGGGGGAAACTAAAATTTGCTCATGGGGTCCAGGTCACATGACCAAAATGGCCGCAAAGCCATATATGGTCTGTCTGTCTGTTCGTCCGTAACCCGTTTGTGAAAATTTGTTATAGTGACCTAACAGCTTGGAATATTTAAACAATTTTTGGCTTACTGATAGATATCAATGAGATCTAACCACTTAACTTGCGAAAGATTACATTCCATTTAGTATAGCCTCGCCGAGGCGAAAAATGTGAAAATTTTCGAACTGCTTCTCCTCGGAAACCGTTGGGCCGATTGAAGTCAAATTTCATATGGAGCGCCTATGAGATGGGGGAAACCAAAATTTGCTCATGGGTCCAGGTCACATGACCAAAATGGCCGCCAAGCCATATATGGTAAAAACCCTTCAAAAATAGTCTTCTCCAGAACCACAGAGCAGATTTCCACGAAACTTGATAAACAGCATCTGGGACGTAGGCCCATCATAAATTGCTAAAATGGTGACCCTGGGTTGACCTTGACCTTCTTTGTGCCTAGGTCAAACTTTGACACATATGCTTTTGTATTGGAAAAGTGAGAATGCATTTTATCCTGCAAACGATTCAGAATACAGTACTAAAGTATGATATATATTTTTGCTCCTTACGATAAGGCGCATTTATTGGGGGAACCGTTTTAGGTCCAGGTCACATGACCAAAATGGCCGCCATACCCATATATGGTAACAGTCATAAAGCTAAAAGCATCCGGCGGGTCGTGCACTTCAGCTGAAGCACTGGTTCATCCATAATAATCAGATAATTCTGTGTTTCTTGGCTGTAAAAATTGCATTTTTTCTAACAATTCAACTGAAGGTTTGTCAATATATTGTAAATAACATAAAATCGGATTTATAAGGGCACTACAAGAGCATGTTTACGTGATGAAAACAAAATTTGGTAAAATCTAGCCAATATTGTTTGTAGGAATGTACATAATAGTAATAATAATAATAATAATATCACAACAACAACAACTACTACTTCTACTACTATTGATATTAATGTTAATAATAAAAACGAAGATGAAAAGAGTTAAACTACTACTTCTACTACATGGGCCCCTGCCCATCGGGGCTTGTAGAAATAAAATGTGCAGCATAATGTTTCCACGCAGAGCTGAAACCGACCAAACGTGAGTACTGGTAAACAACTTAAAGGGTCTAAGCCTGCTCAGGCAAAATGATGCGAGTCGGACAGCCCTTACATATAAATATTTTGGTTTGTTTTGGCATCAGGGCTTGAGATGACATTTCATCTCAATGCGGGATGAAATCTCCACAAAATTGGAAGCAACGTCTCCAAAATGACCTAAATAGTGATGACGGGGATTCAAACAAACTACTACTGTTAATTCTGCTACTTCTGATAATGATAAGTTTAATACTAAAAACAATTATAACTAGAGCTGTCAGAGGATCTGACTATAGCCCCGCTTCAGCGCTGTCAGAGAAGAAAGTTATTTAAGCTGCAGAGAAAACAGTTATGAACAAGAAATAACTGTTGAAAATTTTACATTATCTGGAAAAACTCTAAGAGTTGTGAGCCCTTGTCCCTCATTTCAATGAGCATGATACATTACCAGAATGTCCATGTTTATACTAAATTTCATCTTCCATTTTTCAATGTTCAAAGGGTAATAACTCCTAAAGTAGGCAAATCAGAGTCAGGGTTCCTGCGCTCTGCACATTGTCTCATGGTGCTTTACACTTGTGTGAAGTGTCATGAAAATATCTCAAATGGTTTGTGAGTTATGGAGCCGACACAGTCAAAATTGCCTTTTTAAATGTTCAAAGGGCAATAACTCCTAAAGTAGGCAAACCAGAGTTATGGTTCCTGCACTCTGCACATCATCTCAAGGTGTTTTTCATTTATTTGAAGTTTCATGAAAATATCAGAAACGGTTATGGAGCGGACATAGTTAAAATTGCCATTTTTTAATATTCAAAAGCCTATAACTGAAAAAGTAGACAATCCAGAGTTTGGGTTCCTGCGCTCTGCACACGTAATATGGTGCTTTACATTTGTGTGAAGTTTCATAAAATTATCTCAAACGGTTTTTGAGTTATCGAGCAAAGACGGCTAAAATTGATATTTTTCAATATTCAAAGGGAAATAACTCAAAAATTAGGCAATCCAGAGTTATGGTTCCTGCACTCTGCACACCATCTCATGGTGTTTAATGTTTGTGTGAAGTTTCATGAAAATATGTGAATGGGTTTTAAAGTTATGGAGCGGACACGAAAATTGTTAACAGACACAGACAGACACACAGACAGACACACAGAAAATACGAAAACCAGAGTTATGGTTCTTGCGCTCTGCACATTGTCTCATAGTGCTTAACATTTGTGTGAAGTTTCATGAAATTATCTCAAACGGTTTTCGAGTTATGAAGCGGACACTGTTAAAATTGCCATTTTTCAATGTTCAAAGGGCAATAACTCCAAAAAAAAGCAATGCAGAGTTATGGTTCCTGCGCTCTGCACATCGTCTCATAGTGCTTAACATTTGTGTGAAGTTTCCTAAAAATATCTCAACCGGTTTTCGAGTTATGAAGCGGACACAATTAAAATTGCCATTTTTCAATGTTCAAAGGGCAATAACTCCAAAAGTAGGCAATCCACAGTTATAATTCCTTCGCTCTGCACATTGTCTTATGGTGTTTAACATTTGTGTGAAGTTTCATGAAAATATGTTAAGCAGATACAAAGTTATGGAGCCAACACAAATTAACGGAATCACGGAATTACGGAATTACGGAATTACGGAAAATGTTCAAAGGGCAATAACTCCAAAAGTAGGCAATCCACAGTTATAATTCCTTCGCTCTGCACATTGTCTTATGGTGTTTAACATTTGTGTGAAGTTTCATGAAAATATGTTAAGCAGATACAAAGTTATGGAGCCAACACAAATTAACGGAATCACGGAATGACAGAAGGACATGGCAAATCCAATATAGCCCCACTTTTTCAAAGCGGGGCTATAATAATAATTATACTCTAACTACAACTCTTAGTGCTAGCCTGCTCAGGCAAAGTGGCACGAGTCGGACCGTCCCTGCATATAGACCCTATTCATGTATTGGTTTCATTTTGCGACAGGGCTTGAGATGTCATTTCATCTCAATGTAGGGTAAAACTCCCACAAAATTGGAAGCAGCGTCTCCAAAATGACCTAAATAGTGTTGTCGGGAACGTTAAATCTCATATCAAACAAAAATACTACACGTATTACTCCTCCCACTGCTTCTACTGCTACAGCTATTTCAATAATAATAATGATAATAATACGTTCAATAATCCAAACGATGACTATAATAATTATACTTACCACTGTTTCAACTATTACTTCAACTGCTACTGCTACTTTTACAACAACTATTAAGATTTTGATTATTATTGTTATTAGTAATATTAGTATTGTATTATATGTGTTGGAAAAATTAAAATGGCGAAAATTCATCAATAATAATAATTATAATAATAATATATTAACACGCACGGAATTAATGGACTCCTGTTGTTCTTGGTGTTGAAAAGGAGGGTGCTAAGTACATGTATAAAGAAGACCAGTCTTTTTGTTGATTGCGCTTGTCGGTTTGTTATATCCCTAAGGCTGAGTCCATTGATCAGTCATTGTCGAATTCAACTGTCTTACACTTAAATTCAACTCAGTTTTTCACAAACATGATCAACCTGACAAGACAACCGGTCATGTTGAATATGATACTGTAAATTCAGTTTTCATGCCGACACGGTCAAATAATTCTAGTTTATAAGTTTATAGCTGAACGGTTGAACAATAAGATTTCATTGCCTGTTCTTTTCCAAAATAGTGTAAAGCAATCACAATCGAGTCACTTGATATGGCACTTTGTGTCATATATTTTCTTGTTATTGTAGTGGTCAACGATTGCGTGTATTCAAAAGGCAAATGTTATGTCTTACACTTTGTGTAACATGTACATTTATACAACGTTGTGTTGGTTTTGAAAAAAACGCTATATACGTATGTATCGGATTTTGTCGTGCCCCACGTGGATATCGAGCTAGAGCATTTCGAACATATTCCGTATATTTCTTGCTGGACATTGTTCAGCGTTGAATATGCATATGAATACGCGAAACATCAAAGGCATTCTGTGGCTAGTTACCCTTTCGACCCTTAGTTTCTAAAGTAGATTGAAGGTTCCGTTAAAAGAACTTCAAAGACATTGCGCGGTTTGTTACCCTATCGCACATTAGTCGTGCATTGTGGCGGTTCTAAAAAGTACGCACAATCTATGCTTTTGAGCGGAAATAAAAAAAACAATTGTATATCCCTGTGAACCTTAAATGAACTATAAAAGTAGGTTTTAAGTGAGTGAAAATTAGAAAGGCGTATTTTCATGTCTTTCTAACTACTGATGCGGTTCTAACTAGAACTCACAAACTATGATTAGGGGCATAGTAAGAACACGTACAGATACGCTTGCGATTATCTTGTCAGCGCACACTCACTTGTCTCGCGTTTGTAACGCGGGAGATACGCACGCGCAGTTCACGCGTTTCAACTGCGAATTACATTTTAGCCAATGAATTTTTCGTTACGAAAAACGCGATACTGCGCATAAATCGCGCTTTCCGATTAGCCAATCAGGCCTGCGTGTCGATAACGCAGATACAACCTTCTCCGCGTGTCCAAAGCAACCAATCAATACCGCGTAACTATTTCGCTCTTATCTTTTCATCCAATTTAGGTCGTTTAAGTTTTTTTTTTATCTGATTACTTCCAAAACCATTAACAGAATAAATTGAAACAGAGAAAAAGTAAATGGACAAGACATTTATTCAGTTGCAGTAAAACTGTGCAATTTGCCTCGGGGTAAATGGTAAAATATAGGTACTGCATAGTGATTGAAGTTGACGAAGTTGACTGCCAAAATGCAGGATGTTTATTGATCAACAGTTTTATGACACACAGGTGCACCTGGGAGCTATAAATGTAGTTAGTTAACCCATTGTATGCTAGTGGACTCTTCCACTGCTATATGTTGGACAATTCCATTTTTGATATAAGGGGTGTCAGGCCCATTTTTACGTTTCATTCATTTTTTGATGGAAAATTCTGTTAGCAAATAGTGCAGGCCCTGATCAGACGCCGCGTTCTGTGGCGTCTGATCTCGGCCTGCACTGTTTGTCAAGGTACCAATTTAGTGGTTTCCCGCATACAATGGGTTAAAATAACACTTCATTATCTTCACTTATTCAAGATGTCAAGACCAGAAATAAACATTTTTCATTCACTCACTCACTCACTCACAGAAGGGCTCATTTATTTATTTATTTATTTATTTATTTATTTATTTATTTATTTATTTATCTATTGTAATTTATTTATTTATTGCCTTTTTCTAAATTTATTTTCCATCTGGTCAACAAAGTAGAAGTAAAACAAAGATCAGGAATTGATACAATTAACTTACTCCATCCATAAAAGACACCAAAGGGAAAGAAATACAAACATTAAGCGACCAGACCATAATGGAAACCTAAACAAAGGAAGGCCATATGGACAGTTACTTTCCCACAAAATGGCCATATGGCCATCCAAAATTAAAAGACACAAGTGATACACACAGTAAGTAACAAACAACAACATAAATAAATCGCCACAGAAGAGCCGCCTTGGAACGGTCAGTGGAAGATTTCCACTGGGGGGCTTAAATCGATTTTACGTGGCCACAATCCTCGCCCTTACTTCCGTCGCGATTTAGACAAATAATTTGTTCAGTCCGCATGAAGGCCTCCTAACTCATCAGTGCAACATCTCCGTGAACACAGAAATCAAAGAACCACAGAGGTGAGACAACGGTGAGGACTCGACAGCAAGAAACCACTGAAATGCTGGAGCAAAAGAAAACCAACAGTTAGACTCCGATGAGCCCGACCAGAGACAGAGCATCAGGCACCAACCAACATTATCTCTTTAATTTTCAATAAGCCTTTACGTTGGAGCCGTCATAGAATCTGAGGCCTGACCCACCGGCGTGCAATTAAAGAGGGAAGCAAAGTTGCCAACCGTGATTGGGTTAACTACCATGCATGCAGTCTGTCGTATAATATCAATGTTGTACCCAATCTTTTTATATCGAAGAATGATTTTACGAAATTGGGTGCTGAAGTCATTGCGGTTATATATTTTTCTGAATTTATATACTAAGTCACCATAAAATTCGGGTTCCGATAGACCTTGTTGCAGAAGAGATTTAAGTCCAATATTGAATTTTGAAATTAAATCAGAATGGCGTCTATAAAATTTTGAAAAGGCTTTGCGTAGTTTATGGTACCGATAACCCTGATTAAGGAGTTTAGTCGTTAATAATTTATTACGAGTGTTGAAGTCAATTACATGACTACACACTCTAGCAAATCGAATTAATTGCGAAATATAAACGCCATAGGATGGCGCACGAGGAACATCACCATCCAAAAAAGGAAAATTTACAATCTCAAAATCAAAGTCATCGCGTTTATCATAAATTTTGCACGAAACAAATCCATCTACAATAGATAGATGTAAATCCAAAAACGGGGCCTCGGTATCAGAAGAATTTGCTTTATTTAACTGAAGTTCTAGGGGGTAAATCTGACTGATCAAACCATCAAAATAGGTATTATCAATATTTAATAAATCATCTAAATATCTAGAAGTAGAGCTAAAAGCTTCAATAATTTCAGATTGGTTATCAATGGAAAGCGACAAAATGAAGTCTCTTTCATAACAATACAAGAACAGATCAGCCACAAGAGGTGCGCAATTAGTACCCATCGGAATACCCACAATTTGTCTAAATAACTTAGTACCGAATCTAATATGAATATTGTCAAGTAGAAAGGTGAGGGCATCACACACTTTCTGACATGACCAAAGTGTATAATTCTTATGCTCTTTAGAAGTGAAAAATGCATTTATGACATTACATGCAAGATAGGGAGAATCTTCTCTGTGAAAAGCCCATTCAATTAAATCATTAAGCTTTTCTTTTATAAGATTATGAGGAAGTGTAGTGTAAAGAGTGGAAAAATCGTAGGTAGACAGACTAGAAGCACGAAACTGTCTAGATTTCAATTTATTTAAAACCTCATTCGAATTTTTTATAGACCAAAACAGATTTCTTCCTGATCTTTCAAAGACTTTATCACAATATTTAATTACATGCGTTTTAATAGCAGTAAGACAGGAAGTTAATAATTTAGAAAGTTCAGTGGTAGTGCAAGAACTAGAATTTGCAATAAACCGTGCTTTGTAAGGTTTTTTATGAAGTTTTGGTAACCAGTATAGCGTAGGAAGCTTGTCTTGGCCTTCGTTAACACACACAGCAAACTTGGTGGCTGAAAGACAAACATGTTTATCTACTATAGCTCTCTCTTCAGCCAAAGGCTGAAGTTCATAGGCCTTAGTACCACCAAGCTCCTGCTTAAGCGTGTTAACATAGTGGAGCCGTCACACAACGACGACGTTGTTAGCGGCCTTGTCTGCAGGGGCCAAAACAAACTTCTTATGAAATTCTTGAATACCTAGTTTAAGATGACGTAAAGACGTCTTGGGCTTAGGAGGTAATAAGTTAGTATTTTGAGAATAGAAAGAAATGCCCTCTAAATCCCACTTTATTTAGAGAGAAGTTGGGTTTACGTAGTATGGAACACGGAAACACGTCCATGTACGAAAATCCGCCTATACAAATACATTGTAAACTTTACCGCCGGAAACACGAAAATCTTAGATGAAAAATTGTGATAGTTTTCTTATTTCTGCTTAAAAAATAGATTGTGGGTACTCGTTAGAACCGCCTCGAGTGCGCAAAATATAGATTGTTGGTACTCGTTAGAACCGCCTCATCGAGGCGGTTCTAACGAGTACCCACAATCTATATTTATAGCAGAAATAAGAAAAATAAGATATACCCCAGTAAACCCCAGTTTTTCTATATAAAGTTGGGGTTCAAGGGGTCAAAATTATATAGATAATAAATTCGTGATGTTAACCCCACTTTTATATCGCAAAACTAGGGCTTACAAGGGTATGTATAATTTTTCTTATTTTTGCTCAAAATATAGAGTCTTGATACTGGTTAGAACCGAACCGAACGTCGAGGCGGTTATAACGATAACCCAAATCTTTGTCTTGAGCATAGATATGACAAATATAAGATTCTTGATCTAAAAATTTTCATTTTCTTTTTTTTTTTTTTAATTTATAAAACTTCAATGTATCTGAATAGGCGTGCTTCTGTGATGCCCGTCCACGCGCATGACCTAAATGACACTTTTCCAGTCGAGCTATGCAGTCTGATGGAACATTCTGATGACAGCCCTTAATGTGATGCCAGCATATGCGAGCTAATTTCCATATTCATTCAGGTGCAATGCCCCAGATTTATAATGCCTCGCAAAGCAAGGGTCGTTGAATCGATTCCCGGCTGCTCCAGACTTTCAAATGAGTATTTACACCGAGGTCCCGTCTCCATATGACCTCAGTTGCTGGTGGGACGTAAAAGTAACTCTCACACACGCAGTTTTATAGAAACTGAACAAAATCACTCGGACCACATTTGAACTGCAACGAGTCAGGTGGATTTTTTTTCTCAGGGTACTACTCCTCTCAATAAAGATCGGCCCGAAATAAGGGAAATAATTCTGAAAGGTAATTTCCAAAAAAAAAAAAAAAAAAAACATAGAAAAAAAGCTTACTTTGTTATAAGAATTTTCGAGTACTGGCCATTGGTAATTAAGGAATTTTGTTGCAAAACTTTTAGTGTGACCTTATTATTGCCCCCCCCCCCCCCCACTCCCACTCCGACCCCACCACACACCTAAGGGCCTGGCCGAAGTAGCTGGTGCGTTGGATAACATTGTATACTAAATAAGTATGACCAGTGTGCGTCGAGATATCAACTTTCACCCATATATTCCTAGCGGCCCTTTTTGGGACATTGACAAACAGTGTAGGCCCAGATAAGACGTCTCGAACGTGGCGTCTGATCTGAGTCTGCACTATTTGCTCAAAGAACAAACATTTTGGTACAACTTACATCAAACAGCACATACCTGACACCCAGACACCCTTATAATTGAAATTGAACCACTCCAAACGTGTAAGGTAGAAGATTACATTGTCATATGAGTTAAAAAATGTGTTTTTCAGGCGTATACAATATTTTTTCTATTTCTGCTCCAAACATAGATTGTGGGTACTTGTTAGAAACAGCCATCAACACCATGACAAGGCGGTTCTGATGAGCCGCCATTAACCAGTTAATAGCCGTGGCTTGTAAAAAACATATCCCAGGGTAAATAATCACCCTCACCTGGTCCCCAACCTATATGACATTCTTCAGAATACCCCCAAGTGAGTTTTATCTCTAAAGGTGTTATGCAATACAAAATGTAGGTGTATTTGTTTATCCGTAGGAATCACAACTGATAAGAAAGACCAATTTAATATACTGTCACTAATTCACGAACGAATTAAAAAAAAAAGCAAAAAAAAAAAAACAAAAAAAAAAACATAATAGTAAACATACAAACAACGAGGATTTTGATTGGCCCGTTTTCTCTCGCAATCACTCGTTTTATCGTCACATACCTGTTGTATTCTTATTGGTTGAAATTCTCTCGCTCAGAAACGCGTATTGAATTTACCTAACGCGTTTCGAATGATCACTTTTATTGGCTGATATTTAACGCGTTGAAATCGCGTATGAACGCGATGAACCGCGCATTGTAACGCGATAATTTCACACGCACGCAATGCGCGTGTGTCACGCGGACAATACGCGTAAATGGACAAGTTTATCGCAATCTTAACTGTATACCTATGTTAACAACTTGTTCCCAATACAAAGTATTATTATTATTATTATTTTTATTATTATCATTTAAAATTGCCATCACGATAACAAGTCCGTGAAACGAAGACCCTTTAAACCCCACTTAGTGAATAGTGGGGTTTACGGGGGGATATATATTATCTGCTTTATTTTGCTCAAAAACATAGATTTTGGGTACTCGTTTGAACCGCCTTATTGAGGCGGTTCTAACGAGCATCCACAACCTATGTTTGCAGTGTAAATTAGAAAGAAATCACAGATTTTCACCAGAAAAGTAGCCATTTTGGAGATATGAAAGAATGCATTATGTCGCACGGATGTATTATCGTTATGAAACCACTTGTTCCCAATACAAAGTTTTATTGTTATTATTATTATTATTATTATTTTAAATTACGACACCCGCCCATCGGGGCTTTAAGAAATAAATGGGCTGCATGATGCTTCCACGCAGAGCTGAAACCGACTCCCGCACGAGTACTGGTAAACCGCTTAGAGAAACAAAGCTTGTCCAGGCAAAGCGGTGCAAGTCGGCCCGTCCATGCTTATAAACCCTATTGGTTTCATTGGGCGGCAGGGTTTGAGATGTCATTTCATCTCAATGTCGGGTAAAAAGTCCCACAAAATTGGAAGCAACGTCTACAAAATGACAATTACAGTGTTGACGGTGACGTTAAACCTCAAATCCAACAAACAAAAATTATTTTAAATTGCATTCATTATATTTACTTTGCTATTCAAGTGAAATCCAAAAATGAAAATTTACTAAAAGCAAAATCGAAATAATTTGATTCAAAACGCACCTCGACAATGATTTTATTCATTTGCACATCACCACGGTGTCATTCATGAAAACCTGAGAATGGATCGAAAAAAAAGAGGGAGAAAAAACAGAACATTATGACATCGTCGTGTTCCAGATTCTTTTTTTTTTTTTTTTTTTAAATGTTCGTGCATGATGATTAAAATGTTCGTTTAAGCTTTATGATGATCTGACATTTTCGAGGCAAACCAATTGAAATTCAACATGTTCAAATGTAATTTGATATTTGGGCCCTGTCAAGCGATTTTGGTACTTATCGCCTATGCGAGCAGCGAAGGTTCAGGCGAGCCTGCGCACCCGCGCAGTCTCGCCAGAGCCTTCGCTGCTCGCTCATACAAGCAATGAATCAAGAGGAACCTTCAGAAAGAAAGCCATATCCCTGGCCCCTCTGAATTGCTGGGCATGCGCAGTTAAAATTTGGCATGACGGAATGCTCGAAGACACAAATTCGCTTGGCGGGGCTCATTTGAGAGAAGAAGCGGCCTTTTAATAGATTTAAATATAAAACAACCATGTTAACTACGCACAGTGTATAGACAAAAAGTGTTTGGAGAAGAAAAAAAAACATCCAGAAATATCGAAAGCTTTCATGTTGAAAATGATATTGCTTAAGATATGAATGCTGTCACCAGAATCTATTCTGTTTGCCATCATTTTAAGGATTTTGACCCCACTTTACAAGATGGGGCGTGAAAGAGTCCAGTTCAGAATCTTAGGGATGAAAAGGCATTTCGAAAACACACCCGGCATTATGCATTTTTCACATCTCCAAAATGACTAGTTTTCTGATGAAAATCTGTGATATTTTTCTTATAAATACTGCAAACAGGGGTTGCTGGTGCTCGTTAGAACCGCCTCAACGAGTCACACAACCTATGTCTTGGAGCAAAAATAAGAAAAATAATGTATACCCCCGTAAACGTCAGTCTTCCATATATAAAATTGGGTTTAAGGGGGTGTTCAATTCACGAACTTAGTCACGTGATGGTAAATGCAACATTACGATAACTCATCCGTGTGACAGTGCATTTTTTACATCTCCAAAATGGCTATTTTTTCTGATGAAAATCCATGTTTATACTGCAAATATAGGGTATGGGTGCTCGTTAGAACTGCCTCATTAAGGTAGTTCTAACGAGTGTCCACAATATAAGACTTGGGGCAGAAATAAGAAAAAAAATGTATACCCCTCTTAAACATCCAGTTTTTTCAATATAAAGTGGGGTTTAGGGGGTGTTCATTTCACGGACTTGTTTACTTGATGACACAGAACACCAGTGCAGGAAACGAAAGGAACTGTGCTGTTTCCTGCAACAAATCACTTGGCGGAAGAGCTTGATGAGAAAAGCCGCTGTGCTGTGACATTACTCGACGATTCTATCATGTAAGATTTTTTTTCGCATGAAACACATCAGAAAGGCCTCCGCCCATCGGGGCTTGAAGAAATAGAGGGGCTGCATGATGCTTCCACGCAGAGCTGGAATCCGACCGCACACGAGTACTGGTAAACCGCTTAGAGTATCTAAGCCTGCCCGGGTAAAGTCCGAGTCGGGTCGGGTCCATGCTTATAAGCCCCTATTAGTTTTATTGGGCGATAGGGCTTGAGATGTTATTTCATCTAAATGTCGGGTAAAAGTCCCACCAAAATTGGATGCACCGTCTCCAAAATGACCTATACAGTGTTAAACCTCAAATCAAACAAACAAACACATTAGAAAAGGACATACTTTTATGTTGTACAGTCAACCATACATACTGCTAACAACCATGAAATAATATGAGAATTTGACTGAAACAGCAAAATTATTGTCGATTTCGTTGGGTAAGAATCGAAATAGATCAGCTCTAATGTGTGATTTGTTGAGTAACAAATCGCAGTTTTTGGGTCAGTTAACAAGGCTGTAACATCACGAAAACACGCCTATATAATTCTGATTCCCTTGAACCCTACGTTTATAAAGTACAACTGGTGTTTATAGGGGTGAACATTTTTTCTTTTCTTATTTCTGCTGTAAAATATAGATTGTGGGTATTCGTTAGAACCGCCTCAATGAGGCGGTTCTAACGAGTACTCAAAATCTATATTTTGAGCAGAAATAAGAAAAATATCACAATTTTTCATCTTAAAATTTTCGATTTTTTCGGCAGTAAAATTTACAATGTATTTGTATAGGCGTGTTTTCGTAAAGAGTAGACAAATCACTCGCGTTATGCAATCGTTAAACTGACCGCCAAACTGATTTATTTCTCAATAAACACAGCTACAGCAGACTTATTTCTTAAACAGTCTTTGATGCTTTTGAACAGGCATAGCAATTGCTTGTGATTCTGGCAAATGTATCCATTTAACGATATGTCCCCTCATCTATTTTAAAAAAGAAAAGACAAAAATATGCTGCATAAAGGTTCTAACCTTCTGACGCAGTTATGGGAAATTGCTAAAGGTGTGTTGTTCCATTTTGACAATGCTCCTGTTCCAAAGTCTGTGATTGCTATGGATGGCTGCCATTCACGAGTGTGGCTTAAAATTGATTACCTGACCTCGCTCCATCAGACTTTCATCTATTAACGGCTATTTCAGGCACCCACTTTCACTCCGATGATGACATATGCAGTGGCTGACTGTGTAAACAGCCAAGAAAAGGGGTTCAATAAAAGTGTCATTGAGGCCCTTAAACACCGCTGGCAAAAGTGTATAGATACTGAAGGGGATTGTGTTGAACAAATAATACAATATGTCCGACAAAATTCAAATCCCACAATATATCAATCAGCCCTCGTAGCTTTGTTTAGAGATCTAGCAATTCCTAGATGGGTTGCCCTCCCAAGATGTCGAGCCCCATCTGCCCGCATGCAAGAGGTTCTACTGGCTTAGATGATACAAGTAACAGGAATGAACCTGACCTGACCTACGATTATAGTATGCAATAAAGAATACCCACCCACCCCACCTTCTCCGCCATCTAATTACTCAAAGAGAAAATTATGTGGACATTTGTTAGAAACTCCACGATCAATTTGTACAACTTTTGCTTACTTTGAACCTCAAATACAACATTCTCAAGTATATCCAAAAGTCTGTCTTATCTTGAGCTAAGAATTCGCTTTATTGCTATTCATTACGCTAACACACCCGTGCGACATGGTACATTTTTTACATCTCCAAAATGGCTATTTACCTAATGAAAATCAGTGATATTTTTCTTATTTATATTTAAAACATAAGTTGTGGGTGCTCGTTAGAACCGCCTCAATGAGGCGGTTCTAACGAGTACCCACAACCTAAGTCTTGGAGCAGAAATAAGGAAAATAATGCATACCCCCGTAAACCCCAGTTTTCTCTATATAAAGTGGAGTTTAGGGGTGCTCAGTTCACGGACTTGTTCACGTGATGTTGAGCTAAGAATTCGCTTTGTTTCAGTTGTCATAACATCATGCTAACAAGTTTCTGTAATGAACACCCCACAAACTATACTTTAGTTAGAGACAACTGGGATTTTCAGGGGTACACATTGTTTTGTTTGCTTTGGCATTAAAGCATATGTTGTGAGTATTCGTTAGAAACACCTCGAAGACATTATTCTAACGAGCACACAGGATCTATGTTATGTTTTGAGTAGAAATAAGAACAGGAAATGCCGAAAAGTTAAGTGTTTTGGATATCTGTAACAATACAATATGTTGCACGGATGTGTTATAGTTGTGACCAGTTTTGTCACTATATCAAATGAGCCAGCGCATGACAAAACCTACAATAAGACATGTGCGCCCAACGAAGACTCAGATCAGCCTGCGCATACGCGCAGTCTGATCAGAGTCTTCATTTTGCACTCTAAGGATAGCTAAGGGCCCAATGCCCCTTCATGCAGCAAGAGAAGTCACTGGTTAGACATTATGGATGCGCAGGCTGATTTGAGTCTTCGATGGGCGCACATGTCTTATTATAGGTTTTATCGTGCGCTGGCTCAAATGGCATTATAACGGGGGTTGACTGTTGTATGCGCCTATTTCCTATTTACAGCTACACTGAGCACGCCAGCTGTTGCGTAGGAAAATAATACTTAGAATGAATTGGGCTACTTTTGACATGAACTTGACCTCAACACAACCCTAAGGTCAAAGGTCAAAAAGTATGACTTTGCCATATCTCCTAAACTATTGAAGTTACACTTCTGAAACTTTGCTTATTGGCTGTCCCTTGGAATATATAATATATTGGGCTACTTTTGTTGTAACCTCGACCTCAAAATGACCCCAAGGTCAAAAAGCATAGTTTTGCCATATCTTCTCAACTATTGGAGCTACACTTTTGAAACTTTGGTTATTGGATGGCCCTTCAAGTATAATTTTGCCATATCTTCTCAACTATTGGAGCTACACTTCTGAAACTTTGGTTATTGGACGGCCCTTCGAATATAGAATCAATTGGAGTACTTGTGTTGTGACCCTGACCTCAACCTGACCACAAGGTCAAAGGTAAAAAAGTATGACTTCGCCATATCTTCTAAACTAGCGGAGTGACACTTCTGAAACCTTGATTATTGGATGGCCGTTGAAGTATAGAAAAATTGATATACTATTGGTGGACCTCAACATAACCCCAAGGTCAAAGGTAAAAAGGTATGACTTTAGCTGTTCTTCTAAACTATAGGAGTTAAACTTCTGAAACTTTGTTTATCAGTTAGAATGTTCTTTGAAACTTTTTGGTTATTGGCTGGCCCTTGTAATATAGAATGAATTGGGCTACTTTTGGCATGACCTTGACCTCAACATGACCCCAAGGTCAAAGGTCAAAAGGTATGACTTTGTCATATCTCCTAAACTTTTGGAGTTACACTTCGGAAACTTTGCTTATTGGATGACCCTTGGAATATAGAAAATATTGGGCTACTTTTGGTGTTACCTCGACCTCAACATGACCTCAAGGTCAAAAGTCAAAAACTATTATTTTGCCATATCTTCTAAACTATTGCAGCTACACTTCTGAAACTTTGGTTATTGGATGGCCCTTCGAATACAGAATCAAGTGGGCTACTTTTGTTGTGACCTTGACCTCAACCTGGCCCCAAGGTCAAAGGTAAAAAAGTATGACTTTGCCATATCTTCTAACTATCAGAGTTACACTTCGGAAACTTTGGTTGGATGGTCGTTGAAATATAGAAAAATTGGAATGCTATTGGTGGACCTCAAAATAACCCCAAGGTCAAAGCTCAAAAAGTATGACACTAGCATATCTTCTAAACTATAGAAGTTACACTTCAGAAACTTTGTTTATCAGTTAGAATGTTCTTTGCAACATTTTTGCTTATTGGATGGCCCTTGGAATATAGGATAAATTGGGCTACTTTTGGCATGATATTGACCTCAACATGACCACAAGGTCAAAGGTCAAAAAGTATGCGTTTGCCATATCTACTTAACTATTGGAGTTACATTTCTGCAACTTTGCTTATTGGATGGCCCTTGAAATATATAATATACTGGGCTACTTTTGGTGTGACCTCGACCTCAACATGTCCCCAAGGCCAAATGTCAAAAAGAATTATTTAGCCATATCTTCCAAACTATTGGAGCTACACTTCTGAAATTTTAGTTATTGGATGGCCCTTTCAATATAGAATCAATTGGGCTACTTTTGTTGTGACCTTGACCTCAACCTGACCCAAAGGCCAAAGGTAAAAAAGTATGACTTTGCCATATCTTCTAATCTATCGCAGTTACACTTCTGAAACTTTGGTTATTGGATGGCCGTTGGAATATAGAAAAAAAAATGGAATACTATTGATGGACCTCAACATAACCCCAAGGTCCACGGTCAAAAAGTATGACATTGGCATATCTTATAAACTATAAGAGTAACACTTCTGAAACTTTGTTTATCAGTTAGGATGTTGCCATATCTCCTAAACTATTGGAGCTTCATTTCTGAAACTTTGCTTATTGGATGCCCTTGGAGTATATAATAAATTGGGCTACTTTTGGGAAGGCCTTGACCTCAATATGACCCCAAGGTCAAAGGTGAAAAAGTATTATTTTGACATATCTTCTAAACTATTGGAGTTACACTTCTGAAACTTTGGTTATTGCATGGCCCTTGGAATATAGAATGAATTGGGCTACTTTTGGCATGACCTTGACCTCAACATGATCCCAAGGTCAAAGGACAAAAAGTATGACTTCGCCATATCTCCTAAACTATTGGCGTTACACTTCTGAAGCTTTGGTTATTGCATGGCCCTTGGAATATAGAATATATTGGGCTACTTTTGGTGTGATCTCGATCTCAACTTAATTAACAGAAAGAGCTTTAATTTTGATTTATATCAGTCTTTGAATCGACTGCCTATTCGAAATTCGCAAACTTGCAGTATGTTTCCTCTGGCTTTCTTTGCCGGATCATTACAGGGTCACTGGTGAGGCTTTATTAGCCGAAACTACGTAGTATGATCCATCTTCTTTCTTATGAATGTTTTCATTGCTCTTAAAGGAACTCATTTTTGATTTTTATTTAAATGATAATCGTTTGATAAATGTAAGAATCTTAATTTCTTTGGCTGCAAAATATAAATATTTTGAATTTTAATTTATATTTCTGTCCGATCCTGATACAATTTTAACCCCTATCATATAAAGACAACTCTCGACCAGTGACGGGATTAAAAGCCAGCATGAGAATAAAGTACAAATAATCGAAATTCAAAATATTTATATTTTGCAGCCAAACACATTAAATTGAGTATCGGAAAAATTCGGTTTTAAAGTCGTTCTAATAATTTATTTGTTATTTCATTTGAGTTAATTCTGAAATTAATGCCGATTTTATTCAAGTATTGTGCAGATATTGTTGACGATATATTCAAGATTTACTTACTTTAACATATCAGAAATCATAAAATGTTATTAGAAATCGTTAACTGGATGTATGTATAATTTAATAGAAAATGACAATTTGGGGAGGATATTTTTTTTCACAGCTATATCGCGGTTTAAAATCTCTATAATTCCCGTTGTTTTCCAATGATTACGACCCGCAGTTCCCCTCGGTTAATATAGACCAGGTGTGTGACGTCACGGGATTTCGGTCTTTGCCTTAAAAACCTGTTATATTCCATTCTTGTAACAAGAGTCATTTATAAGATGTAAGTGGTTGCCTGGTGGTTTAAATCGCCATAAAATCTAATCTAAAAACTTCTCTCCAGGTGATAGAATGATAGACTCGTGGGAACTAGAGCGTGTTTTGGGAGCTGGCGCGATGATGAGGGAGCTACTCCGCCTGAAAACTTTGGCGTCACTCCTTCACAGTACACGAACTTATATTTTTTTACATCTAAATGGTGAATAAGGGCCGACATACGCAGACTTTGCGCCAAAATATCTCGTTCCAAGCGAAAACTTACAAAACGATTGCTTCATTCATTCATGCTGACATAAAACTAAAGTCAGATTACCGTGTGTTCGATTTTGTTACGGTCACTTACTTTCAGCAACAATTTGTTCAATATTTCTTTCGGCCTGCTTAATAAGGTAAATCCTTTTAACATCGCTTAGCATCGCCGAAACTTTATATCACTCTCTCATTCTTCTTCAATATATCAAAACACACAAGGGTACCTACCTTTGTTAACAATTTCCATGCCCTAGGAACTATCGCGAGAGATTCCGGATGTGTCGTGAGAGCAAAATTACGTAGAGGCGATTTCGCGATAGCTCCCCTGATGTCCACCCGTGAAAATCAGACCCTAAAATGCATATCATGATGCGGTGTTGCACAACTGTAATTGGACACAGGGTAACAGAATATCCAAACTGCAAGTAAGAATCGCATCATATTAAATTACAATTACGATTTTGCATATTTGAGCTTACTTAAAAAGAAAAACAGGGTATACAATTAATCAGTTTGTAGCTACAGAACTTCTTTTTTATAATATATATTATTCATCTTAATTGTAACATGTTATATGAAATATACAATACTACGACATATTTAAAGAATAACACAATCGCCCTAAGTATACAAAAACTGTAGTTGGCCTATATATCATTGAAAATAGAACCACTTTCCATAACATGAAACAACATTAAATTGGTAATAAGGAGAAAAAAGGAGTAACATATAGGCGTATAGAAAAATAAAAAAAAACTGTCCATAATAGAAGTGAAGGCAATGATCAGGAATCGATCAAATTAACCTCATGCTCCCATCAGAGACACCAAAGGGAAAGAAACACAAACATAAAACAACAGACCCTAATGGAAATATCAATAACGAAAAGCCAAAAGGACAGTTACTTTCCCATAAAATGGCCAACTGGCTATCCAAAACAAAATAATATAAGCGATACAAACACTCAAAGACAAATCATAACAAACATAAACCGCGACAGGGGAACCGCCTTGGAATGGTCAGTGAAACGAATTCCACTGGGGTGCGGGGGGGGGGGGGGGTGTAAATCGGTTTTACGGTCAACAATCCTCGCCCTTACTTCCGTCGCGATTTAGACAAATTATATGTTCAGTCCGCATGGTGGCCTTCTAACTAATCAGTGCAACATCTCCGTGAACACAAAAAATCAAACATCCACAGAGATGAAACAACGGTGAGGACTCTACAGCAAGAAAACCCTGAAATGCTGGGGCAAAAGAAAACCAACATTTAGACTCCGATGGGCCCGACCAGAAACAGAGCATCAGGCACCAAACTCATTAATCAATTTACTTGGTATAATGTATTCGTTTAATTCACCAATTCCATAACACATAGTGTAGATCCTGATCAGATGGCTTCCTTAGAGGCCATATTATCTGCATCTACACTGTTCAAGGTTGTCATGTTCAGAAGTATAACCCTTAACCCACTGTATGCGGGAAACTCGTAAATGGGTAACTTTTTAGGGGTGCCTTGGCAAACAGAACAGGCCCAGATCAACAGGTCCTGCACTATTTCTAACAGAATTATCCGTCAAAAATAGAATAAGAAAGACAAAATAGGCCTGACACCCCTTATGTGACAAACGGACTTGTCCAACATATATCAATGGAAGAGTCCACTAGCATACAATGGAATAATTTGATGGATTATGCATTAGCGATAAATATTTGTTTAATGATGATATTATTCAAGAACATTTGAAGTTTTAATTAATTAGTGTCGTAAACATTACTGTCATATGTCAACTTTATTACACTTCTTATTATGCAATTTGCATGGACTCTGTCAAAATATTCATTCATGGTTTATGCTAATTGAAATTTCCATCCTTGTTCATTCATGATAATATAAAAAATCTTTCATTCATAACAGAACTTTTACTACAAATATATTTTTCTCACGTAATTTATGAGCTCTTTGTAAATTGTGGTCTTGATGACAATATTGTAAGTCCAACTTTGTCAAGTGAATTTGAATGGTTTATTACTCATAGCTGCGCATAATTAAACATAAATAATTGAATAAAGGTGACCTACTTTGCGACTAGATGACCCAGATTTGGTTCTGAAAAGTAAACACATTGTTTACAATAAAGACAGATTACATTACATAAACACGCCTATTCAAATACATTGTACATTTTACCGCCGCAAAAAACTTAAATTTTAAGATGAAAAATTGTGATATATTTCTTATTTCTGCTCACAATATAGATTGTGGGTACTCGTTAGAACCACCTCATCGAGGCGGTTCTAACGAGTACCCACAATCTATATTTTAGAGCAGAAATAAGAATAATAAGGTTTACCCCTGTAAACCCCAGTTTTACTATATAAAGGTTGGGTTCAAGGGGGTCAAAAGAATATAGGTGTGTTTTCGTGATGACTTTTTAAAACCTGAACCTCTGAAGGCAAAATCATGTAGTAGTCAAACATGGCTCATTATCTTTTTATTAAATAGGTTGCCATGGATAAAAATGTGTATTCTTTCATGACTCGAAAACTGACATTTCAATGAAATAGAGGATATTACATGAGTGCTCATGTATTATTGAATTTATCAAACGCGTTAAGTAAAAGGGCTAAAATGTTAGGCGAAGCCCCACAATCTACATGTATATTTTAAAGCAGGCACAAGAAAAATAAGGTAAACCTGTAAACCCAGTTTTACTATATAAAAGTGTGTTTCAGTAGTGGTCAAAATTTTATAGGCGTGTTCTCATGATGTCAGTGATAAACATACATGTACATGTAATCGACATTTTTTGTTGTTTTTATTCTGCAAGAACCATACATTGGCGCCCATGTTGCAAAAGCCTGCCAAAACAAGGCGGTTCTCATGAGTGCATACGATGAATGCCTTTGAGCAATATTAGCAAAGGCTCAGATGGGCCCGTGCGTAACTATAAGACAGTCGAGCCAGCAACGCCTTTGCCACTCACAGACATAGAGAAAGTTTTAGTCAGCCTCAAGCTAGAAGTCATAGATACGTACCTGAAGAAATATATGGGCTGCATGTTGCTTCCACGCAGAACTGAATCCGACCCATACACGAGTACTGGTAAACTTGGAGGATCTAAGCCTGCCCAGGCAAAGCGTTAGAGTGTCGGACCGTCCATGTTTATAAACCATATTGGTTTCATTGGGCTACTGGGCTTGAGATGTCATTTCATCTCAATGTCGGGTAAAAGTCCTACAAAATTGGAGGCAACGTCTCCAAAATGACATTTATAGTCTTGACGGGGACGTTAAACCTCAAATCAAACAAATGTACCTCCAGCCAATTAAATGGTAGCATCTTAAGACCATAAATCGGTGAATGAAAGGAATCCATTATTCATGTGCTGGCTTGAATGATTATCATACAATAATGGGTCACACGCTGACGTTCGGTTTACATCTAACCATTGGTAGCATATAAGTCAATGCAGACACCTGTGTAACAATACAGATCCAGATGAGATGAGCTGTCTCACCAGGAGCTACATTGGTTGCCAAACTGCTATTCAATTATAACTGAAATCCCTAGTTCGGAAAATGGTTCTTCTATTCATATTCACGAACACACACCTTTATAACCTTGAACACAACTTTTATATGGGCCCCGTCAAGCGATTTTGGTACTTATTGCCTATGCGAGCAACGAAGGTTCAGGCGAGCCTGCGCATCCGCGCAGTCTCGCCAGAACCTTCGCTGCTCGCTCAAACAAACAGTGAAGCAAGAGGAACCTTCAGACAGAAAGCCATATCCCTGGCCCCTCTGAATGGCTGGGCATGCGCAGTAAAAATTTGTCATGACGGAATGCTCGAAGACCCAAATTCGCTTGGCGGGGCTCATAGAGGAAACTAGTAAGAAAAGGTCACCCAGGAAAGGCCACAATCCAAGAACGCAGCCGTCGTAAGTCACCCATAGAAAGTGATACGGAGATACACGCAAAAATAGACGAAACATAAACCAACGGCACAAAGCCAAATAACAGTTAAGACACTGCAAAAGAACGACCGCCTTGGGACGCTCAGTAGTAAAACTACTTGGGAGCTTCAATCCCGGAGTTTATGAAATTTCAACCCTCGTCCCTCAGTTCTCGTGCAGTATCAAACAAAATAACAATAACAAATTGATCCGCATGGAGGCTTTCTAGCTAAACAGTGAGTCATGATATAATGCATGGTAAAATGGTTATAGCTGGTGCAATTTGACATGGGACTGAACTCTATGCAAAGAATAAATTAGTTAAAATAGGTCGGTATTCGTAAACTTCTTGTGAATTTTCGGCATCTCGTGAATTGCGACCCGTTTACCGACCTCTATGTATTGAATAACAATCGACCTCTTCGGAAAATGGCGAAGATAAATATATGAATTCAGTCGGGTGTGGAATTATGGTAACTGAGGCCGCCAGTCTCATGTAAAATTGTTCGAACTATGTATAGATTAATATTATCATGAATCAGGGTTGAGGACTCAACAACCACCCGACGCCAGAGCAGAAGAAATTCACCAGTAAGATAACGAAGGGTCGAACCGAGGAAATGTCCGGCACCACCCTTCTCGAATTCAAAGGATTTATGGTGGGACCATCATCAAAGAGTCCGGAGTCCGACCATCCGCCGCGCAACCAAAGAGCGAAGCAAAGTTGTCCACTGCAAAAAGAGTCGACAACCAAACACGCGGTCTGTCGCATAACATCCATGCTACAATTTTCTGAACTAACCAGAAATATTATCACCGAATTTGTAAACAAAATCCCCATCAAACTAAGATTCCTCGAGTCCCTGTTGCAGGGTTTTCAAAGAAACATATTATTTTTCGTATTTCAGCGCTAAAACTGGGGTTTACAGAAGTAAACCTTATTTTTCTTATTTCTGCTCTAAACTATAGATTGTGGGTACTCGTTAGAACCACCTCATAATCCCTTCGATGAGGCGGTTCTAACGGGTACCCACATTCTATATTTTGAGCAGAAATAAGAAAAATATCACGAATTTTCATCTTAAAATTTTCGGGTTTGTTTTTTCGGCGAAAAAGTTCACAAAGCATTTATATAGGCGTGTTTTCATAATGACATAGTTGAAGAATCTATACAGAAACCCAGTATTAAAGAATTTATCCAACATTTAATATTGGAACAGCTCGGAGACACCTGTTCCATCCCATCATGCCTATATTCGAAATAAAACTGCTCAAAAATTACAAATCTACCATTTTGACGCATTCCATGTCAATTCAAAGCCTCGGTGACTCTTTTGCGTTGTCTTAAGCCCTTTCATTGCTGTCCGTACCACAATATTGCCTTGTATTTTAGACAGTCTATGACAAGCATCTTTTATGTATGTCTCAAAATTTATTATGCCTTTGGCGACATCATCAACGCGTGTTTCTTCACCTTTCGGCCTGTAAAACAAGACCAAGTTGTATAAATGTCATGTTAGTTTATCAAAATTATCTTTAAATTATTCGTTTATGGTTTCACACAGTGAGGTTCCGTGGCTGACGGTTTGACGTCGATCAAAGTCACTAACGCACGCGATCAGCCACCGAAAAATAAAAATGCGCAAAAAAAAAGATTTATCCCTTTATGACTAAAGTTGTGTAATGCGTCGTAATAACTTCATTAATGTTCAATGTTAAACATGGCGTAATTTACAGTAACATGGCAAGTATACATTTAGGATAACGAAAACACGCCTATAATTTTGATCCCCCTTGAACCCCTCTTTTATATAGTAAAACTGGGGTTTCCGGGAGTATACCTTATTGTTCTTATTTCTGTTCTATAATATAGGTTGTGATACTCGTTAGAACCGCCTCAATGAGGCGGTTCAAACGAGTGCCCACAATCTATATTTTGAGCAGAAATAAGAAAAATATCACAATTTTTCATCATATTTTTTTCGGCGATAGAGTGGCAATGTATTTGTATAGGCGTGTTTGCGTAATAGGATAGACTACAGCTTGGGACACGAGTTTCCACAACCTATGTCTTCGAGCAGAAATAAGAAAGACAATGAATACCCCCTAAACCCCAGTTGTTGATATATAAAGTGGAGTTAAGATGGTATTCATATCACGGACTTTAAACGAAGTAATGGCGAGGATTATGGCCACGTAAAATCGGGTAACACGATTCCCCGAAATCACCGAAATCACCACCGAAATCACCACAGAAATAACCGAAATCACCACTGAAATAACAAAAATCAACAATGAAAACAGAAAAAAACTCATTAAAATGCTTTTATTATGACCAAATTTCATGAATTTATATAGTTTAAGGTAATTTCCTTTCATTGGAAAGCGGTAAATGGGAATTAAAACTAATTAAAATCGACCGTTATTTCGGGTACATTTCGGATCCCTTTGGTCGTTTAACAAACCTAAAGCTTCTTGAATGGTTTAGTTATTGTCTATTTTATTTATGTTGCATATGAAATTGGAACAATTTTTATTAAAAAACCCGAAAACTAGTTGTAATTGCGATACATGCATGGGATATGAAAAGAATAAAAAGATACGGCATTTTGCCGACATACAGTACATGGATAAAATGACTGGCTCAAATATGACCTAAATATTGCTGACTGGGCCGTTCAAACTCCTATGGAATCACCAAAAAAGAAAGCATTATTAAGATGCATTATCGGACCTTGTCTGATCATCATCCATTATTAAGTATTTATGAATCTGAAGAAGGGATGAGGGGAGTAGTGAGAGAAAAAGTATATATCTGTATGAAAACACGCAAATTCAAAAACTTTTTATAGCAATACCATAAGAATATTTTCAGATATATATATATATATATGTATTTTACACTTCTGCTAATTATAAAGATTGTGGGAACAGGTTACAATCGACTCCGTGGCTGACTGGCATTCCTTCAGTTAAAATCGGATTCCAACACAAACTCGGCTCAGTATGTGCATTATTTTATTTTCAAAGCCACTTTTGCATTATGAGGGAACATCGATGTAGTGAAATAAAAATTGCCACTTTTGGTTATTCCTGCTCCGAACATAGATTGTTTGAACTTATGAGAATCGCCTCTATTATGAAAACACGCCTATACAAATAAATTTAACCACCAAAATATGATGATTTTAAGGTGCAAAAATTGTTATAGTTTTAATATTTCTGCAAAAAAACATAGATTGTGAGCACTCGATAGGGCCGCCTCGGGGAGGCGATTTTACCGAACGCCAAAAAGCTGTGCTGGTGCTCCGAACTTAGATTGTGGCGGGGGTTCTAATGAGTGCCCACAATCTATTATTCGGTCTATTCAGCTTTCCAGTATTGTTAATTGACCACGAGTTAGATGATTCTAATCCAGTGAAATCGGTCGCGATATGTAATTAAATGACAGTCTGATATCAGCCGATAAATTCAATTATCCTCAATTAACTTGATGTTAGTAAAGTGTCAATAATGATGTTAATTTCAATCAGCGCCTAACTTTGATATCAAGTTGGCTACTTAAAAAATACAGAAACAAATATAGATAATTAAACAATGATACAAACACATTAACTAAAAGTTATGGTCTGATAAATGTTCATCATGACAACTGTAAGGGACACTTCTGAGGTAACAACAATACACACACCAACAAAATGCTTCTGTGCTGAAAATGGACATTCTTTGTTGAATTCAACCTGGCACATTATATGCTCACCTTAGAATGAAAACAAGACTAATATTCAGTAATAAACAGTATATATGCCCCTAGAATAGTGCATTAATGACAGGTGATTTCGCAAGATTTCGGAAGAAATCCCGAGCGTACAATTTTAAGTGTTTTTGGCTGAAAAGGTACCCAAAAGTCATCATTGACAATAAAAATAATGTTTGTAAGCTAAATACACTATACATGTCCATATATTAATTCCACAATGGTGATTTCTGTTATTTCAGTGGTGATTTCGGTTATTTCTGTGGTGATTTCGGTGATTTCGGGGTGATTTCGGTGATTTCGGGGAGTCGTGATACCGCGTAAAATCGATTTAAGCCCCTCAGTGGAATTCGTTTCCGCTGACCGTTCCAAGGCGGTTCTTCTGTCGTGGTTTATTTTTGTTATGGTTTGTCTTTGGGTGTTTGTGTCGCTTATAATATTTTATTTTGGATAGCCTATTGGCCATTTTGTGGGAAAGTAACTGTCCTTTTGGCTTTCCGCTGTTGGTGTTTCCATTAGGGTCTGTTGTTTCATGTTTGTGTGTTTTCCCTTTGGTGTCTCTGAGCGGAGCTGCGGGTCGATTGTATCGATTCCTGATCATTGTCTCCACTTCTATTTCGTTCACGTTATAAAACACGTGCATCGATAGCAAAATATTGGCACATAAGAATACATAATCGTGATGTGGTTTTCAATTTTTTACCATGTTTATAAATCGCTTAAAGGGTGCAGTTGTAAGGGTCACAAACAATAGTGTATATTTTAGACACAGTTGTTGGCACTCAGGGCATTCTTGTTTTTTCTAATTTCTATATTTGTTTCTTTTAACCTACTGCATTGTAAATAAGACAAATTTAATTCTTTCCCACCCATTAGCAGTAAAAAGTGGAATGTAGGTATGACCACCACCTTAATTCAGATCAGTCAATAGATTCGCGCAGTCCGTAGTTTGCGTTCGTTTTCCGCATGTCACCTAGGATCCGTTCCGTAGTGCATGGATGCAGATAACGATGATCACGAAAACACGCCTATATAATTTTGCCCCCCCCCCCTTGAACCCCACTTTTATATAGTAAAACTGGGGTTTCCGGGGTATACCTTATTTTTCTTATTTCTGCTCTAAAATATAGATTGTGGGTTCTCGTTAGAACCGCCTCGATGAGGCGGTTCTAACGACTGACCACAATCTATATTTTGAGCAGTGATAAGTAAAATATTACACTTTTTCGTCATAAAATTTTCATTTTTTCGGCGATGAAGGTTACAATGTATTTGTATAGGCGTGTTTGCGTAATGTTTGTCGCTGAGTCACAGCGAGAGATGTGAAAGAACTTACACGTGTGCTTATTTCTTATAAATTTAGAAAACGAGCCTATAGTGGCTTTCATAATTTCAATATGGAATGATCATAAGTGTGAATATCTGTTTATCATATTACAATTTTAATTTAGATTTTCCTGCAAAAGAAATGAATGTGGATTGCAATAGAACACACAAAGTTGTCACGGGAAACGGAATGATGTTACGAGTCAGTGACCATGTTATTACGAATGTGGCAGTATTATTTTAATGGTCACTTGGCCGTCCATCTGCCAATGCCTTACAATTGGGCAAGGTCCTGTCCTTGCAGAAGGTCATGCTAGAGGAGAATGGCGTTATAGACAGAAAAAATCCACTATTAAGGCCACCTAAAATTAAGACTTGAAAGCTTGATAAGGTTTCAATTATTCACTCTTTGTGTTTTCTACACCAAGGGTCTCCTCTTAATATAGGAATTTTACTTGTACTTTCTGTCATTTTTACTTGTACTGTACTTTCTCTCATTAGGGCCCCGCACTGAAAGTGTGGGTGCCCTATAGTAATCAGTCTGTCCGTCCGTCTGTCTGTCCGTCTGTCCGTCCACAAATTTCTGATAGCGCTGCGGGGCCCTAGTCAGTTTCACTGACAGCTCTTGTTTGCTTCTGTTTCCCCTTTTATTATTTTCTCCTCATCTGCTACACGCTGGAGAACCACTGTACACGAAATTTTCTGTAGTCGCGTGTTGGCCCAAAGTGTGCGGATTTTTGGCAAGCTTTCGCGACCGGGGTCATAATGTAGGCAAGTTCTATACAATTATTTAATGTCGTGATGATATTTTTATTTGGAAATATCACTTAAATAATTTTGTTCATTCTGGCGAAATTGGGGCTTTCAGAATAAAGAGATGGCTGAGTTTTCAGGTAATTTTAGCGTTGCTGGCGAAATGTACATGTCAGAAATGTGTTTACAAGTAAATTTATGCTGTGTTGAAATATATTATGTTATCAGGCATAGCAGAATGTGGGTACGGGAAGAATTGGAACGTTTCACATATTTCTGTTTATTGTTAGCGAAGTTATACGCAGTTTTTCTTTGTACTCCAATTTTTCCAATGTACCAGCAGTCGGGAGTCTTGATATGTAATTTGTACCCATACTGAACGCAGTCGTTGTGTGGAGTAACGGTTCTTAAGCATTACTTCAATAAAGAAGGCACAATACTGAACGTAACAAAATCGGAAACACTAAAAATGCAAGTCAGGTGTTTAACTTTCTATCTATTGTTACTGCCATCGGTCACATTTGACCATTACTCGCAGGTGTACATAACGCAGGATGAAAGTGTAACAGGTGAAAAAATGCTAATCACCTTTACCCGGCCGGGGATCGAACCCGGGTCGCCGGAATGACAGGCCAACACTCTATCGCGTCGCTATAAAAGCCGGCTTGTACCGCAAGGCAGTACAAGTGTCTCTTATACCTATCACTACTACATATTTCCCCTCCTATTTAAGATTCGTCCTCGAATCTCTCAATCTTTCCAACTAAATTCGACGGTACACGGATGTGGTCCGAGTCTCTGTGGGTCATTTACGTTGGGCGCCAAATGTAACAGGTGAAAAAATGCTAATCACCTTTACCCGGCCGGGGATCGAACCCGGGTCGCCGGAGTGACAGGCCAACACTCTACCGGGTCGCTATAAAAGCCGACTTGTACCGCAAGGCAGTACAAGTGTGCTATATACCTATCACTACTACATATTTCCCCTCCTATTTAAGATTCGTCCTCGAATCTCTCAAACTTTCCAACGAAACTCGCCGGTACCTGGATGTGGTCCGACTCTCTGTGGGTCATTTACGTTGGGCGCCAAATGTAACAGGTTAAAAAATGCTAATCACCTTAACCCGGCCGGGGATCGAACCCGGGTCGCCGGAGTGACAGGCCAACACTCTACCGCGTCGCTATAAAAGCCGGCTTGTACCGCAAGGCAGTACAAGTGTGCTATATACCTATCACTACTACAAAAGCCTATACAGTAGTCAGGATTTACGGTAGGGATCTTCAACCTGTACAGGAGACAGGGACCTCTCCCCCCCCCCCCCCCCCCCCTTAACCCCATTTTAACTATATGAGCCAGGGCATGACAAAAGCTACAAAAAAGCAGTCACCGGGTTATTCAAAGAGAGATGAAGCGAACTGTTTTGACATAGTTGCTCGATGTTCAGATTGATCAGAACCTTTGCTG
This sequence comes from Lucinisca nassula, assembly GCA_963580285.1. Taxonomy (NCBI): domain Eukaryota; kingdom Metazoa; phylum Mollusca; class Bivalvia; order Lucinida; family Lucinidae; genus Lucinisca; species Lucinisca nassula. The sequence continues at coordinate 101,146,090 of OY757016.1, forward strand.
GTCGCACCTCTTATTGTAGATTTTGTCGTGCTCTGGCTCAAATAAAAGTGGGATTGAATGGCCTCAAAATTATATAGGCATGTTTTCGTGATGAATTGTGACAACACGGTTATACAAAACAAAAACGGCAATTTAAGTGGTTAAATGTAAAACTATTTTTGCTTTTGCTTTTTGGTTTGGTCGCCATGAGGCGGGAAAACCGGGTCTAATGACCAGATTGTCACTGTTCCATGGAGGGGCACGTGACGCGATCAACCAATCAGCTTTAACGATGATGCAATACTATACCGCAATTACAGGAAACAGCCTGTCTGAATAGCGAAACAGACCGAAAAGCAAGCGTTTCAACTCCAACAATAAATATCTTAAGGGAAATGGATACACCTGGCAGGTGTGGCAGTTAGTCTACCATTTTTACCGTATTTCGAAACACACCTGTATTTGCCTTTTATTGCTCAAAGCATAAATTGCGGGGAGTCGACAGAAACGCAACGACGATGCGATTCTATCGAGTACCCACAATCAAGTGTCTCAGAGTATGAATACGGAAATTAATGTATACTCCTGCAAACCTGAGCTTTACTATATAAAAGTGAAGATTATATTTTCTTGTCCTTTGAGATCATTGGTTCCATGGTGGAATTTTGAAAATATCTGAGGGTCACTGATGAGGCCTAATTAGCTAGTCTGGCCCAGAAAACATGTACACTCCATATTTTTATAGTTCTGTGGTGTATTCCTTGCTTCCAAAGGATAGCCCTTTTATAGAACATATTTAACTTCACTTCAACTGGTGTGTTGGAATGTGTGGCGGCGGTAAAACGTCTCCCTGCCCTACATCATAGTGTAGATTATATTTTCTTGTCCTTATGGATCATTGATTCCATTGTGGAATTTTGATAATATCTTAGGGTCACTGATGAGGCCTAATTGGCCGAAACTAGCTAGTCTGGCCCAGAAACCATGTGCACACCATATTTTTCAGCTCTGTGGTGTATTCCTTGCATCCAAAGGATAACCCTTTTATAGAACATTAAAGGGGGTCACAATTCTATAGGCATGATTTTGTTATGGAAATACAACTTTAAGGACCTTATGGTTGCTACTCTGTTGGCTCTGTCCAAATGAAAAAGGGGTCTACCCTAAGAGGGGAAGAATTTGCTCCTCAAGGGGTCTACTCTAAAAGGGAAGAATTTGCTCCCCATGCAGGAGCAAATTCGTTCCTTTAAGAGTATACCCCTTAGACATATCCAAAGAGAAACTACTTTTGCAGGAGTAGCCCCACCCTTTTAAGGTGGATCTATTTCCCTTATTGGGAACTTATAACAGCCGCAGTCATTTTCGCAATTTTTACGAAAAACAACAGAACATAACTACTACTACTCACAAAGTGTGGGTGGCTGCGGTAGCTCAGTCGGATGCAGTCTGACTGGTGATAAGGAAGACTCGGGTTCGATACCTACCAGGGTCAGCAACATTCTTTCGTGGTGATTGATTATGAAATCTGTTCAATGGTCATTCTCTCCCTTCCGCTGATTCAGGAAGGGCAGGGGTCAGTTTTTGGCGACAGAATGTGCACTGAACTGGTAAACCGCTTACGGATAAGCCTGCTCAGGAAAAGCGGGGATAGGTACACTGACAGGCTCAAACATGACCCAAATCAGTGTTGATTGGGCCGTTAAATACAAATAAACAAAACTTGCAAAATTTACTTCACACAGATAGGAACAGATTTATATATTCTGAACATCTTTCGGTACGCTAATAGCTCTAATAATACGTATATGTAAATGTTAGAAAGAGAGAGGACGTTATTTTTCCTCATTTATAAAGATCGCTGGGTGTTACGGACCTCCGTGGCCTAGTGGATAAGAGTGCTGACTCTTAATTAATCATTAGGCTCTCAACGCTGTAGGTTTGAGCATGGCTCAGGCCACACAATGAGAAGTTCTGCAACGGAAGGTCAGGAGGTTTTTCATCGGGTACTCCAGTTTTCGCTCACCTCTTTTTATCGATCGGCTTGATATGAGTGAAATAATATTGAAAGGATAGTAAAACCAAACATAAAAAAGATCGCTTGGTGTGTAAAAACATTTTCATGTCTTTGCTACTAGAATTAACGTAAGTGCCAAGGTCGAGGTTCTAACTCTTCCAAATATATAAAATATTTAGGGAGCGAAGCAAAGTTATAACGTTGATGGGTCGTTGTTTATTGTTCTTGAGCCCAGCACAGATAGCAATAGTTTCTGTTCAAAAACTTCATGACTACTAAGTGACCTGTCACCAGTTACAGACTGAGTTACTAAAAGACTTTTTGGCGCATTCGATGGGAGCTATTGTATCTAATAAGCCGAGAGTGGTGTTCTTTATTTCCACTCAATACTTGACGTTTTACTAATCCGTTTCTTTTACAATTAAATTGTGATCCAGAAAGATATACAAAAGGATTGCAAATTTCATGTTTTTGCGGAGGTACCTCTCAAAGAAACTGCCGAGGCTTTAGATACAGTCTGATTCGCAGCACTTTGTCTGGGCAGGCGGTTCAGCAATACTTCAAAGTTCGGTCGGTTTCAGCTCATACAATCCAATATATTGCCCCGAGGTCTGATCGGCCCCCCGTCCATCGGGGATTGAAGAAATAGATTGGGCTGCATGATGCTTCCACGCAGAGCTGATTCCGGCCGCACATGAGTAGTGTTAAATCGCCTAGAAGTTCTAAGCCTGCCCAGGAAAAGTGGCTCGAGTCGGACCGTTCATGCCTTTCAACCATTTAGTTTCATTGGGCGACAGATTGGAAGCAATATCTCAAAAAAGACTCATACAGTTTTAACAGGGACGTTAACAACACATGAAATAGATAACCAAGGCCCTATAGAAGGCCTGATGACTTAGGAAAAATCTTTTTATATACCTGTTGGAAAAACAACAACAACAAAAAAAAAACGTTCGTATTAAGTTATGGGGTTGGTGTCTGCCGTTCATAAACTTTTTTTTGTTTCCGTTTAATTCCTACTATACAGTTTTCATCCGATCAAGCCTAAAATGTGCGCAGATCAACTTTTTACTAAGATGTGAAGATGTGCCTTAAGTTTCGAGAATTACTGTCCATCAAATATTAACAGAGTTATGACCTTTGAAAAATTTGGTTTACATTTTCGTTGGGTTAAGTTTTGTGCTTTACATGTGTAAACCATATGTACGTTACATTTAGTTTATACTTGGCATGACGTTAAACAATTTACCACAGAATACTCATCACTACCTACCCCTCCTGATACCAAGGTCACAGACTTCGAAATTTTAAATACACGTTTTGTATTAAAAAATAGAAGTGAGGGCAATGATCAGGAATCGTTACAATCAACCCACAGCTCCCATCATAGACTCCCAAGGGAAAGACACACAAACAAGAAACAACAGACCCTAATGGAAACACCAACAGCGGAAAGCCAAAAGGACAGTTACTTTCCCATAAAATGGCCAATAGGCTATCCAAAATAGAAGAACATAAGCGACATAAACATCCAAAGACAAACCATAACAAAAACAAACCGCGACAGAAGAACCGCCTAAGAACGGTCAGCGGAAACGAATTCCATGGCGGGCTTAAATCGATTTTACGTGGCCACAATACTCGCCCTTACTTCCGTCGCGATTTAGACAAATAATTTGCTCAGTCCGCATTAAGGCCTCCAAACTTCAGACAAACCATAACAAAAATATACCACGACAGAAGAACCGCCTTTGAACGTTTAAAGTGGGATAATGATATCAGCTGGCTCAAATCAGAATGTAGACTGACAAGACCAAACCTATTGGATGCTTTTTGAAAGCAGCCAACTTGTTTTTTCTTTCAGACATGGAGACTGAGGCTACACTGAACGAATCCTTCGTAAGTGTTTTTACTAGGCTGCGCCGAGGGTACCGCATTGGGATAAAGGGTTCGGAGAAGACAGTACCGGCGAATGAGAGCTCACTAACAAAAGACGCAAACAACAACACGATTTATAAATGCACACTGTGTGACTATAGAACCAAGACAAAATTTTGCTGAATCAGACATATGAGACAGAAACACAAAACAAACTCGTCCAAGAGTTTTACATGTAATGTTTGTGGAAAGACGTTCGGAAAAAAAATAGTTTAACAAATCAAATACAGGTTGAGCATGCTGGCAAAATATGAATTTGTGACTCTTGCGGAAAATTGTATCTATGCCCAGAGGCATTGAAGGTATTAATTAAGGTGAGGCACACGCAAAAAAGCCAAATATAAATGCTCGATTTGTCCAAAACCATTTGTGGAAAGGGCACGTTTCCAAGCATGAAGGTACACAGCATTATACATGTTGTTGTAATTTGAGCAAGTGACAATCCCGATATAAGTATAATTTGAAACTACACAAAGTGTCTTGCCTCGGAGGAAATTGTAAAAAAAAGTTCTACATGTGGATTTTTTTTCAGCCAAAAAGATTTGAATTACCATACATAGGGAAAGCACGAACAAGTAGAGGCTTACAGATGTCAATGTGGCAAGGGGTTCCGTTGGAGATCTTCGCTCTCCTACCACAGATCTGATACTGCGGCGTATTCTGTCACAATTTTGGTTTAAAGGCAAATACGGTGTAGAAATCACTCGTCGTATGGGTTCCGTTCTCTTATTACCAAACTTGACAATTTCGTACTGTTACGTCCCGGTCACTGGGCCAGTGCACGCAACATTTATTACGGTGTGTACAGTACGAAAACCTCAAATAACTTGCGATAGTTTCGAACTTGTCCACATTGTAAGTACCGATTTGTTCAATTCGTTTTTAATTGAAAATATGTTCCAGATTATTTCCAAAACGGAACTCGTGTGATTTTGACCCTTTTATTCATAAAATAAACTCACATGCTGGCATAAACCGGACGCTGCTGTAAGTGACAACAATATGCGAGCGCCCTTTCAAAAATAAATTGTTTGGAAGTATATGCATTTTTTTCTATTCGGATCAACAACAAAATGTTCAAAAATCCGCACTTTTTCACTGGGCCAACACGCGACTACTGAAAATTTCGTGTACAGAGGTTCTTTAGCGCATGCTATCTGTCCTATCACCCCGACCCTACTTTCTCTGGGAGGCAACACAAAATGGCACACAAGGGTTGACCTGTCGTTACATCCTGAAATATCAGCGTATACTTTTTATTGCACGTTATACGCTACATAACAGCGAAGATATATGACAAAAACGTATTCTGCAGCTGAACGAAACATTTTGTCGAAACTTACACTATTTCTCGCGCCAGGAAGCGTTGCTTTAGGAACCACCGATCAATCACGACACCGATCAACAGAAATGATCATTACCACAGCACATCCGTGTGACATAAAGCTTTCTTTCGAATAATCTTAAAACGGTCTTTTTCGGTTGAAAATAATATATCTATCTAAGCAATGCATGATTTGTATGTAAATAATTTATATGTGATCTGAAAGCATATCCCAGAAACTTTCTAGGATGCATCAACAGTCAGGTGAAAGACAGGCAGAGTATATCACCCCTTTATAAAGGGTGAATGGAGTTGCTGAATCAGACTCTGAAAGGACAGAGGAACTTGTTGGTCAATTTAATGTTGCGATCAATAAAACTGAAAGGAAGATCGGCCCATTTGCATAGATTATCGGATGAAGTGATCAAGTTACTTAAAGGCTTGAATCTATCGGAATCTTCGGGACTTAATGAGCTTCGTCGTATAGTCCTGAAGGATCTAGCAAATTAGCTATGTCCAATTTTGCACAACCGTTTCAATAATCTTTTGATACGACTGAAATTCCAAAAGATTTTGTTTGATTTGAGGTTTAACGTCCACGTCAACATTGTAAAGGCCATTTTAGAGACGTTGCTTCCAATTTTGTGGGACTTTTACCCGACATTGAGATGAAATGACATCCCAAGCCCTGCCGCCCAATGAAACCAATAGGGTTAATAAGCATGTACGGGTCCGACTCGCACCGCTTTGCCTGGACAGGCTTAGATCCTCTAAGCGGTTTACCAGTACTCATGTGCGGGTCGGATTCAGCTCTGCGTGGAAGCATCATGCAGCTCATCTATTTCGTCAAGCCCCGATGGGCGGGGGCATAAAATTCCAAAAGAATGGCTTCTGACGAATATTTGTCCGCTGTTTGAAATGGAGATAGGGCTCTTGCTCGTAATATCGCCCTGTGTCCCTGACATGTGTTCCGTGAAAATTACTTGAACATATAGTTTGCTAGATAGTATGTCCCACTTGGATGAACATAAACCTTTAGTAAGATAGACAGCAGACATTTAGGAAAAGGCATAGTGTTAAATTCAGTTGAGCACATATTTTAATAATTGGGTAAAAACTTTGAACAATGGAAAGAAGGTTTTCGGACTCTCCATCACGAACAACTTAAAACCAAATTGTTTGATGAGGGAGATGAGGGAAGACCCAAAGATGGATAGATTACTTTCCTTGATGTAGAAAACATCTCGCTATTTTTGAACTTCATAGTAGGTCCCAGTTTTGTCTGGGGTCCCTTGATCCATTGTTGTTCTCCCTGTACTTAAGTGGTATTTCTACTGACATCAACTCAGAAATAAGACTGTTCGAAACGACTTTGTTTGCTCTCGGGAAATTTGCTATGCATAGAAATGACTGTAAATCCAATAGATAGATTACGATGTGGGTTAGAAATGAGGCATGTGATTACAGCCCATTAAATGCAATATTATGATGATAACTAGGAAGATGACCAACTTAATTGCAGCTGGTGTTGTGCCGTGTGGCGGCCGTAAAACGTCTCCCCGTACATCAACCATAGTGCAGTTTATATTTTACTTTTGGTCCTTTGAGATCATCGTGAATATTCTGAGATATCAGAAATAAATTATTGATTTAGACTCATTCTAGACAGGTTTTTAATTATTTTGATCCCATTTTGATTTATATCAGTCTTTGAATCGACTGCCTATTCGAAATTCGCAAAATTGCAGTATGCTTCCTCTGGCTTTCTTTGCCGGATCATTACAGGGTCACTGATGAGGCTTTATTAGCCGAAACTGCGTAGTATGGCCCATCTTCTTTCTCATGAATGTTTTCATTGCTCTTAAAGGAACTCATTTTTGATTTTTATTGGAGCACGTAGATTCTACTAAATACTACGCACGATTTGAGCTGGAAAATGCATATATGCAATATGTGTACTAAGGTAAACTGAACGTTTGGTTTCTAAAGGCTAGATCTTCGTCAGTGTCTGCAGGATGTAAATGAGACAGCATATTAAGAACTTGTTGTCCATTTTTGTAATGTAGTAGTTGTATATGGGACCACCAAGGGAGTGGATTGCGAGAAGAAATTGAAAAAAAAAGTTCAGAATAGTCAGATAAGAGATGCTAGATTCGTAACTAGCAATTACAACTTTAAGTCTTGGAGTATGATTGGATTACTAGGAACATTGGGATGATAGTCTCTCAAAAACGAGAAGAGACAGTAGGCTTATACTATTAAACAAATGTCTAAAGAGTGTCATCAGTATTTCAACAGATGATCGTGTTCCCCAAGCTAGTCGTAGTAGAATCATCACTCATTGTCATTTATGACCCTTTCGCAAGACATTTTCAAAGATTTCTTCTTCCCTCGGACCATTAGAGATTGGAATATCCTTCTTCCGGATTCGAGCATTTCCTCGGCTGAATGTCTAAAGGATAGTATAGCTAAGTTTATCTAAGTTTACCTCTTTACCGAAACTTGGTTACTAACTTCCCATATCACAAGTCCTGCTGAATGAATGAACTGTAACAATTGGAATTCTGATCATGACGAAAACAATTAAAAGATTTTGTGACATGAAGGTACAAATAAAATACAGTGCAATACGTGTATCAAGAAATAATTAACTTATATACTAGGAGAAATAGATTGGGCTGCATGATGCTTCCACGCAGAGCTGAAACCGACCGCACATGAATACTGGTAAAGTAGAAGTAAAACAAAGATTTTGAATCGATACGTACAATTAACTTACCCCATTCAACAAAGACACCAAAGGGAAAGAAACACAAACTTGAAGCGATCAGACCATAATGGAAACATAAACAAAGGAAGGCCATAAGGATAGTTACTTTCCCACAAAATGGCCAGATGGCCATCCAAAACAAAAAGACACAAGTGATACACACAGTAAGTAACAAACAACAACATACATAAACCGCTTAGAAAATCTAGGCCTGCAAAGTGGTGCGAGTCGGCCCGTCCATGCATATAAAGCCTATTGAATTCATTGGGCGACAGGGATTGAGATGTCAATTCATCTCAATGTCGGGTAAAAGTCCCAAAAAATTGGAAGCAATTTCTCCAAAATGACCTAAATAGTGTTGACGGGGGCGTTAAACCTCAAATCGATGTACTAGGTTACAAAAGAAACCGTGCAAAGTTTCGAGTAAATTTGTGAGTTGCAAGGTTTGTATTTTTCCGGAAAAGGTGACGCCGGTCAGATAATAAAGCGCAAAACAGAAATTTCTCAGAGTTAATTTGCATATATGCTTGCAATAGATCTGCATAGAAACTGTTATTATCCATGCGCAGATCAACTTTTTATACCTAATTGAAGACTATTAGCCACGAACTTAAAATTCTTTATATTATCAAATAAAAATAAAAAATGAGTTCCTTTAAGAGCAATGAAAACATTCATAAGAAAGAAGATGGGTCATACTACGTAGTTTCGGCTAATAAAGCCTCATCAGTGACCCTGTAATGATCCGGCAAAGAAAGCCAGAGGAAACATACTGCAATTTTGCGAATTTCGAATAGGCAGTCGATTCAAGGATTGATATAAATCAAATTTGGGTCCAAATAATTAAAAACCTGTCTAGAATATGAGTCTAAACCAATAATTTATTTCTGATTTCTCAGAATATTCACGCTGATCTCAAAGGACCAAAAGTAAAATATCAACTGCACTATGGTTGATGTACGGGGAGACGTTTTACGGCCGCCACACGGCACAACACCAGCTGCAGTGAAGGCAAATAAAAATCAAAAATGAGTTCCTTTAAGAGCAATGAAAACATTCATTAGAAAGAAGATGGGTCATACTACGTAGTTTCGGCTAATAAAGCCTCATCAAGTTTCGAAATGGTATAATTATCGGATTATATTTTCACAGAGAGACTTCTCGATATTTCCCTCGTTACTCCGATAACTATACTTCTACTCGATGTAAAACAAATTACAAGGGATCAGGAATCGATACAATTAACTTACTCCACCTATCAAAGACACCAAAGGGAAAGAAACACAAGCATGAAGCGACCAGACCATAATGGAAACCTAAACAATGGAAGGCCATAAGGATAGTTACTTTCCCACAAAATGGCCAAATGGCCATCCAAAATAAAAAGACACAAGTGATACACACAGTAAGTAACAAACAACAACATAAATAAACCACCACAGAAGAACCGCCTCGGAACGGTCAGTGGAAAGAATTCCACTGGGGGGCTTAAATCGATTTTACATAGCCATAGTCCTCGCCCTTACCTCTGTCGCGGTATACACTAATTTTGTTTAGTCCGCATGAAAGCTTTCTAACTCATCAGTGTAACATCTCCGAGAACATACAAATAAAAAAACTACAGAGATCAAACAAGGTTGAGGACTCGACAGCATACAACAACAGAATTGCTGGAGCAAAAGAAAACCAACAGTTAGACGCCGATGTATTCTTCTTTCTTACCATCTGTTGCCTGGGTCTGAAAAAATCTGCCATAAGAAGCTAAAGTTATAATCTCTATTGCGTCTTTCAAATCTTTATTTTTTCATCGGAGCTTGGAGAAATAGTGCTTCCACGCAGACCTGAAACTGAACAGTACTGATAAACCGCTTAGGACTCAATATGTTATAGAAAGGGTTATCATTTGGAGCAAGGTATACACCACAGAACTGGAAAATATGGAGTGTTCATGTTTTCTGGGCCAGACTAGCTTGTTTCGGCCAATTAGGCCTCATCGGTAACCCTCAAATATTTTCAAAATTCAAACATGGAATCAATTATCCCAAAGGACAAGAAAATATAAACTGCACTATGATGTAGGGCAGGGAAAATTTTTGCGGCCGCCACACATTCTCAGACACCAGCTGTAGTGACTTTAAATATGTTATAGAAAAGGTTATCCTTTGGTAGCAAGGACTACACCACAGAACTTGAAAATATGGAGTGAACCTGTAGACTGTCTCCTGTGGTTGTGGTGAAATTAAAAATGTTTGCCATTTCTTCTTTCAATGTCGTAGATACCAGAATGAACGGCATGAATTATTCCAAGTCCTGACATTTTTACCAGTTTTTAATCCAAGGACTTTGTTATATGACGAATCAAGATGTTTGGAAGAAAATTATAGTATTTTCCATAAAGTACAGACATTTATAGAAAACAGCAAACGTCTTCAGACTACTCTTTCCATCTTTTTCATTCTCTCTCTCACCTGTAGTAAATTCACGGGTAAGAGTTTGCCGTAATTTCACAATGAAAGATTTTGCTGAAATCGGGTCCCGGTGTAAAGCACGGGAAGACGTGCCGGACGCTGCTTCGAGTCTCTTTTCTCATATTTTCTTTTATTTGGGGTTTCTCTAACTTACCACGTTATTGTTATTATGTCCGAAGTTCTTCTATATTTTTATTTCAATACAATAGATCTAGTTAATGGGTTGATTAATTTAAACATGCTTATCCAATCTATGAATCTGGCATTAGAACCCAGGAAAAGATCTATATATGCTGATTGTAGCTTACACTTTAACATATTCTTTTCTGAGGATTATATGTCATTTATTGCATCAAATAATATGTTTAAACCTATTATCGGAATATTTCCCTTTGAATAAGAAATAGAGCAAATGTCAAAATATCTTAGGGCGGCATGATGCTACCACGCAGAGCTGAATCCGGCCCGCACACTAGTAGTGGTAAACCGCTTAGAGGATCTAAGCCTGTCCAGGAACCGCGGTGCGAGGCGGACCGTCCATGCTAGTAAACCCTATAAGTTTCATTGGGCGACAGGGCTTGAGATGTCATTTCATCTCAATGTCGGGTAAAAGTCCCACAAAATTTGAAGCAACGTCTCCAAAATGACATTTACAGTGTTGACGGGGACGTTAAACCACAAATCAAACAAACAAAAACTCCTGATGTTTTTATGGGAATGTACTTGAGGTGTGAATGCGTACTTGCAGAAATCATTTGATGTATGCATTCAAATGTGGCATATTAATTCTCTTTCCATGCAAAAGGACAACATGACCCATTGACTGTTTAAGGCAATCCTGGACAATGACACAGCTCAGAAAGCCAGAACAGTTGATACTAACGAACAGACAAATTATTTTCATTCAAAAGAAAAGACGATTCTGAGGTTTCAGTGGTAACAATTGCATTTCTTGTACGGATTTCTTTTGTGGGTCAGTAAATCAAGAAAAGCATTACGATAACACACCCGTGTGACATAATGACTAATTTTTCGATGAAAATTTGTGATGTTTTTCTTATTAGGGCCCCGCAACTTTATTTGCGGGTGCCCTGTAGTAATCAACCTGTCTGTCCGTCCGTCCGGAGGTCCGTCCGTCTGTCCGTCCACATTTTTATGATTTTTCCTAAATAACTTACAAACCGTCAAACGCATCAACTTTAAACTTTAAATATATGATCACAATAGCATTATACAATTTCATTGCAAGTTACGTAACTCTAGCTGCAATCGCCCTTAGGAAAACTTGTCCACATTGTTAATGTTTTTTTCTTAATAAAATACAAACTGTCGAACCTATCAACTTCAATCTTTAAACATATGGCCACATTATCATTACACAATTTCGTGGCAAGTTACGTAAATGTAGCTTCAATACTCTCAGAGTTATTGCCCTTTAAAAACTTAAAAACAACTTTTTGAGTCTTGTTTCATCTCTATTTCAAAACGGCTATAGCTATTCAAATTAGACTATTGTTATTGACAGTTGCCCTTTAGTAATGCCCTGTCTGTCCGTCCGTCCGTCCGTCCGTCCATCTGTCTGTCCATCTGTCTGTCCATCAGCATTTTCATGTTTTTTCTTTATAACTTACAAACCTTCTAACGCATCAATTTCAATCTTTAAACGTAATATCACAACAACATTAAACAATTTCATGGACAGTTACTTAACTCTAGCTATAATACTCTGAGAATTATGGCCCTTTGAAAAAAAGCTTCATTCGTCTTTTCTTTCATCTTAATTTCAAAACCAATATAGATATCCAAATGAAAATGAAGCTGAAGTAATTGACAGTTGCCCTGCAGTAATACCCTTTCATTTTTAGCTTATAGGATGGTAGGCCTCCATCGTCCGTCGTCCGTCGCCCGACGAAAGTTTGCAAGTATGGTTCAGGTCACATGACCAAGATGGCCGCCATGCCCAAATATGGTAAAGTCCTTTAAAAAAAATCCAGAACCACTGGGTCAATTGTCTTGAAACTTGGTATGTAGCATCGGGTGACTGATTACTACTAAGATTGCAAATAAGATGGCCCAAGGTTGACGTAAACCTATTTTCTGCAAAGGTCAGATTTGGTTCCTTTGGATTTTCAATGGGAAAATGGTAAAACAATGCATTTTTCGAAAAAGTTTGTGGTCTATGACATGAGAATAGGTAAAAAAGGGAATGTCTATGAATGCTTACGGTCAAGATAATTCACAGACCTTGGCTCAAGATCACTCGTATTGTAAGTTCATTGACATTCCAAAATACATTTTCTTTCAACTAAATCTTATATGCAGCCTAAGAACTGCGAGACATGGACAATTTTTCGAATGGTCCAGGCCACTAGACCAAGATGGCCGCCATGCCCAAATATGGTAAAAACCTAGATAAATCTTCTTCTGTGGGACGATCGTCCTGATACTTGGAATTTAGCATGGAGTGATTAAGCACTACCAAATTTTCGAAAATGATGACCCTAAGTTGACATTTACCTATTTTCCGCAAAGGCCAAATTTGGCTCCTTAGGCTTTGGGAAATAGGTAAATCAGTGCATTTTTTTTTTCGAAAAAAAAAATATTGTAGTCTGTGATATGAGAAGGGATAAAAATAAATGCCTGTGAATGCTAAGGGACAAGGTCATCCATTGACCTTGGCCAAAGGTCACTTGTATTGCAGGTCTATTGATATAATAGAATACATTTTATTTCACAGCACCATTTTATTTAAATTTAATATGCAGCCTTAGCAACGGAAGTAAGGGCGAGGATTGTGGCAACGTAAAATCGATTTAAGCCCCCCACCCCAGTGGAAATCTTTCCACTGACCGTTCCAAGGCGGTTCTTCTGTGGCGATTTATTTATGTTGTTGTTCGTTACTTACTGTGTGTATCACTTGTGTCTTTTTATTTTGGATCGCCATATGGCCATTTTGTAGGAAAGTAACTGTCCTTATGGCCTTCCTTTGTTTAGGTTTCCATTATGGTCTGGTCGCTTAATGTTTGTATTTCTTTCCCTTTGGTGTCTTTTATGGGTGGAGTAAGTTTATTGTATCGATTCCTGATCTTTGTTTTACTTCTACTTAGGACACATAGTAAACAAAAATATTCGGATGGTCCAGGTCACATGACCAAGATGGCCACCATGCCCAAATATGGTAAACACCTTCTACAACTCCAGAACCACGGGCCGATTGTCTTGAAACTTGGTATGTAGCATTGGGTGACGGAGTTCTACCCAGTTTGCAAAAACGATGACCCTTGGTTGACCTTGAGCTATTTCACGCCAAGGCCAAATTTGGCTCCTTAGGCTTTCCAATGTGAAATAGGTAAATCAATGTTTTTTTTTCGAAAAATATTGTGATCTGTGATATGAGAATGCATAAAAAACGAATGCCTGTGAATGCTAATGGTCAAGGTCATTCATTGACCTTGACCAAGGGTCACTTATATTGCAGGTTAATATACATTTTGGAATACAATTTCTCTAACACCACTGGGCCAATTTCATTTAAATTTTATATTCAGGCTTAGGAGGCTTAGAGAACAAATATTTATTCGGATGGTCCAGGTCTTAGGACCAAGATGGCCGCCATACCCAAAATGGAAAAAACCTTAAAAAATTTTCTTCTTCAGAGCAACTGGGCCGATTGTCTTGAAACTTGGTATGTAACATCGGGTGACTGAGTGCTACCAAATTTGCGTAAATGATGAACCTAGGTTGACCTTGATCTATTTTACGCCAAGGCCAAATTTGGCTCCTTAAGCTTTTCAATAGGAAATAGATAAGTCAATGCATTTTTCGAAAAATATTGTGGTCTGTGATATGAGATCGGGTAAAAAACGAATGCCTGTGAATGCTTAGGGTCAAGGTCATTCATTGACCTTGGCCAAAGGTCACTTGTATTGCATGGCTATTGACATATTAGAATGCATTTTCTCCACCATCATTGGGCCAATTTCATAGGAATTTTATATGCAGCTATTTGGATGGTCCAGGCCACATGACCGATATTGCCGCCATGCCCAAAAATTGTATATACCTTAAAAATCTTCTTCTGCAGAACCACTAGGCCAATCGTCTTGAAACTTGGTAATAGTTCGTCTGCCATTACTGACATTGACCGATTTTAATCATATTTGAGAAATGTTACTATTTGTGTGTTCTAAGTAAGTAGAGCAACAAGGGCTAGAGGAAGACAGCTCTGTTGGTGATGCCTAAGCTCTGGCTTTGCGCTGAGCGCGTTTCTGCTCAGCTTTACAAATTCGTTTTGCCTCATATTGATTCGCACCCCTTTTGATGAGACGTCGCCACTTTGCTCTGTCCAGTGCAATTTGTTCCCGCGACTCTGTTGGAATGTTGAAGTCCCTGAGGTTGGCTTTGAGTGTGTCCTTGTAGCGCTTCTTCTGACCGCCTTGGACGCGTTTGCCCATTTCGAGTTCTCCACATAGAATTTTCTTTGGCAAACGTTCCTCAGGCTTTCTGGTAACATGGCCTGTCCTTAACTGTGCTAATTTCAGAAGAGTATGAACACTTTGCATCCCTGTCCTGTTCGGGACTTCCGTGTCTGGAATGGAATCCTGTCTTGCCACTTATTTGTTAAGAGTTTCTAAGCTAGTATGGACGTGATTCTGTCTTTTGGCAAACAGTCCATGTTTCACAGGCATACAATAGTTTTGGCAGCACCACAGCTCTGTGGTATGATTCCACTTCGATCCCAGGCCCTCACGACTGACTGCGTCAAATGCTTTGGTGAGAGCAACAAAGGTCATGGCATTTCTCTTGCAGCTTCCTTGCTGTGAAGATCGTGTCAATTGTTCCTCTGTCCTACTAAGCCCACCCTAGCTTTCTGGTAGAAAATAGAAGTGGAGGCAATGAAGCCCTTAATGTTCAAGATGTTCATAAAGTCGGTTAAGAAGGACTCTTGCAAGGACTTTCCAAGCAATTGACAATAAAGATATGCCACGGTGATTGTCACGGATCTGAGGGTTCCCTTTCCGTTTGAATAGGTGGATAATTGACGCATCCTTGAATTCTTGAGGGATGATTTCTTTTCTCCACATAATGTCAAATAACTCTGTCAACTTCTTTGCAAGTGTAGTACCTCCTGCTTTGTAAATCTCAGCAGGTATTGCATCTGATCCTGGAGCCTTGCCACATGCCAGAACTTTTATTGCTTGCACTGTTTCAGTTACGGTTGGGAACTTGTCAGGCAGCAGATTACATTCAACCGTTGGTGGTCTATTGATACCAGGATGGCCGATTAAAAACACCATCAAAGTGCTCAGCACATCTTTTCAAGATAGCATCTTTGTCAGTCAGAAGACTATTTCCATCTGCACTGAGGAGAGGAGTGGTTCCTGAGCTGTGGGTACCATAAACAGTCTTTAGTGCATCAAAGAACTTCTTCATATCCTTTCTGTCTGCAATGGACTGGATTTCATCAGCCTTGTTGCTTATCCAGGAGTCTTGCATGTCTCTAGTCTTGTTTGAACTCTCTTGCATATATCAAAATAGGCCGCCTTGTTACATACTGAGCTGGTATCACTGAGACAAGTCCTGTGTTTTTGGTGCTACTTTTCAAGGAGTCCCTGGATTTCTTCATCATTCACGCCAAACCAGTTTTGGTGTTTGCGACTAACTGTACCTAGGGAATCCATTGCTGAAGAGTGAACAGTGTTTCTGAAGACATTCCAGTTCTCTTCAGGATCATCTGAACTGAATTCTACTCTGCTGCAGATGTCATGGGTGACGGCTTGCCGCTTGCTGTCTTGTTTCAGCTTACAGACATCCAGCCTGTTGGGCACTTTCTTGCATTGTGGTCGCCGTGTAGGCTGGATGCGCAGGTTGAGTTTGCTGACAACAAGCCTGTGATCAGTCCAGCAGTCCGCACCATACACAGTCTTTGTCACTCCGACATCCTGTCTGTCCTTGCTTCTAACTATGACATAACCAATGAGATGCCAGTGTTTGGAGCGGGGATGCATCCATGATGTCTTGTTGCGAGTTGGCAGACGGAAGACTATATTGGTGATCAGCAGTTCATGCTCTGCACATTTCCTCAAAAGGAGGAGGCCATTGCTATGGCACTTTCGTACTGACAGGGCTTTTTGGGTTGCATGCATATGTGTGCCTGCAGTGACTGTGTGTATTTGATTAAAATGTCATGCGCTGTGAATTGGATTATAGTGAGGGAGAGGCGCGAAGTGTCAACCTTACTCTCTCGTCCTGACCTACCTGGATCCAGGGGCACGACAGTGTCGAGACAGCTGGAGCTAAGCCCGGATGCAGTGGATGACCATGACATTTTCAGTGCCTTGTCACGCTCTTCCTGCTCTTCATGCGCCACAACACGCTGCTGCATCGCGGCATGGACAGTTGAATCAGAAAAATGATTTCTTCCGCGCCAGCAGCCGAAGCAGACTTTACATAGCTGGAACAGGCAAATCCAGATATGTAGGTTTTTGTTTGGAGTTGCTTTCTCCTAGAAACTTGGTATTTAGCATGGGGCGACAGTGCTACCAAGTTTGCAAAAACGATGACCCTAGGTTGACCTTGACCTATTTTACGCCAAGGCCAAATTTGGATCTTCAGGCTTTTCAATGGAAAATAGGTAAAGCAATGCATTTTTTTTTTCGAAAAATATTGTGGTCTGTGATATGAAGATGGGTACAAAATGAATGACTGTGAATGCTAGGGGTCATTGTCATTCACTGACCTTGACCCAAGGTCACATATTGCAGGTCTATTGACATATTAGAATACATTTTCTCTAACCCCACTGGGTCAATTCCATTTAAATTTTATATGCAGCCTTAGGGCACTTAGTGAACAGAAATCTATTCGAATGGTCATGGTCCATGCCCAAATATGTGGAAAGCCTTAAGAAATCTTCTTCTCAAGAACCACTGGGTCGATTGTCCTGAAACTTGGTATGTAGTATCGGGTGACTGAGTACTACCAAGTTTGCAAAATGATGACCCTAGATTGACCTATTTTATGCCAAGGTCAAATTTGGCTCCTTAGGCTTTTCAATGAGCAATAGGTTAATCAATGCATTTTTCTAAATATATTGTAGTAAGTGATATGAAAATAGGTTAAAAATGAATGTCTGCGAATGCTTAAGGTCAAGGTTATTTGGTGACCTTGGCCCAAGGTCACTTGTATTGCAGGTGCATTTACATATTGGAACACATTTTCTCTCTAACACCACTTTGCCAATTTTATTTGAATTTTATAAGCACCCTCAGGACCCTTAGAGAACAAAAAAATATTCGGATGGTTGATTAAGATGTTTGCCATGTCCAAATATGGTAAAAACATTAACAACCTTCCTCTCCAGAACCACTGGACCAATTGTCATGAAACTTGGTATGTAGCATCGGTTGACTGAGTGCTACCATATTCGCAAAAGTGATGACCCTAGATTGACCTAGACCTATTTTACACTAAGGTCAAATTTGGCTCTATAGGCTTTTCAATGAGAAATAGGTAAATCAATGCATTTTTCGAAAAAGTATTGTGATCTGTGATATGAGAATTGGTAAAAATTCAATGTCTATGAATGCTTAAGGTTAAGATCATTTGGTGACCTTGGCCCAAGGTCACTTGTATTGCAGGTCCATTGACATATTAGAATACATTTTCTCTTAAACCACTGGACCATTTTCATTCTAATTTTTACATGCAGCCTAGGCACTGTAAGGGAACTAAAATTTATTCTACTCTTCCGGGTCCGATGACCAAGATAGCCCACATGCCTGAATATGGTAAAACCTTAAAAGCGTCTTCTTCAGAACTAAAGGGTCGATTGTCCAGAAACTTGGTATGAAGC
Source organism: Lucinisca nassula (assembly GCA_963580285.1). Taxonomy (NCBI): domain Eukaryota; kingdom Metazoa; phylum Mollusca; class Bivalvia; order Lucinida; family Lucinidae; genus Lucinisca; species Lucinisca nassula. The sequence goes on from OY757016.1 coordinate 101,164,438, forward strand.
ATTGGGTGACTGAGTACCAGCAAGTTTGCAACAATGATGACACTAGGTTGACCGTGACCTATATTACATCAAGGTCAAATTGGTTGATATGGCTCTTAAATGGTGAAAAAGTGGAACAATGCATTTTTTTTTTAAATATTGGGGTCTGTGACATGAGAATAGATACAAAATGAATGCTGAAAGGGCATGGTACAGTTAAGATTGCGATAAACTTGTCCATTTACGCGTATTGTTCTCGTGACACACGCGCATTGCGTGCGTGTGAAATTATCGCGTTTCAATGCGCGGTTCATCGCGTTCATACGCGATTTCAACGCGTTAAATATCAGCCAATAAAAATGATCATTCGAAACGCGTTAGGTAAATTCAATACGCGTTTCTGTGCAAGAGAATTTCAACCAATAAGAATACAACAAGGTATGTGACGATAAAACGAGTGATTGCGAGAGAAAACGTGCCAATCAAAATCCTCGTTGCTTGTATGTTTACTATTATGTGTTTTTTTTTTTTTTTTTTTTAATTCGTTCGTGAATTAATGACAGTATATTAAATTGGTCTTTCTTATCAGTTGTGATTCCTTCGGATAAACAAACACACCTACATTTTGTATTGCATAACACCTTTAGAGATAAAACTCACTTGGGGGTATTCTGAAGAATGTCATATAGGTAGGGGACCAGGTGAGGGTAATTATTTACCCTGGGATATGTGATTTACAAGCCACCGCTATTTACTGGTTAATGGCGGCTCATCAGAACCGCCTTGTCATGGTGTTGATGGCTGTTTCTAACAAGTACCCACAATCTATGTTTGGAGCAGAAATGGGAAAAATATTGTAGACGCCTGAAAAACACATTTTTAACCCATATGACAATGTAATCTTCTACCTTACACGTTTGGAGTGGTTCAATTTCAATTAAAAGGGTGTCAGGTATGTGCTGTTTGATGTAAGTTGAACCAAAATGTATTTTCTTTGAGCAAACAGTGCAGACTCAGATCAGACGCCACGTTCGAGACGTCTTATCTGGGCCTACACTGTTTGTCAATGTCCCAAAAAGGGCCGCTAGGAATATATGGGTGGAAGTTGATATCTCGACGCACACTGGTCATACTTATTTACTATACAATGTTATCCATAGCACCAGCCACTTCGGCCAGGCCCTTAGGTGTGTGTGTGTGTGGTGGGGTGGGGGGGGGGGGCAATAATAAGGTCAAACTAAAAGTTTTGCAACAAAATTCCTAATTTACCACTGGCCAGTACTCGAAAATTCTTATAACAAAGTAAGTTATTTTTTTTTTCTATGTTTTTTTTTTTTTTTTTTTTTTTTGAAATTACCTTTCAGAATTATTTTCCTTATTTCGGGCCGATCGTTATTGAGAGGAGTAGTACCCTGAGAAAAAAGAAACCACGTGACTCGTTGTTGCAGTTCAAATGTGGTCCGAGTGATTTTGTTCAGTTTCTATAAAACTGCGTGTGTGAGAGTTACTTTAACGTCCCACCAGCAACTGAGGTGATATGGAGACGGGACATCGGTGTAAATACTCCGGCATTTGAAAGTCTGGAGAAGTCGGGAATCGATTCAACGACCCTTGCTTTGCGAGGCATTATAAATCTGGGACATTGCACCTGAACAAATATGGAAATTAGCTCGCATATGCTGGCATCACATTTCGGGCTGTCATCAGAATGTTCCATCAGACTGCATAGCTCGACTGGAAAAGTGTCAGTTAGGTCATACGCGTGGACGGGCATCACATAAGTACGCCAATTCAGATATATTGAAGTTTTATCAATTAAAAAAAAAATGAAAATTTTCAGATCAAGAATCTTATATTTTTCATATCTATGCTCAAAACAAAGATTTGGGTACTCGTTATAACCGCCTCGACGTTCGGTTCGATTCTAACCAGTATCAAGACTCTATGTTTTGAGCAAAAATAAGAAAAATTTTACATACCCTTGTAAGCCCCAGTTTTGGGTTAACATCACGAAAACATGCCTATATAATTTTGACCCATTGAACCCCAACTTTATATAGAAAGACTGGGGTTTACTGGGGTATATCTTATTTTTCTTATTTCTGCTCTAAATATAGATTGTGGATACTCGTTAGAACCGCCTCGATGAGGCGGTTCTAATGAGTACCAACAATGTATATCTAAAGTCAGACTGTGGGTACTCGTTAGAACCGCCTCGATGAGGCTGTGCTAACGAGTACCAACAATCTATATTTTGCGCACTCAAGGCGGTTCTAACGAGTACCCACAATCTATTTTTTAAGCAGAAATAAGAAAACTATCACAATTTTTCATCTAAAATTTTCGTGTTTCCGGCGGTAAAGTTTACAATGTATTTGTGTAGGCGGGTTTTCGTACATGGACGTGTTTCCGTGTTCAATACCCCGTAAACCCAACTTTTCTCTAAATAAAGTTAGGTTTAGAGGGTGTTCATTAATAGGCTTGTTGACCAGATGGAAAATAAATTAAGAAAAAGGCAATAAATAAATAAATTACAATAAATAAATAAATAAATAAATAAATAAATAAATGAGCCCTTTTGTGAGTGAGTGAATGAAAAATGTTTATTTCTCGTCTTGACATCTTGAATAAGTGAAGATAATGAGGTGTTATTTTAACCCATTGTATGCGGGAAACCACTAAATGGGTACCTTGGCAAACAGTGCAGGCCCAGATCAGACGCCACAGAACGCGGCGTCTGATCAGGGCCTGCACTATTTGCTAACAGAATTTTCCATCAAAAATTGAATGAAAACGTAAAAATGGGCCTGACACCCCTTATATCAAAAATGGAATTGTCCAACATATAGCAATGGAAGAGTCCACTAGCATACAATGGGTTAACTAACTAGCTTTATAGCTCCCAGGTGCACCTGGGTGTCATAAAACTGTTGATCAATAAACATCCTGCATTTTGGCAGTCAACTTCGTCAACTTCAATCACTATGCAGTACCTATATTTTACCATTTACCCCGAGGCAAATTGCACAGTTTTACTGCAACTGAATGTCTTGTCCATTTACCTTTATTTTCTCTGTTTCAATTTATTCTGTTTATGGTTTTGGAAGTAATCAGATAATAAAAAAAAAAAACTTAAACGACCTAAATTGGATGAAAAGATAAGAGCGAAATAGTTACGCGGTATTGATTGGTTGCTTTGGACACGCGGAGAAGGTTGTATCTGCGTTATCGACACGCAGGCCTGATTGGCTAATCGGAAATCGCGATTTATTCGCAGTATCGCGTTTTTTCATAAAGAAAATTCATTGGTTAAAATGTAATTCGCAGTTGAAACGCGTGAACTGTGCGTGCGAATCTCCCGCGTTACAAACGCGAGACAAGTGAGTGTGCGCTGACAAGATAATCGCAAGCGTACCTGTAATTTGATGACCTTCCTTGGCACAACGTCACTTGGATTGCAGGTCCATTGACATTTCAAAATACTTTTTTTTTAAACCTCTGGGCCAATTTCATTCGAATTTTATATTATAGACATGGGGTTATGTCAATAGTTAAATGGCCCAGGTCATATGACCAAGATGGCCACCATGCCCTATTATGGTAAAAACCATAAAAAATCTTCATCTCCGGAATCACTTGGCCGATTGTCTTGGAACTTGGTATGTAGCATCAGGTGATTGAGTACTACCAAATTTGCACAGGGCTCAAGGGAGCGACCAGGACCTCATGGTCCTCTTGTTTATTCATAACTTACAAACCGTCAAATGCACCGACTTCAAACTTAAGATATAATGTCAAAATAACATTACACAATTAAATGGCAAGTTATTTAACTCTAGCTACAACACTCTAAGAGTTATGGCCCTTTTAAAACATCCGACTCCTCTGGTGGCCCTGCCGGGTCCCTAGTCAGTTTCACTGGCAGCTCTTGTTTGTACTCTAATCATAGGTTATGGGTGCTCGTTAGAGCCGCCTCATTCACGCCTCATTCAGGCGGTTCTAACGGGTACCCACAACCTATGTCTTGGAACAGAAATAAGAAAACTAATGTATACCCCTGTAAACCCCGATTTCCCTATTTAGGTGGGTGTTCGGGTGTTCATTTCACGGATATGTTCACGTGATGAGAACAGTTTCATGTCGGCAATAAAGACTCTGATCAGGCTGGTCTGAGCATTTGCGAACAAACCATAGTGTAAGGCACAATTTTCATGACTGTCTCATTTGGATATTGCGTGAAATAAGTTTTAAACGATGACGGATGATTTAAAGAAAACAACAGTCTCGATCTTGTGCCAAACCATGACGTCACATTATTTAGTATTTGGCAAAGAATCCATGCGAACGTACTACAGAGTCATATTTCGACCTTGAAAAGTTCGCAAAAGAAGGCCTCTGTGTTAAGGTATCCATACCGCTGTCGAAAACCCTGTCAAACATTTGTATAAATGAGCGTATGATTAAGAAAACGATTGATGTGTCAAGATTTGCTGCTTGTTTTCGTATGTCCAGAATAAAGCCTAATGTAAACCTATAGAAAACAATGTAGTTCATACGTCCATGAACGCATCGAATCACATGATTTTCAGTGAATTCAAGTGACGCCAATCTAACTATGGTTCTCTACGATTTGATTGGGCGTTGGCGCCGTCAACGCTTTCCCGCTTTTTGTAGAAAAGCCGCCTGTGAATGTTTTTCAGCTTTAAAAGTTTTCTTAATAAGCATTCTTTCGCCCAATGATGAAGAGGAAAGAATGTAACTACAGTAAAACTTCGATGGCTCGAATACCGATGGCTCGTTTATTATGGCTGAGTCGAACCTGTTCTTGAGTCCCTAAGGAACTTCTCTCTGTTAAGAAATGGTGATGAAAACATTAGGATATTTTCGTCTTATAGCTTGCAAATGTATGATGTGTGTACTCATTTGAATCGCCTCCATGAGGCGATTCTTATGAGTACACACAGCATACATTTATATCATAGACCTTCGAAAAGACGTCCTAACATTATCCCCATTATGTCTCCTGTAAATAGCATTTAGTCGCTCGAACTACCCCTGTCTCGAACTGATTTTGGTGGTTCCAAAGGAGTTTGAGACATTGAAGGTCGACTGTATAAGAAACGATCCTGTGAACTCAAATTATTGCCTTTAGGAGTAAACTCCAAGTATTACATGCTCAGTGCTTTTTACAGGCATAAGCCCTACAGTCTACTAAATTGGGATCTAGGATCGATCATCATGATAACAAGTCCGTGAAATGAACACCCCGATAAACCCCACTTTATGTAGAGAAAACTGGGGTTTACAGGGGTACACATCATTTTGCTTATTTCTGCTCCAAGACATAGGATGTGGGTACTCGTTAGAACCGCCTCGATGAGGCGGTTCTAACGTACACCCACATCCTAGGTTTGCAGTATAAATAAGAAAAATATCACAAATTTACATCAGAAAAGTAGCCTTTTTGGATATATTGAAGTATGCACTATGTCACATGGGTGTGTTATCGTGGTGTTTAGTTGACTCACGCAACGTCAAAGGATCATTAAGTAACATAAAAATAAACAATGGTTCTTTGCGATATGACTGGACGATGGCAAATATATGACGTCAACGAATATGTTCCGCTGTTTATGGGAAATCAAAGCAATTAGAGTACTGGTGGGTCGATTGTCTCTCAGTGTAGATAGGGAAAATGGGCCTGAACGGGGACTTAGACTGTTTCGTTTAACCCTTAAATTCAAACCGTGTAGACTCTGATCAGACTGCGTTTTTTCGGCGTTTGACTCTTAAATTCCTGTACTGTAAACAAACAGTGTAGACCCTGATCTGACGCCGCGTTCTGTGGTTTCTGATCTTGGTTTACGCTGTTTGCAAAGCCCAACCCATGATCCCAGCCCAGATTCTACAGCCGTTTACTTACTGCAATAAGATTCTTAATTAAAGTAAGTTACATGGGTTTCCTACACATCAGTGATAGTCAAACTTTCGTCGATTGATAAAAATCGATCTCTTTAACAATCGACCCAAACTCTGTGCCCAATTGTTTTCTTGTTTAAATTTCAGCCCTTAAAACAAAATTTTTGAGTGAAAATGCGAAAACAGTTGACCCTTGGTATCTCAAACACTGATTTCTCAACTACTCCTGTAGTCAAACTGGACTTTGGGCACTGTTTTTTTTTTTTTTTTTGTTGTTGTTTTTTTTTTTTTTTTTTTGTTTTGCTTTGTTTTTGTTGTTTTGGTTGTTCTTGTTTTTGTGCTTTTGCAATATATTCAGTATATTTCGACTCCTTCTCTCTACAACTACTGTGATCTCATACCAAACTTTCAAGATTCATGGAGTTTGAATTAACGAGAGTCGACTGTATAAGTAATAAGACTTAACATCTTTACGTTTTTTGACGCACTCGTATGAACAACATCAGGTCAGGAACAATAGGGTCTCTAGCAACTTTAACCCATATATGACAATGGAATCTTCCACCTAGAAAGTTTGGAGTGGTCGATTTCCCATTTCAAGGGTGTCAGGTTTGTTTTTGTTTGTTGCAAATTTTACAAATATTGAATGTACTTTAAGCAAACAGTGCAGACCCAGTTTTGCGGCGTCTGATCTGTGTCTGCACTGTTTGCCAATGTTTCAAAAGAGTGCCCTTAGTCATAATATATGGATTAAGAACAACCGGAAAAGAAAATATACGGGCCTCCGTGGCCTAGTGGTTGAGAGCGCGGACTCTTGATCATTAGGTCTCTCACCGCTGTGGTTCGAGCCTCGCTCGGGTCACATGTGAGACGCCAAGTTCTGCAACGGAAGGTCAGGTGGTTTTTCTCCGGTACTCCGGTTTTCGCCCACCTCTGATTATCGATCGGCTCGATATGAGTGAAATAACCTTGAAAGGGCCGTAAAACCAAACTCCCCCCCCCCCCCAAAAAAAAAGAAAATATAAGTTGGCTGTCGTGCAAACAAAACTGCGGAAAATGTGCAATGGACAGTCGGACCTCAATAATTAGAATACCTTTGGTCGTAGGTGGCGGAGGGCTTGAAAATTGAAAATAAAATAGATCACGAGACGTAATGGGGATGATTTCTTAAAAATATCTTTATGATCTTCAATGAAATCAAGATTTGTTGTATGTACATGTACTTATTAGAGTCGCACCATTGAGGCGATTCTAATGAGTATACACAAAAATACTTTTACAAGATCAAGTTATGAAACATTCCCTAAAATATCCAAATATATGGATATCTGTCGCTGTGTTTATTTGTTTGAGTTGAGGTTTAACGTCCCCACCAACACTATTTAGGTCATATTGAAGACATTGCTTCCAATTTGGTGAGACTTTTCCCAGACATCGGGATGAAAGGACATTTCAATCCATGCCGCTCAATGAAACCAAAAGGTTTATATGCACTGGACATTCTGATTTCCGCCACCTTGCCTGGGCAGGCTTAGTCCTTCTAAGCGGTTTACATGTACTCGTGGGTGGTCAGCTTTAGCTCTGCGTGGAAGCGACATGCAGGTCAGTCTATTTCTCCAAGCCCCGATGGGCGTAGGCTATGGATATTTGGAGATACGTAATGAATACCCTAGGGGCCCATGAAAGAGTTTGAAATATCCAAAGTAAACGAGTTATCCATGTTTATGATTTATTGAAGTTTCGCTTCAAATTGTTCTCCTTTACCCATATATAACAATAGACTCGTCCATCAAGTAAGCTGGAGTGGTCTATTTCCAATTATAGGGGTGTCATATTTGCTTTTGTTTGTGCCTGATTTTACAAAAATCAATGTTCATTAAACAAAAATTGTTGACCCAGATCAGACGCCGCGTTCTGCGGCGTCTGATCTGGGTCTACACTGTTTGCAAATGTCCCAGAAAAGGGTCGCTAGGCATAGACGGGCTAAGTAGTAGTGCGTATGACCTAATTGTAAAGCAGACGATTTATGAACAAAAATACCAAGGCATTGCCAAATGTTTACGCTAATCTGATTTATTAAAACAATAAATTTATCATTTTGCAGTAATTAACGACAGCAAAGAGATCATCATACATTTGAGGGCCAAATCAATTAAAATACTTATGTTGCACGTCTCAGGCAAGTTATGGCTCAAGAAAAAGCGTTGAAGGGGGTTAGTGCTACATGCATAACGACTATTGGATTCCCAATAACGGACTCCAGACTATCGTGTCCGGCCGTGAGCACGAAGACTATATGACTAGTCGCATATGCGCAGCTTATGTAATAGTCATGTTATATATTAAAATGCACAGCGTGTATTCAGGTGAATTTTCCCCGTGTTACTGACGTTTCATCGCTCCGATTTGTTTCCTGTTAGGTGCCAAACAAACGGTAAATCAAAGGGATTAAAATTCACATAAACAAAGAATCAACATTTGTGTTTGTTTGTAGGATTTTCAGATGAGTGCACTGGGTCAAACTCTTGCATGATGGGACATATGATCCTCATCTATACATTACGAAAACATGCCTATACAAAAACATTGTATCCTTACATGTATCACCGAAAAAATGAAAATTTAAAGATGAAAAATTGTGATATTTTTCTTATTTCGGCTCAAAATATTTTAGAGCAGAAATAAGAAAAAATAAGGTTTACCCCAGTAAACCCTAGTCTTTAATAAAATATAAAAATCGGGTTCAAGGGGGTCAAAATTATATAGGTGTGTTTTCGTGATGGAAAAAAACGGGTTTCGTTGTTCACAAAGACATCACGAAAGCACGCCAATCATATGTTACCCCAGTAAACCCAACTTTCATAAAGTAAAACAGTTTTATATGCGTATACATTTTCCCTTATTTCTGCTCGCCGAGGCAGTTCTAGCGACTTCCCACAATCTATATTTTGGTTGAAATGTTCAAATTAACAGAAATTTCATTTGTTGGTGGTAAAATTTCAAATTTACTGATGAAGAAAAATTATCCGCTCAGCTACACAGAGCAGTAAAAGTTTCGAAATTTGACATGTGAGGGAGTGTTTGAGCTTTACGTCTTACCAACAGCTAAGGTCATACGGAGAAGGGACCTCGGTTTAAATACTCACCGAAAGTCTGGAGAAGACCGGGATCGATCCTGCGATCCCTGGTTTACAAGGCGAGTAGCATCACCACTACACCACGGAGGCTTCTTGAAATGTGACATGTAGATACCGAAACTAGGATACTAGATATATTGTTCAATCCGAATGTCTGGATGCACAGGGTGATCTGCACCTTTGTTGCCCGCAAATGGCAAATTAAGGTAACAAGTTGGCTTCCTTCAAAAAAGGAATCCAATGCGTGGGCTGGCAATTTTTCTAAACTTTGGGTTTTGATTTATTTTTATAACACATAAGCTAATAAATTCACCAGAAGTTGATTTGTAGAAAAAAAATAAATGAATACAAAAATATTGAAACTATTTGTTGTCTAAAGTATTTTAATTGTCTGCAATTAAAAGAAAAGCAAAACATTTTAGAATAGCTTTTTAGTACTCTTATTAAGCAATAATAAGCACATTGTTCAATATCAATACTAAAAGTAGAAGTAAAACAAAGATCAGGAATCGCTACAATTAACTTACTCCACCCATCAAAGACACCAAAGGGAACGAAACACAAGCATTAAGCGAACAGACCATAATGGAAACCTAAACAAAGGAAGGCTTCACTGAGGCGGTTCTAGCGAACCTCCAAGGATCGAGAATAAGGAAAAGAAGACGAATTCTAAAACATGCCACTCTTACTTTTTTATCGCATGTGTATGTTAATTTAACATAGTTTTAAACCTGTATCAGAAATGTAAAGATTCAACACCTGTTTTTGGGTCGATTGTTTTACAGCGACCAAAGTTACTAAAAGGCAATTAAAAAAATAATGCTGTTGCCCACGTGACAATCACTGATTTTGGGAAACCAATATTATCATTATAAATAGAAAACGACGCGCTATTTTTGTCGATGTTACATGTAAGTCAGAGCTATCTATAGAGTCTGGTCAGGAATCGTGTGCTGGGTTTCGCAAACACTGAATACACAGATCAGAATGTGGCGCGGAATGTGGCGTCTGCTCAGCCGGCTGCTCAGGACTACACTGTTTGCTTAAATACTGGCATTTAAGGGTCAAACGAAATAGGTCGGGCCAATGCCAGGCTGCCTACGTCATAACAGGAAAACAAAAACACTATCTTAATATAGCCCGCGCTCTCACGCGATGACTTTCGGAAAATACTATTAATAAAACTGTTAGAAAGAAACGGACGTTTGCTCATATGTATGCTAAGCCGAACAAAAAAAAAAACAAAGACAATATAACGTTACTTCTGCTTATAACATATCTTAGAACCTAGGAATATTTTAGAGCAAAACTTTAAAAGGTGGTATCGTTATAAGACATACAGCATAGACCCAGATCGGATACACAGTACATCGCGTCTGATCAGGGTCAGCACTGTTCACCATACATACAGCAACATTTTCATTTTAGAACTGAGTCAGGTCCGTACGCAGACTCTATAAAACGTGGGGAGGGTGCGAATTCCGGGTAATTTGCAGAATGTGAAATACTGCATGAATTTGCGATCATTTTCCATATTAGGAGGGGTGGGTGGGGGCTGTCACTCCTGCGCACGGGCCTGCATTAACAGGTAGAATAAACAAATTACTTTGTTTAAAAACATTGCACTGAAATCCCTGTTATTCAGTAGCTGGGATGCAGTGGTGGGACCGGGCGAGAAAAAGCGAGAGAGGAGAAACTATGGCAGTGTGGATCCTGATCAGCAGAAGCATTCGATGGATCTACACTGTTTGCAAAGGAGAAGTTGGATAAAATGTTGTATTACATTCATAACAGAGAAATACTACGATTTCTACCAGACATAATCTTGGTATTTTCCTTTTTTGCTGAGAAGAAATATTTCCTCTTAACAGGAGAAATAAATCTCTTTAGCTGGAACTATTTAATGTACAAGATTTAAGATACCGCTTTTGCAGTGAAACCGTTATATTCAAACGCGGGAAAGTTTCAGTCACGTCGACGTCATTCATGAAGTCATTGCAATGAAGTCTGGGAAGATATCAACAGACGTTCAGAATGCGTGACGTTTGAGACGGATGCAACTCTTAAACAAAAGAAAACATAGACATGGCCATTGCATGAATAGGCTGTACGTTTTGCTTTATTTAATCTCACATTTTACTTGTTTTATCACTGAAACATTTGTTTCTTCTATTTATGTTCAAAACTGTAGAAAGCGCTTTCAAAATGGCCGCCATCAAGTTTTTCTTCCACCCAGCTTCTGTAACACTACGCAGATTGAATCCTTAACATGAGCTGTAAACAGTCAACCGAACGGAAATTCAGGACCAAAATTTAAGATCCATTCGGTCCTTAAAGTCTCTGGAAGTGCATGTAATATAGATATTATTCATTCCGTTAAAGAAACTCGTGCTTCACACTCGTTTCTTTATCGGATTGTTCTACTCCCTCGGTATTTCAAATAGGGGATATACATATACCTGTAATAACTTTTCCAGCACATATCAGTGCCTTGCATATGAGGCTAAGCATTATCAATGAAATATTATAAATCTGTTGAGATGATTGGATATGATGAGCTATTTGGTATAAGTGTATACAGAAGGGAAATAAACACCTTAACAAATGATAAGTTAATAATTTGGAAAAGCTTGAAGAAAAATGCTTCCAGTACAACACCAAGAACGTCATTTATTTTTTTCACTGAATACTTTTCTTATAATGAAGCGATTTAACGAGTACCCACAATCTACGTTATAAGGCAGTGTTTCTGTTGGTTGTTTTTGTCCGCGTGACTATCGCTGGCTATGAACAAAACCCAGGCAGCAGTGTTTAGTCTTCTCCCTATGCCATCAGAGCGCTGTGTAAAACGTAAATTCTTGCATAAATACGTATGCGCATGGCTGTTTGAAGCCATTGTCAAATGGACCGAAAGCCGTGCTCAAACAGCAAAATCCATGTTCAAATCATGAAATTCGCGTGCTGTTTGAACATGGATTTTGAGCTTTTGATATCACAAGACGGGCCTTGCTTTGTTTACGTTACGTTGAGCGACGTAACGTTATCGCCCTGAACGTAGCGTCACTGCATGACAACGTCATTGTAAACAACATTCTGAACTGGCCGCCATTTTGGTTTGCCTGTCGCATTTGAAGAGTTTATATGGAATTTATATGGCGCTTTTGGGAGTTTTCGTCAAAATTTCCTGTCGGATTCGTAAGTTATGCAAGAACAACGATCATCCATGGTTATTTCAATGCATTAACATTTGCCGGATCCCTCGGAAGATATTTGAACATTCGGCCTAGCGGCCTCATGTTCAAACAGCTTCCTCGGGATCCTGCAAGTGTTAATGCATGAAAAACCATGGTTGATCCCTATAATCTAGACTGGGCTCATGTACGGGGTATTGACCTATCAATCGACACAAAGAAAATCTGGACTGGGCTGGTGTACGAGGTATTCGCTAATACAGGAACTTAACGCCTGCTGTTTATTATCGCTGACATATAACAAAATCCAGGGCCTGATTGTTTATAGCACCTAAGAGGTCAGGGCGCAGTGTAAAAAGTAAATTCTGGGCTGTGCTCGTGCAGGGGGTTGGGGGGGGGGGGCTTTGGTAAACAGTGTATACCTGATCAGACGCCACATAACGCGGTGTCTGATCAGGTCTACTCCTACTCTGCTTGCTTAAAATACTGGGATTTAATGGTTCAACGAACATATCAATTCTCAGTTCAGGATATATTTTCCCCAACCTACACTCAGAGACGATCGACCCACCAGTACGCTCAGTGCTTTGACTTAATATTTCCCCAACTAAGCTGTTACTGTTACACAAACAATCCTGCAAATCAACCCAATAAATCTTAAACAACTATGTACACAGAACTCTACATGGAAATGTGCCTAGCTATATAAAAGCGGTTAGCTCAGTCCTAATCAATTTCTCTGTGTGTTCTTACGTTAGAATGTCTTGCAAACTAATGTGATTTTTCAGGGCCATAAAAGAGCTGAAACCGACTCGCACACGAGTACTGGTAAACAGCTTAGAGAATCTAATTATGTTACCTGCCCAGGCAAAGCGGTGCGAGTCGGCCCATCCATGCTAATAAACTCTATTGGTTTCATTGGACGGTAGGGATTGAGATGAAGGTAAATGTCCCTGAAATTGGAAGCAACGTCTCCAAAATGACCTTTATAGTGTTGACGGGAACGCTAAACCTTAAATCAATCAATCAGGGCCATAAAATACTGTTGCTAAAATATTCCTTCTTTTAAGACTAAACATAGATTTAGATAATATGGACGAGGCAGTTTTAACAAATACATATCGATCTACTCAATGCTATAGCAGTAGTAAACTTGTAAAGACGTTGCATTCACCCTTTCGAAACCTTGCATTTTTGAAAAGTCCCATGAATAAATTCAACGTATGCACTGATCTAATATTTTCAGGTTATTAACTCCAAAACGTTTTTGCAAATGACTACCCCCATTTGCCTAGCGTTCCATAAATAAAAGACACAAAGAAAACTTGAACTAATTTTGCGAAAAGTTGAGACAGATATCAGCCTGCGCATATGCACAGTCTGGTCAGGGTTTTTGCTGCTTTTGTCAAAATACATGCAGCGATTCCGACTGACAGTGAAGCGCTTGGCATTAATTTGGTTATTTACGTACAGTTCAATGGGAAACCCGTTTTATTTATAAACACATTTACCCAGCTGGTCCCTACTAATGAGTAGCAGTCTACCAAATCTAGCGGAGATAACGACGAGGGAACCAATCTATTGATCCACCTGAAGCAAACGCTTGATTGCGTGGCTGAGAAGCGTCTTGCAAACCTTGATGCTTTAGTACAGACATTTTCGAATCTCGTCCATATTCTTACCTGCGTGGGCCTAATAGGCCAACGCAAAAAGCTTTTCATGGCGTGGGCATGTCACTGCATTCTGGAGCATATCATCGCATTTCAAAAGACTATTTTGCTTTAATTAACTGAGGCTCAGTTTCAAAAGGTATTTTATACACATCGAGAGACATGGGATTGTCTTACAGATACGTTACTTTAAGTTCTTATTGTTTTCGGGTGTGTTTGTGAATGTTTTATGCAGATCTTTTTTTTTTTAATTCTCCTTAAGCGGTCTGCTGCTCTAAACATTCCACCATATAGTCCGTTAAGTGCATCGCGAACACACGCCTATATAATTCGATTTTTCTTATTTATGCGCTAAAATATAGATTGTGGGTATTCGTTAGAAACGCCTCATCGAGGCGGTTGTAACGTGTGTCTTAAATCTATATTTGTAACAGAAATAAGAAAAATATCACAATTTTTCAAATAAAATATTTCGTTTTCTCGGCGATAAAGTTTACAATGTATTTATATACAGTAGAACTTCGATGTCTCGAACACCGATGGCTCGTTTACCATGGTTGTGTCGAACTCTTACTTGAGTCCCTTGGGAAATTATCAAGATAAGAAATGGTGGGGGATGATTAAGGAGATTTTAGTCTTTTATATTGCAAATGTATGCTGTGTGTACTCATTAGAATCGCCTCGTTGAGGCGATTCTAATGAAAACACACAGCAAACATTTTCATTATATAACATCGAAAGATGTTCAAAAGTATCTCGTTATGCCTCTTGGCAGTAACCTTCAGTGGCTCGAACTACCGCTGTCTCAAATAAATTTTCATGGTCCCAAAGGGGTTCGAGCCATCGAAGTTCGACTGTATAGGCATGTTTTAGTGGTGAATACCTCTAAAGATCCAAATCCCTGTACAGAAAAGTAGGTATTACCAGGGTTTACAGCATTATGATAACACATCCATGTGGTATAGTACATTTTACAAACCTCAGAAAAAGGCAATTTTCCTGAAGAAAATTTGTGATATTTTTCTTATTTATACTCCGAACATAGGTTTTGGGTGCCCGTTAGAACCGCCTCAATGAGGCGGTTCTAAAGTGTACCCACAACCTATATTTTGGAGCAGTAATAAGGAAAATAATGTTTACCCCTGAAAACCCCTGGTTTTTCTATATAAAGTGGGGTTTAAGGGAGTGTTAATTTCATGGACTTGTTCGCGTGATGGTGGCATAGTGCATTCTTTCATTTCTCCAAAATAGTTACATGTACTTTTCGGGAAAAATGTATCATATTTTTTTCTTATTTGAACTCCAAACATTGGTTGTCGGTTCTCGTTAGAACCATCTGATTGAGGCGGTTCTAACGAGTACCCACAAACAATGTCTTGGTGCAGAAATACCAAAAAAGCAACAGAAAAAAAATACATCCCACATTAAACGGCAGTTTTCTCCACATAAAATTGGGTTTAGGAGGCGGTGGGGGTTCTTTTCAGGGCGTTCGTAATTTTCAATGTTCTGGGCCAGTTTGTCAAAACTAATGGTATCGTTGGTTAACGAAGGACCGTTAGTTAACGTATCGCCAAAGCTTTGCAGATATACTGATAGTTTTGCAGGAAAATGTGAGCAGGTTTTGCAAGTGCAAAAGCTGCTCACATTTTTTTTTCAGCAAAAGTACAACTGTATTAGATATTGTACTAACAATTTGACCACTAACGAGCTCGCCATCACAAAAACACACCTATATAATTTTGACCCCCTCCAACCCCACTTTCATATAGTAAAACTGGGGTTAACAGGGGTAAACCTTACTTTTCTTATTTCTGCTCTAAAATATGGATTGTGGGCACTCGTAAGAACCGCCTCGATGAGGCGGTTCTAACGAGTACCCACAATCTATATTTTGAGCAGAAATAAGAAAAAAATCACAATTTTTCACCTTAAAATTTTCATGTTTTCTGCTTAAAAGGTTATAATGTATTTGTATAGGCGTGTTTTCTTAATGCTAAGTTCACGATGCTTTAAACAACTTGGCACTATAATTTTACGCAATAGTTCTGAAGCATGCATACCAGACTGATTAACCGACTCTATTGGTCTTAAACTGGATGACGTCATAACTCTGGTACCTGTTTACTTAGAACTTATTAAGGTGTTGGTCAAAGATATTTAATAATTTAATGACGTACACTAAAGTTTACTCAAGTATTTAATTGTTGATATAGTTGTCGAGATACCGAACTGAACCGCAGAGAGGAAATGCTTGAAACCTTTCGCGCCAAATATTCAGCTGACAATTTGCCGTCTGCGAATTCCAACAAAAAAAATTCGATTTTTTCTCTAACATATCTTTGAATACGAAAGAACGCACATTCTGACGAGATGTCACCTTTTGAGCCTTCGCATATGGATCTACACCGTTTGCTAAATCCAATATCATTTCATATGGCAGCGAAAGGGCAAATCTAGTAGGACTTATCTTGGATAAACATTATAATAAGTAGCGAAAATCTCGAATGATCTGCACGGGCCAATCAGAAAAGCGCAATACGACAGTGTAGAAGGATGGAGACATCGGTGAAATATGTGATAGGAAATAACCGCAGACATCATAAATTTTATATCCACCATGCTTGTATTTTTTTTTTATCATTCAAAGCATTCTATGTAAGACCAGCCTATATTTATTCTCTCATTGATGGTGCTCTAAAAGCATATATGGCCTGTTATGATTATCTAAATGCTTGTTTTATAAACAGAAAATTGTTTTGGCAGATCTTCTCTATAAAAATGAATTCAAGCCAACAAAGCGCAGCCGGATGGGCCAGAAGGGCGGCAGGGTTGGCTGGGGAGAAGCAGGGTGCAGCACCCCGTTATAACCCTTTGATGGTAATAATGATTTCGTTTTTAAAGGAATAGAAGTGAAGGCAATGATCAGGAATCGATACAATTAACCCATAGTTAGCTCCCATCAGAGACACCAAAGGGAAAGAAACACAAACATGAAATAACAGACCCTAATGGAAAAACCAATAGCGGAAAGCCAAAAGGACAGTTACTTTCCTACAAAATGGCCAATTTGCTATCCAAAACAAAATATTATAAGCAATACAAATACTCAAAGACAAACCATAAGAAAATCAAACCGCGACAGAAGAACCGCCTTGGAACGGTCAGTGAAACGGATTCCACTGGTGGGGGTGTGGGGTGGGGGCGGTGTGGCTTAAATCGATTTTACGTGGCCACAATCCTCGCCCTTACTTCCGTCGCGATTTAGACAAACAATTTGTTCAGTCCACATGAAGGCCTCCTAACTCAACAGTCCAACATCACCGTGAACACAAAAAAAAATCAAACAACCATAGAGATGAAACAACGGCGAGGACTCGACAGCAAGAAACCACTGAAATGCTGGAGCAAAAGAAGACCAACATTTAGACTCCGATGGGCCCAACCAGAGACAGAGCATCAGGCACCAACCAACATTACCTAAAATGAGATTCTCTCTAATTCTCAGTTGGCCTTTACGCTGGAACCGTCATAGAATCTGAGGCCTGACCCGCCGGCGTGCAATTAAAGAGGGAAGCAAAGTTGTCAACCGTGATTGGGTTATCTATCATGCATGCAGTCTGTCGCATAGCATTTATGTTGTACCCAATCTTTTTATATCAAATAATGATTTTACGAAATTGTGTGCTAAAGTCATTGCGGGTATATATTTTTCTGAATTTATATACTAAGTCACCATAAAATTCAGGTTCCGATAGATCCTGTTACAGAAGAGATTTAAGTCCCATATTGAATTTTGAAATTAAATCAGAATGACGTCTATAAAATTTTGAAAAGGCTTTGCGTAGTTTATGGTACCGAAAACCCTGATTAAGAAGTTTAGCAGTTAACAATTTATTACGGGCGTTCCAGTCAGTTACATAACTACACACTCTGGCAAAACGAATTTATTGCGAAATATAAACGCCATAGGATGGCGCACGAGGAACATCGCCATCCAAAAATAAGGAAAATTTACAATCTCAAAATCAAAATCACCGCGTTTTTCAGAAATTTTGCAAGAAACATACCCATCTACAATAGATAGATGTAAATGCAAATTCGAGGCTTCGGTATCAGAAGAATTTGCTTTGTTTACCTGAAGTTCTGTGGGTTAAGTTTGACTGATCAAACCATCAAAATTGGCATTGTCAATATTTAATAAATCATCCGAATATCTAGAAGTCGAACTAAAAGCTTCAATGATTTCAGATTGGTTTTCAGCAGAAAGGGACTTCATGAAGTCTCTCTCATAATAAAACAAAAAACAGATCAGCAACAGGGGATGCGCAATTAGTGCCCATCTGAATACAAATGTACCCACAACTTGTCTACTTCACTTGGTACTAAATCTAATGTAAATATTGTCAAGCAGAAAGGTGAGAGCTTCACACACTTTCTGACATGACAATAAAGTATAATGTTTATGCTCTTCAGAAGTTAATAAATGCAAGCACTAATATACCTGGGTGTTTATATGGCATTTGTTTTAACTTATGTTTGCTGCCAAACTGCTAAATATCAGTTCTGTATACTATGGTTAAATGTCGTCGCCAAAAGGAGCGCTATATATTTTAAGATAAAACGTGTTGCTTTTTTAAAATACAAGAACGCTACAGTCTTTTTTGTTTGTTGAAAATATGGGCTTAGACCAAAAGGTGTTGAAAGCCGTTTTAGGCACACTTGTACATGCATTCTCTTTTTATTTTCTTCTTCATTTTTTAACGAATTTGAAATATTAAATACGGTAAATGACGCCGGGAGATCCTTAGCAACTTTCGAGTAGTTAATATATTATCTAATTTGAAAATAGTAAGGTTCAGTAGTCAATGGTATGGCTATCTATCGACTTGGTGAATATAGATGAAATTCTGGAAAAATCATTAATTTCAGCCACGCCATTAGGCCACCTGTCTTAACAAAGATGCTGAGCAGCCTGCAATCACGAAAACAAACCTATATAATTTTGAGCCCCGCGAACCCCACTTTTATATAGTAAAACTGGGGTTTACAGGGGTAAACCTTATTTTTCTTATTTCTGCTCTAAAAAATAGATTGTGGGTACTCGTTAGAACCGCCTCGATGAGGCGGCTCTAACGAGTACCCACAATCTATATTTTGAGCAGAAATAAGAAAATATCACAATTTTTCATCTCAAAATTTTCATTTTTTCGGCGAGTAAGAGTACATCGTATTTGTTTAGGCATGTTTTTGTAATGACTTCTTCGGATAGTAAAATACCTATAGTTTCCATTTTTAAACCTTCAAGACTCTTGAAGCTGTGCAAGCTGGAGTATGTCCATCACATTAACAAGTCCATAAAATAAGAACCCCATACATAACGATAACACACCCGTGCGACACATTACGATAACACATCCGTGCGACAAAGTGCATTCTTCACATCTCAAAAATGGCTTCTTTTCTGAAGAAAATCCTTGATAGTTTTGTTATAAATCTTCAAAACATAGTTGAGGGTGCTCGTTAGAACCGCCTTAGTGAGGCGGCTCTAACGAGTACCCACAACCTATGTCTTGGCGCAGAAATAAGAAAAATATTGTATACCCCCGTAAACCCCAGTTTTCTCTGTATAAAGTGAGTTCAGTGGGGTCTTCATTTTACGGACTTATTCAATTGATGTAGTACTAGTGCATTTTTTTTTTCAAATCTACAAGACGGCTACTTTTATCATGTTAACAAGTCCATGAAATCAACCCCCCCCTTAAACCCCATTTTTATAGGGAAAATTGGTGTTTACGGGGGTATACATTATTTGTTCTTATTTCTGCCTCAAGACATAGGTTGTGGGTGCTCGTTAGAACCGCCTCAGTGAGGCAGTTCTTACGAACACCCACAACCTAAGCTCTGAGTAAGCATAACAAAAGTATCACAGATTTTCATAAGAAAAGTAGCCATTTTGGAGATGTGAGAAAAAATGCACTATTTCGGACGGGTATGTTATCGTAATGTCTGATAAAAATCAGTTAGGTTTGTCTTACATGTATCTATACTGCAAACATAGGTTGTAGGTGCTGGTTGGAACCGCCTCGTTGAGGCGGTTCTAACTTGTTTGTTTGAATTGAGGGTTTACGTCCCCGTCAACACTGTAGGTCATTGTGGAGCCGTTGCTTCCATTTCGTGGGACTTTTACCCTGCATTGAGATGAAATGACTTCTCAAGCCCTGCCGCCCAATGAAACCAACAGGGTTTATAAGCATGGACGGGTCGACTCGAACCGCTTTGCCTGGACAGGCTTAGATCCTCTGAGCGGTTCATCAGTACTCGTGTGCGGTCATTTTCAGCTTGCGTTGAAGCATCATGCAGCCCATCTATTTCTTCAAGCCCCGATGGTCGGGGGCCAGGTTCTAGCTTGTACTCACAACATATGTCTTGAACTAGCTCCTTGTCGAGAAGACTAGCTCGGACAGTAATTTCGTCATAAGTCGCAAGTTACGTAATCACGGTCAAAATATTTTGATTATTTCAAACGTTTCATGTTTTATTTCACTAGGGATGTTACTACGGGGGTGTGAAAGGCGTACTTTTGACGCAAAATGAAAAAATCGTCGGCCAAAATTTCCGTGTTGACATAAATTGACAATTTTTCAGGTCTGTGATAAAAAGTTTCCTTTCATTCATACTCCAGCGCTGCAAATTTCCACGGCATATTCTTGCGGGGTAAAAAAGTAAATCATTTCTATGTGGCACTGCATTGCCGGATTTTTTTTTTTTATAATAGCTTACATAGAAAAATGGTGATAAAACTCTTCGAGACCTACCTTTGTTAACAAGTTTTCAAGCTAATTGTAAAACCTATCAAGGAATGTAACTCCGAGAATTTCGGTATACAGGACACATCAATCCGCTGCCCATGTGTGTACCAAATTATAACTTTGTAACGTTAACAATACTGTTGTGACGAAAATTTTATCGGATGAAGTGGGGCGGAATAACGGACGGAAGGAAGGAATTGGCAATCCAGTATAGCCCCACTTTTTCAAAGCGGGCTATATAATGATTTCTATGCAGGAAGGTACGCAATGTACACATGCTGGTTCAGACCGCGGTATTCTTTGTGTTGTGGTTTTACGTGCCCGACAACACTGTTTAGGTCATTTTGGAGACGCTGCTTCCGATTTGTGGGAATTTTACCCGACCCTGAGATGAAGTGTAATCTCAAGCCCTACCGCCAAAAAATACCGCAAGGATTTATATGCAGGCCGCAGTAATAGTACAAAAAACGAATAAGTTTGATTTTCCGACTTTTATGCCCTCATAAAAAGTACACGGCGCATTTTCTTCTTAGACGGGCAATCATCAACCCCTTGAAGGTCTAGTGAAATCCAGTTATAACTTAGCTGACAGATGTGTCTATGAAATTGCTCTTTTGGGTGGGCCATGTGTGCGAGAAAATGCATTACCAAGGCCTATCTGTAAATTGAAGACGTATTTTTACCATTTCGGCTGCATTAGAGATATCGTCAGATGCAGATCTGGATTACAGCTACTTCTTCCAAACCCATATATGACAATAAACTCTCCTACGTAAATGCTTTAGTCTGGTCAATTTCCAATTCTAGGGGCACCAGGTTTGTTTGGGATGTTGTGCGTTTTTCAAAAATTTCGTTCTTTAAGCAAACAGTGAAGACGCAGATCAGACGCCGCATTGGGCGGCGTCTGATCTGTGTCTACACTGTTAGCCTATTTTCCAAAAATTGGATGTTAAGGATATAAGGGCTAATTAACAGGTGAACGTGTAAAAGTAATTAGCCCAGGTTTGGGAAATCAAACATAAAAAGCTGTGTAGGCAGTGAAATCGCCAAATGTTCATGCGCATGTGCCTCATCGTCGCCGGTCGATCGGAGCCATTGCTATTCAACTATGACTTCGCATGATATTTTATCTTTTTAAACGAACAATGATCACTTCTACCCGACGGTTCTGAAGGGCAGGCTGCTGGTATTTATTGTCTTTTCTATATATTTTGTGGGTTTATATCTTCGCCGGCAAACCTGTACAGATGGAAAGTTAGTTAAATTGTTAATGCAGCGTCACCTGGCGTTAAACTATTTGACAATCGCGCGTCAGCGCGTATTAAAAGCTGAGATGAAACATCTCGACCAGACGTAAAGATAGGAAAGCATCAGACAGACGTAATAGAAGAATGATGAAAAATCAGAACTAGTGCGAATGCACCAGGAAAAAATGCATACCGGCAGATATTGAACGATTCTGAAACGCAATGTATTAAAATGTTCATGCATGTTTACATTCTCAATGCATTTACAGAAAACCCCTATAGCGTACTATAAGGCCCACTTCCGGTGTCGAAATATGAAAAATAGAAGTGGAGGCAATGATCAGGAATCGATACAATTTACCCAGAGCTCCCATCAGAGACAACAAAGGGAAAGAAACACAAACATGAAACAACATACCCCTAATGGAAACATCAATAGCGGAAAGCCAAAAAAATACAGTTACTTTCCCACAAAATGGCCAATAGGTTATCCAAAAATAAAATAATATAAGCGACACAAACACCCAAAGACAAACCATAACAAAAATAAACCGCGACAGAAGAACCGCCTTGGAACGGTCAGTGGAAACGAATTCAACGGGGGGGGGGGGGGCTTAAATCAATAATTTCACGTGGCCATAATCCTCGTCCTTACTTCCGTCGTGATTTTGACAAATAATTTGTTCAGTCCGCATGAAGGCCTCCTAACTCATCAGTGCAACATCTCCGTGAACACAAAAATCAAACCCACAGAGATGAAACAACGGTGAGGACTCGACAGCAAGAAACCACCGAAATGCTGGAGCAAAAGAAAACCAACAGTTAGACTCCGATGTACCAGACCAGGGACAGAGCATCAGGTACCAACCAACATAAGCCTTTACGCTGGAACCGTCATAGAATCTGAGGCCTGATCCACCGGCGTGCCATTAAAGGGGGAAGCAAAGTTGTCAACCGTGATTGGGTTAACTACCATGCATGCAGTCTGTCGTATAATATTAATGTTGTACCCAATCTTTTTATATCGAAGAAAGATTTTACGAAATTGGGTGCTGAAGTCATTGCACTTATATATTTTTCTGAATTTATATACTAAGTCACCATAAAATGAAGCCGAATCTGAGAAAAAAATATTATCGAGATCCATCCAGTGTTTGATATTGTTAAATAAATCACAGATCACAGAATTTTGACACAAGGGGGAAAACGGGTTCTACATACCACTGAAAAGAACTGTTATGTATAAAACTCCCATGATCACAGCTACCCCAACCCTTTTAACAAACCTAACCAAGCAGTACTGACCCCTGTAGGGAATAAAGAATCTGAAAATGATGCCTTGATATGTAAGACTTGCAGGAAAACTGTTGAGAGAAATAAAAAGAAAAACGGTGGTCCTGTGACCTAAAATGTTGCATTGATGAGTTAGGAGGCCTTAAAGCGGACTGAACAATTTATTTGTCTAAATCGTGACGAAAGTAGGGCGAGGAGTGTGGCCACGTAAAACCGATTTAAGCCCCCCCCCCCCCCGTGGACTTCGGTAGGGGCGAGGATTGTGGCCAGGTAAAATCGATTTAAGCCCACCCCCACCCCCGTGGAATTCGTTTCACTGACCTTGCTAAGGCGGTTCTTCTGTCGCGGTTTATTTTAGTTATTGGTTGCCTGTGAGTGTTTGTATTTCTTATATTATTTTGTTTTGGATAGCCAATTGGTCATTATGTGGGAAAGTAACTGTCATTTTGGCTTTCCGCTATTGATGTTTCCATTAGGGTCTGTTGTTTCATGTTTGTGTTTCATTCCCTTTGGTGTCTCTGTTGGGAGCTGTGGGTTCATTCTATCGATTCCTGATCATTGCCTTCACTTCCATTTTGGTAATGTTGAGTCTCAATTCGAGTCATTGAATGTAAGTGTTAAAACACTTGAAAATGAAGACTCCACTTCTTCAGAGCAAATTAAATAAAAATAAAAAATGAGTTCCTTTAAGAGCAATGAAAACATTCATAAGAAAGAAGATGGGTCATACTACGTAGTTTCGGCTAATAAAGCCTCATCAGTGACCCTGTAATGATCCGGCAACGAAAGCCAGAGAGGAATCATACTGCAATTTTGCGAATTTCGAATAGGCAGTCGATTCAAAGACTGATATAAATCAAAATGGGGTCCAAACCTGTCTAGAATATGAGTCTAAACCAATAATTTATTTCTGATTTCTCAGAATATTTACGCTGATCTCAAAGGACCAAAAGTAAAATATAAACTGCACTATGGTTGATGTACGGGGAGACGTTTTACCGCCGCCACACGGCACAACACCAGCTGCAGTGAAGGCAAATAAAAATAAAAAATGAGTTCCTTTAAGAGCAATGAAAACATTCATAAGAAAGAAGATGGGCCATACTACGTAGTTTCGGCTAATAAAGCCTCATCAGTGACCCTGTAATGATCCGGCAACGAAAGCCAGAGAGAAAACATACTGCAATTTTACGAATTTCGAATAGGCAGTCGATTCAAAGACTAATAAAAACACTGTCAGTGAGGAGATCCAGAAGATCCAGGAGATGACATGTAGGGAGTTAAATGTTGTTTGCCTGAATATACCAGAAAGTAATAAGGAGGTTTCTGAAGAACACGCCTATACACATACATTGCCAATTTTTTGGCCAAAACTTAGAAATTTTAAGATGAAAAATTGTGATATTTTTCTTATTTCTACTCAAACATAGATTGCGGGGACTCGATAGAAACGCCTCGATGAGGCGGTTCTATCGAATACGAAAAATAAGAAAAATAATGTATACCCCCTTAAACCCCAGTTTTACTATTTAAAAGTGGGGTATGAGGGGGTCAGAATTATATAGGCGTGTTCTCGTAATGAAACAAGAAGACTGCGCATTTCTTGTCAACTTACTTGAAACTAAAACGAAATGTAATACGGCCCGATAAGTAAGTGAAGCTTGGAAGGCCTATAGATAAAAGTGATGTAGATACAATTATTTGCAGGCCTTTGAGATTCTCAGTTATGTTGTTTGTGTAATAAAACATAACGCAAGAAATTTGTTGAGAGGGGATGAAAATGAAGTGTTTCAGAATATTTACTTTACCCCTGATCTCACTAAAACAGAGAAAAATGGCTTATAGTCCCTGGGTTGAAAGATAGGCTCGGAAAGAACAGGGGAGACTGGTTTATTCATTAGAAGGTGGAAATTGTGAAAGGCAATTAAAACAGCGTGAATGGTGGAACAGGGTTCTCAATGCAGGGGCCAGGTGCTACTGGTGTTACTAGTAGTGGTTCTCCTCTTCACCTATAAACGCACAAAGAAAAAAGGAGCCATATATATGTATAAATGTGTTGCATATACTTCGCATTTTTATTCAAGAGTTAAATATTACTGAGTTACGGTTCCAAGAATTTTGACTGACTTTTTGTGTGTTCAGCGAAAACAGATTTGAGAATAGGAATGGTATAAGCTTTGTGCTAGAAGACAGTTTTCTCACTGATGTGTCAAATGTTTGTAACATTTTTTAGAATGATTATTTTAAAACTGAAATATCTTAGTGACTCTGAAAGAATAAATTTAGATGAAGATGAGTTATACTCTGGCAGTGAAGGTAGTCAGAATGTATCGTGGAGTTATGTTAGGTTTAATTCTGATGTTTATAAGGATGACAGTTTTGATCCACTCACATTAAAACGCGAAGGGTATACAAATGCGGACAGTCTTGTCAATAAAATGGATCAGCTGAGAGCTAGGGTGGCAATTACTTATCCTGATATTAATACCCAAAATAGAAAAGAAGGCAATGATCAGGAATCGGTACAATTAACCCATAGCTCCCATCAGAGACACCAAAAGGAAAGAAGCACAAACATGAAACAACTAGACCCTAATGGAAACATCAATAGCGGAAAGCCAAGGGGCGAGGATTGTGGCCACGTAAAAACGATTTAAGTCCCCACCCAGTGGAATTCGTTTCACTGACTGTTCCAAGGCGGTTCTTCTGTCGCGGTTTTACTTTTGTAGAGCGTGCATCGCTTACTTTATTTTGTTTTCGATGGACAATTGGCCATTTTGTGGGAAAGTAACTGTCATTTTGGCTTTTCGCTATTGATGTTTCCATTAGGGTCTAGTTGTGTTTCATGTTTCATGTATGTGCTTCTTTTCCTTTGGTGTCTCTGATGGGAGATGTGGGTTAATTGTATCGATTCGTGATCATTGTTTTCACTTCTATTTTTTGCATATTTCAAAGTGTTGACAGACAATTAGCTAATAATTATAGAGCAATCGGTATAACGCGTGTATTTTGTAGTCTGTTGGAAAACGTCATGTAGATGCTTTAATGTCACGTTAAAATAACAGCAGTATATTTTCTGATGGACAATATGGATTTCGGGATCGTAGAGGTTGTACACGCCAGTTACTTAGAGTACTTGATGACTGTGTGTGTGTGTGTGTGTGTGTGTGTGTGTGTGTGTGTGTGCGTGTGCGTGCGTGCGTGCGTGTGTGCGTGCGTGTTTGTGTGTGTGTGAATTTGGGTTTAACGTCGCTTTCAACAATTTTTCAGTCATATCACGACGGTGTCTGATTGCGACAGGGAGCTAAATGCTCACTTTTATAGTGCTGCCTCACTGAAGTATCATGTTCCGGATATATTACATGATACCACACCCAGTCACATTATCCTGACACTGGGTCGACCAGTCCTAGCTCTACCCCTTAAATCTGAGTGCCAAGCGAGGAGCAGTTACTACCATTTTTAACGACTTTTGTATGTCGCGGCCCGGGATCGAACCCGTGACCTCCCGTTGCCCGGAGCGGACGCTCTACTAAACTTGATGACTGAACTACTTCACTTGACAAATGGCTTTCCTATCGATGCATTGCACCTTGATCTAGAAACCGCTTTTGACTCCATTCCTCACCAGAGATTCTTCCTAAAGCTGTAAAAGCTAGCTATTTCATGTAGTATATTTGGATGGATAAGAAATTTTTCTAAATGACCGAAAGCAAAGGATGGTACTGAAAGTTTTGTTGTTTTTGTTTTTCGGTTGGACTGAAGTTACCTCTGGTGTGCCTCAAGGCTTAATATTGTGCACGGATATGTAAATGATCTGCCAGTCAATGTTAAATCGTGCTGCAAGCTATTTGCTAAAGGTACAAAGCGATACTTGTACATATCTGATTTGAAAAACAAGGATAGAAGTAAAGGCAACGATCAGGAATCGATAGAATTAAACACCCCCAATCAGAGACGTCAAAGGGTAAGAAGCACAAACAATGAATAACTAGACCCTAATGGAAATATCAACACCGGAAAGCCAAAAGGACAGTTACTTACCCATAAAAAGGACACTTGCATATCAAAAAGAAAAACTTTTAAGCGATACACACATTGAAACACATTTAAAGACAAACCATAACAAAAATAATCCGCGACAGATGGACGGGCTTTGAACGGTCAGTGGAAAGTATTTTACTGGGAGGTAGGGAGTGTGCGCTTAAATCGATTTTACGCGGCTGCAATCTTCGCCCTTAATTCCGTCGCAATTTAGAATAATCATTTGTTCAGTCCGCATGAAGGCTTCCTAACTTATCAATGCGATATCTACGAGCATACAAAAATCAAGTTACCATAGAGTTTAAACAACGGCGAGGACTCGACAGCAACAAAATAAAAGTGGAGTAAATGATTAGGAATCGATACAGTTTACCAACAGCTAGGTATTCAAGGTACTAAAATGCGGGACCAAAAAAAAAACTAACAGACTCCGATGCGCCCAACCAGATGCAGATCATCAGGAACTAACCAACATTCCAGAAGTGAGCCTTTGCGCTTGGACCGTAATTGAATCCGACGCCTGACCCACCGGCGTGCAATTAAAGAGGGAAGCAAAGTTATCAACCGTAACTGGGTTAACGATCATGCATGCAGTCTGTCGTCTGATATTTATGCTGTACAAATGTTTAATATCGAAAAATGAAAATACGAAATTGGGTACTGAATATAGATACTCAGCCACCATAAAGTTCGGGTTCCGAAAAACCTTATTGCAGAAGAGATTTAAGTCCAACATTGAATTTTCAAATTAAATCGGAATGACGTCTATAAAATTTAGAAAAGGCTTTGCGAAGTGTATGATACACATAACCCTGATTAAGAAGTCTAGCAGTTAACAATTAATTACGAGTGTTGAAGTCAGTAACATGACTTTACACTCTGACAAATCGAATTAATTGCGAAATACAAACGCCACATGATGCCAAACGAGAAATATCACCATCCCAGAAAGTAAATGTTCAATCTCAAAATCAAAATCATCGCGTTTATCATAAATTTTGCAGGAAACAAACCTGTATACAATAGACAGATGTAAACCCGAAAACGGAGCCTCGGCATCAGAGAGAATTTGCTTTATTTAACAGTAGATTTGGGGGGGCAAAATTTGTCTGATCAATCCATCTAAATAGGCATTGTCGGTATTTAATAAATCATACAAATTTCTAGAGGTCGGGCTAAAGGCTTCGGGCACTGCAGCTGGTGTTGTGCCGTGTGGCGGCCGTAAAACGTCTCCCCGTACATCAACCATAGTGCAGTTTATATTTTACTTTTGGTCCTTTGAGATCAGCGTGAATATTCTAAGAAATCAGAAATAAATTATTGGTTTAGACTCAATATTCTAGACAGGTTTTTAATTATTTGGACCCATTTTGATTTATATCAGTCTTTGAATCGACTGCCTATTAAAAATTTGCAAAATTGCAGTATGTTTCCTCTGGCTTTCTTTGCCGGATCATTACAGGGTCACTGATGAGGCTTTATTAGCCGAAACTACGTAGTATGACCCATCTTCTTTCTTATGAATGTTTTCATTGCTCTTAAAGGAACTCATTTTTGATTTTTATTTGCCTTCACTGCAGCTGGTGTTGTGCCGTGTGGCGGCCGTAAAACGTCTCCCCGTACATCAACCATAGTGCAGTTTATATTTTACTTTTGGTCCTTTGAGATCAGCGTGAATATTCTAAGAAATCAGAAATAAATTATTGGTTTAGACTCAATATTCTAGACAGGTTTTTAATTATTTGGACCCATTTTGATTTATATCAGTCTTTGAATCGACTGCCTATTAAAAATTTGCAAAATTGCAGTATGTTTCCTCTGGCTTTCTTTGCCGGATCATTACAGGGTCACTGATGAGGCTTTATTAGCCGAAACTACGTAGTATGACCCATCTTCTTTCTTATGAATGTTTTCATTGCTCTTAAAGGAACTCATTTTTGATTTTTATTCAATGATTTCAGATTGGTTTTCAACGGAAAGAGAGATCGTGAAGACTCTTTCATAACAAAACAAGAACAGATAAGCCCACAAAGGGTGCGCTGTTCGTACCAATCGGAATACCCCCAGTTTGTCTTAATAACTTAGTACCAAAAATTATGTAAATATTGTCAAGTAGAAAGGTGAGAGCTTCATACACTTTCTCACATGATCATAAATCATATCTTTTATGTTCTTCAGAAATGAAAAAAAAATCATTTCTTAGTTATATGCATTATAGAGGTTGTCTTCTCTATAATATGTTCATTCTATTACATCGCTAAGTTTCTCTTTTGTAAGATTATAAGGCAGTGTAGTGCAAATGGTTGAAAAGAAGTTTAGGTCGTAGTACCAAAGCGTTAATCAAAAATCATTAGTCCATAGACAAAATGGCAAATATCAATGTTCAGATCAACAGACATGGACGCAAGAAGAGTGTAATCAGGCGTCCGCGGATAGTAAGCATTACTTGGTAAGCACGCTTCGCCCACCATGCCCATCGACCCGAACGAAGAAAAGGTGTTAATTCCGAGAAGGGTATGACTGAGATTTTGGAAGTCTTTCTATGGCTTTCCATAGAATTATTTCTGGAAATGGCCACATTGTACGGATCATGGTGCCTCCAATAGAACTTCTTTAGTGTTGATACCAGTTTGGTTTTTGGACACCCCTGGCATTACAACCTGGTAGTGAGCACCTCCCCACGTTACATAAAGTCCTGATACTTTGAACAGGCTCTAGTATAACGGATTAACTGTGAAACGTAAACTCCATATGCTGGTGCAGACGGGATATTACTGCTCAGGAAGGGAAAGTTAACAATGGGAAAATTGAAGTCATCTCGTTTATCGTACAGCCTAGTAGTAAGCTTCCCGTTGTCAATATAGAGATAACAATCCAAGTATGAGGAGGAGGTTGCAGTCTCTGTTGTTTCCTTAATTTCAAGTTCACGTGGATAGATGAATTACAAGTACTCTGCGAATTTAGCATTTTTCAGAGACAATAAATCATCTATATATCTGTAGGTGAAATTGAATTGTTGTGCAAGGCGTTTCTTGCCTGCTTTGAGGAGACCTTGTACAAACTCCGCCTCATACGAGTACAAGAACAAGTCGGCAAGCAATGGTGCACAATTAGTACCCATAACTAGACAGACTTGAAGCACGGAAACGTCTGGATTTCATTTTATTTAAAACTTCATTAGAAATTTTAAAGAAAAAACAAATTTCTCCATGATCTTTCAGAGTCTTTGTCGCAATATTTGATCACATGTTTTTTGACGATAGTAAAACATGAAGTTAATAATTTAGAAAGTTCTGTGGGGTACAAGAGCTTGAATTGGCAATAAACCGTGCTTTGAATGGTCTTTTATGAAGTTTAGGTAACCAATATAAAGTAGGAAGCTTGCCTTGGCCTCCTGGAAAACATACAGAAAACTTGGTGGCTAAATGACAAATACGGTCATCAACTACAGCCCTATATACAGCCAAAGGCTGCAATTCATAGGCCTTTATATCCCCAAGCATTAACAAAGTCCATGAGGAACTACCACGAAATGACATTATTTATGAATTGTGTAAATAGACTGCGATGTGGCTACTTTTCTTCAATGCCAAGGCATGTAAAGTAATACACATCCATAAGATGTCGGACAGTAACAATAATGATACTGCTATCAATGCTGTGGACCATGAAAACGACCTGGGAGGGATATTCCAAGAAGACCTCAAATTTGATCAGCATATTAGTCATGCAGTCAACAAGGCCAATAGAATCCTAGGCTTGATCACACGCTATTTGCTTATCTAAATAAAATATTATTTTTGTGTTTATACAAATCGCTGATCATGTCACTTCTTAGTGGCCTAGTATGGTTTCCTGTTCTTAATATAACTTATAAGGATGGTGGAGAATGTTCACAGAAGAGCAACTATACTTCTTTCTGAATTGAGAAACCAATCTTACAAGGAGCGTTTGATAAATTTGAATCTACCCTCACTCCTATACAACGTGTTGACATAATTCAGGTTTTCAAATAAATGAAACGAATTGACGACATACCCATTAAAAGAATTTTCGAGGTTGCGGAATCTTCAGGACCGGGTCACAGCTTGAAGTTTTTTAAGCCTAGATGCTGCAAATCAGTGAAACTTAATTCTTTTGCTGTAAGAATAAATGAAGATTAGAATTCCCTGTCTGAGGATGTTATTTCTTCAAAAACAGTACTCCATTGGATAAACGATGGATTTCTAAAAGATTCGAGGATACTGACATTTTTGACATCAAATACACGCATATTTAAAGTTTAAGCGGCTATTAAAACAATAACATACTTATTATTTTCACGAGACCGGAGGTCAGCCCTATAAAAGAGAGTTCGAGAGATTGACAGGGATGATGAACCGCCAGTAAGTTCAAAGTTCCCTTACTACAAAGTATGACAAAGTAAGGGACGTAATATTGTTCATACTTCGATGAATACATTGTCTCACGCGAAATCAGTGACGTCAAAATAAATAATGTTTGGACGATAGCGACGTTATGGCGACGACGACGCTGTTTCGCTTACAATGAGAAAAATATGTGCAGTTGTTTTCTTGATTTAGTTTCAGTGCTGCAATTCACACTTCTCGACAAATTATGACTGGAAAATAATGTTAATGTAAGTAATAAGGTTAATTTATTTAAAGTTCATAGAATTATGGACAATATCGGGTCACGTGTAAAGTTTAAGTGAACACATTCGGGATTTACTTACTTTGCTCGTAACCCGTTGTTGTTCATACTTCGATGAACGTTAAATAAATTATATTCATTTCTTAAATGAATGTACTGACAGCATTGGTCGTTGATTGTCTCTGAGTAAGACTGGAGAAATGGTTCTGAATTCGGCTACGTGGTGCAGTGGTAAAGCATCGGATTTGAGATCGAGAGTTAGCCAGTTCGAGTCCCCGCAAGCGCCACGTGTTGTTTCCTTGAGCAAGAAACTTTATCACATTGCTTAGTACTGGTTCCTACCCAGGGAAAGAGGGTCACATGGAAGATTAGTACTAGTACTAAATGTGTTATCCTCTATAAATAAGGTCGATTATTATTATTATTATGATAAAACAAACAAACAAATCAGCGTCCCCGTTAACACTATTTGGATCATTTTTGAGACTTACTTCCTATACCCACATTGAGATTAAATAACATCTCAAGCCCTGTCGCCAAATAAAAACATGTGGTTGATAGTGGTTTACTATTACTCATGTGCGGACAGTTTCAGCTCAGCGAACCCAGGGCCCCTCCTATACCGTACAAACACTCTACCGACTGATTGACTGAGCCACACCTTCGACCGTTTACACCTCCCGCCCCATCTGCCTAATGAGATTTGTCCCGAATCTCTTAGTGCTATCCAGTCTGGCTATGGTACTTTCATGTTCAGGTTTTTCAAAGTATCGCTTCTGAAACTCTGCCAGTAATGGTTTTGCTTAACTGCTCATTTTTTTTTCTTGCAAGTCAAGTCAGGTCAGGTCAAAGGTTTATTCAGGGCCCCCTAACTCAGGGTATGATAATTAAACAAGCATTCATTTAAAACATAAAACAAACAACAAATAACATGTACACATATAATGGAATGGTAAAATAACCTATAAAATCGGAGAATTCGGACATGGTATCTGCTAAGTACTGTTGTGATTCAAAAGATTGTGAACTGCAGATTTTGTTTCTTTAATTTGAGGTATAACGTCCCCCTCAACAATGTAAAGGTCATTTTGGAAACTTGTTTTCAATTTTATGGGGCTTTTATCCGACATTGAGATGAAATTACATCTCAAGCCCTGTCGCCCAATGAAAGCATATGGTTTATAAGCATGGACCGGCTAACTCGCACCGCTTGGCCTTGGCAGACTTTTGGGATAAGGAATATAATTTCTAAAGGACCGAAATATCGGTTTCCTTCTAAAATTGATTTCAGTAAATGTAGAGATGTAATCGCTGCTTCCTTGAATGAATTCGGTAATCGATGGTGTAAGAGAGAGTATGCTGAGCATAGGGCCCTTAAGGACTGGAAACTTAGCATTTTAAAACTAGTGAATAAACGCATTTCTTTCTATTCTCAAAATACTAACTTATTACCTCCTAATGCCAAGACGTCTTTACGTCATCTTAAACTAGGTATTCAAGAATTTCATAAGAAGTTTGTTTTGGCCCCTGCAGACAAGGCCGCTAACAACGTCGTCGTTGTGTGACGGCTCCACTATGTTAACACGCTTAAGTAGGAGCTTGGTGGTACTAAAGCCTATGAACTTCAGCCTTTAGCTGAAGAGAGAGCTATAGTAGATAACCATGTTTGTCATTCAGCCACCAAGTTTGCTGTGTGTGTTAACGAAGGCCAAGACAAGCTTCCTACGCTATACTGGTTACCAAAACTTCATAAAAGACCTTACAAAGCACGGTTTAT
The DNA here is from genome assembly GCA_963580285.1 of Lucinisca nassula. NCBI lineage: Eukaryota > Metazoa > Mollusca > Bivalvia > Lucinida > Lucinidae > Lucinisca > Lucinisca nassula. The sequence goes on from OY757016.1 coordinate 101,198,157, forward strand.
TGCAAATTCTAGCTCTTGCACTACCACTGAACTTTCTAAATTATTAACTTCCTGTCTTACTGCTATTAAAACGCATGTGATTAAATATTGTGATAAAGTCTTTGAAAGATCAAGAAGCAATCTGTTTTGGTCTATAAAAAATTTGAATGAGGTTTTAAATGAAATGAAATCCAGACATTTTCGTGCTTCAAGTCTGTCTACTTACGATTTTTCCACTCTTTACAATACACTTCCTCATAATCTTATAAAAGAAAAGCTTAACGATTTAATTGAATGGGCTTTTCACAGAGAAGATTCTCTCTATCTTGCATGTAATGTCAGAAATGCATTTTTCACTTCTAAAGAGCATAAGAATTATACACTTTGGTCATGTCAGAAAGTGTGTGATGCACTCACCTTTCTACTTGACAATATTTATATTAGATTCGGTACTAAGTTATTTAGACAAATTGTGGGTATTCCGATGGGTAAGAATTGCGCACCTCTTGTGGCTGATCTGTTCTTGTATTGTTATGAAAGAGACTTCATGTTGTCGCTTTCCATTTTTAACCAATCTGAAATTATTGAAGCTTTTAGCTCCACTTCTAGATATTTAGATGATTTATTAAATATTGATAAAACCTATTTCGATGGTTTGATCAGTCAGATTTACCCCCAAGAACTTCAGTTAAATAAAGCAAATTCTTCTGATACCGAGGCCCCGTTTTTGGATTTACATCTATCTATTGTAGATGGATTTGTTTCGTGCCAAATTTATGATAAACGCGATGACTTTGATTTTGAGATTGTAAATTTTCCTTTTTTGGATGGTGATGTTCCTCGTGCGCCATCCTATGTCGTTTATATTTCGCAATTAATTCGATTTGCTAGAGTGTGTAGTCATGTTACTGACTTCAACACTCGTAATAAATTATTAACGGCTAAACTCCTTAATCAGGGTTATCGGTACCATAAACTACGCAAAGCCTTTTTAAAAATTTTATAGACGCCATTCTGATTTAATTTCAAAATTCAATATTGGACTTAAATCTCTTCTGCAACAAGGTCTATTGGAACCCGAATTTTATGGTGACTTAGTATATAAATTCAGAAAAATATATAACCCAATGACTTCAGCACCCAATTTCGTAAAATCATTCTTCGATATAAAAAGATTGGGTACAACATGGATGTTATACGACAGACTGCATGCATGGTAGTTAACCCAATCACGGTTGGCAACTTTGCTTCCCTCTTTTATTGCACGCCGGTGGGTCAGGCCTCAGATTCTATGACGGCTCCAACGTAAAGGCTTATTTAGAATTAGAGAGATCTAATTCAAGGTAATGTTGGTTGGTGCCTGGTGCTCTGTCTCTGGTCGGGCCCATCGGAGTCTAACTGTTGGTTTTCTTTTGCTCCAGCATTGCAGTAGTTTCTTGCTGTCGAGTCCTCACCTTTGTCTTGACTCTGTGGTTCTTTGATTTTTTGTGTTCACGGAGAGTTGCACTGATGAGTTAGGAGGCCTTCATGCGGACTGAACAAATTATTTGTCTAAATCGCGACGGAAGTAAGGGCGAGGATTGTGGCCACGTAAAATCGATTTAAGCCCCCCAGTGGAAATCATTCCACTGACCGTTCCAAGGCGGTTCTTCTGTGGCGGTTTATTTATGGTGTTGTTTGTTACTTACTGTGTGTATCACTTGTGTCTTTTTATTTTGGATGGCCATATGGCCATTTTGTGGGAAAGTAACTGTCCTTATGGCCTTCCTTTGTTTAGGTTTCCATTATGGTCTGGTCGCTTAATGTTTGGTGTATTTGATGGATGGAGTAAGTTAATCGTATCGATTCCTGATCTTTGTTTTACGTCTACTTTTTAGATCCTCTAAGCGGCTTTCCAGTACTCGTTGAGGGTCGATTTCAGCTCTGCGTTGAAGCATCATGCAGCCCGTCTATTTCTTCAAGCCCCGATTGGCGGGGGCCGCTGAACTGCATTATAAAAGTCTATGAATTTTGTGGATGAAATGACAAACCCTAGGCTTAAGAAAATCTTATTTTTTCCTTAGTTTACTATACACACACGGCTCGATTGATTCCTTTTTGCCACACAAGACTGCGCATGCGCAGCGTAACCAAGGAAGTTAATCAACCTAAACTCATCTATACAAATACATTGTAAATTTTACCGCCGAAAAACTGAAAATTTTCAGGTGAAAAATAATGTACATCACTGTAAACCCCAGTTTTACTGTATAAAAGTTGGGTTCAAGGGGTCAAAATTATACAGGGGTGTTTTCGTGATGGCCATAAAAAATTCTAACTCGCTCACATCAGGAAAACACGCCTTTATAATTTTGACCCCTTGAACCACACTTTTATATGGTAAAACTAAGGTTTACAAGGGTAAACCTAATTTTTCTTATTGCTGCTGTAAAATATAGATTGTGGGTACTCGTTAGAACCGCCTCGATTAGGCGGTTCTAACGAGCACTCCCAATCTATATTTTTAGCAGAAATAAGAAAAAATATTACAATTTTTCTTCTTAAAACACCCAATTTTTCGGCAGTAATGTTTACAATAAAATTTGTATAGACCTGTTTGCGTAATGCATGGCAATAGAAAATTCTTCCAATAGTTTCAGATACCACCCATACATAACGAAAGCATGCCTATTAAAAAATATTGGTAACAGTTCACCAACAAAAAAAATACATTTTTCAGATCAAATTCCTGATATTTTTCATATTTCTCCTGAAAACATAAATTGTTGGGACTCGTTAGAACCGCCTGTTTCTGAGCAGAAATAGGGAAAATAATGTATACTCCTATAAACCACAGTTTCTAAATAAAATGTGGGATTCAGTAGGATCAAAATTTTATAGGTGTCTTTCCGTGATGTTTCTGTAGGATAACTCAGCATTACGATAAAACACCCGTGTGGTATAGTGCATTATTATTATTATAATTATTATTATTATTTTTATCTCCACAACGGGTATTTTGTTCTTATTTGTTCTCGAAACTGTCTTCTTGAGGCAGTGCTAATGAGAACCGACAACAGATGTCTAGGAGAAGAAACAACAAATCAATGCCCCCACCAACTGTAAACCCCTATTTACTCTATATACATAGACTAGCAAAAGTCTAGTTATTTTAGATACACATTACGATAACACATCCCTGTTGCACAGTGCGCTCTTTGATTTCCTCAAAATGGTCATTTTTATAATGAAAATTTGTGACGTACTCCAAACATAGGCTGTGGATGCTTTTTAGGACGGCCTCATTAGAGTGAGTGAAGACTCATCCGAAAGTCTGGTGAAGCCCGGGATCGAATCTGCGACCCCTGGTTTAAAAGGCGAGTACTGTAACCACTCGACCACGGAGACTTCTACGGCCTCATTAGAACCTATATCTTTCAGCAGAAATAAGAACATATTTGTCACCCTTTCAACCCCATTTTTTACATAAAGTGAGGTTTACGGGGATGTTCATCTCACAGTTTTGTTAACACGGTGATAATAGAAATTTTACGTAGAGCCAACACTAAGCTGCTGTTCAGACTGCTCGCATGCGAAAGTTACTCTGCTACCTTATTGTTCGTTAAACAGGTTTCCCATGGCTTTTCTCAAATAGAAACCTTCGAAGTGTAGTGATTATGTACTGATCTCATGACAGTGGACTGTGGTTTCAATCACAGGCTTCTCCAGATTTAAAGCGAGGTCCCTTCTCAGTATGACCCTTGTTGTTGGGGCGTAAAGCTCAAACTCTCGCTCACACACACACACACACACACACACACACACACACACACACACACGCACGCGCGCGCACACACACACACACAATTGACTCGAATAACAACCCGACGGTTGGTAATTATATGTCAAAAGCTTTTACTTCACTTATCTGGGTAAGGATTAATTCGTTACATATGTACGATTACAGTATTCTGAATTATCTCCCTTCGACTATCACCCGTATTCGATCACTTGCTGCATATGTAGCTGCCGCTTAAAAGTCTTCAATTGTTAGTTGCATCAACGAATTCGTCAGATTCATGATGCTTCGTATTTATGACCACGAATTTCTAGCATGCATCACGAAAACGCGCCTTAATTATGTTGACCCCTTTAAACCCCACTTTTTTACAGAAAAACTTGAATTTACAGAGGTAAACATTATTTTTCTTATTTCAATGCTTTGAGCAGAAATGTGAAAAAAATCAGATTTTTTATCTTTTATGTTGGTAAAATTTTCAATTTATTTGAACAGGGATATTTTCGTATCGGCAATAATTTCGGGGCCTTCGTTTCATTAAATTGATTTTTAACCCATAAATGCCTAGCGTCCGAACACAAGACATATATTTAATGTCGAGTAAACGTTCCACAAAATTGAAAGCAATGTCTCCTAAACATAAAGCTAAATAGTGTTGACGTGGACGTTAAACCTCAATTAAAACGGAACAAACTAGTAAATAAAATCTTAAATTTGATGAAGGACAGGGAGACTTTTTACGACCGCCACAGTCTGCTGCATCCATAGATTGTAGATGTCCAACACAATAGCATCATAACGTAATCGCGTTACTCAGTAAAACCCACGATCAAAGAACGCAGCCATCTCTGTGACATAAAGACACACACCAGATCACACGGAAGTTGTTCATAAGACTATCGCTGACCATAGACGAGTGAGTGAGTGAGTTTTACTTCTCGCCAACAGCTAAGGGCATACGGTGACGGGACCTCGGTTTAAAGACTCCGAAAGTCCGGGATCGATCCTGCGACTACTGGTTTACAAGGCGAGTAGCATAACCACTACACCACGGAGGCTTATACAACCATAGACGAAATGCAGGTACCGCTTATTGAAAGTAGTGCAATTCGTGTCCCCAAGACGTCAGAGTGTTATGTAGAGATGGTTTAATATAAAATGATGACGGCATTGGGGCATTAGCAAACATTGTAGACCCAGATTAGACACCGCAAAATGCGGCTTCTGCTCAGGGTCTACACTTTTTGCTTAAAATACAGGAATTGAAGAGTAGAACATAATTCTAGCCGGACCATTTTCCCAGCAAACACTCAAACACAATCAACCCACCATTGCTGTCAGTGCTTTGTTTTTTTTTAATTCTCATTAAGGCGGTTCAAACAAGCACTCACAATGAATGTTTAGAGACACACGTTTCCTTCCGGAAAGATGTTCTGAAAAGAAAATTGTGTATTATGTATCTATATTTGCATTAATATTACGGTCACCGACCATTTCTGTTTGAAGTCGAAATACGAAATAAATATAAAAATACGTAAATAAATAAACATATTGAGTTAACGTCAACCCTTTGGGACCATTTTGTGTCGTTTCCCAGAGAAAGGGAGAAAAAGAGATAGTAGAGGAGATAACGGTGAGGGACAGAGGAGAAAGAGGAAAATGATTGGAAGTAATGAAACAGAATAGATAAGATCCCCCCTTTACCCTTATCTGCTGCAAGGACAGCGTCCTTGTCCAACCGGAAGCCAATATCAGTTGACCGCCCCATGGGCGCAAGATACACGTCACTTTTGCCTCACCCAACCACCCCTAATTTAACAAATCAATCAATAAATAAGTAATGATCTTTAAATTTCTTCTAAAATGATGTCTATTAGTCGTGAAAATAAGCGTTTTTACCACATGAGCTGAGCACCCAGAATCTACCTTTGTTTGAAATTAATGAAAAACTTAACATCTTCTTTTGGAAATGTGTCTTTTAAGCCACGGTCACAAATCACCATTCGAGCCCCGCCCGAGTACTTGGCGACTGATTTGGGGCGATATCGGGCTGGAGTCCAGCCGGCGTCCCGCCGGATGTTTGGGCGTCGGTTGTGGTCGGGAGGGGCCCGGTGAAATTTTTAAATCGCATGTAAAATTCCCATCGAATTCTCACCGACTTCTAGGTCGCTGATTCATCGAATAAAAGTCGAGCAGAGCTCGTACCGACGTCGGAACGATGTCGATGGCATGAGCTGGCATCCGTTGGTCGTAGAGCGGACCACGACCAATCAGATAATCGGGCAGTAATCGAGTGACGAATGTCAGCATCATATGCCATATACATGTAAGTGTGTGTTTTCCTGTTCGTGGTAGTTCGTTCTAAAGAGCACCTGCAATCTTTGTCGCAAGGGTGTGTTTGCCAAATGTTGTGAAAGAAGTTACAGATGGTCTTATTTTTTTTTATAATTGCGCTGTGTCAATCGAAAATATAACAAACCACATTAGCGCCCAACGAAGACACATATGTGTCTGCGCGCAAACTTAGAGAAAACACAACCCTCCCTATCTTCAGAAATAATCCTTGGATATATTGACTTCCATATAGTGCACTGTGAAGACCCAGATTAGACTACGCGGACTGATCTGAGTCTTCTCTTGGCGCACATTGTCCATAGATAAGTAGTTACAATAGACCTTAATCGCATTTTATCCATCTTGAAATGTTTCGGCTTGCAAAAGATAATCCGGTATATATAATAACGTTTGATCAGGAGCCGTGGAAAACTTAAACGTCTGGAATATTCATTGAATGAATTGTTAGCAAACCACAAACTCTTCACATGGATTGTAGAAAGAAAGAGAGATTTACTTTTTCATGTAGCGCTCATTACATTACTTAGGCGCTTATTTTGCCATGTAAAATCGACACTAAAACGTTAACCCATATACGCCTGGCCTCTCTAAAAATGCCCAGTCTTTACCGTTTGATTTCAGTCCTTTTATGTATAGTTAAGAATAAATAAATTAAATCAGACACGCGAACTGGACCTGTGATAGGGACGAAAAATCTCAATTTAACAACCTACCATAAAGATTATTATTATTATTATTTTTTTTGCTGTCTGTGTCTGGATGTGTACTCATATAGTCCGTAGTCGGGTGTCTGGGGTTTTCATCACTAAAGCACGCCTATGTAATGTTGAACCCCTTTGTATGTTGCACATTGTATTACCATGTATATGTATACAGTATTGTAACATTTGTACATTGAAATAAAGTTTAAACTAACCCCTTAAACCCCATTTTATTTAGTAAAATTGGGGTTTACATTGGGTATGCGTTTTTTATTTCTGCTAGGAAACATACTTTTTAGAACCGCCTCGCCGAAAGTGTTCTAACTGGTGCACAGTTTGTATGTTTTCGGAAGAATTATGAAAAAATATCAGAATCTTTCATCAGAAAATGTTCATATTTTTGCGGCGGGTAAAATTTTCATTATACTTGAATAGGCGTGTTTTCATAATGTTTAGAGTGTATACAGTAGTACCTAATCGGATTGATCCTCCAAATGGAAGAGCGAATTAATTCACCAAACACCTGTCCGTCAAAGGTATAATACACACCCATAACCGAACAAGCGAATAGCCTTGTGATTCATTATTCTAACCGCTATGTGGTTGTATTGTCTCGCGATTGAAAAATAAATATTTACTGCTCAAGGTGATCTTAGAGAGTTTTAAAAGTGATTCACTGACTGTATTATAAAACTTTAAATTTTAATTATGCACAAGAATGTTAAACATGTGGTAAAATATGCGTAATATATTAAACAAAAGTACACGGCTACTTATCATAAGGAGAACAGTTGGCCTTTTAAATCGATTTAAGCCCCATACCCCCACCCGTACCCGTCTCTGAGTGGGTCTTAACGCCATCCCTTTGAATAACACACTAAGGTGGTTTAACGATATTTTGTCTGGAAATCAATGATAATTTTCGCTTCCAATATTGTTGGTGCCAATTAGAATCGCCTCACTGAGGAGGATATACAGAGCACAATTAAACTATGTTTGAAGAATAAATAAAAGCAAATATCACAATTTCCATGTAGACACATATTAAATATATGGTTACATCACATTTGTTTTCAATGCTGAAATACGTTTACACTTAAGACGTTAAATAAACTGAATCTGAAAATGTTGTCTGTTTATGTCGTCTGTTGCAGTCTGAACTGGTTCCAATGACTTTTAAAGTAACGCAGACACCTATTATCTCGAAAGAGTTAATTGCATGACTGTCTGCTCATGTTGCTAAATACTATGTGCAATAGTTTTTGGTGTGCAATTATTATTAAGTATTTAATTAACCCTTTTTGTACCAAATGGAATCTTCCTTCTTATATAAAAAAGGAGTCAATTTCAAAATGTAGAGGTGTCAGGTTGTGTTTTCTTCAAAATTTCTTAGGAAAATGGCTGAAATTTATAGCAAACAGTGGAGGCCCTGATCAGACGCCGCGTTCTGCGGCGTCTGATCTGGGCCTACACTGTTTGCCAACTACGCTTTTTGGGGTTTCTGGTACTGAGTGGGTTATGAGCTATCATTCAAACGTTCGTCTGTCAATGCATTTTTGCACGCGTCATTTGCCAAAGCTAAGCCTACCAGGTGTGAACTAACATCAACAGTTCAAGTCTGATTAACTATGTTAATTCATACTAAACATCTGTATTTAGGATTCCTACCATCATCCACAAATTAAATGGGCCCTGTCAAGCGATTTTGGTACTTATCGCATATGCGAGCAGCGAAGGTTCAGGCGAGCCTGAGCATCCGCGCAGTCTCGCCAGAACCTTCGCTGCTCGCTCATACAAGCAGTGAATCAAGAGCAACCTTCAGACAGAAAGCCATATCCCTGGCCCCTCTGAATGGCTGGGCATGCGCAGTTAAAATTTGTCATGACGGAATGCTCGAAGACACAAATTCGCTTGGCGGGGCTCAAATATGTATATCTTCTTGATGTGGTTTACAGTAGAAAGGTGTTCTATGGTTAAGAACTGGTGCATCGATATTGTCTGGCTTCTCGTGTCTTACTTTTTTTTCTTCACTGCGTGTTACAGTAAATGTCAACAGAGTATTCATTCGAACTCCCATATGTTATAAAAATAAGCCTTAGCAAATAGTGTTCACCTAAATATCAGACTGTTCCTTAATGGCTTCTAGAATAGAAGTAAAACAAAGATCAGGAATCGATACAATTAACTTACTCCACCCATCCAAGACACCAAAGGGAAAGAAACACAAACATGAAGCCATCCGACCTTAATGGAAACCTAAACAAAGGAAGGCCATAAGGACAGTTACTTCCCCACAAAACGGCCATCCAAAATAAAGACACAAGTGATACACACAGTAACTAACGAACAACAACGTTAATAAACCGCCACAGAAGAACCGGCTTGGAACGCTCAGTGGAAAGAATTCCACGGGTGGGGGGGGGGGGGGCATTTTACATGGCCAAAATCCTCACCCTTACCTCTGTCACGGTATACACTAATTTTGTTCAGTCCGCATGAAAGCTTCCTAACCCATCAGTGTAACATCTCCGAGAACATACAAATCAAACAAGAGGGCCATGATGGCCCTGGATCGCTCACCGGATCCATAGAGTAACAAGTGGGCCCCGGGGAGGGCCATTATTGACCCCAGGTTTATAATGTGCATAATGATGAGGGAGGTCAAAAAAGGTGAAGCTTCATACCAAGTTCAACAAAGGCTATAATTTGAACAATCTTGGCAAAGGTCCACTAGATGAAGCTACACACCAAATATCAAAGACCTTGGCCTTGCGGTTTCAGAGAAGAAGATTTTTTTAAAGATTTTTCTTATATAAGCCTATGTAAAACCAAAGGGCCCCGGGGCGGGGGCATTTTTGTCCCCAGCAGTACATAAGCCTATGTAAAACCAAATGGCCTCGGGGCGGGGGCATTTTTTGGCCTCAGGGCTATGATTTAAACAATCTTGATAGAGGTCCACTAGACTAGGAGATGTCGTTTGAAGAAATTGTTACACAGGCACGGACGCACGCACGGACGCACGACGGACGACGGACAAAAAGTTATCCCAAAAGCTCACCTCGTCACTACGTGACGGTGAGCCAAAAACTACAGAGATGAAACAAGGTTGAGGACTCGACAGCATACAACAACAGAATTGCTGGAGCAAAAGAAAACCAACAGTTAGACTCCGAGGGGCCCGACCGTGGTGTAGTGGTTACGCTACTCGCCTTGTAAACCAGGGATCGCAGGATCGATCCCGGGCTTCTCCAGGCTTTCGGATGAGTCTTTAAACCGAGGTCCCGTCTCCGTATGACCTTAGTTATTGGTGGGACGTAAAACTCAAACACTCACTCACTCACTTAAAGGTCTCCACTGTTTACCAATGACCAAACATCTCTGTGGCCAAAACATATTCTCGTAATGAATGACGTGCTCATTAAAATGTGTCCGGATTGGCCAGTCACGTATTTGACCATAACCATCTCCATTCGACTGTTTCCGGACTGCGTTTTTGGTCCATTATTTGTCAGTTGATCCAACCCTACTATACGTTGTTGTGTACTCCAGGGGCCGAGTGCATGAAGCAGGTGTATGCCTACGCCAGACGTACACCTGTCGTACAATTGTCGCAGAAATTTATGCGGTATGCATAAACGAGGCGTATCGCAAACATAGTCGTGAACTTACTCATAAAGTCACGTCTACTAGGTACATGTAGTTTGTTTTGGATAGCCAATTGGCCATTTTGTGGGAGAGTAACTTTCCGTGTGGCTTTCCGCTATTGATGTTTCCATTAGGGACTGTTGTTCTTTCCCTTTGGTGTCTCTGATGGGAGATGTGTGATAATTGTATCGAATCCTGATCATTGCCTTCACTTCTATTTTAACTATAGCGTCTCGAGATTATTTTTAAATAGTCTGTGTAAAAGTGTGTGGAATTGTACATGTTTAAGGAGAGAACGGGTATATAGAGACAAATAAAATCCTTCGGATATTTACAATGATATTAAGTTTTATTAGCGATTTATTTTACCTCGCTACAGATTGCTTGAATTAATTGATGAGCTCCGTGCTTACATGGAATATCCTACGCGAGGACAGAGGGGGATTCAGCAAAACCTTGTTGGGTTGTGATATTTGGGGGCGGCCTGTTTCCAGAATGCAGTTGACTTAGTTAATATTAATATATCAACTGCATGCAGGATTATCAGACTGTTGGTTTGGCTCACAAAGGACTTATGCATCGCTATGTTTAATTTCAAAGAGAATTTACAGCACATTGTATTGCCTCCCATTTTTCCTTTTTCAATTTTGATAGGGGGATATTACTAATTTTGAGATTAATATTTCAGCATTTTCCGGTAGAGGGCCAACAGTCTCAACATTTCATTTTCTTCAAAATTCGTTTTTCTTGCAGACATTTCCCAAGAACATGCACAATAGATGTGCTGTACATATATTTCGTTCGTACAGCACTTGATGCGTGCGTATTGTGTGTAAAAAGAAGAACGCACATGATATACATGTTACATCGTACTATTATAGCTATACGCCAGTCTTACGCGTCCCAACTAAGTTCTACATACACCCGCCTTAGACAGTCATACGCTGTACGAACATAGGTACGCCTACGCCAGTGCTACTACAACACATCGGCTGTGCGTGTTCTGGGAAAATGTCTGAAAGAAAAAAAGAATTTTGAGGAAAACGAAAATTTGAGACTGTTAGGCCTCTATAAAGAAAATGCTGAGATATTTAGCTCAAATTCAGTAAGGTGCCCACATCAAAATTGAAAAAGGAAAAATGGGAGGCAACATGATGTACTGTAAATTCTGTTTGAAAGCAACACACTCAAACACAAACGGAAGTATCTATCTAAAACCCCGCGCCAAAGAAGATTAATCTAACAGAATACATCCTCAAACTGGCGGGGGCCCAAAGACACCAGAAGGGTCATTTACAGAACTGGTGCTTGATATGATTGGTCAGTCTGTCTTAGATGGCATTTATACTGGTGGGGAATCAACTGTAACGGGGTGGGGTGAAACATACGAAGTTGTCGTTACCGAATACAGAAAAAGAATCGGCAAAATCTGCTGCATTCTCTGAGGATGCATCCGATGAACAAGACTTTGCGGGTGCACAAACAGCTACCTCGAGTCGGAGCTTGAAATGGTATTGGCGTTCCATCAACATGGAAACCCTGCTATTGCGTGAAAATATTGTTTGATGGTATTTTTGGGCATCTGTACTTGTAAATTGCACATAGCGATACATAAGTTCTTTGATAGCCAAAACAATCCCTCTGATAATACTGCATGCATCCTGATATATAAACTAAGTTATCAATTCCATTCTGGAAACAGCCGTTCGGCAAATATTTCAATCCAACAAGGGTCTGAATTTCGGCTGAAATCCCCCTATGTCATCGCGTAAGATATTCCAAGAGTCAATTAATTCAAGCAATCTGCAGCGCTGTAATCTAAATCGCCCATAAAGCTCAATATAATTGTGAAAGTCCAAACGATTCGCTCTGTCACTAAATACCCGTTCTCTTTTTAAACATCTATACTGCAAATGCTCAAAACACTTTACAATTCTATCAATGAAGCAACATAATCACGATATGCTACACCTAGTAGAAGTGACTTTTTGAATGAGTTTACGACTACATGTACGTTTGCGACACGCCTCGCTCATACACACCGTGTAAATGTCCGCGTCAATTTTACGACGGACTGCCTACGTCTGCTTTATGCACTCGGCCACAGGTGATGGTTATAGAAAATAGCCTCTCTAAGCTGTTCGCTGAGAGGTCAGAATGTTGTGGGTTAGGCAAATGGTGTATCCATGCTGTATGCCTACAGGGTTAAACGAAATAGTATAAATCCTCGTTCATGGCCATTTTTCCAGCCTACACTCAGAGACAGCCGACCCAACAGTGCAGTCAGTGTGGCTTGATAGATGTTGTATATACTGTACCCATATGAGATAATGATATCGAAAATATATCCTAATATTGCCTTTCTAGATGTTGGCACTTCGTGAAAACGTTTATTGTTTATGATTTCTGGCTCTAAAAGGCATTTAAGGTTGCGATAATACTTTCTTCCATGGTTATATAAAGACAATTTTAGACTGTCGAGTCCTCTTTTTTGATAATAGAATTGAAGACAATGACCAGGAATCGATACAATTAACTCACCCCTCCCATCTGAGACACCAAAGGGAAAGAAACATGAACATGAAATACCTGTACCCTAACGGCAACATCACTAGCGGAAAGCCAAAGGGACAGATATTTATATGAGGTTATAGATTGTATGTATGTATGTCTATGAATAAATATGTTTAAACTAAAATGACAGTTACTTTCCCACAAAATGGCCAATTGGTTATCCAAACCAAAAATTTATAAAAGATACACACATTCAGAGACGAGCTATAATAAAACTAAACCGCGACAGAAGAACAGCCTTTGAACGTTCAGTGAAATATATGGCGCTCCTTCTATTGGTGTTTATTGTTATTATAGTTCGTCTTTGCATGTATCTTTTTTATTTTGGACAGACGTTTGACTATTTTGTGGAATAGTAACTGTCATTTTGGTTTTCCGCTTGTTAGGTTTTCATTATCGTGAAGTTGTTTTATGCCTGTGTTTCTTCCCCTTTGGCTTCTTGGATTGGAGGTGTGAGATAATTGTATCGGTTCCTGATCATTGCCTTCACTTCTATTTTAATACTTTTCTTCTAAGGTTCTGTAAAGGCATTTTCAATTGCGATCTGGCTATAAAAAACATTTTCGAATCGAAAGTGCATTTGTCCCTAACACTGTAAACGATATTTTTTGGATCGAAATAATGCTTGTTTCTCACTCTAAGAACGAGATTTAAGAAGACGGTACATGTATTTGTAGATCAAGATAGTGCTTACTAAACGGCATCATTACGATAACATGCCTATTCAAATATATTTGAAATTTTAATACAAAAGAAAATCTAAAAAAACTCAGATAAGATTCTGGTATTTTGCATATATTTGCTCGAAACATAGATTTGTGTACTCGTTAGAACCGCCTCGCCGAAGCGGTTCTAACGAGTACCCGCAATACATTTTAGCGAAAATAAGTGAAATAATGTTTACCCATGTAAACCTCAATGATACTGACATCACGTTAACAAAGAAGAAGAATTCTGGTTGGTGTACCTTTATATCTCAGCATGGTGCATATACGTATATGCTTTGATCAGAGGAAATAATTGTCCATAGATTAAACATTATACGTATATGGGATGACCTCTTTTTGATGTTGAATACATTTATATTTGTCATCAGTAGCAATTTGAAATAAACCACACAGGCCCAAGTTCCTTAATTGTTTGTGGTTTGGTGAAATTTTAACGTATTGGATGAACTTATCTGCTAATGAAGCATATATGAAAAGGCGGTCGTGATATGAATGTGACACCATAATTGAGGCCGCGGCAAGCAAAGTGGGGGGTCTACGAGCACGTGCACTCAGCGGGGTCTCAACCCACTCAGATAGCGTACTGTCTTACCCATCTGTATGAGGAAGAGCTTCATGTCTATGTCCATCCATGCACCGCGCAGGGAAGACTGATCAGTCTGTGCGTATCTGAGTCTTCGTTGTGCGCTAATGTTCAAAAGGTCCTTTTTGTTAAGCGCGGCACATTTAATGTTACGGGAGGGAAATATTTACGTAGAATGCTTGTGGTTATTTATCGAATATGTAAATGTATGTAAAGATCAAAGAGATAGCCGCTCGCAGGTGTCTTCCTGAAAGTATAAAGACTAAATAAGGTACCCAGGAAAAGCTACTAACAGGGAACACGGCAATCCCAAGGCATTGTAAGAAAAACCTCATCACGGTGTAGATTGCACGACCTAGGCCGACTTGCAGAGTATAAACACCCTGTGAGTCCGTCCGTCTGTCCATCCGTCCGTGGTCAGTTTGTGAAAATCTCGCTGTAACTGTTAAACGCTAGGAATATTGCGCGTGCGGACGTGTTTATCCTCTGTTGAGCTGAACTGATTTTCAGAAACTTTTCACGTAGGGAATGATAGTATTAAATCCTCGAAACCTTTATTAATAAGGGTTTAGCTCATCAGAAGAAAAGTCCTCTGTTCTGTCTTAATGTTTTAAACTTGAGATAAGCGTCCTTTAATAGTTTGGCTGACACCTTTATACGGTTTATCCAACCAACATACTAGATAGAGGAATTGGCCTCTCTTCTATAAGTTGTCTTAACATGTACCTTCTGAACAGTGCGCAAGCCTTAACATTATGTTCAGTTGAAAAGGGAAGAAAACCGAAATGGCCATTTAACGTTCGGTATGACACTGAGACGAATTTTGAAAATGTCTCCTCTTAAGAGAGGGAATTTCCACTTTCCCATCCGAACTTGCAGACCAAAGCAGTACTCCATTTGAAATATGACAATGTCATATTTGAACTTTATGCCTAAAAAAGGGATTTAAATTGGAAAAACCCTTTTTTGATTGGAAGACAGTTCGTCCCTCAGTTTTAAGTAGACAAATCGATGACGCTGCGAATACGCCAAAACACACACACACACACACACAAAGAAAAGAAACAAGACAAAACCATCCACATATCACAAAAACATGCCTATATAATTCTGACCCTCGAAACCGACTTTTATGTAGTAAAACTGGGGTTGACAGTGGTGTTCATTATTTTTTTCTTATTTCTGCTCAAAACAAAGATTGAAGGTGCACGTTTAAACCACCACGAGGATCTTATTTCTGCTCAAAACAAAGATTAAATGTGCACGTTAGAACCGCCTCATCTAGGCGGTTCTAACGTGTACCTTCTGTCTCTGTTTTGACCAGAAATAAGACAAATATAACAATTTTTATAGGATTTTTTTTCGGCGATAAAATTTTCAATGTATTAGTATAGCAGAAACTCAAAACAAAAATGGTTAGGGTCTTGACCTCTGGAAGTTATGAACATCCAACCCTCGCCCTCCATTTCAATGCAGATCTACAAAACAACAATAACAAATTAACCAATATAGAGGAATCCACTATAGCTCAACTTCTATGAAGCATGAACCAGGCTAAAGGACCCACAATAATCTCAAGTCCAGGCAGAAGAAAAATAGCAGACGGGTAGTATGAGAGTATGAGCCCTTGGTGCCAATGAAGTTTCGTCAATTAAAACAATAATACATGTGTATAAAATACTAGTTCAACATGGATTCCAACAGTGAATTATGACATACATATTAAAGCTATATATAGAGCAAAATAACTACATATGAATTAAGACTATTTTCAAATTGTGTTGCAAACTCAACAACGAGCTAATGACAAAGCTGGCATACCACCAGTTAGATCACAAAACATACAAGTACCGCCATAGATCACGAAAGACCAACAGTAACTTTTTAACAAAACTAAGACTTTCTGTATTGACTTTATATTATTGTTGAAACAAAGCCATGATTCTAAAGGTATGAACGATAATATTAGTATTTTTATTTATACCGCATTCAGGCATTCTAGTAACCTGCTAAAGGGGGTCGAATAACTACACGCTATAATCGGTAGTGACCTATAATACCTTCAACTGATCTATAAAGTGACCGTTTAAAGACCGGATCTACTTTTCAGGTCCCTAATTTGCAAGTGTGAACGATAACATGCAACCTTTTATACACGGGAAAACCACGAAACTGCAAGTTCAAATGTTTGCAATATTTATTAACAGATTTTAAAAACAAATCAGCTTAATTATTACCTGGTTTGAATGGCACGTTTTAATAATTGCGCGCTGCTACTGTGGTTGCGCCTCAACTGTGAGAATAATTTAAGTTAAGTTCATTTGCAGATTTTCATACAAAATGAAACTTTTATTCGATCGTCCATGTTGTTTCCTAAGTCTCTGTGGCGCGGCGACGTCAGAAACTTTGCTCTCTTTGACGTCATGTTATACGAGTGCGCGCGCCATGGCACTGAATGTCGTTTAATACGGCACACTGTCTGCTGTCTGTTTTGCTTAAATTTGCTAAAATATTGCAAAAAAAAAAAACAACAACAAAAAAACCCTGATTGTTTTGAATTGCGGTATAAACTACAAATACATGATTAGTGTCTTTAATAATAAAATATAATGGGTTCATCGCAACAATTTTATAGGGGCTCGCACAAGCTCGCCCCTATAAAATTGTCTAAGGCTCACCGATTATATTTTAATATTAAAGGCACTAAGCATGTATTTACAATATAAAAAAATTAAATGGTGATGTGGAAGAAGGAAGTTTTTCTAGTCTTTTTACGAAAAGATTCCAATACAAATACATTGTAAATTTTACCGCCGATAAAAAAAAGATGAAAACTTCTGATAGTTTCCTTATTTCTGCTCTAAAATATAGACTGAGGCGGTTCTTACGAGTACCCACAATCTATATTTTAGAGCAGAAATAAGAAAAAAATAATGTTTACCCCTGTAAATCCCAGTTTGTCTATATACATGTAAAAGTGGGGTTTGAGGGGGTCAAAATTATATAGGCTTGTTTTCTTGATGTTTTCTCATTTCTACCTGCATTTTTTGGCATGAATAATTAAAGAGAGTATAGACGTAAACAAAGTTACGGGAAACTTGTGTGATCAATTAGGCAATTTTGTAATAAAAAGAAGAAAGTGAAGAAAAAAAAAACACAAAGAAAAATAAACAAGATCTATTTAATTCTATCATTCATGCAGATTCATCATCAGAAAGGATTGGTCATATATATGCTTTCAATTTTGCTGTTGTTAATTTTGAGGAAATTATCCGAGAATGGTAAACAGAGGCTTGCTTTACCATGCTCATATAATGAACTGGCGCATTTTATTGTGATGTGGTTTGAATATGTACATCAATAATTATTTCTTTTGTTGTGGAATTTGTTGTGTGTTCTTATGCGGTAGAATTGTACACAATATTAAAGGTGTCGCAGTATTTGAACTAGAGCAATAATATTTGACAGGCTTTAGTAATGTCTGGACAGAAACCGGTCGCCGACAAAATGGTTATTGCTATGGCATAATAAAACATTTTATACGGTTCTAATGGCTCGTGTGCGGTGACTATATATCTTGACAATGGTGTTCCTAATCACAAAGTGTGAGGTTTAATGTACCCACAAAGAAAGATTTAGATGGATGACACACAATTTACTTAGCCTCCCGAGAGAAGTGTATGTACCCTGTATAAATTTCAACATCACAAAAACAAGTCTGTGTTTGTTTGCATTGGGGTCAAACGGCCCTGTAAACACTATTTCAGATCATTTTTGGATCAGTCAGTTTACCTATTCACACTTTTCTTGGGCAGGCTTATACGTAAATGGTTAACCAGTACAGTGCACATTATTTCGCCAGAAATTGACAACTGCCCTTCTTGAATCAGCAGAAGGGAGAGAATGGCCATAGAAAAGATTTCATGATCAATCTCACTGACAAAAGTATGTTGGCGACCCCGACAGGTATCGAATCCGCGTCCTCCGGGTTCCAAGTTAGACGCGTATCCGACTGGGCAACCGAGGCCGGCAACAAGTGTTCTAATTACCCTTGCAAATCCCACTTTAGGTAGCGAAAAAATGGTTTGCAAAGCCAAACTGTTATTTCATTTATTCTTGTTCCAAATAAAGATTGTTGATACTTGTGAAACCGCATCAAGGAGTATCCACAATCTGTGTGAGTGCCAGAAATAAGAACAATGCCACAAACACAATACGATAACCCACCCGAGCGGCATAGTGCATTTTTTCACATCTCCAAAATGGCCATGTTTTCTAATGAAAATCCGTGATATTTTTCCTATAAATACTGCAAACATAGGTTGTGGGTGCTTGTTAGAACCGCTTCATTGAGGCGGTTCTAACGAGTACCCACAATTTATGTCTTGGAGCAGAAATAAGAAAAATAATTAATACCCCCGGAAACCCCAGTTTTCTCTGTAGAAATTGGGGTTTAGTGGGGTCTTCATTTCACGGACTTGTTTCACGTGATGAGTTTCAGCGAGTACATTATTCCTTGCTTTCCCTGAATACGTCTTTTTCTGTCCATCAGGTTAACAAATTCGTGCAATGAACATCCCTCTAAACATCACTTTATATACAGAAATATTTGGTTGACTAGCTACAAGGCTGATAATAAAAGTCTGATATTATTTGGATTTTTTTTATTATATTAAAAAATCATCACCTTGTTAGTAATGGCAAGTCTATATGGTAGAGTCTCCAAGCTTAAATTGAGCTTGAGAGATTAGCCAAACTTTTATACACTGTTCTTTTTAGTGCAAAAGATGATTTTTGTTCCATATTTTTCATTTTAACGCCTAGTGGCTAGGCTAGGTTGACAGGGGTACATGCGTATGTTATATTTCTTATTTTTGCTACAATACAGAGATTGTGGGTACTCGTTAGAACCGCCTCAATGAGGCGGTTCTAACGTGCACCAACTATCTATGTTAGAAAGAGAAAAGAGAGATAAGAAAAGCGTCCGCTGCCAAATCGTCCGCCCATCTATTTTAACACACGGGATCACAGGTATTTATCTGCTGTGTTAAATGTTCTTTGCTGATAACATGATCCTACTCAAACATTTTCACAGTATTAGATTATGATAAATTATGTTTGCATTTAAGTTGGAAATTGTATTTCCGCATTCTGATCATGCCTGAGGATGTGAATTGCAATACCCGATTTATGAGAATGTCAACTCTCCTTAATGACAGTTACCGGACGTTTACAGATCTTGGTTGTCCGTATATATCCTACAAGTATTAGCTTTTACAAAAAGCTTGATTCTACGCTTAGCACACATTTAATTGTGCAGTCAAAGGACTGGAAAGTCAAATGATAAAGCTGTTCATGTATAAGTGTGCTAGTGAATACGGAAACTTATATAAAAGCCAAAGATTCCAAAAATTGACTACAGTTTCATACATAAGCAAAGCTACAATCTTTTACAATGACAACCACTCGTACAAGGAACGAAAAAATTGCAGAACATATGCATATGCCTTCTTTTAGTGAAAACAAACAGAAATAGATGTACTGCATCATCGGAGGAAAGTCAACACCATGTGAACCCTGAAAACATGTTTAGTTTGTATGCGAATAGATAGTATAAGCTTAGGAAAGTGTGCCGGTCAATCCCAGTTTTTAATCATTATAACAAATAACAATGATGACCAGTCAATAGAATGTAACATTCAGCCAGTAATGACCATTTCTTTAATGCTTCCGGAGCAAAAGTCGTCCTTAAGATGGTCTTCGCCCGTGAGCGTAGACAATAAAGTACCAAAAAGCCATAAAACAAACTTATAAATCCGTAAACGTATTACGTACATGTATCAGAATATATTATATCACGGACGGAAGACCTACAACGTGCATGTATGTGTGCGTGCGTGTCTTGAGGTGTTGTTAGCGGCATGAAACGATTGTTAATCAGAGATGTCGGGTGACATCACGAAAACACTCCTTTATTATTCTGACACCCTGTATAGTAAAACTGGGGTTTACAGGGGTAAGCATCATGTTTCTTATTTCTGTTCTAGAAATATGAATTGTGGGTACTCGTTAGAACCGCCTCGAATAGTTCAACAATTCCACAGTGGAATCAATGATCCGGATGGAGTAGAATATTATGAAAGTAGTATATTTTTACGGCCGCCAGACATTCATACTTTTGCTTAAAGGCATTTATTCTTGATTAGTGAGGCCTATCATTTCATTACATAATGTTATGTAGCCCCCAGTGCTGACTAAAGAGAAGTCCTCTGTCTTCAACAGGTAAGGGGCCTCCCTGGGGAAAATCAATAATTTACTTACTGTTGACTAGAGTGTACATTATTGATTTTCCCCTTAAGTGCCTCAGTCAGGGGATTCAACAAGAGCTACTAATCACCCTATTAAGGGCCGCTTTTGATCTGCTATAGACAGTTTATCACAGGGGGCAATAAAGCAATTATGAACATACGGTGTGTCCTACTGCTACAAGAATAAATGCCTTTTAAACATAGATTGTGTGAACTCGTTAGAACCGCCTCGCCGAGGATGTTCTAACGAGTACCCACAACCTATGTTTTCTAGCAGAAATAAGAAAGATAATGCATACCCTCAAGCCCTGTAAACCCTAGTTTATAATTTTGACCCCCTCTAACCCCACTTTTATATAGTAAAACTGGGGTTTACAGGGGTATACCTTATCTTTCTTATTCCTGCTCAAAAATATAAATTGTGGGTACTCGTTAGAACCGCCTCGGTGAGGCGGTACTAACGAGTACCAACAATCTATTTTTTGAGCAGAAGTAAGAAAAATATCACAATTTTTCATCTTAAAATGTTCGTATTTTCGGCGGTAAAATTGACACTGTATTTGTATAGGCGTGTTTTCGTAATGGGGTTGAAGGGGGTATATAGGCGTATTTTCATGATGATATTGCTTCAAAATAATGCACAAAAAGTCCAGATGACCAAAAAATGAATCAAGTTAATTCAACCTTGGTAACAAAACGGTTGTGGTTTGAAAAACCAACTCATTATAATGGCACTTCGCCTAATCGAATATCAACAATTTATCGGAAAGTGATTTTATCAAAATTAAATTGTAAACAAATTAAGCTATAAAATGTGCGGTTAATGTAATTACATATTATATTTCTTTTTCTACCCTTAATAGTGACTTCCTTTAACGTCATAGTTTATTTAAATTTTCACCTATTTAATAATATTGTTTCAACAAAACCGGCTTATTTTAGGCTTTTACTGGGAACATCTTGAATACAGAAACCGCGTTTAAGTATTAAAATAAACATTTTGTCTTTTAATTGTCAGACTTTAACCGGCTTTTATTTCACAGGCTGAAATCAGTTTGCACGCATACATGTCGAAGTCACCACATGTATTTGTATCAAAGAAACATGGCTTAATAGTTTTTGAAGTTTAAACTATATCTAAGCAATTACGAAAACACGCCTATACAAATACACTGTAATTTTTACCACATAAAAGATGAAAATTTTCAGATGAAAAATTGTGGTATTTTTCTTATTTCTGCTCAAAATATAGATTTTGGATACTCGTTAGAACCGCCTCGGCGAGGCGGTTATAACGAGTACCCACAATCTATGTCTTTGAGCAGAAATAAGAAAAATAATGTATACCCGATCCCCAGTTTTATTATTGGCTCCACTGGCCGAAGGCCAGCGGGGCTATTGTCATGGCCCTGTGTCCGTCGTGCGTCCGTGCGTCCATGCGTCCGTGCGTCCGTGCATTAACTTTTTCTTTAAACATCTTCTCCTCCTAAACTACTGGGCCAATTGTAACCAAACTTCACAGGAATGTTCCTTACATAGTCCTCTTCTAAATTCATTCAAAGAATTTTGTTACACCCAGAACTCTGGTTGCCATGGCAACAAAACCAAAAAAAAAAAAAAAAAATCTTTAAAAATCTTCTTCTCCAAAACCACCTGTTGGATTTCATTTTTATTTTGCATGACTGTTCCTTGGGTTGACCTTTTTCAGATTCCTTGAAGAAATTTTGATCCGACAAAAAACATGGCCGCCATGGGCGGGGCTTATTTTCCCTATTTAACATATAGTGTAATGCTAAAACATCTTCTCCTCCTAAACTATTGGGCCCATTGTAACCAAACTTCACAGGAATGTTCCTTACTTAGTCCCCTTCTAAATTCCTTCATAGAATTTTGTTACACCCAGAACTCTGGTTGCCATGGCAACAAAACAACACAAAATATTAAAAATCTTTAAAAATCTTCTCCTCCAAAACCACCTGTTGGATTTCATTTTTATTTTGCATGAATGTTCCTTGGGTGGACCCCTTTCAGATTCCTTGAAGAAATTTTGATCCGACAAAAAACATGGCCGCCATGGGCGGGGCTTATTTTCCCTATTTTACATAAAGTGTAATGCTAAAACATCTTCTCCTCCTAAACTACTGGGCCAATTGTAACCATCCTTCACAGGAATGTTCCTTACTTAGTCCTCTTCTAAATTCCTTCAAAGAATTTTGTTACACCCAGAACTCTGGTTGCCATGGCAACAAAACCACACAAAAAATTAAAAATCTTTAAACATCTTCTCCTCCAAACCCACCTGTTGGATTTCATTATCCCCTCGCACAACATAGTTGTGAGGGGGGATATAGCATTTGTCCCATACGTACGTACGTAAGTACGTACTTTTGTCATCGCTCTAGCGCCATGTACGTACGTACTTTTGTCATCGCTCTGGCGCCACGTACGTACGTACGTACGTACTTTTGTCATCGCTCTAGCCCCTACATTTCTTGACCGATTTTAATATAACTTCACACAAACGTTCCTTACGACAATATCTGGAGCAAGATCGACTTTCAAGGTCATGACCTCAAGGTCAAGGTCACTCTGGCTATTTTTTGAAAAACTTTGTCATGGCTCTAGCGCCTACATTTCTCCCCCAATTTCAATATAACTTCAAACAAATGATCCTTATAAAAATATCTCGAGCAAGTTGGACTTTCAAGGTCATGACCTCAAGGTCAAGGTCACTGTGGCTATTTTTAGAAAAACATTGTCATCGCTCTAGCGCTTACATTTCTTCACCAATTTCAATATAACTTCACACAAATGATCCTTATAAAAATATCTTGAGCGAGTTCCACTTTCAAGGTCATGGCTTCAAGGTCAAGGTCACAGTGGCTATTTTTAGAAAAACTTTGTCATCGCTCTAGCTCCTACATTTCTTCACTGATTTCAATATAACTTCACACAAATGTTCCTTATGACAATATCTTGAGCGAGTTGGACTTTCAATTTCATGACCTCAAGGTCAAGGTCACTGTGGCTATTTTTAGAAAAACATTTTCATCGCTCTAGCGCCTACATTTCTTCACCAATTTCAATATAACTTCACACAAATGTTCCTTATAAAAATATCTCCAGCGAGTTCGACTTTCCAACTCATGGCCTCAAGGTCAGGGTCACTGTGGCTATTTTTAGAAAAAAACATTTGTCATCGCTCTATCGCCTATATTTCTTCACTGATTTCAATATAACTTCACACAAATGTTCCTTATGACAATATCTCAAGCGGGTTCGACTATCAATGTCAAGGCCTCAAGGTCAAGGTCACTGTGGCTTTTTTTTAGAAAAACTTTGTCATCGCTCTAGTGTTTACATTTCTTCACCAATTTCAATATAACTTCATACAAATGTTCCTTATGACAATATCTCTAGCGAGTTCCACTTTCAAGGTCAAGGTCACTGTGTCGTTTTTTAGAAAAACTTCGTCATCCCTCTAGCGCTTACATCTCTTCATCGATTTCAATATAACTTCACACAAATGTTCCTTATGACAATATCTCACCATTTCGACTTTCTAGGTCAAGGTCACTATGGCTATTTTTAGAAAACTTTGTTATCGCTCTAGCGCCTACATTTCTTCACTGATTTCAATATAACTTCACACAAATGTTGCTTATGACAATACCTCGAACTAGTTTGACTTTCAAGGTCAAGGTCACTGTGGCTATTTTTAGAAAAACTTTGTCATTGCTCTAGCGCTTACATTTTTTTCACCAATTTCAATATTACTTCACACAAATGTTCCTTATAACAATATCTCTAGTGAGTTCCACTTTCAAGGTCAAGGTCACTGTGGCTATTTTTAGAAAAACTTTGTCATGGCTCTAGCGCTTACATTTCTTCATCCATTTCAATATAACTTCACACAAATGTTCCTTATGACAATACCTCGAGCGAGTTTGACTTTCAAGGTCAAGGTCACTGTGGCTATTTTTAGAAAAACTTTGTCATTGCTCTAGTGACTACATTTTTTCACAAATTTCAATATAACTTCACACAAATGTTCCTTATGACAATATCTCGAGCTTTTTAGACTTTCAAGGTCAAGGTCACTGTGGCTATTTTTAGAAAAACTTTGTCATCGCTCTAGCGCCTACATTTAATGATGGATTGTAATAGAACTTCACATAAATGTTTCTTATGATAATATCTCGACTTACTTCGACTTTCAAGGTCATGACCTCAAAGTCAAGGTCACTGTGGCTATCTTTAGAAAAACTTTGTCATCGCTCTACCGCCTACATTTATTAACAGATTTTAATATAACTTCACACAAAAGATGCTTATGATAATATCTTGAGCAAGATCTACTTTCGTGGTCATGGCCTCAAGTCAAGGTCACTATGGCTATTTTTAGAGAAACGCCATCACTCTAGAATGTACATATATTGGAGGATTTTTAAATAAACTTTACACAAATGTTGCATATGATAATATCTCAAGCAAGTTGGACTTTTGCCATTTCAGTGTTTTCCACACACGAAGTTGTCTAGTGCGAGGGGATTTGTATCGCATGCGATGCCTTGTTTTTTTTTCTTGCATGAGTGTTCCTTGGGTGGACCTCTTAGATTCCTTGAAGAAATTTTGATCCGACAAAAAACATGGCCGCCATGGGCGGGGCTTATTTTCACTATTTAACATATAACGTAATGCTAAAAAATCATTTTCTGCAAAAGTACTTGTGGGATTTCATTGTAATTTGGATGAATTGTCCTTGGGTGGACTGTTGTCAGATTCGTTGAAAAAAATTTGATCTTACAAAAAAACATGGCCACCATGGGCGAGGCTTATTTTCACTATATAACATATAGTGTAATGCTGAAAATATTTTCTGCAAAAGTTCTTGTTTTATTTCATAGTTATTTGGCATACATGTTCCTTGGGTGGACCTCTGTCAGATTCCTTGAAGAAATTTTGATCCGACATAAAACATGGCTGCAGTGGGCGGGGTTTATTTTCACTATATAACATGTAGTGTAATGTTAAAAAAGTCTTCTCTTCTTCAAAAGTTCTTGTTTATTTATTTATTTATTTATTTATTTGTTTAAAAGTACCTTCCTGTATCTGAATTAATCTCCTCCAATTTTGCCGACTATCACATATCTATAGAGGTCCACCTACAAATTGTCATTCTAAAATTCAAAACATCAGAAATTTCACATGCCCATCACACTGGTGATAGAACTGATGTTTTCAACACAAACTCTATTTATACGACTTGATGTTTCAAAATAAATTCAAAATACTGAGGGAGATTGATTTATTAGACCTAATTATACTACAGTGTCAACAGTTCTCCAGATCCCTGAGGGTTAAAATGGCTTAGTTGAAAAGGGAGGCATACCGAATCCGACGGAGGAAAGGAAAAAATAAATAAATAAAGAAATAAAAACATAAATCTGTTCATTTTTTAGCTCCTCTGGCCAAAGACCGGCGGGTCTTATGTTATATGTTATGGCCCTGTGTCTGTTGTGCGTCTGTGCGGTTGTGCATCCGTGCGTTAACTTTTTTCTTTAAACATTTCCTCCTTAACTACTTGGTCAATTGTAACCAAACTTCACAGGAATGTTTCTCACATAGTCCTCTTCTGAATTCCTTCAAAGAATTTTGTTACATGCAGAACAAAATGGCATCGAAAGCAAAAAAAAATATTTAAAAATCTTCTCCTCCAAAACCGCTCAATGGATTTTATTCTTATTTGCATGAATGTTCCTTGGGTGGACCTCTGTCAGATTCCTTGAAGAAATTCGGATCAGGCAAAAAACATGGCCACCATGGCCATGCCCCACATGACTGCCATGGCCATGCCCCTTGGCTCATTAGCTTTCAAAGACTTATATGGGGAAAAGTTTTAAAAACCTTCTCCTCCAAAACCGCTCAACCTAATGGATTTCATTCTTACTTTGCATGAATGTTCCTTGGGTGGACCTCTGTCAGATTCCTTGAAGCAATTTTGATCAGACAAAAAACATGGCCGCCATGGACACGCCCATTGGCTAATTAGCTTCCATAGACTCATAAAGGGATCTTTTTTTTTAATCTTCTCCTCCAAAACCGCTAAATGGATTTCGTTCTTAATTTTCATGAATGTTCCTTGTGTCTACCATTGTCAGATTCATTGAAGAAATTTTGATCAGACAAAAAACATGGCCGCCATGGCCACCACCTTTGGCTCATTAGCTTCCATAGACCAATAAACGGAAAAACTTCTTCTCTGAAACCATAAAGCCTAAAGCTAAGACATTTACAGTAAAACCTGTCTTAGTGGCCACCTCTATTAAGCAAGCAACCTGTCTTAAGCAAGCAGGCATTCAGTTCCCAAGAAAGGCAGATGTGTTAAATTTCACCTGTATTAAGCAAGAACCTGTCTTAAGCAAGCATATTTTGACTATCCCTTAGGCACTTGCTTAATACAGGTTGAACTGTAGTATGTAGCAAAGCTATGTGGTCACCTGCTAAGTCCTGCGAACTATGACTCTTGAGTCAAAATTGGCAACGCCCCACGGTGCTTAGTAGCTCCCATAGACTAATAATGACAAAATCTTGAAACTTTTCTCCTCTGAAACCATAAGGCCAAGAGCTTAGTATGTAGCAACTTGAAGTATTCATCTGCATAAATCCTGCCAACTATGCCCCTGGGGTCCAAATTGGCCACACCCTGAGGCCCATAAGCTCCCATAGACATATACTGGGAAAAACTGACAAAAATCTTCTCTGAAACCATCAGTGCCCAGAGCTTAGATATTAAGTATGCAGCAACGTCAAGTGGTCACTCAAATAAATCCTGCCAACAATGCCCCTGGGGTAAAAAATTGGTCACGCCCAGAGGCATATTAGTTCCCATAGACTTATAATAGGAAAAACTTAAAAAAAGTCTTCTTCTCTGAAACCATAAGGCCCAGAGCTTTAGATATTTAGAACGGAGCAATGCCAAATGGTCACTCACATAAATCCTGCCAACCATGGCTCTGGGGTCCAAAAAATATAGAATGGACATTCCTTGGGTGGATCACTTGTTTCTTTTTTACCCATTGCATGCGGGAAAACCCTAAATGGGTACCTTGGCAAACAGTGCTGGCCCAGATCAGACCCCACAGAACACCATGTCTGACCAGGGCCTGCACTATTTGCTAACAGAATTTTCCATCAAAAATAGAAAAAAATAGGCCTGACACCCCTTATATGACAAATGGACTGGTCCAACATATAGCAATAGAAGAGTCCACTAGTATACCATTGGTTAATGTAATAAATATGACAATTGTCTGAAGTTAGCCGGTGGAGCGACAGGCCCTCTTGGGCCTCTTGTATAAAAGTGGGGTTTAAGGGGGTCAAATTTATATAGGCATGTTTTCTTTAAACATTCGGAGAAAAATGTACAACCTTATATTGATTCAAACTGTCATTTCAGTGAGTGAGTGAGTGAGTTTTAGTTTTACGTCCCACCAACAGCTAAGGTCATACGGAGACGGGACCTCGGTTTAAAGACTCATCCGAAAGTTTAACTGTCATTTCAGAACTTATATTATTAAATTCGCAAACACATTCTACCAACACATCACGAAAGCACACCTATATAATACTGAGCCCCTTAAACCCCACTTTTATACAGTAAAACTGAAGTTTACAGGGGTATACATTATTTTTTTATTTCTGCTCAAAAATATAATTTGTGGGAACTCGTTAGAACCTCCCCGTCGAGTTCCCATAATCCACATTTTGAGCAGAAATAAGAAAACTATCAGAATTTTTTTTTATCTAAATACCCTTTTTTTTTGGGGGGGGGGGGGAATAAAATTTGAATATATTTAAATTGACCTGTTTTCGTAATGCGTTAAAGGCTGAAAACTTTACAATAACACACCTGTGTGCTATAATGGCGCCTTGCAGTTCGACATACATGTAACTACACGTAGCACATTTCAGATGTTTTGTTCAGACCCCTATAAATTTATACACTATATAGGAAAAAAAAACTATAGAACAGGTCAAAAAGCACTGATGGATAAAATGTCATAATTTCTTTGCTTGTTTGTTTGTACTGGAGTTTAACGGCACAGTCAACACTGTTGAGGTCATTTTTGAGCTGGTCCGTTTACCTATCTACACTTTTCCAGGACAGGCTTATACGTAAACGGTTAACCATTACAATAAACATTCTTGCGACAGATTCTTACAGCTGCCCTTCTTGAATCAGTGGAAGGGAGAGAATGACCTTAGAAAAGATTTCATGATCAATCTTCACGAAGAATTGTTGTTGAGCCCGGCAGGTATCGAGCTACCGAGGCCGGCCATAATTTCTTTGTAAATTATTAAAAAGGGAGCTAAAAGACAAGTGCACTGCAAATACACTCATAGATTGTATGGCAAAAATCCTGAACTGAACCTAATATTCGTTTATTGCCCTTGTGAGAGGAGAATATGACGCTTTATTCATCCGAGCAGGTAATATTGCCCGAGGGCGAATCCCGAGGACAATATTACCTGTTTGAGTTTTGTGTTCTCGGAGATGTTGCACTAATGAATTAGGAGGGGTTCATACGGACTAAACAAATTGTTTGTCTAAATCGCGACGGAAGTAAGGGCGAGGATTGTGGCCAGTGGAATTCGTTTCACTGACCGTTCCGAGGAGGTTCTTCTGTCGCGGTTTGTTTTTGTTATGGTTTATCTTTGAGTGTTTGTCGCTTATACCTTTTGTTTTGGACAGCCAGTTTGCCATTTTGTGGGTAACTGATTGTCCTTTTGGCTTTCCGCTATTGGTGTTTCCATTAGGGTCTAGTTAATTCATGTTTGTGTTTCTTTCCCTTTGGTGTCTCTGATGGGAGCTGTGGGTTAATTGTATCGATTCCTGATCATTGCTGTCACTTCTATTTTGCGAGGTTTATGATATCGATAACCCTTTCTAAGATGTTTAATGGTATATAATTCATTACGAGTGTTGAAGTCAGCTACATGACTAAACACTCTGGCAAATCAAAATAACTAGCATGCATGCGATCTGTCGGATAACATTTATGTTTTACCCAACCTTTTTATATCGAAGAATGAGTTGACGAAATTGGGTACTGAAATAATTTCAAGCATATATATATATATATATTTTAATTTAAATACTACGTCACAAAACAAATCCGGTTCCGATATAATAGGCCGTATTGCAGAAGCGAATAAAACTTGAAACTAGATCGAAATAACGAATATAAAGCATAGAAAAGTTTTAAATATGCGGCTTTGCTCGACGTTACCTTATCATTAACTCAAATATGACAATGGAATCTTCCAGATAGTAAAATTGGAGTGGGCTGTTATTTCCAGATACAGTCGAACTTCGATGGCTCGAACCCCTTTGGGACCATGAAATTTTATTCGAGACAGCGGTAGTTCGAGCAACTGAAGATCACTGCCAAGAGGCATAACGAGATACTTTTGAACATCTTTCGATGTTAGATAATGAAAATGCCGAGGCGATTCTAATGAGTACACACAGCTCACATTTGCAACTTAAAAGACTAAAATCTCCTTTATCTTCCCCCACCATTTCTTATCTTGAGGATTTCCCTAGGGGCTCAAGTACGAGTTCGACCCAGCCATGGTAAACGAGCCATCGGTGTTCGAGCCATCGAAGTTCTACTGTAGTAAAATTGGAGTGGGCTATTTTCAATTATAGCGGTGTCAGGTTTGTTTTTCTTCATAGCAAATATTACAAAAATGAACGTTCTTTACGCAAACAGTGTAGACCCATCTGATCTGATTCTGCACTGTTTATCAATGTCCCAGAAAAGTGCCGCTAGGCATATATGAAGTAAGGAACTCACATTTCCTCCAAAGTGGTGATGCATATTCGTGCTTGGTTGATGCTCTTTCAAATCACGAAAGACGGAGTCTATACCAAATCCTTAAATGCAATGTAGACCAGTATAACAGACAAAACAAAGCATTTTATACACTAATGTCTGACCAACTTGTCTAATGCATTACGGCACGCAATATTTCGTGCTAAAGTAAATTGACAATTGTAGATTACTTACTATCCTATTTTCGTAGATTATCTATATCTTAAATAGAAGCATTGATACAAATTACGTCAGACAACGAAGTCAAAAGCCGTTTTAATAACTGTTTTGGGCAATGATTTAGATAAAACTTTTCCTCTATTTCCAATGATAATATCTCTTTCACCAACTCCAAGGCTAAACAGTAATTGAAAAGAGCGAAAGTTAAATATTTCATATAGAAAAAGTAACAATTGGTTTTGTGTCACTTTAAAGTGGAACCAAACACGCAAAAACCTAGTTTATGTCATCCAAAGCAAGGGTAGACGAATGCCAGCTTGAAGAGACTCTCAACGTATCATGTTGATGTTTTGCAGCAAACAAGTATTCCAGGCAATTTTAAATCTAAATACCGCTTTATGGTGTCAATGTTAGCTCAGTACTCGTAGGGTATTTCTTTTTTTGACTTTAGCATTAAATGCGTTTTGGATTCACTAAGCCCACTTACCTATAGGAAACAGTTACAAAAGATTAATACAGTTATAGATTGTAATTAGGTGTAGTTGAAAGATTTAACTTAAGATAAGTTTCAAAAACACTTTAAACAGTTCAAATATTTGTATGACTATACCTATTAGTTTCTACGGATGAGTTTCTGAAACGTTTTCGATGTTAATCAGAGTAAGGGTGGAAACTAGTGTTTTTATTTTGTTTATTTATGTCTTGCTTTCAACAATGACATAAAGACCTTATGCCCATATTTTCCCTCTAATATTACTGATCATATGGCTGAGATAAAAGGAATTGACAGTATGAATAATCGGTAATTATTAATAAGGAAGAAGAAAAGAAGGGAAATGGAATAATTATCCATATCATTTAGAAATTAGGCCTATTCAAATATATTGAGAATTTTGCCACCAAAAAAAATGAGAATTTTCTTAGGAAAAATACCGATATTTTCCATATATCTGCTCTAAACTTTGATTGTGGGTACTCGTTAGAACCGCCTCGGCGAGGCGGTTCGAACGAGTATCCGAAATTCATGTTTTCAAACAGAAATAAGAAAAATAAGATATACCTTTTACTATATGAAAATGGGGATTGACGATGTCAAAAATACGTAGGCTTGGTTTCGTGATGTATTGATAATAATTAGTCTTGAACACTAGATAAAAGAATTCTTTTGTTTGTTTGATTTGAGGTTTAACGTCCCTGTCAATAGTGTATAGGTCATTTTGGAGACGCTGCTTCCAATTTGTGGGACTTTTACCCGACATTGAGATGAAATGACATCTCAAGCCCTGTCGCCCAATGAAACCAATAGGGTTTATAAGCATGGACGGTTCGACACGCACCGCTTTGCCTGGGCAGGCTTAGATCCTCTAAGCGGATTACCAGTACTCGTGTGCGGTCGGATTCAGCTCTGCATGGAAGCATCATGCAGCTCATCTATTTCTTCAAGTCCCGATTGGCGGGGGCGAGCAGAGCAGATAAAAGAATTCTGCACTTAAGCCAGGGGTAATGATTCTTTTGCTTCCCAGTATATCATAAAGCTTGAAAGAGAAAAAATCGAGGTTTCTTTTCACGTGCTTGATGTGCACTGGTTAAATAATACGTCATGTACGTTGTCGTTAAGTTTGACGTAATTTCACGTATACTGACGTCAAAATCACCGCATCATTGTCTTATCAATATGACGGACGCCGACAAACGAAGTGGCTGCATTATATATAAACAACAACTCTCAGACATGAAAGGTATGCGAGAAAAAGAAGCTTTGCATTGATGAGTTAGGACGTCTTCATGCGGACTGAACAAATTATTTGTCTTAATCGCGACACCGTTGTTTCATCTCTGTGGTTGTTTGAATATTGTGTTCACGGAGATGTTGCAGGCCTTCATGCGGACTGATCAATTTATTCGTCTTAAAGTAAGGGCGAGGATTCCCGCCAGATAAATTCGATTTAAGTCCCCCAGTGGAATTCGTTTCCGCTGACCGTTCCAATGCAGTTCTTCCGTCGCGGTTTATTTTTGCTATGGTTTGTCTTTTGGTGTTTGTGTCGCTTATATTGTTTTTTTTGATAGCCAATTGGCCATTTTGTGGGAAAGTAACTGTCCTTTCGGCTTTCCGCTGTTGGTAGTTTCATTAACGTCTGTTGTTTCATGTTTGGTTTCTTTCCCTTTGGTGTGTGTTTCTTTCCCTTTGGTGTTTCTTTCCTGATCATTGCCTCCACTTCTATTTAACATGGGTGTGAGGGGTAGATATAAAATTCTGTCCTTCGGAATCACTGTCGGATATCATTCGGTAAGCCATCCACCCCTCGCACCCATGTAAACTAGTTTACGATTGTGCAGCCATCAGGAGCCCAGATGTTCAAACCATCGTTTGCTTAATGAATCTGTTTGTCTATCTGGCAAAAGTGAGTGGCTTTTAAAATTTTTTTTTTTTACGTCACCTTAAACTTGGTATTCAAGAATTTCATTAGAAGTATGTTTTGGCTCCAGCAGACAAGACCGCTAACAATGTCGTCGTTGTTTGACGGCTCCACTGTGTTAACACTCTTCAGCAAAGCTGGGTGGTACTAAGGCCTATGAACTACAGCGATTGGCTGTAGAGAGACCACATTAATCATTTAGCCACAAGGTTTGCTGCATGTGTTACAGAAGGCCAAGAAAAGCTTCAAACGTTATATTAGTTTCCTTAAAGGCATTTATTCTTGTAAGGTAACACACCGTGTGCTCATAATTGTTTTATTGCCCCCCCCCCCCCGTGATATACTCTCTGTAGCAGATCAAAGGCAGCCCCTAATATGGTGATTAGTAGCTCTTGTTGTATCCCTGACTGAGGCACGTAAGGGGAAAATCAATAAGGTACACTGTAGTCAACAGTTAGTAAACTATTGATTTTTTCCCAAGAGGCCCCTTACCTGTTGAAGACAGAGAACTTCTCTTCAGCCAGCACTGAGAGCTATATAATATTATGTAATGCAATGATGGTCCACAATAAACGATAATAAATGTCTTTAACACCATAAAAGACCATGCAAAACACGGTTTATTGCAATGTCAAGCTCTTAAACCACCACTGAACTTTCCAAATTATTAATTTCATGTCTAACTGTCATAAAATATGTGATTAAATATTGCGTCCATGTCTTTAAAAGATCCGGGAAAAATCTGTTTTGGTCTATAAAACATTCTAATGATGTTTTAAATAAATTGAAATTCAGACGTTTTCGTGCTTCAAATCTGTCTACTTATGATTTTTCCACGCTTTACACTACACTATCTCAAAATCTTATAAAAGAAAAACATAATGATTAAATCAAATGGACAATTCATAGAGAAGAGTCCTTCTATCTTGCATGTAATGTAAGAATTGTTTTATTATTATTATTATTATTATTATTATTCACTCCTGAAGAGCATAAAAAGTATGCATTATGGTCATGTCAGGATTTGTAAGAAGCTCTCACTTTTCTACTTGACAATATTTACATACATGTTATTTTGACAAATTGTCGGTATTCCGATGGGTACGAATTGCGCACTCTTGCGGCTGATCAGTTCTTGTTTTGTTATGAAAGGGGCTTCATGATGCCCTTTCCGTTGAAAACTAACCTGAAATCACTGAAGCCTTTAGCTCGACTTCTAGATATTTGGATGATTTAACAAATATTGACAATATCTATTTCGATAGTTTGATCAGTCATATGTATCCCACAGAACTTCAGATAAATAAATCAAATTATTCTGATACCGAGGCCCCTTTTTTGGATTTACCTCTGTCTATTGTAGATGGGTTTGTTTCCTGCAAAATTTATAATAAACGCAATGATTTTGATTTAGAAATTGTAAATTGTCCTTTCTTGGATGGTAATATTCCTCACGCGGCATCCTATGGCGTTTATATTTCGCAATTAATTCGATTTGCATGAGCGTGTAGTCATGTAACTGACTTCAACACTCGTAATAAATTGTTAACTGCTTAACTTCTTAATCAGGGTTATCGGTATCATAAATTACGCAATAGACGTCATTCCGATTTCGTTTCAAAATTCAGTGTTGGATCTGAATCTCTTCTCCAACAAGGTCTATCGGAACCCGAATTTTACGGGGACTCAGTATATAAATTCAGAAAATGAAACTTGGAATGACCTCAGTACCCAATTTCGAAAATCGTTCTTTGATATTAAAAGATTGGGTACAAGGTAAATACACGACAGACTGCATGCATGGTAGTTAAACCCACTCACGGTTGATAACGTTGCTTCCCTATTTAATTACACGCCCGAGGGCCAGGCCTTAGATTCTATGACGGTTCCAGCGTAAAGGCTTACTTAGAATTATTTTAAAATTAATTTAGTTTTATGTAATGTTGGTTTGTACCGGGTGCTCTGTCTATGATCGGTCCCATTGGAGTCTGACTGTTGAGTTTGTTTCGTTCCAGTACTTCAGTTATTTCTTGCTGTTGTTTCATCTTTGTGGTTGTTTCACGTGTGTGTTCTCAGAGACGTTGCACTAGTGAGTTAGGAAGCCTTCATGCGGACTGGAGAAATTATTTGTCTAAATCGCGAAGAAATTAAGGGCGATGATTGCGACCGAGTGAAGTTGATCAAAGCCCCCCGCCCCTTCACCCCACACCCCCCCCCCCCCCCCCCCAAGTGAAATACTTTTCACTGAACTTCCAAGACGGTTCTTCTGTCGCGGTTTATTTTTGTTATAGTTCGTCCTTGAATCTGTGTATCGCTCATATTATTTTGTTTTGGATAGCCAATTGGTCATTTTGTGAGTAAGCAACAACCCCTTTAGCATTCCGCTATTGAAGTTTCCATTATGGCCTAGTGATTCACGTTTGTGTTTCTTTCCCTTTGGCGTCTCTGAAGGGAGGTGTGGGTTAATTGTATCGATTCCTGATCATTGCCTTCACTTTTATTTTATACGTGATTACCCAGTACAGTGCACAAATTGACAACTGCCTTTCTCGAATAAGCAGAAGGGAGAGAATGACCGTAGAAAAAAATTCTTGATCAATCTCTTCGAAAAAGTGTTGCCGACCCCGGCAGGTGACTTAGCAACGAGGCCGGTTGGAGGGGTGTTTATTACACGAACGTTTTGACCTGAAATCTATTTGTGTCTCATGGGTTTGGTTTGCTAGGATAGAGATGGTCGCATCCTGATTTTTGTTCACCACTGGGCGTTTACCAGATTAAGAGTATTAGCCCGGACTTTGACCACTGCAATATGAGCACTGTCACGGGAAACCTGGCTTCAAGTTAAAATTCGACCTGCTGGGCTTCACTATACTAAGCAGAGTGTTGAATTTTGGATGGGAAAACTGTGTGTATTGCAGTATCCAATCAGTGAACACTAAGGTGCTGATCAGTCTGCGCGCATGCGCAGGCTGATCAGCGCCTTTGCTGTTTGCAAATGACAAAGACAGGTTTTTATGACGCCACTCAGATTATGAATGAAATATTCGAGACGTTTCACTACTGAAGTACTACTTTAGAATACCTTGTAGATTATTCGCAACAAACCGCAAAGTTTAATGATCAATCGCCTCGGTTGTGTCATTCTTGGCCTAAAAACGAAGGCGATTTAGTAAAATAGACCATTTTTCTTCTGATACAAAGCATTGATAATAGCGTCAATCATTTAAAACGATTTCCGATTAAAAAAAAAAAACAAATAAAATAAAAAATCATCGTTACAACCACTTTAAAAAAACAAAATTACAAACTGGTTTCTCTGTATATTTGTTTGTTTCTTTTGGAGTTTAATCAACACTTTTTATGTAATTTTTGAGCAGGTCAGTTTACTTATCCACACTTTTCCTGGGCAGGCTTATACGTAAGCGGTTAACCAGTACAGTGCACATTCTTTCGCAAGAAACTGACAACTGCCCTTCTTGAATCAGCGGAGGGAGAGAATGGCCGTAGAAAAGATTTCATGATCAATCTCCACGAAAGAATGTTGCTGACACCGGCAGGTATCGAACCCGCGTCCTCCTGTTCACCAATCAGACGCGCATCCGACTAAGCTACCGAGGCCGGCTTCTCTGTATATACACATCACGTGAACAAGTCCGTGAAATAAAGACCCCCATAAAAAACCCAACATTATATAGAGAAAACTGGGGTTTACGGGGGTAAAATTATTTTCCTTATTTCTGCCCCAAGACATAGGTTTTGGGTACTCGATAGAACCGCCTTAATGAGGTTTGAAAAATGCAGCATATCACACGGATGTGTTATCGTAATGTATAGTGGAGAACAGAGGTGGGGGCGTATTCAGTGCACCTCTCGCACGTGTTTTGCGGCGCTGCCATGGCATATGACGTCATGTTACGCGCTTTAAATAGTGTTTCGTGAAAAAAAAACACGTAAAATAGTTTAAGTCGAGAAAATACAGACAATAAAAGACAACACATGCAAACTGCCATCACGATAACAAGTCCTGAAATGAACACCCCTTAAACCCCACGTCATATAGAGAAAACTGGGCATTACGCAAACACGCCTACACAAATACATTGCCACCTTCATCGCCGAAAAAATGAAATTTTTTAGAACAAACAAGTGTGATATTTTTCTTATTTTTGCTCAAAACATAGATTGTGAGCACTCGTTAGAACCGCCTCATCGAGGCGGTTCTAACGAGTACCCACAATCTATATTTTAGAGCAGAAATAAGAAAAAATATGGTTTACACTCTGAAAGCCCAGTTTTACTATATAAAAGTGGGGTTCAATGGGGTCAAAATTATATAGGCGTGTTTTCGTGATGGGTTTACGGGGTATTCATGATTTTTCTTATTTCTGCTCCGAGACATATGTTGTGTGTACTCTTTAGAACCGTCTCAATGATGCAGTTCTAAATAGCACCCACAGCCTATATTTGGAGTACTAATAAGAAACAAATATCACACATTATTATCCGAAAAATAGCCATTTTGGGGATGTGAAAAATTGCACTATTACGCACGGGTGTGTTATCATAATGAATTAATCTTTCGTGAAATTCAGCTTCAGCTCGCCGGCCTCAGTGGCTCAGTCGGATGCGCGTCTGGCTGGTGATCAGGAGGACGCGGGTTCGACTCCCGCCGGGGTCGGCAACATTCTTTCGTGGAGATTGATCATGAAATCTTTTCTACGGTCATTCTCTCCCTTCCGCTGATTCAATCTTTCGTGAAATTCAGCTTCAGCTCGCCGGCCTCAGTGGCTCAGTCGGATGCGCGTCTTGCTGGTGATCAGGAGGACGCGGGTTCGACTCCCGCCGGGGTCGGCAACATTCTTTCGTGGAGATTGATCATGAAATCTTTTCTACGGTCATTCTCTCCCTTCCGCTGATTCAATCTTTCGTGAAATTCAGCTTCAGCTCGCCGGCCTCAGTGGCTCAGTCGGATGCGCGTCTGGCTGGTGATCAGGAGGACGCGGGTTCGACTCCCGCCGGGGTCGGCAACATTCTTTCGTGGAGATTGATCATGAAATCTTTTCTACGGTCATTCTCTCCCTTCCGCTGATTCAAGAAGGGCAGTTGTCAGTTTCTGGCGAAAGAATGTGCACTGTACTGGTTAACAGCTTACGTATAAGCCTGCCCAGGAAAGTGTTGATAGGTAAACTGACCGGCTCAAAATGACCTAAATAGTGTTGACTGGGCCGTAAAACTCCAATACAAACAAACAAACAAATCAGCTTCAGCTCTGTCGTCGTTCTCTACCAGCAAAACTTGGAAATAGAGCACAGCAGATCGGGATAAAGAGTGAGATAAACAGGGTGGGATACATGTTAAAATGTTTTTACCGTCTGCATTTGTCGGAATCCTTATCTGGTTGGAAAAAAATTGCTGTTGTTTATATATATATATATATATATAGCTGCGAAAATAGATTTTTCCTCTGTAAAAAATGTGTTACTTTTTTTTTTTTTTTGTTTCAAACGGTTCTAACGAGAACCATCAATCTATGTTTCTGTGTGAGAATATGTATATATAATATAATTAATACCCTTGTAAACCCCACTTTACTCCTTACAACGTAGTTTATGAGGGTATTCATTATATGCACGTGTTAACAAGATGATGATACTTGAAATAACCGGCAATCACTTAGTACATGTAGATGTTTAGGACTCTTTGCAGCACTTACACGTATTCATTCACCTTATTTGCATTATCTGCTGGTTCCTAGTCTGAAGGTTATCAGTGTTGGAAAAACAGGTAACCAGACCCCCTTACCTTAAAAGGTCAGGGGGTCTGGTTACCTGTTTTTCCGATATTGACAATGTGCACGCTGGGAGCCAGCAAATAATGCAAATATGGTGATTTGCAAATTCTATCACGTGAACAAGGCCGCGAAAAGAAGACCCCTAAACCCCACTTTATATGGCGAAAACTGGGGTTTACGGGGGTATACATTATTTTTCTTAGTTCTGCTCCAAGACATAGGTTGTGGGTACCCGTTAGAACCGCCTCAATGAGGCGTTCTAACGAGCACACACAACCTATGTTATAAGCATTTGTAAGAAAAATATCAAGGATTTTCATCAGAAAAGTAGTTATTTTGGAGATGTGAAAAATGCACTATACCGTACGGGTGAGTTATCGTAATGGGAAATATTTTTAGCATCTAATTTTAGACGATGGATGCAAGTGTTTTAAAAAAAAATAGTATATATATATATTAAAGAAATAGATCAGCTCTAGTAGTGCTTTATTGAGTGATAAATCACTGTTTGGAGGTCAGTTGTAAAGTGATCAAAGCACGAGTGCGTAGCGCGAGTGATTATTTTACTCGTTACTCATCACGTGAACAAGTCCGTGAAATGAACACCCCCCTAAACCCCACTTTATACAGAGAAAACTGGGGTTTAAGGGGGTAAACAGTATTTTTCTTATTTTTACTCCAAGACATAGGTTGTGGGTACTCGTTAGAACCGCCTCAATGAGGCGGTTCTAACGAGCACCCACAACCTATGTTTGTAGTATTTATAAAAAATATCGCATATTTTAATCAGAAAAGTAGCCATTTTGGAGATGTGAAAAAGTGCACTATGCCATACGGGCGTGTTATCGTAATGAA
This sequence comes from Lucinisca nassula, assembly GCA_963580285.1. NCBI lineage: Eukaryota > Metazoa > Mollusca > Bivalvia > Lucinida > Lucinidae > Lucinisca > Lucinisca nassula. The sequence goes on from OY757016.1 coordinate 101,237,932, forward strand.
CCGTTTTGGAGATACCAAAGAATGCACCATAACGGAAACATCCCTATATAATTTTGACTCTCTTGAACCCCACTTTTGTATAGGAAAACTGAGGTTTAAAGGGGTAAACCTTATTTTTTCTTATTTCTGCTCTAAAATATAGATTGTGTCCAGGCAAATCGGTGCGAGTCGGACCGTCCATGCTTTAAACCCTTTTGGTTTCATTGGGCGACGGGACTTGAGATGTCATTTCATCTCAATGTCGGGTAAAAGTCCAACAAAATTGGAAGCAACTTCTCCAAAATGACATATACAGTGTTGACGGGGAAGTTAAACTAAAAATCAAACAAAACAAAACTATGCAATTGAGTGCTTGTAACAATGTTTAGTACAAATACGGTATTCGGGATCGCAACACAACACAACACACACAAACACATGAAAAAAAAAAACAGTCTATATTTGACAAAGAACCGCAAAATTGACATTCTAGATCAGTTGAAACGGGGAATATTAATAAAACATTAAATCTTATTGTCACACCCTGTTATTGAAAGACAATACTGCAGTTATTGCAGTGTCAAAAGAAAACATTCCATTGTATTAACCGAATTCATATTTTGGAACAGTTTGGCGCCACCCTCTTTATGTCGATTAAATGGGACATGGTGGACATACATGAAGAGAAAAGTAATTTAGATGACAAGGGGGCCAAAATGGCCCTGGATCGCTCACCTGGGTCCAAGTTTTTAATAGCTTTTAGAAGAGAAGTGAAGCTTATGCACTTCAAGTAAAGGATACAAAATATTTTGAAATTGAACAAATGGCCTAGAAGGAGATTTGTTAAAATATTTTCCTATTTCTAGTTTTAATGGCCATTTTGTTTGGCCGAGCGAAACGGTTTCGGCAATTTGGTAAAGGGCCATAAAAGAACCATTTCCGAGAAATTTGTTCGAAATTGAGCCATTTTCAATATTTCTGTGAAATTATATTGAAATTGGGTCATTGGACTAGGAGGAGATTTAAAAGGAGGAAGTTTATTTATTTATTTTTTTTTTTCATTATTTTTAGCTCTTGTGGCCATTTTTCAGTCTGATTTTTAATGAAAAGGCTGTCTACAGAGACATACAGTCGAACTTCAATGGCTCGAATACCTATGGGACCTCGAACATCTGTTCGAGACAGGGGTAGTTCGAGCCACTGAGGTTACTGTCAGGAGGCATAACGAGATACTTTTACACATCTTTTCGGTGTTCGATAATGAAATATGTATGCTGTGCGTACTCATTAGAATCGCCTCATCGAGGCGATTCTAATGAGTACACACAGCATACATTTGCAAGATAAAAGACTAAAATCTCCTTAATTATCCCCCACTGTTTCTTATGTAGAAGATTTCGCTAGGGGCTCAAGAACGGGTTCGACTCATCCATGGTAAACGAGCCATCGGTGTTCGAGCCATCGAAGTTCTACTGTACATGTAACATTATCATTAGCAGGTGCGTTTGCAGTCATTAATTATGTATTCATAACTCAGTCTTCATAAAAATATAATAAAAGCTTAAATTTGGAAACGAAGCAACAAAGATGGAAAAAATGGAGCATCGACTACATCACAACGAAAACACGCCTATACAAATACATTGTAAACTTGAGCGCCGAAAAAAGGCAAATTTTAAGATGAAAACTTGTGTTATTTTTCTTATTTCTGCTCAACATATTGATTGTGGGTATTCGTTAGAACCGCCTCATCGAGGCGGTTCTAACGAGTACCAACAATCTATATTTTAGAGCAGAAATAAGAAAATATTTCTGCTCAAAGTATAGATTGTGGGTACTCGTTAGAACCGCCTCATCGAGGCGGTTCTAACGAGTACCCACAATCTATATTTTAGAGCAGAAATAAGAAAAATAAGGTATACCCCTTTACTATATAAAATTGGGGTTCAAGGGGGTCAAAATTATATAGGCGTGTTTACGTGATGTGGATCTTCTTAAGCAGTTCTTTACCCGGGTTTTAAACTCTGTTTACACCCGTGACTGACTAGGAAATAGAACGTGGCGCGACCAGGACTCGAATCCAGGGCTTCTCGTATGCTCTGCCACCACTCTACCGACTGAGCTCCCGAGCCACTTGGTCCACCTGTTACTTCTACATTAGCAGATTTACATTTTACTTTTATTTTCAAAGACATCGCAATGGGCTCAATGACCCCAGAGAAATGAAATATGAACTGCATGTCGAGGTGTCATGCAATATATGTACTTAGGTCTATATACATCGCTCCAGCTTAGCCCTTATGCCCCCGCCCACCGGGGCTTAAAGAAATAGATGGGCTGCATGATGCTTCCATGCAGAGCTGGAACCGACCACACACGAGTACTGGTAAACCGCTTAGAGGATCTAAGTCTGCTCAGGCAGAGCGGTGCGAGTCGGTCCGTCCATTCTTATAAACCCTATTGGTTTCATTGGGCGACAGGGCTTGAGATGTCATTCCATCTCAATGTCGGGTAAAAGTCCCACAAAATTGGAAGCAACGTCTCCAATATAACCTAAACAGTGTTGACGGGGACGTTAAACGTCAACAAAAGCTTAGCCCATATTCGCCCAACATCCCATGTGTGAGCCATTACCAAACAGTGTATAGACACAGATTGTACGCCGCAGAACCTGCCTCTGATCTGCGTCTACACTATTTACATACATGTTTATCGCTGTAAAACTTACCACTAACAAAACTCTAATTGGAAATGAACCACTACAAACTTATTTAGGTGGTAGATTCCATTGTCATATATGGGTTAAAATGATAATCTTTATTGACAAATCTTAAAAGACAAACACATCTTGTCTATCCGCATTGTTAAGTCATGAGCCCGGACACGGCTAATCCTATGCAAGGACGCTTGACAGAGGCTAGGTGTTCACAGAGGCTTGGCGTTCACATGCGTTTGGTGTCCACGCAGCCTGAGCAGAATAGTCACTGTCTTCAGAGGGTTTTACTGACAATGGACGGGCGCGTCACGTCCTATTACGTAACAAAACAAAAATGAAAAAAAAAAAATGAATATATAAAAAGAATAATACATATAATAAACAAATAAAATAAATAAATTAAAAAAAATGAGGTTTATTTCTTTACCTTATCATCATAGACTAATCGCCCCGCCCATAGGGGCTTGAAGAAATATATGGGCTGCATGATGCTTCCACGCAGAGCTGAATCCGGCCCGCACACTAGTACTGGTAAACCGCTCCGAGGATCTAAGCCTGTCCAGGAACCGCGGTGCGAGGCGGGACCGTCCATGCTAATAAACTCTATTGGTTTCATACAGCGACAGGGCTTGAGACGTCATTTCATCTCAATGTCGGGTAAAAACCCCACAAAATTGGAAGCAACGTCACCAAAATGACCTTTACAGTGTTGATGGGGACGTTAAACCTCAAATCAAACAAACAAATCATCATAGACTAAAACTTTGCATGCTGTACTATATTTTTGGCATTGATTGTGTGTCTTAACCCATTTTGTACCGGAAAACCCGAAACGGGTAGTTGGCAAACAGTGCAGGCCCAGATCAGACGCCTCAAAACGGGGCGCCTGATCAGGGCCTTCACTGTTTGCAAAAATTTCTGCCATTTTCCAAATAAATTTTGAAAAAAAAACAAAAAAAACCTGATACCCCTAATGGAAATTAAAATGGACTCTGGATATATATAAGGAGGAAGATTCCATTTGGTACAAAAAGGGTTAATCTTAAATTGAACCTGCGTATGCTATGCAAAAAGCGCATGTTGGCATGTACGAACATTGAAGACTGGGATCAGTCTACACATTCGCGTAGTCGGATTAAGATTTGTTTGTTTGTTTGTTTTGGAGTTTAAAGGCCGAGTCAACACTATTTAGGTCATTTTTGAGCCGATCAGTTTACCTATACACAATTTTCCTGGGTAGGCTTATACGTAAGCGGTTAACTAGTACAGTGCACATTCTTTCGCCAGAAACTGACAACGACCCTTCTTGTCATACGAAGAGACAGACGTCTCTGGATCGTAACTGATATGAATGCCATGGAGCGCCACATTTTGCACTAAAGATCATGAAAACGATCAGACCGATTACAATAGTTGTTAGATGTGCATGTACTGTTTCGAGTGCGCCGGCTCGAATGATGTTTAATCTAATCTTCAGTCGGGTATGAAGTGTATGAAGGGAATTTTAATATGGGAAAATGATTCACAGATCAAATGCATTCTTGACGTTGTTGCAATGCGGACCCGGAGACACAGAACGGAAGCATGTCCCTGATATGTAAAGCCCATACATCCTGAATGGACCATTCCATTTTAGACATTGAAAAAGTCCATATTCATTTCTGTTTGTGATGTCTGATACAGATACGATACTTAACAAAAATAAAATACAGTAAAATACCTGTATTTAGACCACCTTTGGGACTGTTCAAAAGTGGTCTTTAAGACCACTTTTGAACAGTACCCAAGGTGGTCCATGAACAGAGGACACTGTATGCAGAAAACACAAAGAAAGAATAACTGCAATATACTAAATTAGCTCCGCCCCCGCCCATAGGGGCTTGAAGAAATATATGGGCTGCATGATGCTTCTACGCAGAGCTGAAACCGACCCGCACACGAGTAGTGGTAAACCGCTTAGAGGATCTAAGGCTGCCCAGGCAAAGCGGTGCGAGTCGGCCCGTCCATGCTTATAAACCCTACTGGTTTCATTGGGCGACAGGGCTTGAGAAGTCATTTCATCTCAATGTCTGGTAAAAAGTCCCACAAAATTGGGAGCAACGTCTCCAAAATGACCTTTACAGCGTTGACGGGGACGTTAAACCTCAAATCAAACAAACAAAAAACAAAATTAGCTTTTTAGAGCAGAATTAGTTTTAATTTTAGGTGGTCTTAATAGCGGAATTTCACCGTACGTTTTTGCAAAACGTGTCCGCACTGTTCAGAATGCTCATAACTTAGTCTGTTAGGGGGCTAGTCCATTCAGGGTATACCCCTTTTTGCTCTTCGGACAATTTTGTTAAGAAGCAGAAGGCACCCTCGATTTTGTAAGTTGCCGCCAAGTAGTTTTCCATATCTTCATATTTTCAAATGAATTCGCTAAACAATAACAAAATAAAATGAAAACTAGATGATTTATATACATGCATATGTACACACACGACGCCAAACATGTTTCTTATCCAGTATATGCCTAGCAGTCCAGTTTTGGGGCATTTACAAACATTGTAGTCCGAGATCAGACGCATGCACAGAACGCGGCGTCCGACCAGAGTCTTCACTCTTTTGCTTAAAGCACGCATTTTTTTGTAAAACTTACCTCAAACAAAACAAGCCTGACACCCCACCCTGATAATTGGAAATTGACCACTCCAAACGTATCAGATGGAAGATTCCATTGTCATCAATACGGGTTAATATGTACATGTATGTACATGCATCGTTTATTGTTAATTCGTGAAGGCCTTTGGAAGATCATGGTGAAGTTTGGATGTCCAACCAAGTTCATAGCAATGATGAAACAGTTCCACGATGGTATGCTTGCACGGGTCCAAAATGATGGTGAGCTTCAAGATCCATTTCCTGTGACAAAGGGAGACAAGCAAGGCTGTGTGTTAGTCCCAACACTGTTCAGCATGATGTTTTCTGCCATGCTCACAGAAACTTTCCAGGACGGTGACAAAGACATACCTATTAGGAGGCCTTCATGTGGACTGAACAAATTATGTGTCTTAATCGCGACGGAAGTAGGGGCAAGGATTGTGGCCACGTTAGATCTATTTAAGCCCCCCCCCCCAGTGGAATTCGTTTCCTCCGACCGTTCCAAGGCGGTTCTTCTGTCGCGGTTTATTTTTGTCATGGTTTGTCTTTGGGTGTTTGTGTCGCTTATATTATTTTATTTTGTATAGCTTATTGGCCATTTTGTGGGAAAGTAACTGTCCTTTTGGCTTTCCGCTATTGGTGTTACCATTAGGGTCTGTTGTTTTATGTTTGTGGTTCTTTCCCTTTTGTGTCTCTGATGGGAGCTGATGGTTAATTGTATCAATTCCTGATCATTGCCTCCACTTCTATTTCGCTTTGATGGGAAGATTTTTAATCTCAGAAGGTTGCGATCCAAATCAAAATGGCAGACAGAGGTGCTCGATGACTTTCTCTTTGCTGATGACATGGCAAAAGGTTCTCCAACAGAAGAGAAGATGCAAAAAATGTATAGATCAAGTATCTGACTCCTGTTATAGCTATGACCTCACAATCAGCATAAAAAACTGAGGTGTCTATCAGCCAGCACCTGGCAAGTCTTACAAAGAGCCCACCATCACAGTGAAAGGTCAAAGATTGCAAGTGATGGTCAAGTTCACCTGCCTTGGGAGCACACTGTCAAGAGCCGTGCAAATTGATGACGAAGTCAATGCCAGGATTGCCAAAGCTAGTGCAGCATTTGGCCGACTACGTGGTAGTGTCTGGGATCGACAGGGACTTCGACATTTCAACAAAGTCGTGGGAACAAATTGCACAGGACAACGCAAAGTGGCGAGGTCTCATCAGAAGGGGTGCCAGTGAATATGAGGCAAAACGAATCATTGAAGGTCAGTAGAAACACGCACAGTGAAAAGCCAGAGCTAAGGCATCACAAACAGAGCTGTCTTCCTCTAGCCTCTTTTGCTTTATCTGCAACAGACTGTTCAGAGCTAGAATTGGCCTCATCAGCCATCTTAGAACACAAACAGTTACATTTCTCAAATATGATTACGATTGGTCATTGTCATTAATGCGGCCTCCGCCCATCGGGGCTTCAAGAAATAGATGGGCTGTATGATGCTTCCACGCAGAGCTGAAACCGACCGCACACGAGTACTGGTAAACCGCTTAGAGCTAAGCCTGCACAGGCAAAGCGGTGCGAGTCGGACCGTCGATGCTTATAATAAAAATCAAAAATGAGTTCCTTTAAGAGCAATGAAAAAATTCATAAGAAAGAAGATGGGTCATACTACGTAGTTTCGGCTAATAAAGCCTCATCAGTGACCCTGTAATGATCCGGCAAAGAAAGCCAGAGGACACATACTGCAATTTAGCAAATTTCGAATAGGCAGTCGATTCAAAGACTGATATAAATCAGAATGGGGTCCAAATAATTAAAAACCTGTCTAGAATATGAGTCTAAACCAATAATTTATTTCTGATTTCTCAGAATATTCACGCTGATCTCAAAGGACCAAAAGTAAAATATAAACTGCACTATGGTTGATGTACGGGGAGACGTTTTACGGCCGCTAAAAACCCTATTAGTCTCATTGGGCGACAGGGCCTGAGTTGTCATTTCATCTCAATGTCCCACAAAATTGGAAGCAACGTCTCCAAAATGACCTATACAGTGTTGGCGGGGACGTTAAACCTCAAATCAAACAAACATTGTCAGTAATGACAGAAGAACTATTATTGTTCATGCATGCAAAATGAAGACTGAGGAGCATTTTCTCGGGGAATGTGACGTCTTTAGGAAAACATGTCCCTGTGAAATATTGGCGTCCAACATGGTGTCAGGAATGACAAATATTAGGTAAATATAGGATATTTACTTTTTTGAGATGAATATAAAAATATTTCATCGAGTGTGTTGAAAATTCTGATGTTTTCAACACACGAGATGAAATATTTTTTTTATATTTATCGGAAAAAAGTAAATTTTCTTTTTATTTTATAATATTTAAGGACACTTACTGCAGTTGATCAATCGGATCTTACGTCACAATGTTTGACTTGCTATGACGTCACAACTGTCAGTTTCAAAACAAAAACAGTTCACCATTTTGATAACAGCATGTTTTCAGTATAAAAAGTGTTTTTCAAGGTATTTACAGAATTATTTTATAGATAACATATATGAATTTTGGCGAGAAAAGTAGTCCAGGCTGCTACTGTGAAATAACACGGTCATGTTATTTTTCACACTGTGAAAATATCATTTATATTTTCACAGTGTGAGCATATCACTTTTATTTGTTTCAGATATGCATTGATTTCACTGCTATGTATAAAATAAAACGTAATATCTTTCTTATTTCTCCGTTGAATATAGAGTGTGGCTGCTCGTTAGAACCGCCTCATTCTTGAACTGCCTCATTCGATTCTAACGAGTTTCCACAATTTATGTTTTATGGCAAAAATAAGGCAGATAATGTTTGCCCCGGTAAAACCCACTTTTCTCAATATAATGTGGGGTTTAGAAGGATCCAATTCACGGACTTGTCATCGTGATGTTACATTTGGTGAACAAAACGAAAATGTTTCTTCAAATAGTTGCACCCCGCGTAAACTCAGATCAGCCTGCACATCCTCACAGTGTGATCAGATAATTCATTGTGCAGTATAAGGATGCCAATGGACCCGATGCTTATTCATGAAGGCTGCACACAGACTGTGTTGGTAACTTGAGCAAGCTGACTTTCGATTTTGCAGAGGCATCGCGTTAGCATGTCGGTTTGATTAACAACCCTGCAAACCCTACTTTATACAAAGAATACCGGGGTTCACAGGGGTATATAATATTTTGTTCTTATTTCTGATATAAGTCATAGGTGGTGGGTACTCGTTAGGACCGCCTCAATGAGGCGGTTCTAACGAGCACCCGCAACCTATGTTTTGAGTATAAATAAGGCAAAGTTCACAAATTGTCAACATCCCCTCACACACATACACACCCCCCCCCCCTCAAAAAAGCCTGCGAAATGCCAAATGGATTTGTAATTGCTATGGAACATGCTCGAACACACGTGTGTGTGTGTGTGTGTGTGTGTGTGCGTGCGTGCGTGCGTGTGTGTGTGTGTGTTTATTTGCTTGATATGATCCATAGTCATGTCATAAACTCGGAAACGTTTATTTTTGCTATAGCATTCCTTATACTGTATCAATCGAAGCGTTAAGTTTTATTGTTTTACTATTGCGGCTTCTCCTTTCATTTGTAAAAACTTTGATTTTCTTTATATTTTAAGTAAATTACTTACAGGAAAAGTTTCTTTATGGTTGCCTTTAATATGTAATAAAGACTGGTTATTGGGGCAAACTGCTTACTTGCACTGAGACCTACATCAGTGCAACAAATTTGAAAATATTTGTAAATCATCACGTGAACAAGTCCGTGAAATAAAGACCCCCTAAACCCCAATTTATATAGAGAAAACTGGGGTTTACGGGAGTATACATATTTTTTCTTATTTCTGCTCCAAGACATAGGTTGTGGGTACTCGTTAAAACCGCCTCAATGAGGCGGTTCTAACGAGCACCCAAAACCTATGTGATGAGCATTTATAAGAAAAATATCAAGGATTTTCATAAGAAAAGTAGTCATTCTGGAGATGAGAAAAATGCACTTTGTCGTACGGGTGAGTTTTCGTAATATGTAAAAAATGCAAGTATACATAAAAAATGTATCTATTCTGCTTTTATGTCAAGACTTCAACCAAGTTTAATGGTAGTTTTTTTTTTTTTTTTTCAAAATAGAAGTGAAGATAATGATCAGGAATCGATACAATTAACACACACCTCCATCCAAGACAGAAGGGAAATCAACACAAACACAAAAAAGCTTCACCTTAATGAAAACGTCACAAGCGGAAAGCCAAAAGGACAGTTACTTTCCCACAAAACTGCCAAATGGCAATCAAAACATAAAGATCATGCAAAGACGAACTATAAAATTGTAAATCACAACAGAAGAACCACCTTGGAACGATCAATATTTTTACTGCGGATGGGGGGTGGGGGGTGGTTATGGTGGGGGCATTTCACGTGGCCACAATCCTCGCTCTTTGGTTCAGTCGTGGTTTAGACTAATTTGTTCAGTCTGCATGAAGGACTTCTAACTCATCAGTTAAACCCATTACGAAAACACGCCTTTACCAATACATTGTAAACTTTAATTAATTCTTCTGATACCGAGGCCCCGTTTTTGGATTTACATCTATCTATTGTAGATGGATTTGTTTCGTGCAAAATTTATGATAAACGCGATGACTTTGATTTTGAGATTGTAAATTTTCCTTTTTTGGATGGTGATGTTCCTCGTGCGCCATCCTATGGCGTTTATATTTCGCAATCAATTCGATTTGCTAGAGTGTGTAGTCATGTAACTGACTTCAACACTCGTAATAAATTATTAACGGCTAAACTCCTTAATCAGGGTTATCGGTACCATAAACTACGCAAAGCCTTTTCAAAATTTTATAGACGCCATTCTGATTTAATTTCAAAATTCAATATTGGACTTAAATCTCTTCTGCAACAAGGTCTATCGGAACCCGAATTTTATGGTGACTAAGTATATAAATTCAGAAAAATATATAACCGCAATGACTTCAGCACCCAATTTCGTAAAATCATTCTTCGATATAAAAAGATTGGGTACAACATGGATATTATACGACAGACTGCATGCATGGTAGTTAACACAATCACGGTTGGCAACTTTGCTTACCTCTTTAATTGCACGCCGGTGGGTCAGGCCTCAGATTCTATGACGGCTCCAACGTAAAGGCTTATTGAGAATTAGAGAGATCTAATTCAAGGTAATGTTGGTTGGTGCCTGATGCTCTGTCTCTGGTCGGCCCATCGGAGTCTAACTGTTGGTTTTCTTTTGCTCCAGCATTTCAGTGGTTTCTTGCTGTCGAGTCCTCACCGTTGTCTCACCTCTGTGGTTCTTTGATTTTTGTGTTCACGGAGATGTTGCACTGATGAGTTAGGAGGCCTTCATGCGGACTGAACAAATTATTTGTCTAAATCGCGACGGAAGTAATATAAGGGCGAGGATTGTGGCCACATAAAATCGATTTAAGCCCCCCAGTGGAAATCTTCCACTGACCGTTCCAAGGCGGCTCTTCTGTGGCGATTTATGCATGTTGTTGTTTGTTAGTTTATATAGTGTGTGTATCACTTGTGTCTTTTAATTTTGGATGGTCATATGGCCATTTTGTGGGAAAGTAACTGTCCTTATGGCCTTCCTTTGTTTAGGTTTCCATTATGGTCTGGTCGCTTAATGTTTGTATTTCTTTCCCTTTGGTGTCTTTTATGGGTGGAGTAAGTTAATTGTATCAATTCCTGATCTTTGTTTTACTTCTACTTTCAACGCCGAGAAATGAATATTTTAAGATGAAAAACTGTGATATTTTTCTTATTTCTGCTCAAAATATAGATTGTAGGTACTCGTTAGAACCGCCTCATCGAGGCGGTTCTAACGAGTACCCACAGTCTATATTTTAGAGCAGAAGTTAGTAAAATAAGGTTTACCCCTGTAAACCCCAGTTTTATTATTTAAAAGTGAGGTTCAAGGGGGTTAAAATAATATAGGCGTGTTTTCGTGATGATCTCCGAGAACATAAAAATTAAACAAATACAGCGATAAGGGATACGGTGGCATAAAAACTTTTATGATACGCGTTTAAAATGCTCCATGCTAAAATTCAAAGTGCATTATACCGGCGCCAAATGCTATACCACTCAAGGAAATGTGGCATATCTGGTAGTTATCTTTATGGTAATAAGTTATCATTAATTATTGTTTTTCCTTTAGTAATTAATTTATAAGGATTACTTTTAATCTCAAACCAGGAACACTTCCGCGTTTGTTAGCCCATAAAACAAATAGTTGAGAGTCGTGTAAAGACTCTTGTGGCAGTTCCTGATAGAATTCTTTCTCGGCCCCCGCCCATCGGGGCTTGTAGAAATAGATGGGCTGCACGATGCTTCCACGCAGAGCTGAAACCGAGCGCACACGATCTAATAAAAATCAAAAATGAGTTCCTTTAAGAGCAATCCAAGGACCAAAAGTAAAATATAAACTGCACTATGGTTGATGTACGGGGAGACGTTTTACGGCCGCCACACGGCACAACACCAGCTGCAGGGAAGGCAAATAAAAATAAAAAATGAGTTCCTTTAAGAGCAATGAAAACATCCATAAGAAAGAAGATGGGTCATACTACGTAGTTTCGGCTAATAAAGCCTCATCAGTGACCCTGTAATGATCCGGCAAAGAAAGCCAGTGGAAACATACTGCAATTTTGCGAATTTCGAATAGGCAGTCGATTCAAAGACTGATATAAATCAAAATGGGGTCCAAATAATTAAAAACCTGTCTACAATATGAATCTAAACCAATAATTTATTTCTGATTTCTCAGAATATTCACGCTGATCTCAAAGGACCAAAAGTAAAATATAAACTGCACTATGGTTGATGTACTAAGCCTGCCCCGGCAAAGCGGCGCGAGTTGGACCGCCCATGCTTATAAACCCTATCGGTTTCATTGGAAGACAGGGCTCGAGATGTCATTTCATCTCAATGTCGGGTAAAAGTCCCACAAAATTGGAAGCAACGTCTCCAAAACGACCTATACAGTGTTGACGGGGACGTTAAACCTCAAATCAAACAAAACAAACAAATCAAATTTTTGTCATTGCTTTTACACTTTCGTGTCATAAATACCCTTACTAGATAAAAGTCGAGCTAGGTCGGGTTTTCCGACGGGACGACGGGACTCTTCATGTTGCAACACGAAAACACGCCTATATAATTTTGGCCCCCTTGAACCCTACTTTTATATTGTAAAACTGGGGTTTCCGGGGGTTTACCTTTTTTTCTTATTTCTGCCCTGAAATATAGATTGTGGGTAATCGTTAGAACCGCCTCGATGAGGCGGTTTTAACGAGTGCCCGCAATCTATATTTTGAGCAGAAATAAGAAAAATATCACAACTTTTCATCATAAAATTTTCATTTTTTCGGCGATAAAGGTGATAATGTATTTGTATAGGCGTGTTTGCGTAATGTATGTTCTTAAAGTTGAGATTTATTATTACTATTTATTTTTCATTAATCGTGCCTGTTGCACCTTGATCACCTCTTGTCATCATGAAAACACGCCTATATAATTTTGACCCCTCGAACCCCACTTTTGTATGGTAAAACTGGGGTTTGCAGGGGTATAGCTTATTAATATATCATTTTCTTATTTCTGCTCTAAGATATAGCAGAAATAAGAAAATTATCATAATTTTTCATCTTAAAATTTTCGGGTTTATTTGGCGATAAAGTTTACAATGTATTTGTATAGACGTGTTTTCGTAATGTGGGGAAGAGGAAGCTGGTTGCTGTGCTGCTTGTGATTGGTTTCTTTTTTTTTTTCTTTTTTTTTTTTGGGGGGGGGGGGGGGTTCCTCATTGTTAATTACTCTTCCTCTTGGAGCCATTGGCAGGCCGTCGTCTTACATGTAAGACCGCTTTTGAATAGTCCCAACGGTCGTCTCCAATCAGGTGTCCATTATAGGGATCAACCATGGTTTTTCATGCATTAATATTCGCCGGGTTCCGAGGAAGCTGTTTGAATATGATGGCTAGGCCGAATGCTCAGATATCTTCCGATGGATCCGGCAAATGTTAATGCAATGAAATAACCATGTATGATCGCTGTTCTTGCATAACTTACGATTCCGACAGAAAATTTTGACGAAAACGCCAAAAAGGTCCATATAAACTCCACATAAACTCTTCAAATGCGACCGGCGAACCAACATGGCGTCCAGTTCAGAATGTTGTTTACGATGACGTTGTTACGCAGCATTCATCTGACGTCATCATAGAACCCTAAAACACTACGTTCAGGGCGATAATGTTACGCCGCTCAACGTAAGGTAAACAAAGCATGGCCCGTCTTGTGATATCAAAACCTCAAAATCCATGTTCAAACAGCACGCGAATTTCATGATTTGAACATGGTTTTTGCTGTTTGAGAAAGGCTTTCGGTCCATTTGACAATGGTTTCAAACAGCCTTGCACATATATATTTATGCAAGAACAACAATTCGAAGGACATTTTCTGTAAAACAGCTTTGACAATTTGAGTTAAAGTAGACGCAACTTCCTGATAATGGGGGAACGAAACCTTGATCGAACAGGTCAATTGTCTATAAACTTGATACATTGCATTAGGTGACTGAGTACTACCACATTTGAAAAAGATTGATGAACTTAGGTTGACCTTCACCTATTTTACGGCAAGGTCAAAATCGGTTCCTTGGCGGAAGGTCATTTTGGTCCATTAACCATTCCGAGGGTATTTTCTCGACAACAATTCCAATAACATTTCATATGCAACCTCCTCACAATATGGGAATGAAACCTTGACCAAATGATCCAGCTCACATGACCAAGATGACCGACATACCCAGATATTGTAGAAAATCTTTAAAATCTTATTCTCCAGTACCACTGGGCTGATTGCCTGATATGTACATTTGGTAGCATCAGGTGACCGATTTCTGCTGAGTTTATTCATCTACTGACCCTAGGCTGCACTTGATCATTTTACGACAAGTCTAAATTTAGTTACTCAGGCTTTTTGAATGGGGAAATGTACAAAAATGCATTTTTGTTTAAAAAAAGTATTGTGATCTATGACATGGCAGTAGGTACAAAATGAATGCTAAATGTAATGGTCATTCGGCGACCTTAGCCCAAGTTTTCTAAGGATATTTTCTCTAAAACAGCAGGGCCAGTTTCAAATTTAATTTCACCTGCAACAATTATACATGTAGTTTGTTAGATTACTCCAGGTCACAATACCAAGATGGCCGACATTCTCAGATATTGTAAACCATCAAGGGACTGACTTCTACCAAGTTTGTTCAACTGATGACAACTGCCTCTCTCTCGCTCGCGTGAAAACACCCGGAATGAGTGTTCGAGGGCGATTCAATAAGCTTGGAGCTTTCATCGCAATCGAACTAAAATAAATTAGTATAAACTAACTGATGACCCTAGGTTGACCTTGAGCTTTTTATGGCAAGGTCAAATTTAGCTCTTTAGGCTTTTGAATAGGAAAAAGGTAAAACAAGTTATTTTTCGAAAAATAGTTTAGTCTATAACATGAGAGAAGGTACACTATTTATGTATTTGAATGCTAAAGGCCAGGGTCACCCGGCGACCTTGGCCCCAGATCACTTGACAGTTAAAAGGACATTTTCTCTAAAACGGATGGGCCAATTTCTGTTACATGGTATATGCAGCCTCCCGACAATGGTGTAACGAAAGTTTGTTGGAATGGTTGAGGTCCCATGACCAAAATGGCCGCTAGAAGGGTTATTTTTCTGATGAAACAGTGTACGTACTATTTTTGTCTTATTTATACTCCAAACATAGGTTTCGGGTGCTCTTTAGAACCGCTAATTGAGCTTATATAGAAACTGCTAACTCGGCTTGTCATAGTAATGTTAATATATGGTATCTTTCACATTTGATGTTTTAAACATGATGCGAGATCTGATTGCTTCAGTTTCTGATCGTTGCCTAAATTGTTTACCTTAACAGCATTTGCAGGAAAGATTCGACAAAAATATGTTATTTACTGAATGATATAATGTAAGAAGACCACTTTTGGAACTGTTCAGAACTGGTCTTTAGACCACTTTTGAACATTCCCAAAGGTGGTTACTGACAAGAGGACACTGTTTGCAGAAAATACAAGGACGGGGAACAGTTATAGGTTATTGACTTTATATTGTGAAATATTCGGCACGAGTTCATATGGCGAAGGACGCACGAGCTTGCGAGTGCGTCTTCGCCATATGAACGAGTGCCGAATATTTCACAATATAAAGTCAATAACCTTTTTATTATATACCCAAAATTTCAAATGCCGGCTAGAATTCAGGATTGCCTGGTATGAATTTCTGAACGTAAAATCAGATTATACATCTTTTAAGTGGTTTGAAATGGAAAATAATGAAGGTCGTTAAGTGTCTCCCTACTCGTTGAAAAACCACGCCCAACGGCGCCAAAGTGAAGACGACGTTAACGTTGGTGCATGTGACGTCATTAAAAACATTGACGTTTCCAAACACAGGACGCCATTTTTTCCGGAGCGTTGTATATATTTCTTTCAAAATACTCCTGATTTCTTAGAAGAAAGTATTGAAAATCTAAACAGATTGCAGGTAGGTCATATTTGACAGTATAAAATGCGGTTTATAAACTTTGTCAGAACCTATATTCGTTTTGTTTTACGTTCTTTCAGTCGATTCGCACGACAAGATGGCTGCCGATTTTTAAGATTCAAAACTGAGAAATTTGAAAGTAGTCCTGTTATGCACGAGACTGCTTATCTCCGGGCAATATGAACTTGACTACGGGCAATATGGAAAAATATTGACCGGTAACTTCTGTACAAAGTGAACGGGACATTTTCTGGGTATATAATAATGGATGATATTTCCTGCCTGAGCGCGATATTTGCCCGAATCGTAAGGCGAGGGAAACTATGGCTTTCATGCGGGGACTAGAACACCATGTTCCGCGTTAGGAAAAAAAAAAACGAATTTGTTATACCGGATAGCATTTTGACGACATTTTGTACATTGTTACAATTTTTCAAAAGGCTTCTCATCACGAAAACACGCCTATATAATTTTGACCCCTTGAACCCCACATTTTTTCGTAAAACTGGGGTTTCCGGGGGTATACCGTATTTTTCTTATTTCTGCTCTAAAATATAGATTGTGGGTACTCGTTAGAACCGCCTCGATTAGGCGGTTCTAACGAGTGCCCACAATCTATATTTTGAGCAGAAATAAGAAAAATATCACAATTTTTCATCTTAAAATTTTCATTTTTTCGGCGATAAAGGTAGCAATGTATTTGTATAGGCGTGTTTGCGTAATGTTTTGTAGTGGACATCGTGAGAAGTACATGTTTTTATTATATACCCAGAAAATGTCCCGTTTACTTTCTACAGAAGTAACTGGTCAATATTTTTCCATATTGCCCGTAGTCAAGTTCATATTGCCCGTAGATAAGCAGTCACGTTCACAATAGAACTACTTTCAAATTTGTCCATTTCGATACTAAAAATTGGCAGCCGTCTTGTCGTGCGTATCGACTGAAAGAACTTAAAACAAAACGAATATAGGTGCCGAAAAAGTGCATAAAGCGCATTTTATGCTGTCAAATATGACCTACCTGAAATCTGGAGTATTTTGAAAGAAATATAACCGACGCTTCGGAAAAAATGGCGTCCTGTGATGGGAAGCGTCAATGTTTTTAATGACGTCACATCAACCAACGTTAACGTCGTCTTCACTTTGGCGCCGTTGGGCGTGGTTTTTCAACGTGTAGGGAGACACTTAACGACCTTCATTATTTTCCATTTCAAACCATATAAAGATTAATAATCTGATTTTACGTTCAGATTTCTCTACCAGGCAATCCTGAATTCTATTAGACAGTTGAATTTTTGGGTATATAATAAAAAGGTTATTGACTTTATATTGTGAAATATTCGGCACTCGTTCATATGGCGAAGACGCACTCGCAAGCTTGTGCGTCCTTCGCCATATGAACTCGTGCCGAATATTTCACAATATAAAGTCAATAACCTATAAACATGTAACGTCATCAAACGCGCCCTTCTGTATGCACTACGTTGATCACGGTGCTCATTGGGAAAATGTTTACGCCATGTTGGAATGACAGTTTTATAAAGGAAAACTATGAAATAAAGTACCGAATGACTGAACAACAATCAGTCGTTTTTATTCTTGTTTGTTTGTTTGTTTGTTTGTTTGTATTTGACTTTAACGGCTCAGTCAACACTATTTAGGTTATTTTTGGGCCGGTCAGTTTACCTATCCACACTTTTCCTGGGCAGCCTTATAGGTAAGCGGTTAATTAGAATAGCGCACATTCACCAGAAACTGACAACTGTCCTTCTTGAATCAGCGGAAGGGAGAGAATGACAGTAGAAAAGCTTTCATGATCAATCTCTACGAAAGAATGTTGCCGACCGCGGCAGGAATCGAACCCGCGTCCTCCTGATCACCAGTCAGACGCGCATCCGCCTGAGTTACCGAGACCGGCTCGTTTTAATTCTAGGATGAAATAATTAATATTTCACATATATTACCCAACAACTGCAGTAAATCCAAGATGGCGGACATCGCAATTCAGCGAATGCAAGACATTTTTGCTCACGGGATATATGGAAAAATACTTGCCCTTGCGCTGTCCAAACAAAAGCCTGGAAATTTCTTTGTAGTATAACAATACTCTTTGTAACACATCTAAAGACAGAAAACAAAAAGACAGTTTGTCAGGAAGTAATAATAATATATTTTATCTGTAAATTTCGGTCAAGAGTTATCCAAATATTTATGTCACACGTTTATGAGCGGGTCTGTCATGACATTGCTTCTTTATATGTATGACAACTTTTAGGAAGCTGATTTGACAAAACAAGGAACTAAGTTCTATTTTATTTCAGTTTGAAATATGTTTGTCATCAGTTGAGTTTGCTGTGTCAACGGATGATTGCAGGTTTTCAATACCAACAGGGAACTCTTTTGATTTAATAAAGATGTAAATTGGCCATGAATGTCAGAATATGATTTGTGGCGCATGTGTTATCGTGTGGATCGTTATCAAGACCATGAAATGAATACCCCGAAAACTCCACTTTATATATAGAAAACTGGGATTTACAGGGGTATACATTGGCTTAATCCTGCTCCAAAGTATGCATGGAAATTTTGGATACCCACTTTGATGCCATCTAAAACAATATTTTTAACCGACCCAATACTTTGAAATTTTCAGAGCTGAAGTCAGTTGACGTTACTGCCTGTTTAGTTAGACTGTCATTTTTTGTAGATCATATAATGAAAAAAAAACTTAACACTCCTATAATTAAGACAACTTTTGGGACTGTTCAGAAGTGGCCTTTAGACCACAATTGAATAGTCCCAAAAGTGGTCACTGACAAGAGGACATTGTTTGCAGAAAATACAAGGAATGAATAAATGCAACCTCTTAAATGAGCTTTTAAAGCAGAATTAGTATTAAGTTAAGGTGGTCTAAACAGTGGAATGTCATTGTATAGTTATAGGATATTGACTTTATATTGTGAAATATTCGGCACGAGTTCATATGGCGAAGGACACACGAGCTTGCGAGTGCGTCTTCGCCATATGAACGAGTGCCGAATATTTCACAATATAAAGTCAATAACCTTTTTATTATATACCCAAAATTTCAAATGTCGGCTAGAATTAAGGATTGCCTGGTATGAATTTCTGAACGTAAAATCAGATTATACATCTTTAATTGGTTTGAAATGGAAAATAATGAAGGTCGTTAAGTGTCTCCCTACACGTTGAAAAACCACGCCCAATGGCGCCAAACACTCATTCTCAAATGAATTGGGATTTTAGCCGTTTAAAAAGTCAAATTATAAAGTTACTTAGATTCAGTCAGCGATATGTTCAAAATAAAGTATTAACATGTACCTATACTCAGTTAAATTTCCTTGATCAAGAAATGAAAAGTTATTTCACCCCAACAGCTAGAAATATGTCGGTATTTTGATAAATTGTGATTGTGAGAAACGTACGCTACAATCTACTTGTTCGTTACCCCCTTCTATAACATCACAAAAATCAAGAGACCGCAGCTCGCAATGACAGAAACTTACGACCGGGTTATTAAGCGGGAACAAAATTGAACATATGGTCGTATATATGGTAAAGAAATGAATATTCATTTTGAATAAAATTCAGGATTGGTTAGAGAATACAGAAAAAGAAATAGTGTTTTTGAAAACATACAACTTTCGTTTTGTTTTATGAGAAACACGTAAGAGCTAGATCACTTACGACTATTGCATTTGAATAGGTATTGAGTGGTAAATAAGGAACACAAGTAATATTACTTTAGATAAACGATCAACATAAGCAATAGGTTTATTTGAATTATATGTAAAAAGTCGCGGACATTACAGTGATTTTGTTTCTATAAGTCAAGTAGTTTACTAACGTGAATAACTGACAATACAGCTGTTAGTGTCATGTCCATTCATATTTTGGATCTGACTGATGTAACCGTGCATGTTCAGTCAAATGCTTTTAAAACATGGTGTCGCTATTACGCAGAAAAGCCTCGGTATATACTTTTATGCATAAAAATGCTCTCCTGACAGATAAACTGCTTTCTAAAGGCAGCCGAAACATTAAAAGACATATCTATCACATATAAACACACAACAACTGCATGGCCTTATGTTCTCAACAATTAAGTATCTAAAATTAATGATGCAACCGCGAGAATACAGTATCGAACATTACAGTGCATTCCAGAGAAATAGTTTTCTATACAAAAGTCTTCAAAGCGTAACCAATTTTGTCTACCAGCTTGAAGAAAGTAACACGTTTTGTGAAGTTTGTAAATAAGTTCTCAGAAATGTAAAGAGATGCATGTCTGTAAATGGCAACTATGATAGTCTCGGACATTACCATACAAGGTAAAGGGCATGCTATGCCACTTTACTATTTCTATCTTTAAAATTGAAAATGAATCTGATATTGTATTTGTTGTATCTAGTTAACATAATCAAGAGTAAACCAGCATGCCCTAAAATATACATATTTATTTCAAGTGGGGATGTTCGATACAATATGTAATGTTCGATACAATAATTTTAGTAACATAAACTGCACTTGCAATGTTTTTTAACATTCAAAATATGCAATTGGAAATACAAATTGGAGAGTTGAAGTGCCTTCCTAACATTGCACATTTTATATTGAAAATATTCATTCTGGCAAATAAAATTTGGGTGAAGATTATAAGCTATGGGACTCAAATCCAAAATCGAAAATAAGTTATAAATTTGAAATCAACATTGTTACCGTTTGCAGCTATTGGTAGAAATGCAGCAAACATGTATACCACTAAACGTATTCATTTTACACAACTAAGGTTGCACAATTCAAAATAGTCCATTTATTTGCACTTTTTATCCCTGGGCGGTCAACATAGCAAACCTGTCATGTTCGATACCAAATGTAGCGGACATTTCATCGCATACATCCACTGCTTATTGCAATAGAATAGTGATCTTGCAAGCGTGCAAATGTTGTTCATTAATATTGATTTTGGTGGCATATTCTTAATTGAACAATATTAATTGTGACAAATAATATTGGAAAAAGATGAAAAGTTTCTATGCATGTATTTAAAAACAAAAAATGACTTCTGTTTTCCCTTAACTGTGGTATTGTCTGCCGACTCCCTCACCCATCAAACACCGGAAAAGGCAACCATGTCGTCTGCAGATACTTTCTACTGCGTAATCTGGTAACGGAAAACTGTGCCACGTGAGAGCAATGTGACCAAGCTGTTAGACTAACAATTTTCGGTATTGAACATTACCGGTCTCGAACATTACAAACCACTGGAAATGAGGGAATTTCAACATCAAAATATTATTTTCGTTCCAGATGATGTATTTGTGTTAGTCATACATTGCGGGAGTTTAATTCAATCTAGCATTTTTTGTCGATACATACGTAATTAGCCTAGTATAATGATCGCGAACATTACATGCATTTCTGCAACAAATCCATGCACATTTTTGTATGGCATGTATTTTTCATTTCGTATTGTACAGATAACATCAAACGACCTTATATGCTTAATATAATATAGAATCTCCATTTGGTCACGTTTTCGTGCATAAAAACCTAAACGTTGTTTTGAAATATCAAGAAGAAAAACGTCGTCTCGTACATTACAATGTTTAATTAAATTTCGGCGACAGCCATAATCGGGGGCAAATACTTAGTAAGACTCCATGTGGTCCTGCTTTTGGTAGTTATTTCCCTACCCAGAATATGTAAAATTTAAGGAAACCACCGAACCCTTTCCTTTCTTGTGGAATTGCAAATTTGTAAGTGCGCAAACAAAGAGAATTCGAAAAGCGACAGTCTCGAACATTACAAAACCGGGTTTTCACGTGGCTCATTTTCCCTGAAAAGGTACTTTCTATAGGAGGTTTGTCATGATATCTTTGGGACCCGTTGTTCTGTCATATAAACGTATGCATAGGTTACAAATGACTGCTTGATTTCAGAAAATATACGGCGACTGCAATATCCCAATTCATTTGAGAATGAATGCAAAGTGAAGACGACGTTAACGTTGGTGGATGTGACGTCATTAAAAACATTGACGTTTCCCAACACAGGACGCCATTTTTCCGAAGCGTCGGTTATATTTCTTTCAAAATACTCCTTATTTCTTAAAAGAAAGTACTGAAAATCTAAACAGATTGCAGGTAGGTCATATTTGACAGCATAAAATGCGGTTTATGCACTTTGTCAGAACCTATATTCGTTTTGTTTTACGTTCTTTCAGTCGATACGCACGACAAGATAGCTGCCGATTTTTAGTATCGAAATGAACAAATTTGAAAGTAGTTATATTGTGGACGTGACTGCATATCTATGGGCAATATGAACTTGACTACGGGCAACATGGAAAAATATTGACCGGTAACTTCTGTAGAAAGTAAACGGGACATTTTCTGGGTATGTAATAAGTGTACATGCTGAATACAATCACGAAACAACAGGTATTTTCAATATAGTTCTGAAGTATTTCCAAAGTAGAAGTAAAACAAAGATCAGGAATTGATACAATTAACTTACTCCACCCATAAAAGACACCAAAGGGAAAGAAATACAAACATTAAGCGACCAGACCATAATGGAAACCTAAACAAAGGAAGGCCATAAGGACAGTTACTTTCCCACAAAATGGCCATATGGTCATCCAAAACCAAAAGACACAAGTGATACACACAGTAAGTAACAAACAACAACATAAATAAATCGCCACAGAAGAGCCGCCTTAGAACGGTCAGTGGAAGATTTCCACTGGGGGGCTTAAATCGATTTTACGTGGCCACAATCCTCGCCCTTACTTCCGTCGCGATTTAGACAAATAATTTGTTCAGTCCGCATGAAGGCCTCCTAACTCATCAGTGCAACATCTCCGTGAACACAAAAATCAAAGAACCACAGAGGTGAGACAACGGTGAGGACTCGACAGCAAGAAACCACTGAAATGCTGGAGCAAAAGAAAACCAACAGTTAGACTCCGATGAGCCCGACCAGAGACCGAGCATCAGGCACCAACCGACATTATCTCTCTAATTTTCAATAAGCCTTTACGTTGGAGCCGTCATAGAATCTGAGGCCTGACCCACCGGCGTGCAATTAAAGAGGGAAGCAAAGTTGCCAACCGTGATTGGGTTAACTACCATGCATGCAGTCTGTCCTATTTTGATATATTTAATCAAATTTTGTTTGATAAATGTTGTTATGTTCAGTAACTCCTTGCTCACCCCGGCTGATTCTGTGGTAGCGGACCTGTAACATTTAGTCATACCCTTAACCCATTGTATGCGGGAAACCCCTAAAGGGAACCGGCCCCGATAGCTCAGTTGGTAGAGTGTCCGCTCCAGGGAACCAGAGTTCACGGGTTCGATCCCTGGCCGCGGCATACCAAAGCCGTTAAAATGGTACTAGCTGCTCCTCGCTTGGCACTCAGATTTACGGGGTAGAGCTAGGACTGGTCGACCCAGTGTAAGGATAATGTGACTTGGTGTGGTATCATGTAATGTGTCTGGGACATGATACTTCAGTGAGGCAACACTAGAATAGAATAGAATAGAATAATGTTTATTGCTCAGATATACCCACTGAGTGAGTTATAGGCAAACAAGCAACATCAATACATAAAGGCAACAACATAAAAAACAAACAAACAAAAAAACAACACAAAACAGGATGATATAGTATCAAAACACACAAACATGCACACCATTTGCACACCACAAACTTTATCAGAAATTGGATAATTGATGGTTTGGAGCTTAACAAATTGTAAAAATGTAATGTTATGTTATTGAACAAGCCTGAATAAATTTACCTACAGCTTTCAAAATAAGCACATCATGACTTGTCATTAAACTGAAAAAGGTTGAATTAGGATCTGAATATAATATAAGAGGATCATTGTTAATTTCATCATACATTATTTTCCTCAAGGTTTCGTATTTCTTGCACTGACACAAGAAATGAACTTCATTATCTATAACTTTACATTTGTCACATAATCTTTCCCCTGGTTTTTCACCCTTATATCTCCCTTGTTCAATGCGAAGTCTATGTGCACTTATCCGAAACGATGAAATACATTTTCTTATATTTAAGTCATTTACAGTTTGTAGGTAAGATTCCATGCCAAATTTTTAGTTTCAAAGTCTTATATGTACGAAGTTTCCTAACCCCTTCCTGTTCAATCATTCGCTTCTCCCAAAATGAAATGAATCTTTCTCTTAACTTGTCTTTAATGGCACTAAGAAGTCCATAAGAATTAAAAGTGACATGATTGTCCCAAACATGAAAAAATCCTAAATCATGTAGTATATTTTTAACAAACTGCATCCATCGGCTACAATCGTTTGTTCCATTTAATTGCTCGATGTAGGCCTTAGAAAGGATTGAATCAGTATTTGAATTGATAATATGTAACCAAAAATTTATACAACTTGTCAACGTGGTTATTATCATAGGCATCTGGCCAAGTTCACTGAGAACACCCAAATTACATGCTTTTGAATGTACCCCAAGAATATGTTTACAAAATTTCATATGCACCTTATCAAATTCACTATTAATCTTCAAAGACAATTCAAACAATTCATCTAATGATTTATTATGAAAGCATGGCTTATATATCGACCAGACTTCACTGCCATATAATGCAATTGGTTTTACAAGAGATTCAAAAATGTGTAAAACAGCTAAGGGTTTTAATGCTTTATCAAAAATACCTTGTTTAATTGAAAATAATGCTTTACTAGCTTTAAGGCTCAAATTCCTTTCAGCAACTGAAAACTTGGCAGTATTGGAGATATTCACACCAAGATATTTATATTGACTTGCATACTCCAAATCTTCCCCGCCAATTACAAACTGAAACTTATCCCTAGATAAACGGCCTGTTTTAGAGAAAACCATTATTTTGTATTTTTCTATGTTAATTTTCAATCCCCAATTCATGCAAAAAGCATACACTCTATTTAGATTTGTTTGCAACTCTGTTTCTGACGTTGATAATAAGACTAAGTCATACGCATATAACAAATGGCTAACTTAAGTATCACTCAACACAGGCGCATCTTCAGGTGATAAGTACTCACCAATATCATTAATAAATATATTAAATAACAATGGACTAAGTACATTTCCCTGATGCACTCCTTGGGTTATGTTAATTGGATCAGTTAAAAGATTTTTATGTTTGACTTGAGAAAAAGAACCACTATACATTGATTTTATCAAATGATACATGTTACCATTAATACCTGCTCTTTGTAATTTAAATAACAAGTCATTATGCCATACAGTGTCAAATGCTTTTTTCAAATCAATAAAACAAGCAAACAGTTTATTTTCTTTTCCCTTTTTCTGAATATACTTATCCACAATAGTTTTAAGAATGAAAATTTGATCAGTAGTTCTCAAGTTCTTTCTAAACCCTGCCTGCTCTCGAACAAAAAAAGACCTGTTTTCTAAAAAAGAAGATATTCTGGTATTGAGAACATGACAAAACAATTTTCCAAAGCAGCTATTGATAGTTATGCCCCTGTAATTACCAGGATTTGTATAACTATCTTGTTTATGTATGGGTACAATAATGCCTTCCGTCCAAGAAGCAGGAAACTGACCCGTTTTTAAAATTTTATTGAATACGTCAAGTACAGTCAGTTTTATAACAGGAAAAGCTGTTTTGATCATTTCATTACTTATCATGTCAAATGCACTGGATTTATTATTTTTTAGTTATTTACAGGCATCAGATATTTCCTTCTCTGTTATCTTATAATCTAACACCCCAGGCTCCATAGATGACTCATAATGAGACAGTTCCTCATTTATTTCTTTTTCCCTTGCTGAATCAACTTTACTACTTTCAGAGTGTAGTAAATCACAAAAATGTGTGTACCATTCTGTGTTATTAATTTTGTCAGCCTTATCCGCAGGTAAGGAATCACTTTTCAACTCGTTTATAATTTTCCATGCCGCTTGAGGATTATTATCCATTGCTGTCCCTAGTATATCAATGAGGTTCTCCTTATACTTTCTCTTTTTATATTTCACTAACCTTTTGTATTCTCGAAATTTAGTATAATATTTAACACGCAATGCGTTATTGAAATGATTTCTATTAAAAGCATTTTTTTGCAGTTTTAACCTCTCTTAATAAACATTTACAATCTTGATCATACCATTTTTTACGTACTTTCCCAAGATTCTTCCTTTTCGTCTTAAATGATCGTCTTTTTAATGACTTATTCCCAGCAATAATTTTTATATCTGAAAGTTGATCTACAAATGACTGGACTTGAAAATTATCTTCTACAAGAACAAGTTTATTGATAATATTCAGTTTATTCTGTATCTCCGGTGCAAGAAATGTTTCCTGAAAATGAACTTTTGCTTCATCAGACCATATGAATTTATCTGGTAAATGTCTGCAGTTAGAGCTTTTCTCATTATTAGAAGAATGTTCTGCTAATATAATATCATTATTAATTTTCAACTGCATCGTCAACAAACAATGGTCTGAGAAAAGAGTTTTGTCATGCACATTCATATTAAAAATAGTATTTGATAAAGATCTACTAGCTACAAAATAGTCAACAACACTACTACCTCTGGGAGTAAACCTGCCTCTAAAATCTCCTAGTGTACGACCATTCAGTATCTGTACATATGTCGATAAGCCACTTACCCTGCTGGTTGCAGGTTTTGTTCTTGTATTGTTATGAAAGACACTTCATTTTGTCGCTTTCCATTGATAACCAATCTGAAATTATTGAAGCTTTTAGCTCTACTTCTAGATACTTAGATGATTTATTAAATATTGATAATACCTATTTTGATGGTTTGATCAGTCAGATTTACCCCCTAGAACTTCAGTTAAATAAAGCAAATTCTTCTGATACCGAGGCCCCGTTTTTGGATTTACATCTATCTATTGTAGATGGATTTGTTTCGTGCAAAATTTATGATAAACGCGATGACTTTGATTTTGAGATTGTAAATTTTCCTTTTTTGGATGGTGATGTTCCTCGTGCGCCATCCTATGGCGTTTATATTTCGCAATTAATTCGATTTGCTAGAGTGTGTAGTCATGTAACTGACTTCAACACTCGTAATAAATTATTAACGGCTAAACTCCTTAATCAGGGTTATCGGTACCATAAACTACGCAAAGCCTTTTCAAAATTTTATAGACGCCATTCTGATTTAATTTCAAAATTAAATATTGGACTTAAATCTCTTCTGCAACAAGGTCTATCGGAACCCGAATTTTATGGTGACTTAGTATATAAATTCAGAAAAATATATAACCGCAATGACTTCAGCACCCAATTTCGTAAAATCATTCTTCGATATAAAAAGATTGGGTACAACATGGATATTATACGACAGACTGCATGCATGGTAGTTAACCCAATCACGGTTGGCAACTTTGCTTCCCTCTTTAATTGCACGCCGGTGGGTCAGGCCTCAGATTCTATGACGGCTCCAACGTAAAGGCTTATTGAAAATTAGAGAGATAATGTTGGTTGGTGCCTGATGCTCTGTCTCTGGTCGGGCTCATCGGAGTCTAACTGTTGGTTTTCTTTTGCTCCAGCATTTCAGTGGTTTCTTGCTGTCGAGTCCTCACCGTTGTCTCACCTCTGTGGTTCTTTGATTTTTGTGTTCACGGAGATGTTGCACTGATGAGTTAGGAGGCCTTCATGCGGACTGAACAAATTATTTGTCTAAATCGCGACGGAAGTAAGGGCGAGGATTGTGGCCACGTAAAATCGATTTAAGCCCCCCCAGTGGAAATCTTCCACTGACCGTTCCAAGGCGGCTCTTCTGTGGCGATTTATTTATGTTGTTGTTTGTTACTTACTGTGTGTATCACTCGTGTCTTTTGGTTTTGGATGGCCATGTGGCCATTTTGTGGGAAAGTAACTGTCCTTATGGCCTTCCTTTGTTTAGGTTTCCATTATGGTCTGGTCGCTTAATGTTTGTATTTCTTTCCCTTTGGTGTCTTTTATGGGTGGAGTAAGTTAATTGTATCAATTCCTGATCTTTGTTTTACTTCTACTTTGAATCACAAGACACGCGTTCAAGAAGAGATTCATATAAATTATCATGAGGCAATGGTATAAATGGGTCATCTTCCTTTATTAAAACATCAGGGCTGTTACCTAATCGTGCATTGAAATCCCCACATATAATTACTTTCCCCTTGCATGAAAAATATTCGATATGCTTTTCAACTTTTTGTAAGATTTCTGTACCATTTACTTTTCCATAACTTGAATTACAAGGCGGTAGATATACAAATGCTAAGAATATGTCACAACTAAGATTAGTAAATTGTTTCTGTAGCCTGATCCATATAACATCACTATCTGATAAAATATCAAACTTAATAGCTTGCCTTAAAGATTCTTTAACTAACACCGCTATACCTCCAGATGCTTTCTATGCCTTCTTATTCTTTGGTCTATCTTTACGAAAAAAATAATAACCTTCAAGAGAAATGTCTGTGTTAGGATTGGCATGAGTTTCAATCAATCATATCAAATCTGATTTAAGATAACTAATAAATTCTTGATCATGTAACTTATTAGTTTTAATACCATTTATGTTGCACTCCAAACCATTAATATTCCAACAGCTAATTGACATTAATTGCTTTGAGTTAATATTAACCATTTTCATTATCAATTTTCAAAAAGTAAGACTAGGGTGATATGAAGATCAAACAAATTAATATAAATTGTAAATTAAATGAATTATTTTTAAAAATGTAGTACTTTCTAGATATTAACAAATTTCCCTAATAATAGAAATCTCATGAATAAGTAAATTCATTTCAATGGGGCTTAAGTCACTGAATTAATAATAGTATTGATCAAATTCCTCATAATGTTAATTCCCAGAATATCCTCTCTCACTCTCACTATATCTCTGCCTTGAATCATTGTCATTTAAGTATTTCTTGCCATTAAAGCTAGAATCATTTCTGTTGCCATAGTCTCTAAACCTGTATTTATATTTGTCTCTATACTCTCTATGACTATATCTATCACTGACACTTCTGTCGGTAGTACCATGTTGTCTCTCGTAGTAGTATCGTTGGTTGTCCCCGTTATCATACCTCGACCGATATCCCACGCCATTCGCTTGGTATTTAGTACGATAATCACGGTTGTATTCATTGCCTCTATAACCGTGATAATTTTTTCCCTGAACATCCAGACGTTGGTTGTACCCATCACCAATAGACTCGTTGTTCCCCCTATGACTTCTTGTATGATGATGATTTTTATCTGATCTATCATTTCGTTCTCCATAATCATAGTCAGCCACACCCCTCAGTTCCTTAATGATCACTCTGCGTAGATTGTTTGAAAAGACATCAATCCCTTGTGTTACGAGGTGTAGTAAGTCATGTCTGTAGAAAAGAGAGACTGGCTTTCCCTGATCAGCCAAATTCCCATGGTCTAGAAACGATATGTTTCGTATAGCTGCATCTGACATCTACTTCTCGACATTGGCGTTAAATAGGACCCTCTCTATGTCAAGCTTCTGGTCTCCAACCGGTATTGGTTTTGACAGTACTATCTTGCTTTCTGGGGCTGCAACACTAAGAGACTTTACTGCAGCTAAATACTTAGACACCTGGTCTTCATCTAATTCACCCTGGCGAAGATTATTTATACCCGTGTGGAGAAGGATAAGTTTCGCGTCACTTACTTG